>OY804588.1:25022752-26222752 GCA_963680875.1 Bathymodiolus brooksi
AAAAGAAGAAGGACGGACAATACAATGACCAAAAGAAGAAGGACAGACAATACAATGGCCAAAAGAAGAAGGACAGACAATACAATGGCCAAAAGAAGAAGGACGAACAATACAATGACCAAAAGAAGAAGGACAGACAATGCAATGGCCAAAAGAAGAAGGACAGACAATACAATGGCCAAAAGAAGAAGGACGAACAATACAATGACCAAAAGAAGAAGGACGGACAATACAATGACCAAAAGAAGAAGGACAGACAATACAATGGCAAAAAGAAGAAGGAAGGACAATACAATGGCCAAAAGAAGAAGGACGAACAATACAATGACCAAAAGAAGAAGGACGGACAATACAATGGCCAAAAGAAGAAGGACAGACAATACAATGGCCAAAAGAAGAAGGACAGACAATACAATGTTGGGTGCATACTTATGTAACCTTTTCTCTTAAGTATAATGATTCAAAAAATATCTACAATATTATTAAGCTTTCAAAACAACTACACTTACTGGTACTCAATAGAAGATTTTATCGAAAAACGTAGTCCTGTTTTTCAGGATAAAAAAAACGTCTACTCTTCATCATCTCATCTGCTAGATAAAGCGAGTATTAGCCCAACAACAACAGCTATTGCTCCTGACCAAACCACGGCTACGAGAAAAGCATCCGCCTGTAAAAAATAATTGTGTCCATTGGTTATTAAAATGATATTAAGTGAATGCGATCGTTGGTTATTCAATTGGTATTAAGTGATTGACAATGATAATTCAAGTAATATTAAGTTAGTGACCGATGATAATTCAAGTGATATTAAGTGAGTGACCGTTGATTACTCAAATGATATTAAGTCAGTGCCCGTTGATTTTTCAATATGATATTAAATGGTTATTCAAGTGATATTAAGTGATTGACCGATGATAATTCAAGTGATATTAAGTGATTGACCGATGATATTTCAAGTGATATTAAGTTAGTGACCGCTGATAATTCAAGTGATATTAAGTGAGTGACCGTTGATTACTCAAAAGATATTAAGTCAGTGCTCGTTGATTATTCAATATGATATTAAGTGATTAACCGATGATAATTCAAGTGATATTAAGTGATTGACCGATGATAATTCAAGTGATATTAAGTGAGTGACCGTTGATTACTCAAAAGATATTAAGTTAGTGCTCGTTGATTATTCAATATGATATTAGGTGGTTATTCAAGTGATATTAAGTGATTGATCGATGCTGATTCAAGTGCTATTAAGTGAGTGATAGTTGATTATTCAAATGATATTAAGTGAGTAACCGTTCATTATTCAAGTGATATTAAGTCAGTGCCCGTTAATTATTCAAATGCTATATAGTGATTATTCAAGTGATATTAACTTAGTGACCGTTGGTTATTCAAAGGATATTAAGTTAGTGATAGTTGATTATTCAAGTGATATTAGTGAGTGACCGTTGATTATTCAAGTGATATTAAGTGAGTGATTGTTGATTGTTCAGGTGATATTAAGTGAGTGACCGTTGATTTTTCAAGTGATAGTAAGTGATTGACCGATGATTATTCAAGTGATATTAAGTTAGTGACCGATGATAATTCAAGTGATATTAACTGAGTGACCGTTGATTACTCAAATGATATTAAGTCAGTGCCCGTTGATTATTCAATATGATATTAGGTGGTTATTCGAGTGATATTAAGTGATTGACCGATGATAATTCAAGTAATATTAAGTGAGTGACCGCTGATAATGCAAGTGATATTAAGTTAGTGACCGTTGATTACTCAACTGATATTAAGTCAGTGCCCGTTGATTATTCAATATGATATTAAGTGGTTATTTAAGTGATAGAAAGTCATTGCACGTTGATTATTCAAATGATATTAAGTGAGTAACCGTTGATTATTCAAGTGATATTAAGTGAGGGAGCGTTGATTATTCAACTGATATTAAGTGAGTGAGCGTTGATTATTCAAGTGATATTAAGTTAGTGACCGTTGATTATTCAAGTGATATTAGTGAGTGACCGTTGATTATCAAGTGATATTAAGTGAGCGATTGTTGATTATTCAAGTGATATTAAGTGAGTGACCGTTGATTATTCAAGTGATATTAAGTGATTGACCGATGCTTATTCAAGTGATATTAAGTTTGTAATCGTTGAATATTCAAGTGATATTAAGTGAGCGATTGTTGTTTATTCAAGTGATATTAAGTGAATGACCGTTGATTATTCAAGTGATATTAAGTGATTGACCGATGATTATTCAAGTGATATTAAGTTTGTAATCGTTGACTATTCAAGTGATATTAAGTTAGTGAACGTTGATAATGCAAGTGATATTAAGTGAGTGACCAATGATTACTCAAATGATAGTAAGTCAGTGCCCGTTGATTATCCAATATGATATTAAATGGTTATTCAAGTGATATTAAGTCATTGTACGTTGATTATTCAAATGCTATTAAGTGAGTAACTGTTCATTATTCAAGTGATATTAAGTGAGTGAGCGTTGATTATTCAAGTGATATTAACTTAGCGATCGTTGATTATTCAAGTGATATTAAGTTAGTGACCGTTGATTATTCAAGTGATATTAAGTTAGTGAACTTTGATAATGCAAGTGATATTAAGTGAGTGACCAATGATTACTCAAATGATAGTAAGTCAGTGCCCGTTGATTATCCAATATGATATTAAGTGGTTATTCAAGTGATATTAAGTCATTGTACGTTGATTATTCAAATGCTATTAAGTGAGTAACCGTTCATTATTCAAGTGATATTAAGTGAGTCAGCGTTGATTATTCAAGTGATATTAACTTAGTGATCGTTGATTATTCAAGTGATATTAAGTGAGCGATTGTTGATTATTCAAGTGATATTAAGTGAGTGACCGTTGATTATTCAAGTGATATTAAGTGATTGACCGATGATTATTCAAGTCATATTAAGTTTGTGATCATTGAATATTCAAGTGATATTAAGTTAATGAACGTTGATTATTCAAGTGATATTTAGTTAGTGACCGTTGATTATTCAAGTGATATTAAGTTTGTGATCGTTGATTATTCAAGTGATTTTAAGTTAGTGAACGTTGATAATGCAAGTGATATTAAGAGAGTGACCGTTGATTACTCAAATGATATTAAATCAGTGCCCGTTGATTATTCAATATGATATTAGGTGGTTATTCAAGTGATATTAAGTCATTGCACGTTGATTATTCAAATGATATTAAGTGAGTAACCGTTCATTATTCAAGTGATATTAAGTGAGTGAGCGTTGATTATTCAAGTGATATTAACTTAGCGATCGTTGATTATTCAAGTGATATTAAGTTAGTGACCGTTGATTATTCAAGTGATATTAGTGAGAGACCGTTGATTATTCAAGTGATATTAAGTGATTGACCGATGATTTTTCAAGTGATATTACATTTCTGTTCGTTGATTATTCAAGTGATAATAAATTTCTGTTCGTTGATTATTCAAGTGATATTAAGTTAGTAACCTTTGATTATTCAAATGATATATATTAATTGAGTGATAGTTGATTATTCAAATGATATTAAGTGAGTGATCGTTGATTATTCAAGTGATATTAAGTGAGTGGCCGTTGATCATATCATTCAAATGATACTAAGTGAGTGGTCGTTCATTATACAAGTGACCGTTGATCATTCAAATGATACTAAGTGAGTGGTCGTTCATTATTCAAGTGATATTAAGTGAGTGAGCGTTGATTATTCAAGTGATATTAAATGTCTGGCCGTACATAAACGCTAAGTAAGCAACAATTTAACATATATATCATGACTTTGCACGTCGTAAGGGAAATAAACGTATAATGTTATAATCAAATCAAGAATGTGCAATACAAATGTAGGTGTCAAACCACTAATTCACCAATCAGAGCTAAGAACATATGCAAAAATTGTCCCTTTTAAAGAAAATAGTTCCTTTCACTTTGTTGTATTGTGCAAAATACTGAATGGAATGGAATAATTAAAATTGATAATGGAAGTTAAATATATAAGGATTATTTTGAGCCCAAATTGGATGGATTTAGTTGTATTTTAGTACCTCTATGGAGGATTTGATGCATGACCTATAAATGTTGAATTTCCCGGTGATGACGGAGCTATTTTTAGAGTAGGTGTTTTCCATATACTGGCATTTCACTGCAAGACTTTAAACATCACCTGATATTTTCACAGAATGTAGAGGAATCATGTAATTTTCAGAAAATATATGGTCTTGAAAAGGTTAAACTTAAGATAAAATAGCCATGCAGGCTCGAAAAAAGACAAATTTAATAGAAAATGTTAAAGAAATTAATCATAGGTTTCACAGCAATAGATGTAAAAACAATAATAAATTTCTTCAGAATTTTCTTCTAAATTTGTATTTTGTCACCTGGACATTTTGTCTGAAGGTTACCCTTTCCAACACCATATATTTTCTGAAAGTTACATGGTTCCTCTATGTTCTCTCAGAATATCATTGGATGCTTAAAATCTTGTAATGAAATGTCATGCTCAGGGACATCACTTACTCCAATGATAATTTACGTCATCCCCAGAAATTCGGTATTCATAGATCATGCAATAAGACCTCCACAAATTATTAAAATACTACTAAATCCAACAAAATTAGGCTCAACATAATCGCTATATATTTTATTATTTACCTTCAACTACCAATTGTAGCTATGCCATTACATTTAATGGTTTTAATACTGCAGAGCGAAACGAACTTTTTTTCTATAAAAAGGACTACTTTTGTTTTTGTTCTCAGCTCAGATGGGTGAATTCGTGTTTATGGTCTATTAGTTGCTTTATATTCTAAACCATATATTCTCTAAATAAATCACGTGACTACAGTATAATTCTGTACAAAAGTATATTCATACCAGCATCGATTTGAAATTTGATAATGAAAATTAATACTACACACACAATGATTTGCATTTGATGAGATTTACCATCCGGCTTCAGGTTATAAAACTATTTTTTTATCTCTGACATATAAGAGACATTGTATCAACATACAAAACACACGGTAAACACAGTGTGAAACATACGGCTTCTTTAACATTGTGTAAGTTTGACGATACCAAAAGGGTAATCAATCAGCAGCCATAAATCGAAGGACAGACATACAATGTCCAAAACAAAAAGAAGAAAAGGACAAACAATGATCAACAAAACACTACATAAAAACGAATGATCGAGCAACACGAACCCTGTTAAAATTTAAGGTTAACTCATGTGCATCGGAAAGTCAAGCAGTTCCTGCTCCACTAGTGACACCCTTAAAATATGTAACAAATAAGTATCCAACAAGGTTTATACAACTTGCTTTACAATGTGAAGGGGTAATAACTTAGTGCATGGCATGTTCGCATGGAACTTCGTCGGTGTTGTTCGACTCCAAATCCTTTCAAACATAGAATCTTAATAATATTTTAATCATCTTGATTACATTTGTTTCGCCGTTGCGCAGTGGCAAACCTAAAATTTTTGGAACCTGAAGCTTGAACTGTAATGGGGTCCTCTATCATTATCCTCAACATGCTGTACAGAGTATTCTACCACTAGAAATATAGTAAAAAAGAGTTTGAAGATACGAAAGGGGTTATCATAATCCGTATATTGATGAAGAACAGACAACACAATGGCCAAAAGAAAAAGTACAAATGGACAAACTAGTAACTCAGAATGTAAAGACACATAAGTGGATAACACAATTTCCTATTTCAAATGAGCAACACGGACCCCATGAAAAAACTAGGGTGAACTCAGGTGCTCCGGAAGGGTAAGCAGTTCCTGCTTCCTATAAGACACCTGCCGTGTTACTCATAAAGTCAATACATGTTGAAGACAACTATACACAACAAATACAAATATAATAGATAAAGACACATACTGGAACAACTCAGAAAACTATGAATATGAACAACACGGACCAAAACCAGGGGTACACTCAGGTGCTCCGGATTGGTAGCAGTTCCTGCTCCTTATAAGACACCCGCCGTGTTACTCATATATACAGTCAAGTCTGGGAAAAGTATTGGCAATGATAGAGGAAAGAAAATATCTAGATTAAAAGTAAAAGATCCATTGTCATTAGAGATATGGATATTTCGTAACGGTCAACCAGATTGTGATGGCGACCGTTAAATATGTGTAGCGATGACCTCAACATAGGAACAACGTAGCCTAATGAGTAACCTTTGCATCAAGCTGATCTCTGTTCAGAAAATCCCGGTACTGGGCACAAGTTCTAAAATAACATGAGATGTGAAATGTAAGCGCCATGAAACGCTGGTGATACTGGAGGCTCATTAAAATAAAGAGGTGAAAATCTTATTTTTGGTGCTAAAATGCGCACGCGAGACGAATTCAGTTTGTATTGAGAATTCAGATGTCTTTTCATGGTTTCGATCTGGACCCAGCAGTAGAACTATTAACCCATGCACAAACGAAGGCTTCAACTGGCAAAATGTAGACTAAGAATATATTCTGGTGCGCTCAACGAGTCCATACAGTTTAAGGTTCAGGCGCTACATGCCCTCAAGAAAATGTTGAGGCCATATGAAATGGGTATCAGAACATATTCTAAAGGCAGTGCTTTCATTAAAGCTGATACCCGGTACTTTTACCCGCTACGGTAGTGTCTGGTCCCGGCAGAAAAAATAAAAACAAAAAAAAATCATGTGCAAAATTCTAGTTAATATAATATAAGATCGTTCTGTGGGACTCGAAATCGTAATCTAGTATTTATGGGAGTGTCTTCGTCGAGGTCCGCGTCGGAATCTGTATCTGTACTTTCTTCACCTCCAGTATTGGAGATCAGATTGGATATATCGTAAAAGCGCTTTAAACTACGACGATTTAACAGTGTCTATTAAAGCGGCGTATTATAATTGATGAAAAACGATAAAATGTCTAAACGAAAATCAGCAATCACTGACTATTTTATGCAGAGCAAAAAGGTGAAGATTCTATGAAAACGTGTCAAATCATGCTGTTCGGCGTTGGTATTGCCGCATACCCGTTCTTTTTCCTGATATCTGTTAACTTGTGATTTGTGTGAACGAGCGCAGGAAATTTTCAGTGTTAAGTTAAGCTAACACGTGAAACATTAGCATTACTATTAGTCTAGAAATGAACCTGGTGGGGTGGACCAGGGGGCAAAGCCCCTGGAAGCTCCTGGATTTTAGGGTTTTTGAGATTTAAATCAATTATGATTATGCTATATCTTAATTTCAAATTCATTTATTATACACAAAATTGAAGCAAATATTGCAGTGTCTTTTTTTTTCAGGTAAAAATTTCAGTCTCAAAATCTCTACAATCCAGGAGCTTCCGGGGGGCTTTGCCCCCTTGGTTCCCCTATCAGGGCTTTTCCCTGGACCCACTGGGGGCCTTGAGCGGCCCCCAGACCCCTCGCCAAAATTGTTTGGTATCTCCTACATTCTAGAAAGTACCTCCAGTCTAAAAAAATAGTGAAACCCCTGAAGGTAAATATTAAGTACTTCAACCCATTGACTTATGATTCTATCACTAAAATAGTAAATCCACTACTGCAGCGTTGTGCACAACATACAAGTTATAAGCCAAATGTTTGTAAATAATTGTACACTTGAAAAAACCGCCGTGAATATTAAGGAGGCTCACAAATGTTTCACCCTTTTATAAGTCCCTCAGTAATAGGCTCAGAATAACAAATTATTGTATAAGATCTGTAACATTCAACCGGAACGAATTTCAAAGTTGATCTGTAACTTATGATTATATACTCTCATACCAAAAATCAAGTCAATATCTCAAATCATAATGAAATAAAGTGTTGACAACTAAATAGTTGACCAAATTTCAAAGTCCAAGGGCCATACCTCGGCCAAAAATGATTGGACCTGAACGAAATGTAAACATGATATGTAACTCATCATTATACACTCATTTACCAAAAATTAAGGCAATATCTCCAAGCATCGCGAAAAAAAGTGGTGACAACTAAAAATTTGGTCAAATTTCAAAGTCCAAGGGCCATAACTCAGTCAAAACTCACTGGACCGGAACGTAGCGTAAACTTGATCTATAGCTTATCTATACACCCGCATACCAATTATCAAGTCAATATCTTACACGTTGGATATCCGTTACGGATTTTTTCCGATCAAATCCGCGTTCCGTCGTTTCTGTTTGCACAGACAACGGATATTCGCGGCATTTCACAAGATAAGTGACACCAGCATCTCCAAAAAAACGCAAAAACGTTTAAAATGTTGTTTGAATAATCAGAAAGAAAGTATTCCACGGAACTTTTGAATGCTTTGAGCGTAACATGGTTTCAACTTGTTTATGATTTGTATCCATGTTTCATTGTTTCTAGCCGATTTAAACTCTCGTTAGGTCTTGAACTTCTGTCAATAAATATATTCAAGACGAAAACTCTACGTCTAGATGAAACAGGGTGATGTAAATGCATTTTTGATTGCCAAATATCCTGTTAAGGTGTATTTTAATGCCAAAATAATGATGTACGAGTTCGTTTTGATGACAAAACATACGATTTATGTCTATTTCTCATGGCAACGGATTTCAATGATTCAGGATGCGGAATCTTTTGGATTTGTTGAAAATGTAATGGACACGATGAAGTTTATGAAGTTCTTTCTTTTTTCTTTGATCTTTAAGCGGGTTAGAAACTAGTACGTCATATTTAATTATAAACCGTTTACGGATTTTCTCCCTTGTTTTCCGTAAAATAAGTGTTTCAAATTAAAAATATCATAGTTTCGAAAGTGACCGGAAGTCTTACCTTTAACTGGTCATGCATACATACAAATTCAATGTCGTTTTTTAGGCTGCCCTCCAGAAATGCTTATATAATTAAAACTTATTTCTAACCCGCTTTGTAACTGTTTTGAAATATACAGAATGTTTGCGAAATAAAATGTGTCATTAGGGTTAGACAATTTTTTTTAATATCTAAATTAAAGTTTAAATTCAGCGAAAATACGGATTCCAGAATGGCGACTTGTAAGAAAAATAATTCACGGAAGGGTAAAATTGGAATTAAATAATTTTACCACGGGTAGTCACTTCATGCCAAATATTTTACCGCGAGCGTAAAATAACTACCCGTGGTAATATTCCCATAAATTTTCACTTCCGTTAATTATTTCTTAAATCGGCATTCCGTTGTAGCATCTACTATTTTACAATTGTGTTGAACTATTTTATTTCAGATGGAATCAAATTTATTAGCCTATCTTGGGGGTAGAAATGATCCCGACGAGTCTTCATTAAAGTTTTAAAGGTGCGCGTTTCAGTTCTACAGTTGGTGACCTAACTGTTTGAATGTTCAAGGGAGTTGATGGACCAGTCCTTGATCGTTTCTGTTTTGGTTTGTGCAACCACAGCTGGCTTGCCTTACGTTTTTGGGGTTTTCTACAGAGAAAAAAACGAAATAAAGTAAAAGTATGAAATACGGTCACTTTATATTAGCCAAAAATCAGTTAGAATTAAGTTGATATTGAAAATATGGATTGCTTATAATGATTTCCCTGCTAGGATTACATTATAAAAATACTCGAACAACTGCACAGTGGCGGAATCTGAACTGCTTCATTCACGATATGCATCATATCTGGAATAAAACGTATTTAATCTGAAAATATCCGTTGCCAAAAAAATTTGAAAGATTCCTATTCCATGAAATTGGACAATTCTACCCGTTCTGAAAGAATCCGTTGCATTTCCGAAACCACTTATTGAAAAATTTCTTCATACTTTCATATTTTTAAGTTATAAAATTATGTGTATTGTTTCCGATATGTATTCTGCTCCATATAACCGTATAACGTCTTCAACATTCATTCTACATTGTCTATTATTTTGGAAAAAGAAATCACGTTGTTTGTATTTCGAGCCTGACTAGCATCATTGTCTCTCCAAGAAATGTAACTTACATTGTAACCAAAATGACAAACCTGATCGATTTGTTCGGTTAAGATATTGCAGTGTTCCGTCAAATAATAAAATAAAACAAACTGTACCTCAGATGGTCCCCTTTTGTAGAATTTTCGTCACTCCCCTGGAGGGACACGTCCATTTGTGCGACAAAAGTCCGTTTTGCGAGCGAAAAGCAATAAGGAACGCAGATTTGATCGGAAAAAATCCGTAACGGATATCCACCGTGATCTCAAAGCATAGTGAAATAAAGTGGTGACAACTGTTTTATTTCGGAATTACGGAATTGGGTAACCCTATATGTCCCGGCCACTTAATTAAATTATCACCAAAAACAAATATTTGCAAATCTCGATAAGTTCATTTCACGAAGAAAGGAAATTTGGACCCATACAACTAATTTAACCACTCAATTACACGCAACTTTTGATTGAAGTTTCTACGCCAAACCGGGAAAGTGGATGTTCATGAATATATTATATATGCCTGTTAAAGGAAAAGTCTATGGTCTTAACAAGTTAGCGTGAAAATTTAAATGACAGTAAATAAAAAACATTTGTGTTAATGTTAAAAATAGTATACCGTAAGGTAGAATTTGGTGATTGAAGTTGCCTGTAGCACCAAATAATGGGGATCGCCATTTTTCAAAACTCTTCAATGTGGAGGAGACAAAAGGCATAATCCATTCTCGGATTTATCCTGCCCGTGACGTCGTACAATAGGTATGGTATAATATATCAGCATTGATCAGGTTTAATTTTATCATTAAAAATTATGTAATTCGTAGAATAACGTCGTATATTTATCATTTGATATTTACAATATCATTATGGATTCATGGCAAGTATTTTATTGCACTAACGAAAAGGGAAAGTGTGAGAAGATTTTTTTTTGTAATTACCGGTCAGCACTATCCTTGCCAACACATCGACTAGTGACCACGTAAAACACGGGAAAGTACGATAGCATTGGCGACAAAAAAGAAAAAAGCATGTGTACCCATAAAATAAGTTAAAACTGACAGTTATTTAACCTACGGACATTCACGTAAAACTACAAATAAACTCATTTGTTTTATGAAATTGTAACATGGGATGGGAATATTAAGAAAAACAATAGGACGATATAAAATTGTAAACATTGTATTACAGTTGATCTGATAATAAAACATAATCAAAAGGGCACGATGTTGGGAAGAGTCAAAATTTATTTATTTATTCAACTAACATGATCTGACTGCGTGACGTCACATGAAGAGGTGTCATGGCCGCTTACACTACGACAGCAATCGTAACGACTCGGCCATTCTCGCTACCCTGCAAATAACCTCGTACGTACATAGTAGAAATTCCTCTTAAATTGTTTGCCGGAAGTTAAGTTAAGTTAAGCCGCACAAAAATATAGTCCACGAAAATCCAATATGGAAGACGTACTAAGTAAAATCTAATCGTGTAAAACTTTAATTGAAATATAGAAAATTGCTTAAAATATAACTTTATCAAACTTTCATGTAACTGACATGTGAAAAGTAGTGCGATTTATACGCCTAATGCATACGAGGTTATTTGCAGGGTAGCGAGAATGGCCGAGTGGTTACGATTGCTACGACAGGAAATTCCAAATATTCATATTTTTAATTGGCCATATTGATGTTAATAAAGGTTGTTTTTTGTTTAATAATTAGTTATTTACAAATAAAAAGTTACAATGTATTGAATTATAACAATCACAGTCATCATCGACAACCAGGAAAAAGCAAGGTAAGAATAAAAAGGACACCCACACGTCAAAAAACTCTGAACCACTAAGAGTGCTTACAATAAATGTTCAGTCGAGAAAGAACAAAAAACCTGAAGTAGAACTTATCATTAAATCTTGTAAACCCAGCATAATATTTGGTACCGAGACATGGCTCTCAAATGACATCTCTCCATATGAATACATCCAATCCTCTAAATACAACATTTATACAAAAAATAGAAAGGATGGCTATGGGGGAGTATTACTGGCTATCTCAAACCAGCTGACATCTACACAAATCACAAAAGCAGGTACCGATTTAGACCTTGATACAAACTGCGAAAATGTGTGGGCAAAAATATCATATAAAGGCAACAAATCACTTTACCTTTGCACATACTATAGACCACCATCCGATAAAGGAGAATCATTAGAACAACTTGGTATCTCACTGAATAGAGTTTTATGTAAGAAAACAAATTGAAACATCTGGGTAAGTGGCGATATCATCCTTGGCCATATAGACTGGAATACACCAGCAGTCATACCTAACAAACCTGAAGCTTCACTACACCAACAAATCCTTGATATATTACATGACAACAACCTAACACAAGACATAAACAGGAACACCCGAAAAGACACAACAATAGATCTGCTGTGTATGACAAACCCATTATTTGTCAATAGAGTTGAAACATTACCATCAATCGGTGCGAGTGATCATGATATAGTTTACAGTGAAATAAACCTAGCCCTTCGCAAAATAAACAAGCTCACAAGGTGTTAAACTATAAAAAGGCACAATGGGATCAAATAGAAAAAGACCTCACTGAAACTTACAAACAACTAAAAAAATATCAGGATAAAATGATTCTAGATGAATTATAAAACATTTTCAAAACCAATGTCCAAGAGACTATCCATAAGTATATTCCAGCAAAAAGCATTGGCAACAAATCAAGATTACCTTGGGTAAATAACCAACTAAAAAAGTTAATTAACAAGAAAAACAAGTTATATAAAAAGAAAAAACGAAATCCCAAGTATAAAGAACAATATCAGGAAACTAAAACCAAGCTCCAGAACGAAATGAGAAACTCATACAGGCGATATATAGAAAACATGATTTTTGATATTGAAATAAATGAACCAGATCAACAAAGCTTCAAGAATACACCCAACAAACTTTATTCTTACATAAAAAGCCAGAAAAATGAAAACACCGGCATAGCTCCTCTACGAAGTGAAGGTACCCTACACTCAAATCCACCCGAGAAAGCAAAAATACTAAACAAACAATTTCAGTCTGCTTTTACATCTGAAGCAAATACTAACATTCCAGTTAAAGGTCCGAGTACTCATCCCACAATGGAACACATAAAAATCTCTAGGGATGGTGTTTATAAACTCATAAAAAACAATGACAATAACATACAAACAAATATAATGATAATGGACTTTGCAAAAGCTTTCGACAAGGTACCATACAAAAGACTGATGTGCAAAATGAAATACTTTGGCATATCAGAACAAATCATAAACTGGGATAAATCATTTCTTTCAAACAGAACTCAAACAGTATTTTTAGAAAATATGACATCATCAAAAATACCAGTCACATCCGGTGTCCCACAGGGTACAGTTCCTGGTCCAATACTTTTTCTAATTTACATTAACGACCGTCCTGAATACATCAAACATAGCCGTATCCGGCTTTTTGCAAATGACAGTATAATCTATCGACAAATTAAATCACAAAACGATTGACTCAAGTTCCAAGAGGATCGCGAATCTGCTATGAAATGAGAACATGACTGGCTCATGTCATTTCACCTAGACAAGTGTAACATCATGAATATAACAACAAAGAGAAATCCAATCCACTTTTACTACAACATGCATGGCCATATATTAGAATCTGTTCAACACGCAAAATATCTAGGTGTCACAATCTCAACAGACCTAAAATGGAACACCCACATTCAACAAACTGCCGCCAAAGCAAACAAATCATTATGTTTTATCAAAAGAAATCTAAAAGTACAATCACAAACAATAAAAGAACGAGCATATCAAACCCTAATAAAACCCAAATTAGAATACTGCTGGACTGCTTGGGTTCCTCACACAAACGAAAACATAAACTCGCTAGAAAAGGTACAGCGACGGGCAGCCAGTTATACATGCAACAGACATCATAACACCAGCAGTGTGTCTGAGATGTTAAACACCATGAATTGGCAAACTCTACAAGAACGCCGACTAAGAACTAGGCTCATAATGTTTCACAAAGTAATAAATGAAAATATCGCTATCCCTACACAAATATATTACATCAGAGCCAGTCTATGACAAGATCTTCCCGGAAAGACTCCTACAGACAAATCCAATGCAATAAAGACAGTTATAAATTTTCTTTCTTCTGTCAAACCATTAACGACTGGAACAAATTATCCCCCGACATAACCAAAAACACCACTACAGAATCCTTCAAGGGTACACTCACTCAAGATGTGCTCCTTGATACTTATTTACACCTTAAATAAACAGAAATCATGTTTTTATCTTAATAAATGTAAAAAAAATAAAAAATAAAATGAAAAAATAACAAAATTTGTAAAATGTAAAATTAAAAGAAAAACTGTAAAAACTGATAATATATAACTAAAAAATAATAATAATAACAATTATACCAAACTGTAATTTACTATGTCCTGGAACATTTTATATAAATTTGGAAACATTTTACCAGGCATGCGCCGGAAGGTAAACATCAGTACGTTGATAGTTTTCCGTAACCAAAGAAGAAGAAGAAGAACAATTGTTCAACTGACTGGCCTTTTCCTTTAAGGGTATCGATTTTGTCTCTGTTTACGATTTTCGATCGGATTTTGAAATTGTTCCGACAGCGTGGTATTTTTTGTTTTTCTTTTTATTTCACACAACAAATTGATATATATTTAGTAACATTCCGAAGACTTTATGATGTACTATAACTGCTTTGACTTGTGTATTCCATTCCGACACCAAGCAGCAAAATGTTCGCAGTTTCTCCACAAAACACTATAAGATATTGGTCCTAATTTCGACAATGCTCTTTCCTTGATTTCTCTTCTGAAGAATGGTCTGCATTTGGAATAGAAATATATGCATAATACAGTGAGGTATCGATACTTTGATCTCGAATGAGTAATAATTTCAATAATAATAATCAAGCGTTGGTTTGAGGTAAATTTTAGCATAATTTATCGTTGCTACCGTGAATATTTCTATGGTTACTTTGGTACGATGATATATTTAATTTGAAATATTGTCGAAAGTGGTGCTATAGATACTATAATCAATATCATAATTCTTATCTCGAATGTTCGGTTCCTTTGACACAACCAGGCTTAAATGTAGTTACATTCATGACATACCGAAGCTTTGCTTATTTTCGTTGGTGTTAGTTTGTCGTGGTTGGAGGAATATGAGATATTCGTTGACTTTCTATTTCGTCGATTTTATACTTGTTTGAAATGTCTCTTGTTATATTTGCCTTTCGTGCATCGTGCGGCACGGAATTTCGTGGTTTGAAGGTATCAATGAAAACCACGAAAACTGGTGTTCAACGAATAAAAATGAATTCACAGGTTATGTACGGAAAGGAACATGAGCAAACTTACCATTACCTTCAAAATATCCATCATCATCTAATACAACCAAAACAGAATCATCGACGTTGAGGGTCCATAAAGACCGAAACTTTATGACAAAAGAGATGATTTCAATTTTTCCATTATGAACTTTCCATTTGTTTGTAGCAACATTCCAGCAGCACCTGCATATGATACGATATTTCAGGGAATATGGTTCAGAGTGTTGTTGCTAACAAGGAAACTACTGCACCAAGGGTCCCTAGTGACTAAGTTGGGATCATCTCTTCGAACCATGACTTGTGTAACCGATACGGAATATCTGCGTCCCAAATGACCACGGATATGTTCCTCTTGTCGTTATCACAATCCGATTGTTTACAAATTCATGACTTAGTGTGACAAAAATAAGTAAGAACGCTTCCTTGTAGCATTAAAGATAATTTGCTTAAAGCATACAGTTATATCATTATGTAATGGAAAATACACTCCAACTGTAGATTCTTAAAAATAATCAACGAGACACGTAAGGGTCGAGTTGATTATTTTTAGGAATCTACAAGTTGGACTAATCTGAGTAACACCCCGTACACGTGACAAACATGGTGGCAGCTTGGTGGGGTTTCAGAAGCACCTATGGAAAAAATAATTGTGTTTGTATTTCATTATATAGTAACCAAGAGAGGTTTTGTAATTTTTGTGTTAGTTGTTTCTTTTTTGCATAAATATAGTTATCTTATCACTGGGTTTGAAACGAGAATAACACGGTGGGTACTACTAGCGGAGCAGGAACTGCTTGCCATTCTCTCACTTGCTCCCCTTTACTGGTATGGCGCGACGTGGGAGATCTGAAGTTTATCCGCTTTTTTTTTTGGCCATTATAGTGTCTTTCCTATGATTTACGCTTCTGAATACCCATTTAGTATCTTCAAACTTTTTCTTGAAAATATATCAATAACTAACCGATGGTGTCTGTCTTTGTCGTTATTCTTTTCTACTTTGCTGTTTCCTTGCCAAAAGTTTTCCCTTTTTACTAAAGCATTGTTATTTCTATTTCCAGAAGTTGAAGTTGTGAAAAAAACGTTATTCGATATGGAATCCACTGCTATTCCAAAACATCAACCCCAACTAAGTTTACTATTTCACAATCACCTTTAACACAATGATAAGATAAGAATACTTACTATTATATTGAAAACTAGAGACTCGCCCGAGGAGCCTGAGTAGCTAAAATATTAATAAATATGCCTTATTTCTTAAATAATGAAAGTATTAATAACACTAAGGTTCTCCTCCCTCAGCCATAGAAGACTTTTGCCGATTTTGACCATCCTGTTTAGGCTCTTTGGTTTTATTGCTCCTAAAACTTTAACTGCATCGGTGGCGTAATGTTCGCCTCGACTGCAATATATCGTGGGTTCGAGCCCCAGTAGGGTCAAATCAAAGACTTTAAAATCGGTATGTGTTGCTTCTCCGCTAAACAGGCAGCATTAAGGAGAAAGAACAAAGACTGGTTGGTTCGGAATCAGAATAATGTGTCCGAGTGGAACGTTGTTTCAGTGAGCTAGCACAACAAAAATCCAACTCAGCGTGTTGGTCTAGAACAAAGCGGGACCTCATTATTTCATTGAAAATTAACTTGTTCTCTCCATGATATAGCTGAAAAAGTGCTGAATTGGCGTTAAACAACAATCACTCACTCACTTCCAAATCTTTACATTACATGTATCAGGCTTTCCAATCTTTCTATTTTAAGCGTACCTGATGAAGGTTATTCCAGTGTACCTAATGAAGGTTATTCCAGAAACACATCGTGCACACTAAATTTAATATCTAAGTTTTAATTCCGCAAAAATCAACAAAAGTGTAAAGTTGACAAACAAATGTGATAAAAAACCATGTTTTTAATGTTTGACATGTAATACGGCGGGATTCGCCAATTTAAGAATGTTCCTTTTAAGTAACGGCTGCCATCTGTGATGAAGTGCGAACAAATCGGATATATTTTTAAACGGGAACCACCCACGGACCATACCTGCCAAGTTTGATTCATATTGTGGCGGTGGTTTCTTACAAGACTAAAATGAAAAAAAGTTAACGACAGACGAAGGACTCCAACTGCTGGGAAAGTTCACACTGGTTTCAGTCCAGTGAGCTAATTAAACGTTATGATTGAAATTATTGGAATAGAAGCACAAAACTGTCGAAGGAATGAAACTAAGCACTTGATCAATGGTCTTTACAACTTAGCATGGTAATTTTAATGGCAGTAAATAAAAGACATTTGTGTTAATAAAAGTGAAAAATAGTCTACCGTAAGGTACAATTTGGTGATTGAAGTTGCATGTAGCACCAAATAATGGTAAACAAACATTTTCTAGAACTCCGTAATGCGAGGAGACGAAAGACATATAGGGTCTAACACCGGGAAAGGTGCAGGATCGTAAAATCTGTGACACCCGAGGGTAAGATTAAAATCGTAACTGACGAGGCTTCCCGAGTCTGATACGATTTAAATCTTTCCCGAGGGTAATTGAACTGATATTAAAACATAACCAGCAAGTCTAGAGGTTGGGAAGGGTGTCAGATACATTATTTATTCAGTTAACAGGAAACGGGCTTTGAAACGTCACAGAAAGAGGTGTCATGGCCGCTAACACTACGACAGGAAATTCAAAATGGGCCTTTTCCTAATCGGGTATATTAATGTTAATACAGATGGGTTTTTTTAATAATTAGTTATTTACAAAATAAAAATTTATAATGTATTGAACTCAATTAAAGAAAAACAATCGTTATAGATTGTTTTTCTTTAATTGAGTCCAATCTACCTAAAGTTGTGCGTTCGAATCCCGTTCAGGTGATGTGTATTCGATACAACATTATGTCATAATGTTTGTCAGTGACTTACGGCAGGTCGGTGGTTTTATCCGGGTGCTCCGGTTTCCTTCACCAATAAAACTGACAGCCCCGATATAAAAATGAAATATTGTTGAAAGTGGCGTTAAACACTATAACCCTTACCCTAACTCGTTATCCACTAATCAAATCCTAATACGGATATTGCTCTAATCCGGAATCTGTAGTTTATTTACATTGTCCGGCTCCGGATTTTATATAGTTGGTGCGGTTTCGAGTCCTTATTTTATGTACTAGACCCGGGTTGGGATTTTATATACTGGTTCCCCAGATCCATATTTTATGTACTGGTCCGCCAGATCCATATTTTATGCACTGGTCCGCCAGATCCATATTTTATGTACTGGTCCGTCAGACCCATATTTTATGCACTGGTCCGCCAGATCCATATTTTATGTACTGGTCCGTCAGACCCATATTTTATGTACTGGTACGCCAGATCCATATTTTATGTACTGCTCCGCCAGATCCATATTTTATGTACTGGTCCGCCAGATCCATATTTTTTGTACTGAGCCCACGGTACAAATGTTTATAAAAACCCATAGAAACATTTGTATATTTACTAGTTTTAGCATTTTTGAATATCATTTTAATCTTTCTATTCTTACCTTCGAAATTAATTCCTTCGAGACTAGAATAGCTACAAACCTTATATTTCACTTACAGAAAAACATTTATTGAAAACTGTAACCAAATGAAATGTGAAAAGAAATGCCAAGACTATGGATATTCTACAACTGGACAGAGGATATTATAAGTTACACAGTGTGCTATAGTCCGAGATTCCTCTGCCGTCCGACGGCATTATTATTTTGTGCTAGAGCCATGGGATATCGGAGAGCTCTACATACGGAAAACAACGGATTTTCCCTCCAACTCTGGGTCAGCACATTTCCACGTTTCGTGGCTATTTGATTTTATTTTCTATCAGAAACCCTTATATAAATCGCTTCACCAATCATTTGTCTATTCATTCATAACCATCTTACCCTCGGAAAGTGGTGTTACACTCCATTACAGCACGATTTTCCCTTACACCCTATGATTTCGTCATTTCACATCCATTTTGGAACATTTGTCACGTGACTTCGAGAAAACTACGATTACCGCAATGTATCATGGAAGATGATTTGCATATAAACAAACAAACAAATATTTGTATTGCCAATCATAGGCGCCTGTTAAGGAAGAACAATTAACATAACTTTTAATACAGTTGATTATATTGATTGGTAATGCTTTTAACAGCAATAGTGAATTACAGATAACCATAGGAAAAAAATATGATGTAGTATACCTTGTCCAAAAAGGGGGGACGTAACACATGCCCTTTCTCAAGCCCATTGGCAACACTTTGCCATTGAATCTTTTCTTTCCAACACATCTGTATTATTTTCTTCTGCTCTGCTTTGATCTGTAGATGGAACTGTTTGTCCTACAGAATACGCTTAAATGTATCGTCTTCCATGTGATTTGAATGTTGTTTACGTATGCATATAATGCTCCAAATAATTTGACACGCTGCATTAATTAGCTCCCATCATGCAATTCGTTGCTGTCATCATTCAGTTAGTATCACGAGATCACGTTTGTAGATTCGAAAATGGAAGTAAAACGGTGGAATAATAGGATCTAAGGCAAAATCGTGCTGTAATGGAGTGTAACACCACTTTCGTGAGGGTAAGATGTTTATGAATGAATAGAAAAATGATTGGTGAAGCGATTTATATAAGGGTTTCTGATAGAAAATAAAATCCAAGAGCCAAGAAACGTGGAAATGTGCCGACCAAGAGTTGGAGAGGCAAATCTCGTTGTTTTCTGTATGTAGAGCTCTCTGGCGTCCCACGGCTCTAGCAAAAATAATAATCTCGGGCTAAGTGTGCTAGTGACCTAATACGATATATACAGGGTCAGTAAATTTCATATGGGGAGAGAGCTAGTGACCTAATACGATATATACAGGGTCAGTAAATTCCATATGGGGCGAGAGCGAACTAGCACACTGTGTAACGAATATATCTTACTGATTACCATTGAATGAGGGATTTAAATGTAACTGAATCAAAACTAATAAATATGTAATATTTGTGTTGTGTGCAAGTTATTTATATGTGTCGCTATAACAATATTTGGTGAGTTGTGGAATGTTGCATTGGTCAAGTCATTGAACCAACATTTAGGGACAAACTTACTCGGGTCAATTAATTTTTTATTGTAATATTTAAACAAATTAATACGTTTGTTTATATTTTCAACGTCTGTTGTCAGGATGAAACGCGCCGGTATCTCGTTGTTCAACGTCATCTTTGTTTTGAAAGAAAATGGGGAGATAACTCTACTACTAACGTGTATTAAAAATCTACTGACCGTGTATTGAATATACACGGTTTCCACGTGATCAATTTAAACCAATGATATCCTAGAAGTTTGTAAGAAGTAAGATATTGGTACATACCAATATATACTCCCCAATGTATGCATACTAGTCTTGGAAATTTTACCAAATCTCCCACTCTTAACTTTCTCAGAACCATCATATTGCGTAATCTAACGTCTGGTTGCTTTTTTCTTATGACATCTGTAAAAATAAACAGGAATCGGGTTTTAATATCCAGCGAAACCTGTCTATGCCGATCATCCTTCTAGCCAACAATTTCTTTTTCAAACTTTACAAATGCTTTTTCAACACTGAGATTACTTTTTTGAAAATCTATCTGTCATAAGATTGCTAAAAGTTATTATTCAACAACAAAAATATCAATGTGCATAGAAAGTTTACATCTTTATTTTTAGCAAACATATTTTGAGAACGATAAACGTGGATAAAATCAAGCACTCTGTGGAGTAAGTAAGAATTGCGTAGATTGCCACTTGAATCAAAATGGAAGCTGGACTCTTTTTATTTCTAGATTAAAAACAGAAAAATATTGAATCCTTTATTAAAGGAAGCTCATTTGTGCAGTAAACAATTGGAATTTGGACTGCGTGGATATTTATACATGGTGTACATGATAAAAAATTGAAGTAAACTTTGATCTAACTTGGGAAAACATGAATCTTTAAAAAGTTCATGGCGACGTCACTTCCTCTTTTCCGTTTACTTCCAGAATGATTAACGCACACACTATATACCATACATAACAAGTAAAAAAAACTATACTTATAGATTGTATGGATAGGGAATCAGATAGTATACACTTAGTTCCACATACGTTCGAACAATTATGGTTGGAGGAAATTTAACGGTCATCAAAGTTTGGTTTGATTTGGTTTATGGTGTTTATCGCCACCTTCAACAATATTACTGTACAGTTATATCATGACGGTCAGTTTTATTGGTGGAGGAAACCGGAGTACCCAGATAAAACCACTGACATGTCTCAAATCACTGACAAACTTTATCACACAATGTTATATCGCGTACACCTCGCCTGAGTGGGATTCAAACTCAAAACGTTAGTGGTGATAGGCACTGATTGCATAGGTAGTTATCAATCCAACTACCATACGACTACGACGCTTAATAATAAACTGACTTCTTCCTCTTCTTCGGCATATTTATTTATATCCCCCAAACGAAGTTTGGGAGACATATTGTGTTTGCTCCGTTTCTTCTTATTATTATTATTCTTCTTCTTCTTTCTTTCTTCTGCCAAAAGTTTCTCCGACACATTTCTCGGAAATGCCTTGATCAAACTTTATGAAACCTTGTAGGAATATCATATGCCATGTGAAGTTGTGCCTTTGAGGGTTGATTTTTTTCAAAATGGCTGTCGTTGCCATGGAAACGGCCAAAATGCTAAAAAAATGATAAACACAAAAATGATCATAGCAGGTTACTCGCCAAACAGAAATTGATGAAATTGATAGGAACAACATCCACATCTAGTGGAACGAGATAAGCCAAAACAATCGGAATCGGTTGGACAAACTTTGCCGCAGTTGCCATGGAAACAAAAAAGGGGGGATTTAAACAACTTTTGGATTCCTTTCATCAAACTTCATGAAACTTTGTAGAAATATCCACATTCAAAATGGCGGCCGTTGCCATGGTAACCAAGTGCAATTTTTTTTAAATTCACTCTAAACAGCGGATCCTTTTGAAACTTGACACAAAAATAGATCAACACTCAAAGTTGTGCTCTTTGTTTTTAAAATTTTCAAAATGGCCGCCAATATAAAAATCAAAAAAATCGTTAAAAATTCAAAAATGAAAAGATTTCAATGGAAATGGATATCTAAAGGGAATAAGGCATGCTGCACCATAGCGAACATTTTGGTTTGCTATGGCGGCCATTTTGAATCCAAAAATGACCGCCAAAATACAAAAAATCCTCCGATTTGCGCGAAATTTGGCTTCCAAGTAGATTATGTTGTTGCGAATTGATATCCAAACTTCACAGGATTTTTTACTATATATTTCATATAAAACCACATTTTTTCAAAAAAATTATTTAAAGCTATCTCTGGGAAGATTTCTATGACATTTATTTCAAGACACGCAAAATTCTTTGAATTTTATTTGTTTATCTGGGCCCGGTTGTTCAACTTGTAGTTAAATTTTAACCAATGGTTAAAATTGATAACCCATGGTTAAAATTTGACCAGAGCACGTTAAAGCATGGTTAAACTGATAATATTTAACCACGGTATAGGGGCTCTGTTTAACCATTGATTATCAATTCAAAATGGCTGTCAGACAGGTTCTGTTTATGATGCCTCCCGTACAAAACAGAAAACCCAGAGTGTTTCGGGCAATTGAGCTCCGTGCAAATTTGCTTACAACTGAAGAACTTAGGAAAAAATATCGTTTTGGCAGAGAGGGGATAAACTATATCACAGAACTGGTCCGTGAGAATTTAGAAAGAGGGACGAACAAGAAGACGGCGCTGACAGTGGAACAGCAAGTAATGATAACCTTGAGATATTTTTCCAGCGGTTCCTTTATCCAGGTTATCGGAGATACTTTCGGTTATGACAAAAGCACCGTAAGCAGATTAGTGGAGGATGTTACAGATGCACCTTTGGCCAAGAGAAATGACTTCATTAAGTGGCCTGCAGAGAATAACCAGAAACGTACGAAATGTGCCTTTTACGATGTGGCCAGTTTTCCAAATGTGATAGGGCGTATTGATTGTACCCACGTGAAGATAGTTGCCCCAAGTGAAGATGAACCTGCATTTGTGAACAGAAAAGGATACCATAGTATCAACGTTCAAGCTGTGTGCAATCATGAGGGTATGTTTTCATTGACTTACAAAAAAATGAATTAACAAACACCATTATTATAGGATGAAACGCATTTTTCCGGAGTTTATTGATGTATAACCTGGACCAATTCACTCACAAACAAATAAATGTCCGGTTACATCAATAAACTCCGGAAAAAATGCGCTTAATCCTTATAATTCTGCAACTAAGTAATTTTTTTTTCATTTGTTTTGAAAATTTACCTTTGGGGATCCCCAGTACGCACACATACATTCCATTGATGTGTGTCGGCCATGAATAACAAAATGTACTAACCTGTTTTCCTACATTGATAACTAGACGGTGATGTAATTAAGTTACTGATATTTTCCAATTTGATGGCATTTCGCATTTAGCTACTTAAACAAGTAAAATGTTCACAAAATCGTAAAATAAATCAGTAACCAGCTTGTGTCAATCAGCGTCCCTTTTTTTCCGGATTTTTTTTTTATGTCAACAATAAAAGTTTTTTTTTTTCATTGGCATTTAATTTTGATTTCATATCTAACAATAATTGTCGATTATTAACAATAAACATTGTTTCTTTTATCTTTTTTTATTATCGGGAATCCAAGCCGCCATTTTGTTTACATTACGAAAAAAGTAGTCCGGTGAACATCGTCTCTCGTAAAATAAACTGACAAATATCCCGCCTCCATAACCGCTTATACCCAATCAGAGTATAGGATTTCTAATTATGTAAATCATATTAGAATTATTTAAGGAATATTTGAAATTGTTGATCAGATGATAGGATATAACCTGGTTTGGGTCGGTTTACGCGAAGCGGTTTATGAAAAGCGTAAGCTGACCCAAACCAGGTTATGCAAGTATAACCTGTTCAACAATATCAAATATTCCTTATAATTTAATTTTCACAACAAAATTTAATGATTCCTCGATTTTAATTACGATTATTTCATGTGACTATTTGAATTTGTCGTTGGGGATGAACACGTTGGTGACGTCACAATACCAACCCAGGTTATCGAGTATAACCAAAATTTTCTCCAGGCGGATTAGCCAATCAGATTGAAATATTCAAATCAAATTAAATTATTCTTAGATAAATGTTTCCTTCGGCTAAAAAGAAATATGTTTGTTTTCTGCCCAAAAGCTGCAAAAATATTATATGCAGTTAATTTTTCAAAACAATTTTACACTGAGTTAATGGGAAGGAAATCTATTTTTTTCATTGGTGCTTATATACAAAATGATCATAAAATATTTAGAGGAAAATATGGTAAGTACGGAGGCATGAAGCAAACATATATTCTTTCGAATGGATTTGTAATTGTGATAATCACAATATACTAACACATTTGCTGGGAACAAGTTAATTTTCAATGAGATTATGATGATATCCATTTTGTACTTGACCAACACACTTAAGTTGGATTTTTATAGTGCTATCTCACTGATAGTCTATGGGTGGACATGATTCCTGATTCCAAGCCAACCAGTACTCCTTAATGCAGTATGCTTAGCCGAGAAGTGGCAAATACCAATTTAATAGTCTTTGCGTTTACCCAACCTGTGCTCAAGCACACGATCTAAATAGAATCATGACATACCATTTATACTTCAAAGGACATATAAACCTCCGGGATATGAGGGATTCGTGTGCACCCCCTTTTCGCTTGAAAATAATTATGTTAAATTTATAGGAAGAATTAGTTGTTCATAAGAAACACACTCCCTTTAGAAAATGTTGGGTACGGGTCTGCATCTTTTTAAATAAGATTTACTACTGTACACAGAGCGTCGAGTGATGTTGCAATGTCTTATATTATCGTAATCTGTAGTATAGGGAAGCTTACCAATATATGTGCCAACTGGCCTGGTTCAGTACATGACAGTCACATATTTAGGACATCAAATTTATGCCAGCATTTAGAGACTAATCATAACGATCTTCTTGATGGTGTTCTTTTGGGAGACAGTGGGTACACTTGCAGACCATTTTTGTTAACACCATGTAGCAACCCAAAGAGCAACGTCAGCAAAGGTTCAACAAAGCTCATACGTCAACGAGATGTGATATAGAGAGGTCTTTTGGAATCTGGAAAAGACGTTTCCATATTTTGCATTCTGAGGTAACACTACTTTAAAACTAAATCTATGTATATGTGATGTGGTACTATCTGAATAAGTAGATGATTGATTGATTGAT
Source organism: Bathymodiolus brooksi (assembly GCA_963680875.1). NCBI lineage: Eukaryota > Metazoa > Mollusca > Bivalvia > Mytilida > Modiolidae > Bathymodiolus > Bathymodiolus brooksi. Next base: position 25,048,459 of record OY804588.1, read on the forward strand.
TTTTGGTGCTTAACGTCACTTTCAGCAATATTTCAGCTATATCATGGCGACCAGTTTTAGTGGTGGAAGAAGACGGAGTACCCTGAGAGAACCACCGACAACGGGAAAGCAACTGGTAAACTTTATCAATTGCGGCTGCGAGTCGAGTGCACCCTATATATATATTTAATTGTACATGTGAAGCATTTTAATTACATTTTTTTATTTATCTAATAAGTGTTCGCTCAAATTGCTTTGTACGTTTTCAACAAATATGAAGATAATTAAATGAGCCCCCCATCCCCCCCCCACCAAAAAAAAACAACCAAGGGGTCTATGAAGAAAAAAAATCAATTTGTATCTGAAAATGTAAAATACGAGAAATTGGAATGTTATTTTCTATTTGTTATAGATAGCTTTTGCTTTATTTCATTTCAGATAAGGTTGAAACCACAAAACGTTTGTAGAGTAATAGTTGCATGTGCAATACTTCACAACATTGCAGTCTTGCTAAGAGAGCCACTGATAGATAATGATGATGATCAAGACCAGGAACCTGTACCTGTACCTCCTTTTGCTGGTGTTCAAGATGGACGATCTGTTAGAGATCATATTTCCAGATCTTTTTTCTGAGATTAAAGAAAAAAATACAATGATACCATTGTTGCAGATTGTTATTTTAATTTGATCTGCAAATGTACTCCCCAACAAGAAAGTTGGACAGACAGATGGACGAACCAAGACAATGACAAAATAACCAAACGTTCTATAGGACATTGTTGGTGTAATTATTACTTTGGTCATCAGCATTCTACTTTGAAATCAATAAAAATAAAATCACTGCTGCCGATTATTAGAAGAAAAACATTCAGATTGTTCATTATTTTGGCCACGGTTATCTCGACGAGGAAAAATCAATGATACACAGTTTCATAGTTACCTTTGGAGCAAAATATTTGACAGGCATGGTTACTAGTGTTCCACCCTACGAAATTTTTAGTCTGATTAAAAATAATATTCTTCATCAGTCTAAAACCTAAAAAAATCACTTCAAATTCCTGAGGTATTTGACCTTGGTCACGTTGGTCATGTGACATACAGTTTCATAGATATGCTGTTCATATCAACGGGGATTTTTGTTGATAAGCTCCGCCCACAAATTTTGGTGGTAGGCACTACCGGAAATTCCCCTTTATATATATGTTGACCATCATACCATTTAAGTCACAGGTATTTGCAAAATGTTTTGATTGTAGTTTCATGGTCTAAAGAATCTATCAAAGGATGTGAGCTACATGGATCACAAAATGAAATTAAAAAAGGTCAATGATCGATTAAACAACTTCTTTAATACATAGATGCAAACAATTGATTTAGGGAGGGTGAATTAAACGGCACTGATGAACATGGTATAACAACTGCATCTTCCAACCTGTTGTCATCAGCTGTGTTTGTGTGTTTGTTAATGATTATGTCTCCCCTCCCCCCTTCAGGGGGAAACATCCGTCCGTCCGTCCGTCGTCCGTCCGTCCGTCCGTCCGTCCGTCCGTCCGTCCGTCCATCCGTCCGTCCGTCGTCCGTCCGTCTGTCACAAAAGTTTGTCAAAGCAACTCCTTCTACAGTTTTCAAGCAAGGAAGTTTTTATTGTGATGCTGTAAACATAGTCGTCATTTTTATGTACATGTAGTTTCTAATAAGATAGAAATCAATCTCAGATTTCGCGCAAATCATTTTACTGATAGTAAGTGTTTAAAAAAAAACTAAACATAATATGGTTTATTTCAATGGATACTAAGAGTTGGGGGGGGGGGGGGGGGGGGAGACATTGCGTAAATGGCTCCAAAACAATTGACAAATGTCATCCAATGCACCATATATAATTCCAAATACATATTTCATGAAAATCAATATATATTGAAGATACAAACATATAAATAAAAATGAATGGATAAACAACAATACTGATGTTTTCCGAGTTTGTAAACTAATTAAGAAATAATTCATGGCAGGCATAGAGTTGTGCAAATTTACACATGGGCTGGGCGTTTATATTCTAATTTTACCCCGCGCGAAAGCGAGGGGTACAATCTAAGAATATAAAAGCCCAGTTTACACATGGGCTGGGCCTTTAAAATCTAAGAATGAATATAAAGGCCCAGCCCATGTGTAAATTTGCACAACTCTATGCCTGCCATGAATTATTTCGATTCTAATAGGACAAATACGGTAATTTTTAACCTTCGTGAACTGTATACACACAGCATTTGGTGGCTATTCCATTTACCTCCTTCGGAAATTTTGAATTGATTTTGAATTATTTGTTTTTGAACGAGATATTTTAAAACAAAGATATGGATGTTAACATGAAAAACATATTTATTGTGTATTTTCCAACATAGATTCGATTGAACAATTTCTGCGTAAAAATATTTAAAACAAAGTCGGAGTTCATTCGTTCATCATTTCGAGCGCTAACAAGATGTCGGAGCGGAGTGGTCAAACATAATATCGAACACTTGAACAGTTGTTAATAATCGACAATTATTGTTAGATATGGAATAAAAAAAATAAATGCCAATGAAAAAAAAGCTTGTATTGTTGACATAAAATAAAATTCCGGAAAAAATACTTAAGACAACCATCTATCGACTTTGACTTTTGTAATATATCGTCATCCTGTGACATTGTTTACAAGGGACGCTGAGTGATTGATACAAGCTGATTTATTTTACGATTTTGTGAGCATTTTACTTGTTTGAGTAGCAAAATTCAAAATGCCATAAAATTGGAAAATATCAGTAACTTAATTACATCACCGTCTAGTTATCAATGTATACGTAGGAAAACAAGGTTAGTGCATTTTCTTATTCATGGCCGACACATATCAATGGAATGTATGTGTGCGTACTGGGGATCCCCAAATGTAATTTTTCAAAACAAATGATAAAAAAAATACTTAGTTACAGAATATTTATTTATAACTGAGCGGGAATTTTTATTTTAAGGACTTTCTATCGTGAAAATGTAAACATTGCAGACGGCTAACATAACAACTCAGAAATACAAAATGAAAATGATTTAGAATGACCTCCATTGAAAGTTAAAACAGATTGAACGTAATCTTATATTCACTATCGTGCTGTATTTGAATGCATGTATCAATACCATTCAGACCTTTGAAGGAAGCGCTGTCCTTGCACAAATCAATTATGCTTTCCATGGCCTGTGAGATTGGTTTAGGTCTTGGACCTCCTCCTGTTTTCCCTTGCTCTTGTCTGTGGTTCGTGAAAACTTTGTTTGCCTCTTTTCTAAGATTGTTCATTTTTCTTTGATATCATTCGAGGTCCTATTGGCAACTCCCAATGAGCTGGTCTTCTCAGCTATCTCAGTCCATACTTTTGTTTTCATTTGTAATAATATTTGAATGCTTTGAGTTTATGATGTTATAATATTTTTCAACTTCTCTCTGAATTAAAACAATCTCCTCTCGACTAAAATTGAACAACCGGGCCCAGTTATTTACTTATTATGTGGCCAATTGGATAATACATGAATGGTGAACATGCATGAGTGCAATCAGGAGGATTATACTATCTAACTTGATAATGGACTGGGCCCGGGTGTTCACCTTGCTGTTAAATTAACCATATGGTTATATTTAACCATTGGTTAAAGATTTAACCATGGGTTAGTAAACCAAAGGTTAAAAATGAGTTTTTAAACTTCATTTAACCACTTGGTTAAATAACCATTTGGTTAAAATTTAACCAACCAATAACTGCAGGTTTAATATTTAACCAAGACCAATGTATCCCACAATTCCTTATTTTATCCCCCTTCACAGGACAAAAAAAGGCTGAAGAAATGCAATTTTAGTAGAGAGGAGATTGTCTTAATACAGAGGGAAGTGGGAAAAAATTATACCATCATAAATTCAAAGCACTCAAATATAATCACAAATGAAAAGAAAAAAAAGTATGGACTGAGATAACTGAGAAGACCAGCTAACTGGGAGTTGCCATTAGGACCCCAAATGAAATCGAAAGAAAAATGGAACAAAACAAAATGTGGGTAAATGGTTTTATTTTTGAATGAAAAAAAAAAGAAAGAAAAAAGACATTATAACACAGAGTATGTTTTTTTTTAATATCTTTTTTGTTTTGTTTTGTTATTATTTTCTTAATAAAGCAATAAAGTTATTAAAATTTAAAAAAAATGTGAACTCTTACTTGAGGAATATAACTTGTATGTCATTGTCTAAAGGTTATTTGTCCTATATTAAGAGTATGTTGTACAAGTAAGTACGGAAGCCTCTAAGGACCTCGTCTTAGTTGCTTAATAACATTAAAAGCAATGTTAATAAGACGTGTTTAGTGCATCATAATACACTAAAGGTGTGTTATTTAGGTGACGATAACTTCTTATAACTCATTAAACTACTTTTAATTAAATCTTCTTATTGTCTTACAATTTCAAGGACTGTTAATTTTCATTATGTAAGTTAGCTTAAGCATATTTGTTTTAGTTTCCAACATCTCATTAAAATTGGGTCCATGCATACATATGTATGTCAAAAGTCTGTTTCTCTCTCTGATTTTAATGTGTGAATTTCTTTTTATTTCAATTAACATGCAGACAGTTTTTCATGAATAACAATTAAGAAACAATATAACCTCCTTTTCAGTATAAAATGAATGGTTGGTGTCTCGTATGTAAATTATCCAATTTCTCCAACTGTATTTTTAGAGTCGTGTCTTATATATCATAGGACACGACTGTAAAAATACAGTTGGAGAAATTGGATAAAGACAGTAAATTTGCCTAACTTATTAGGTACTCAGCGTAGCTCAGTCGGTAGAGCACCGGACTTTTATTCTCAGGGTCTACGGTTCGACTCCCTATGAAGGTGGCTACATTTTTTTCTCTCGTTTCAATGTGGAATGACAATTTGATAGGATATTAATCCATTTGTGTAGCAAAAGTCCAAGTAGTTTTGTGTTTTCCGTCAGTGAATTTACGCTAAACGATTTTCTGGGGGAAAACGATAACCTTCATTATTGTCAGAATAGATGTTTAAGATTATAACATTCTACAAGTACACTTCTTTTTAACAATTACACACTATTGCAGATAGTAAAATAAAGAAAGTATCACAAATAAATCACCGGTAACAAAAAAAAAAAATTTAGGATCGTTGACAGGATTCGAACCTGTGCGATGTAACCCCAATATATTCCTAGCCTTTTTTTTTTCTTTTTTTTTTTATCTTTATATATCTGTATTCTTGCACAAAAGTTCTTGCCCACTTGGGGTGTCAATCAAAGGCATTTTCCGGGCCTTTAACTGACTTAAGTGGCTGGGTGGGTTTCTGCATCTCAAGCCCGCAGCAGGGTGTCAAATATCAACTTTGATATTGGATTTTTAGTTTATGGAGGGGGCGTCTCTATAAATATCCCATGAAAAATATATTAAGGACGGCAAAGTTCTTGCCCACTTGGGACGTCATTCAAAGGTATTCCCCGGGCCTTTAACTGACTTTAGTTCCTGGGTGGGTTTCTGCACCTCAAGCCCACAGCAGGGTGTCAAATATCAGCTTTGATATTTGATTTTTTTTTATGGAGGGGGGATCTCTATAAATATCCCATGAAAAATATATTAAGGACGGCAAGATTCTTGACCACTTGGGGTTTAAGTCGAAGGTATTGCACGGGCCTTTAACTGACTTAAGTGCCTGGGTGTGTTTCTGTACCTCAAGCCCACAGCAGGGTGTCAAATATCAACTTTGATATTTGATTTTTAGTTTATGGAGGGGGGTCTCTATAAATATCCCATGAACAATATATTAAGGACGGCAAAGTTCTTGACCACTTGGAACTTAAGTCAAAGGTATTTCCCGGGCCTTTAACTGACTTAAGTGCCTGGGTGGGTTTCTGCACCTCAAGCCCACAGTAGGGTGTCAAATATCAGCTTTGATATTTGAAAAAAAAATGGAGGGGGGTCTCTATAAATATCCCATGAAAAATATATTAAGGACAGCAAAGTTCTTGCCCACTTGGAATGTCATTCAAAGGTATTGCCCTGTCCTTTAACTGACATTAGTTCCTGGGTGGGTTTCTGCACCTCAAGCCCACAGCAGGGTGTCAAATATCAACATTGATATTAGATTTATTTTTATGGGGTGGGGGTCTCTATTAATATCCCATGAAAAATATATTAAGGACGGCAAAGTTCTTTACCACTTGCGGATTAAGTCAAAGGTATTTCCCTGGCCTTTAACTGATTTAAGTGCCTGGGTTGGTTTCTGCACCTCAAGCCCACAGTAGAGTGTCAAATATCAACTTTGATATTGGATTTTTTTTATGGAGGAGGGGTCTCTATTAATATCCCATGAAAAATATATTAAAGACGGCAAAGTCCTTAACCACTTCGGGCTTAAGTGAAAGGTATTGCCCGGGCCTTTAACTGACTTAAGTGGATGGGTGGGTTTCTGCACCTCAAGCCCACAGTAGGGTGTCAAATATCAACTTTGATATTTGAAAAAAAAAATATGGAGGGGGGGACTCTATAAATATCCCATGGAAAATATATTAAGGACAGCAAAGTTCTTGCCCACTTGGGGTGTCAATCAAAGGTATTTCCCGGGCCTTTAACTGACTAGTTCCTGGATGGGTTTGTGCACCTCAAGCCCACAGCAGGGTGTCAAATATCAACTTTGATATTTGAAATTTGTTTTATGGAGCGGGGGTCTCTATAAATATCCCATGAAAAATATATTAAGGACGGCAAAGTTCTTGACCACTTGGGGCTTAAGTCAAAGGTATTGCCTGGGTCTTTAACTGACATAAGTGCCTGGGTGGGTTTCTGCACCTCAAGCCCACAGTAGGGTGTCAAATATCAACTTTGATATTTGAAAAGTTTTTGATGGAGGGAGGCCTCTATAAATATCCCATGAAAAATATATTAAAGACGGCAAAGTTCTTGACCACTTGGGGATTAGGTCAAAGGTATTACCAGGGCTTTTAGCTGACTTAAGTGCCTGTGTGGGTTTCTGCACCTCAAGCCCACAGTAGGGTGTCATATATCAACTTAGATATTTGAAAACAAAATTATGGAGGGGGTCTGTATAAATATCCCATGAAAAATATATTAAGGACGGCAAAGTTCTTGCCCACTTGGGGTGTCAATCAAAGGTATTGCCCGGGTCTTTAACTGACCTACGGGCCTGGGTGGGTTTCTGCACGTCAAGCCCACAGCAGGGTGTCAAATATCAACATTGATATTGGATTTTTAGTTTATGGGGGAGGGGGTCTCTATAAATATCCCATGAAAAATATATTAAGGACGCAAAGTTCTTGACCACTTGCGGTTTAAGTCAAAGGTATTGCCCGGGCCTTTAACTGACTTAAGTTCATGGGTGTGTTTTTTTTCCGCACCTCAAGCCCACAGCAGGGTGTCAAATATCAACTTTGATATTGGATTTTTTTTTATGGATGGGGGGTCTCTATAAATATCCCAGAAATATTAAAGACGGCAAAGTTCTTAACCATTTGGGGTTTAAGTCAAAGGTATTGCCGGACGTTTAACTGACATAGTGCCTGGGTGGGTTTCTGCACCTCAAGCCCACAGTAGGGTGTCAAATATCAACTTTGATATTTGAAAAAAAACTATGGAGGGGGGGTCTCTATAAATATCCCATGAAAAATATATTAAGGACGGCAATGTTCTTGCCCACTTGGGGTGTCATTCAAAGGTATTTCCAGGGCCTTTAACTTACTTTAGTTCCTGGGTGGGTTTCTGCACCTCAAGCCCACAGCAGAGTGTCAAATATCAGCTTTGATATTTGATTTTTTTTATGGAGGGGGTCTCTATTAATATCCCATGACAAATATATTAAGGACGGCAAAGTTCTTGACCACTTGGGGTTTAAGTCAAAGGTATTGCCATGGCCTTTAACTGACCGAAGTGCCTGAGTTGGTTTCTGCACCTCAAGCTCACAGTAGAATGTCAAATATCAACTTTGATATTTGAAATTTTTTTTATGGAGGGGGGTCTCTATAAATATCCCATAAAAAATATATTAAGCACGGCAAAGTTCTTGACCACCTGGGGCTTAAGTCAAAGGTATTTGCCAGGAATTCAATCGACTTAAGTGCCTGGGTGGTTTTCTGCACCTCAAGCACAGAGCAGGGTGTCAAATATCAACTTTGATATTTGAATTTTGTTTTGTGGAGGGGGGTCTCTATAAATATCTCATGAAAAATATATCAAGGACGGCAAAGTTCTTGCCCACTCGGGGTTTCAATCAAAGATATTGCCCGGGTCTTTAACTGATTTAAATGCCTGGGTGGGTTTCCGCACCTCAAGCCCATAGCAGGGTGTCAAATACCAACTTTGATATGCAGTGAAGTACCATGCTCTGGGATATTTCCTACTCTACAAATAACAACGTGATTCCCGGAATTTCCGTATTGATGGGTCATTCATGAAGACCTCCATAAAGGATTCCAATACAACTAAATGTAACCAAATTTGGGTTCTAAAAAATCCTTACATATTTACCTGCAACTACCATTGTTTATACCTTTCCATTTATTTATTTTTTCAAAATACAACAAAGCGAAAGGAACATTTTTCTTTAAAAAGGACTACTTTTGTATATGTTCTAAGCTCTGATTGGTGAATTAAATTGGTGATTTGACACCTTTAAATACACAATTTAAAAATAAATAAATAAATGTAGATAAAACATGTGACACGCACATCCAGGATTTAGATTTTGTTTATTTTTTCATAAAACTTGCTGTTATATTGTTCTAATGTTCTATAATTACACTATTTTTAGATTGATGAGATGCCTTCATGTGAACCGGAATCGTATGACTTTATAATGCTTAACAAAACGCTGTCTACATTATCTACCGGTTTAAAACATTAAAGTAAATGATTTTTTATTCTGTGTTTATTTAAAGTGGTAAGCTCGCCATTCGAAAAAATATTTATGTCTTCGTTATTTTGTATTGTGTGGGCGGGGGGGGGGGGGGGGGGGGGCTCTTGATATATTTACTGTATGCCCCGATGTCGATTTATTGTGTTGGCTATGCAATTACAGTAATATATTTGTTATTGGACGCTAGAATTCTCTAAAAGTACATGTTGCTCTTATTTCTTTTTTTGGTTTTGAGACATATCGCCTTATTGCTCGTTAGCTTAATGCTCGCTAGAATCTGCTCGTTAGTTTGAGCCTGGTTTATTTCAGCTATGTTTTACATAATTTTCACAAAAAAGTATACATATCAAATGTTATTATCTTCAAAAACGAAAAAGTCTTTTCAAAAATGATTTGTTTAAAGCAAGTTAAAAAATATTCCTAAAGGAGTAAGGTCAACAAAATGTCCAGTTGCAACATGACGTAAAAAAACCACGAAGTATAAAAGTTTACACATTCGAAACTATATTTTTCGCTCAAATTTTCGTGCTAAATCCAAATAACCAAAAATGTTCATTTTCAGTGGCAGAGAATGAACTTAACAAACTTGATTTCGGATAAAAATTACGATTTCTACGTAAAATTGTAGAAGGTTACCCAATTTGTCCAGTAAACGTTTTTTTCTTATCGACGGCAAAATAACGTCGCGCTACTTCTATATTTTTCTATTGTTTTCTATTAAAATTAAAACAAATAAACAACAACTAAAAAAAAGCGAGGCTAAAAACAAACAATAGATATCAAAACTTGAAAAACAACAAACAAAAGAGCGAAAACAAAATACAAAAATATACCAAACCCCCTTAGTATCTTCAAACTCTTCTTAAAGCACGGAATAACGAAATATATATATCACCAATAAAGAGTATATATTGTCAAAACGTATGCTGGACGCAGAACAACAACCCTTAATACAAAGTGTCAGTATTTCAAAACAGAGGGAATTTTTAATACAACATTCATCATTTATTTCATGAAAACCGACTGTTAAACTCGATCTTGGTGAAATGTGTAAGTTACGTTTTTATTTTTTGTCAGCCGTGAATACTTGATTGCATATTCATTTTTTTGTATTCATTGTGGCACTTAATCTTTCGAGGCAAGCCTAATCTCCGCGATTTAGTATTAATTTTCAAGGTTCACACTGAATTTCCGCGGAACAGTATTAAAATTTAGTACTTTACCCGGAAATTAATAATGTTTTTTGTTTAGTTTTTGTTTTTACTTGTTTTATTATGTTTTATTAATATTATTATTATTATTATTAATTTAATTCTTTACATACAGCCATATAATTATTATTATACATTTGCAAATAACATATACAAATATACAATTATGACCCTCATTTGAGGTAGACATTGCAATATGTGTCAAATTGAACACATTGAATTTACAAGGTTGTGAGAAATTGTTGATTAAATAATAGCCCGCAAAAAACCTTTTGAAAATTCATGCGGATGAGCATAAAAATGGGGGGAGATCCACTTAGTCATAACAAATTAATCGGAAAATCACAGAAACTGAGTTAAAATCGATAACTTTAATACATATACAAGGTACTTTCCTGGGCTTGGTACCGGTCCTTTAAATAAAAAGTGGCGGTGTTCAACTAGTTTCACTGACACAAAAGACTATTCCTACTTAGACAGATCTCCATGCAGGAAGATAATAATCACCACGGATGTCAGAAATATCAGAATTTTTAATCATCAATTTATGTCACTTTCAAGAAACAGGCGTAAGTTGACTCGGCCTGATTAAAAGGACATCCTTCACTTACTCCTATTTACTGATATGTCAAGGCGTTGGAGATATGATAAAACTTTATTACGAGTAACATACGAGTGACCCTATGTTGCATACTTGCATCCAATGAAAATGCCGATTACGAGACTATGAAAGTGTCCCTATTCTGCTTTGCATACTACGAGCAATCCGATAGAACGAAAAAGGTCAAAATCTTATTTATAATATCATTATATATTCATGATGTAAGGTCACTCACGTGTGACCTGTAACAGGGTTTCCTCAGGTCTTGGACGTCGCGAGCAGCAAGAGACGTGTGATTTTAATTAGATTGAAGTTGAATTCTTTGGTACGAGGGCTCTAGCTCAATATCTACCACGCTTGAGGCGAGCACGTAACTATTATACCACTGAAGCTGTTCAGTTCCTATGCCCCTACCCCTCAACACACATTTGCTTCCGTGAAACGATGTTTGTTTCTTATTATATAAAATATCATGCATTTCACATTTTTCATCGATATTTTTAATACATTCATTTAAGCTTTGAATGTTGTTTAGAATTGTAAAGAGAAATACATGTTTTATATGCGAACAAATTTTAGGAATACAAAGTCTGAGAAATTTCTACCTTAGAATTTCGAAGTGTTGGTCTTAGGGTTGTGGTAAGAACTCAGGCAAACAATATCCTAGGGAACTTAGTGATGACTATCTCCTTGCCAGCTACATGACCATTGATTGTAAATAAAACCTTAGCTTGTTTCGTATATATAGCTTAAATACATATACGTATTATTTTACTAAAATACAATTATTGAATAATGTTGTTTTTCTCTAAAAATACAGTAAACATTTTTAAATATTTCTGTTCTATATATAGTAATAACATGTTTCTGTTCTATATATAGTAATAAAATGCTAAAATCTTTATGTTCTATTTATATCTTAAGTCAATAGTAATAAAATGAAAAATAGAAAATACCACAAAAAGAACAGATCCATAATCCAAGAGAAATATCACAGAAACAGGCAAAACTCCAAGAGAAATTTTGCAAGACGGAACAATACTGCTTTGTGGGGCTTCTCTCAAAACTGAGGATTTGAGGTCCAATAAAACCTCTGGTTAATTTCCATATATGCTTTATTTCCTGTGCAGCAGAATATACAATTTTCATATTCTTCACACAAAGCAGTGACAAACATATACTAAGTGAATGTTCCATAATTATTTTTTTCTAAATAAACTAAAAATAGTTGAAAATACAAAAAAGTCAAAAAAATCAAAACAAAACGTCCATGGTTAAGGCTATGGGGCCCTTCAGAGATTCAAAGACCCCTTCAGGGATCTTCTGGCCCCGAACCGATGTACTGGCTGAACTCCCTCGCATAGGGCCTGGCAATACCGCTAACACAGAAATACATGACCAAACACTTTCCTGGCTTAATACAGACACTTCAATAAAAAGTGGCGGGGTTAAGCTCATTATATGGGCCCAACTTCCATCTTACAGTGAAATCATGCTGTCAATCAAGTGCTATCCACAGGTGACTACAATGCCAACCCCCACACATGATCGGAAGAACTGGGCTGTTATAAAGAACGCTATAATCTTGAACATTATACATAATACGTTTAATGTGCGTGACAAAGACCTTGTCATACATGTGTCATATTAGTTTTATTTAAGAGAGTGTGTGTGTGGGCGGGGGTGAGAGAGGGGTCTTCCAGTGTAGACCGGAAAGTGGGGGAGGGGGTGTGGTGGACAAGCTTTAGGAAGTGTGGAGCGGACAAGCTTTCAAAACTGACTTACAAGCAAAAATAAAAGCTTGGCTTCAAAGCATACCCTTAAACCCCTTGTTTTTACATTTACTTGGACAATTTTTATCATCATACTAAAACATCAGTTTTTTTCTAAATTTTGCTAAATAAAGTGGGGGTGAGGGGCATAGCTTTGCCCCTACTCCACTTTTTAAAGTGGGGAGACACGTGCCGTACTTGACCATACCTACATTGTGGCTTCTACGCCCCTGAAGATTCTTTATCTTTCGTTGTGATTATATGTAAGATAATATTTTTATTTATATTAACATTTAAGCTTATTATTGTATTTACGGAATGATTATATCTTAAAGAATTCCTTTATATGACACATATTGCAACAGTAGACGAACTATATACAAAAATGTATAAACTATCAGTTTCTGACCAGAAAAAACACAAACATAAAAATTGGATATGGGGGGCGGGGGGACAATCCATACAGTCATTTTTTTCTAGCATTTTCTTATTGTAATTTATATTTGAAAATTAATTAAAAAATATGAAGCTATGATGAGACGCAATTTTACGTACAAAACAAATCCTGTCCAAACCCCCGGCCCTATCACGGGGATACGGGCTTACGTCTCCGGCTTGATTAACCAATCAAATTACAGGATTAGCCAAGATGGTTTGGTTTTATGGTGTTAAACGCCACATTCAACAATATTTCAACTATATCGTGGCGGTCAGTTATTATTGGTGGAGGAAACCGGAACACACAGAGAAAAACACCTACCTCTCTCAAATCACTGACAAACTTTATCACATAATGTTCTACACCTCTCTCTGATCGGGATTCGAACTCACAACATCAGTGGTGATAGCCGCTGATTGCAGAGGTAGTTGTAAATCCAACTACCATTCGATCACGGCCACGATGGTTAGCCAAGATATTTCACTTCAGTAGAATATTCATTGTTATGCATTATGATTATATTAAGACTAGTGTAATGATATCTGTATATATTAAATATACTTTTATGTTTGTGTATTTCAGGCACATGAATATCGATTTTAACAGTGGTTCAATATCATGCATGAAGGAGAAGACACAGTCAAGACACACAAATTATAGGAGGACCTTAAAATGGTCGTTTACAAATTTTGTAATAATTATTGTGAAATGTAAATTGTATATGATGGCACTTAGTCTGAAACATACATATAAAATATAAAATTATAGATATATGAAATGATTTTATTTTATTACTTGTGTAGATCGTTAATAATGAAAATTAGTGCAGGAATACAGAGAAAGCCATGACAACAAATATAAAACAGGAAATACAGTATAGCACAATACTGAACATTCAGAATGAGAATGTATGTCATACACTATGGATTAACTGATATGCTCTAGTAGGTTAGCAGCGTCTGACATTATATTTGTCTTGGTCATATAGAATTGAATTTTGCTCTTGAAATATGTAGGTTGAAGAAACTTGATACAGATCTAGAAAAGGCTCTCCAATATGCTTGAAAACAATTGTGTAACTTTTGGGATCAAGGTCATAAGTGGGATATGATCCTCGAGGTTATACCGATTCATATATAAATATACTAAATATCTTAAGGCTACATTAAATGGGAAAAACAATTAAAGCTGTGACAAAAATATGCCAAAAAAATCTTAATTTTTTTTAACTTGAGTCGTGATGATCTCATGATGATGGACCCAATTACCAAATATCAGATTAAAGAAACAAAGATATTACCTAGAAAACAGCTTCTGTTGACAGCATTGTGAATTGAAAAGTTCAAATCAAAATAACACACCACAACTGAATGCTGTTTGATTGGACTAAAACATATGTCTCTCCTTCATTTATAGAAGTCACTCTAGTAAAGGAAATGCCCAGTAATGATATTCTACAAATAAGCTAGCTCATAGTTGGTGTGTGTGATGGGCTTTTACTCTATACTCAGTTATTTGACCTTGAGATTAAAGGTCATGATTAGATATGATATGAGGGGGCATCGTGCCCGTGATCGTATGGTAGTTATATGTATTACTAACCACAATCAGTGCCTATCACCACTAACGTTATGAGGTGTACTCGATACAATATTATGTGATACAATTTGTCAGTGTCTTGCGACAGGTCGGTGGTTTTCTCAGGATGCTCCGCTTTCCCCCACCATAAACATTGACCAACATGATATAACTGAAATATTGTTGAAAGTGGCGTAGAGCACAATAAAAACCAATGTATATGGTATTTCAAGGTCACATGAAGGTCATGATGATAAGCAACACATTGTTCGTGGCATTACACATTCATACCAAATTTCATCAGCATAAGATGACAGTATGGACACTAACATGACCCCAAAATTCATTTATTTGACTTTGATTGTAAAGGCATATGAAGGTCGTGATGATATATGGCTCACCATTTTATGATAATACAGCTACATACCAAATATCATAAGTCTATGACAAAAGATAAAAGAGTTACAGCTAGGATGCGAAAATTCTCCTAAAATCAATTATTTGACCTTGAAATATTAGGTCAAGGTTACATGAAAGTCATGATGATACATGACACGCCATCTTATGATAATACACCTACATACCAGATATCATATGTCCATGTCAAATGTAAAAAAAAGTTATAACCTGGATACGAAAATTCCCTAAAATCAATTATTTGACCTTGAGGTCTGAGGTCAAGGTCATGTGAAGATCGTGATGATCCATCACACAGCATATTATGATAATACAGCTACATACCAAATATCATAAGTATAATTCAAAGGATAAAAGATTTACAGCCGAACAAGGTCGTTTGAGCATAAAAAGAATTAGAAGAAGGAAAAGTCCTATTAAAACAATATGTCTCCCTTCATTCCTTCGTTGAAGAAGAGAAATAATTGTTCATGTTAGACATTTAAATCTGGAAAACCGTCATCAAAATGCACCAAAATCGTGTCACTATTGTATTAATGAGCTACACATTAAGATTGATGTTGGTATCAAGTTTTATATATTTAATATGAAGTTTAAAAATCATCTGTTCTATTTAACACTAGTCATGTTACAGAACAATTAACCTATTCAGCCCACACTTTTTTTTACCTGTTTATGCATATTTAGAATAATTTCAAGTCACGCGGTACTAGTTACTAGGAAGATATTAGGGTGTGTTTACGTTTTAACTTTTTGGTATACAGGTATACAGGTAGAAAACCTTTGTGGGAGAAACGTGAATAATATGTAAAAGGAAGTAAAGAAATTTACCTGTAATTAGTCTTACAGTGAATCCAGTATAAATAAAACTCATGTTTGAAAAAGGAAAAACATATTTATTATCATATTTCATTAAAAAGCACTGATACCTTAAATAAGCTAAATGCACTACATGAAAAAGCATAAAGGTAATTAAACAACATTATCAAGAAAACACTGGTATAACATCCTATAGTGGGTCACTGTAATCGGGCGGCTGTATCGAGAAACAGATACGGTGTTGAAAAAACTGTTGATACTCATAAAATATTGATAAATGCAATACAAGTTTATGTTTGTCTTCAAGAAATATGATAGACAAAACCATGTGTGAAGTTTTATGACGAAATATCTCCGATTTCTATGTAAATTTACGAGTTGAAGTGAGGAAACACCCACAGGTAATTTTAGCGATGTATTTTTTTTATCTTGGACAAGAATAATGAGCGTCCTGATTGGATGACCGATTTAAAGCACACTGACTCCGCATGGTAGAAAGATGCATGTAAAAGAAATATATGTTATATTTATTCATTTGCTTGATTCTGGAATATTGTTGATCATTGATTTAAACATAAAAAAGGGGAAAGGGGGGGGGGGAATTTTACAGTTAAATAAATGTTATGTTTCGACAGTTTAAAGAGAAAAATAAAAATGTGTTGCGACTAAAGCTTAAATCAGCGTTATGAATTGAACAAATATCAGTGGTTTTGTAAATGAGATTTATTTTAAATAGAAATTCTGAATTTATTATTTATTAATTTATTATTAATGATAGAATTTTATATCCCTTGGGAGGAGGAGGGGGGCTATGATGAAAATTTGAAATAAAACCACAGGACCGGACATTTAAGCAAAAATAATAATCCAGGATTAGTTTTTTATTAAAAAAAAATCCAGGATCCCTGTGTCCATGAATTTTTTTTTTTTAAGTTAATAATATGAAATATTGACATCCACACTTGCATTTTGGACAGCACATTTATGTGTCCACACTTGTATTCGTATAAACAAAAACAAGTAATATATAGCATCTCACAAATAAACATATAAGTAGTTTATAGATATTATTCATTAAAATTAAAATAAGATAATAAATGTGATATGCAAAAATATCAGTACTAGAGTGACATGCGGTAGAATATGGGCAGTTCAGAAATAACGTCATCATGGTCTGGATTGATGTCTATGTAGTCTGCGCTGCCCTCTTCTCTTCGTATAAGGTGGGAATTGGTGTGGTTTCTTTGGTTAAGCTTTGAACAATGCAAGCTTACTTTTACTATAAATCACCACTTCCGGGAGTAGAACTATTACAGAAAAGATATTCTATTTTCGGTTTCTAACGAAGCAATTTCTATTTCTGATATCTTACAGAACATATTTAAACTTTTGATTAGATCATGATCGCATAAATTTGAAATTGATGACGTTATTCTGACAAGTTTTTATATTAAAATCGGTTATTACAGTATATAATCTATTTTCGGTTCTTTACTAAACAATGTCTACTTTTGATTCCTTTACAGAAAACATTCAACATTTGATTTGGTTCTCATCCATCATATTGATGAAGAGTTTGAATTTGATAATGTATTACCCCGTTTTTGTAAATACCGTTATTACAATGCATATTCTATTTTTGGTTTCTTACAAAGCATCTTAAAGTAACAGTATTTACATAAACACAGAAGTGTAGATACACGAAGGCTTACATCGTAATGTTTTGAGACTAATAAGATTTTGAGATTTTTGTTCATTATAATATTAACTTACAAGTTCAGCTTCAGATTTATTCCACTCTAAATAAAACTAAAACTTTCTCGTAGGTCTAGTAGTCTATTACGTACTTTCATCCGGGAACTTTACATAATCGAAATTTGAACTCGCTAATTCCGGGAACCAGAAAATCGATTTGTTTAGGTACTTCCGGGTTTATATCAAGAAGAAAAATATATTTTTTGAAACGGGAGTAAACAACACGTGCATTGGTCGCTATTAAAGAAATGAAAATCCATTGGCTCATCGTTTCTTTCACTCCTCGATCACGCATGCAGCTAAATTTTCCATTGCCGTCACAACGATTGTACACCGAACTGTACACGAGACGCAATTTTCTACGACGCCGTGGTAGTGAACAAAATCGCGAAATATAAACATTTTTATATTCACAAAAAGAGTAAAAAACAAGGAATACAACTATATAGATTTTATTTAAATTCATTCAGGCATAAATGAAATATAGCAAAATAAAAGTGTACTGTCAACCACTGAAATTCCTCTTTCCAATAAGTAACGTCATGACGTTGGAGTCCCTACAGATGTATGATTAAGTTGTACGTAAAATACAAAATGAATCACTACTGTTAGATAAAAATAAACCCTAGTAGATACTGCAGAACACTGAACGTCAGCGAAAACCTACATATTTAAGAATCCTTTTAAACACACAGTTGAAAACTAAAAAAAATGCTTGCATTGGAAAGTACCTACCTGAATTTGTGTTAAATTAAAAGTGAAAGTAGGATTTTTTTCGGAGGTAAGTTTCAAATTAGGGACGTCTTCCATGAGATATGAGTGTCATATATATTAAACTTCAGGTGATACCTTTATAAAAGTCCAAAAAGATTGTGTTAACTGTTCACGCGGCACAACTCGGACTTGATTTTTCTTTTAATTATTTTCTTCCATGATATTTTGTAAGAAAATAATGAAAAATTACCAAAACTCGTTAATATGTACCCCCTTTTTTTTAACAATACTCTGTCATAAACAATAAACTAAGAGGTCAGTATATATGAAACTAAGATGTGCATTAGAAAGAAACGACTTTCTCGATCAGTAAATATGCCTATTAATTTTTTTTTTAATCCTAGAATGTGATTATATGTTCTATATGTCAAGCTAGATGGATTGCTGTCAACAGGTGACAGGTGCACTTGCACTGTATAAGGGTCAAATCATAGTCTTCGATTTTTGATAAATGCATTGACAAAAATAAACACTAATTGTCACCAAATCGGGACCAAATTGTGGAAATATTAATAAATATATGATGTAAAAGGATCCCAATTGGTTTATTTTAACTCTGCCAGTAAAAAATGGTACCAATATTCAAATCTAAGAGTAATTTTTTCGACACAACAGATACGTTACAATTCTGATTTTATTCATTTCAGCAAACAAATTCTCATTAAAAGATATACCGATGCAAATTTTTCCTCCGAAAATATTTTTGAAATACTGAAGGTTTGATAGAAAGAAGTGTTAAAAGGTTTATTTTTTATTTCGGAATTTAAGCCTTAATCAAAACACAACAGTTTAGAGAATAAAACAGCCTTTAAAGGAATGATTAGATATTGCTCCGAATATGCTTAAATTTCAATATTTTACCACTCCTTTTAAAAATTATTATTTATTGTTCAATTGTTTATATTTTTGATTTATGGTGTTTAATGCCACTTTCAACAACATTTCAGTTATATCGACTGTTTTTTGTAAGCTCGCCATCCCAAAAGTATATTTGTCTTTGTTATTTAATTATACAATTTGAAAAATAGATAGAACAAAATTATATAGTATTTACTAAATAAATAAACGTGACTCGCACATGCTGGGTTTAGATTTTGTTGGGGTTTTTTTTGGGTTTTTTTTCATAGTGAAACATTATTGTTATAATTTCTTATATTACGGATTTGGTTTGTTACACACATTTTCATTGGTTCTTCAACCCTGAATGTCAGCATAAATTCGGAAAACAGACGGGGTATATATGTACGTTTTCGATCTCCCTCATTTGGGTCCCAAAAAACAATAACAACATGGTTGACAAAAACAGAAATATTTACGCTTCACTGAATCAATATCATAATACGGAATAATAAAAATCGTAGGGAAATCACTGTCGTCAAAGAGCTCCGATCGAAAATGTTTGGTCAACATCCGGGATATTTTAAAGCGGTATTTTTAAAGCAGACACGGATAATTATCGTAAGTATTTATAAATATACTGTGTATATAATGTTTTGAATTATGATGCTTTATGATTGTATTATTAATTTCATTTTTTGTCCAAATATCATTTATTTTTGCAGTGTAAAATTAGATTTTTCTATAAGATATAAGGAATCCGGCTTCAAAATCATTACAATCAACTGAAATATCGCTATATCTTGCATTTACGAATGAATTAAATGTTGCCCAAAAAGAAAAAAATATTGATGAATGATTGATTTTACTTAAAAATACTATTTTGTTGATGAAAAGTCAATTAATAAATAGCTATACCCTAAAACATGATGTCAGCAGATGTTTTTGAAATCCGGCTTGGTCAAAATGTAAACATGTATACAAACCGGTAGGGTCATTAATAAATAACCGGGTTTGTCAGTATGTAAATACCACTGATCTTATTGTTATTGAGCATTATATTGCAATTTAACAATAGTTATGATTAGGAAATATCTCAAATGCGATAAATACTGATCCATAATATGAATATTCGACATGGCTGCTAATTTCACTACTTTGTACAATAAAAAAAATCGTTATTTCTATGTTAAATTGCTACTGTCGCGAACACTTGATTTTTTTAATGTTTTTTTGTGGCACTGACATCACCGTTGGTGCTCAATACGCTACACTCACTTTAAGTAGCTGTCCAGGCGCATCAATTGAGTAGTGGGAGATTCTTTTTATAACGCAATATTTTAATTTTATACTCGTTGATAACGAAGTAAGTCACTCTGTGGAAATAACTTCATGGATACTATATTTAAGTTTCTTCACAGTATAATGTTTACATTAACATTACAGATAAGCAAATTAACAAAGGCTGTAGTATTGAATTCCTTTCCGCAAGGACGATTTTGGCAGTTTGAATACAAAGAAAATGTTAGGTGTACTCGATTAATGCAACGTTCGTTACAAGTTGTAATACGACAAAAGTTCGTTCTTTGGATGTTATAGTCCCCCGCCCATCCACCAATATTAATGCCAAAAGAATTTCAATCACTCGTACCGGTATATATTTTGCATTTTATTTCTTTTTTTTGGGGGGGGGGGGGGAGGGTAGAAATGACAGACTGAATGAATTTGTTATGTTGATATATATTTATAATAAATGCTATGCGATCTTGTAACGAACGCACAACCCTACACTGTGTCGAGTCTTATTTATATTACATTATTTTAGTTAATAAAAAAAATATTTTCCGAGGAGTGAAACGAGGGAGATAAAAAAAATAGACAATATATATGCATTGTCGAAAATATAAAATTTATATATACGAGTTTTGACGTGTTTTTCTTACCTGTATCGCAGCGAGTGGAAATGAATTATATATTTTCTGACAATGTACGTATATTGTATCTATCGCCCCAAAGAAACTGTCAAATTGTCTAAAAAGAGCAGAAACAAGCGTTGTTCTTATCGTTTTTGATTGTGTCCTCTGTGAAGTCCGCGCTTATAAGTTTATAAGCTTATAAGAATAAACCCTGTTACTGTTTCTTACCGTCGCTCAACATGAATCAGGTACCAGAAAAAAATATCTTGATCAGAAACCAAATACAAATGTATTTCTTCCTTTTAATGTTATACAAAACATCCACATGTAAAATATTTTGACTATGTGCTGTTGTTGTTTTTTTTCACAACTTTTATTCATTGAAGACATTTTTTTTTTTTTTTTTTTTTTTATCAATTAGCAAGTCGAACATACCCTTGGCAAGTGTTATAATGAACCTTAAATAAATTACAGAAAGGAAACTTAATTGTGATATTGAGCTGTTTTCGCTATTCTTTCAATTTTTTACATAGACAAAACCGGTTCTACTGAAACAAATTTTTTGCGACCCAACCGGAAAGTAGTGGCTGACAGAGCCGGAACAAATGTACGTAAATAAGCATTGTGTTTTTCACTGTAGTAAGTCTAAAACTGTTCATGGTGGCACGCCCAGTGCAAACTATCATGCATATGAGCATTACAAAGGGTTTGTGTACTTTAATTACACATATAAACTACTTTTTTATAGCTTTATTTGATGATTTCAATCTCATTATTAGCATTTTTCATTGTTTATGTCCATCATTTTATCTATATGACTGAGTAATCGATGAAGATAACTACAGTAATATATAGGTAAAAACAAGCAAAAATAATCGACCGATAACGACATCTTCTGGATTCAAGATATAATAATACTATATGATCATAATACTTACTTTTTGTCGTCGCCTGTATGTCAAGCATGCCTAATTGACTTGTACCGGAAGATGACAGAACAATTTCGACCGGAGAACTTTGACGACAGGGGAAATGGACAGAGAAAATAAATCTGGGCATATGCCGGAGGATCGTGAAATGCCTGAATATTGTCCAGTTAGAAATTTTGAGACCTACCTTCAAAAACTTCACCTTCAGTGCAACAGGCTTTGGCAATTTCCTAAAGACAGTTTTAATATTTCCGATGAATGTTGGTTCCAAAAAAGACCGATAGGAAAAGACACATTGCCATCATTTATGTCCACATTAAGTAAGAAACCAGGCCTTTCACAAATCTACACCAACCACTCAATTCGTGCAACGGGTGCAACTATCCTCGGAAGAAACTGTTCAATGGCACAAATTATGGCAGTTACCGGACACAAATCTGCCTCGTCAGTTGCAGTATATCAACGTGTTTCATCAAAGGAAAAACAAGTTATGGGAGACATTACCACCAGTTCTGTTCGTGGAGAGCAACCATCTCAACTATCCTCAATAATGCCACCGCACAGTACTTCCCGGTTGCAACTCATGCCGCCGACACAAAACAGTTCAAGTTCAACATCACTTGTTCAAATGAGAACCAATATACATGTTTCATCGTCGGTTACGGACGTCGTTGACATTTTGGATGTAAATTATGATGATCTATTTTGTGATTATAACACTCTTACAACAGTTAATTCCGTCACAAACACCAGAACAATTCAGCAAACTCCCATGTTCCACGGCTGTACCATTACAAATTTGAACATAACAATCAACAAGTGAAAGTGTGTTGAACCACAGGCACCCGACGTTCAATGAATAAAATGTAGGGTCAATGTGGAAAAAAAATAGTGTCACCGTTGTTCAATGAATAAAATGTAGGGTCAATGTGGAAAAAAAATAGTGTCACCGTAATTATAACAGAAAACAAATAGTGTCACCGTTATTATAACAGTGTCATCGTTATTATAACGGTGACACTATTTTTTTTCCACATTGACCCTACATTTTATTCGTTGAACGTCGAGTGCCTGTGGTTGAACTTTCCGCCTTTAAAACTTTCGAGGTCACGGGGCCACACCAAGTTTTTGCTTATTGTTAACATTTTAAATATTGAAATTGTTTCACAAACCCGTTGTTTTGTTATATAATATATTAATATTATAATTATAAAGTTTATAAAATTTACTGCATATGAAATTGTGTTGATTTAGAAATATTGAACAGGATTTTCCTTTATGAGACACCTCAGTACATAAAATATCACGTGACAAATATTTGACGTCATTGAACAAATAATGTCAGAGGTACGAAAAGGGACATCTAGAAATACGGAAAATTAAAATAAAATACGCAAAATATTTAATAAGGTTTTAAATATGAATTGGGACTATGTACGTGTTAAAAAAAACCAAAATGAAAATAAAAATAAACAAACAAAAAGGAAAAAAAAAAAAATTAAAAAATATTAAAAAAAAAATTATACGACAGTTTGGTTCTGTATTTAGCAAAAAAATGGTTAAATCCGTAATATATTTGTTATTCAGCTATAATATTCTGTATTTATATATTTTGTAGATTTATGAGATAGATGCCTCCATGTGAACCTGCCTCTTAGGACTTTTATTTTGACAAAACAGCTGTCAAATCAAAATTATTTACCGGTCTACATGCAATTATCTGTTTATATGTGTTTATTAAATGTTTTTTGTATATTTGTTTTTGTTATTTAGCCAGTAAAGAAATGAAATGTTTTATGTTCGGGTGAACATGTGAAATAGAACATAAGGCATGTCTATGTGAGAAACAAGACACGATAGAGGGAATCCTTTGACTAAATGACATACTGCCAGAAGCTCTCAACACAATTAATTCATGAGGGGGAAAGGTACATGAAATTTGGATGCACAATATAAATAAAATTAATGAAAAGTTTTATAAAATTATAAAGTTCAAAGCTGGAAGAAAAATATTTTAAATCTGTGAAATTTCGGAATTTATGCCCTATTAATAGTCCCTTTTCGAAATAAAATTAAAAATGTAGCTCCTTCTTTCTATTGGCCCATCAATAACCTATAAAGTTCATAATTTTGTAAAAATCTGCATTACAATTATATGAAAAATGAACTCTTATAACTCCACATACAAATACACCCATTTTTGAACATTTAGGCTTCTTGTTTGGAAACTGGTAGGGCTAAAATACCCAAAATCAATCCAAACCTTTATTCTGTGCCAAGGATCTATATGCCAAAATATGTAAAGCAACCAAAAGCAAAAGTACCAAAATTGTTAAACCAAATTACACAAAAGATTACCCTAAGACAAATACTTAAATTAAAACAGTGTGAAATTCTCAATGATTTATTGTTAAAATTGGTATGTTGTTCAAAAAGAAAACATCATCTATATATCGTGACATGTGAAATGTGATGTCTATGTGGTTGTTGTTATTTTAAAAATGATTGAAAGGAGGGTTTTCAGGGGCGTAGGTGAGGCTTAATAGTGTGCACGCCATAAGTATTTTTGACGAGATGCAAAATGGTGCGATCTGGCGCCATTTCAGGGTTTCATATAACATAAAATCAAGCACAATTTTAATGACTGATAGACAACAATATCTTAAAATTGTCAAAAATCTGCACTTCGTGTCTTGGCAGATACGAACACTCCCATTGCTATGTACAAGTCCACTTCAAAATCTCGGTGAATATGCATCAATCCCAGAGAAGATAGCCTGTCATTCTTCATAGCCGAACTAACACAAGTGTTCAAACATCTCAGTACACTAAATGACATTTTAGCAGTAGCGCTTGTTTGACACATAATATTGTATCTATAGAAGGATAGAGAACTTGATTTACAGAATATAGTGTGGCACAAATCAGGGCCTTTGAGAGAGGGTTCATCCGATGCATCGGTACGGGGCCCGGAGAGCCATGAAAGGACCCGCGAATCTCTGAAGTGCCCCATGGACTTAGTCATTGACGTTTTATTTTGATTTGTTCATTATTTTTTTGGTATTTTCAACTCAAATCTACAATTGTGAGAACAGTTTCAGCCTATCCTCAGGCCCCAAAGCAGTATTGTTCCGCCTTGCAATATTTCGTTTGGAGGCCCTGTTGCCGTTACATCATCATAACAAATTTTCACAACCTATAATAAAATGATAAACAAATATCACACTGTCGGAAAAGTTCCAAACATTCAATAGAAAAATCGTAGAAATAGACAAATTCGATATCCCTATCACACATATACATGACCGTTTACTTTCCTGACTTAGTACAGGTACCTCAGTAAAAAGTGACGGGGTTAAGCTAGTTGGATTATAACTTGGCATTGTCTTAAGAAATACCAATATAGCCACATCTCCTCTGAACTGTCGATCGAGGAAAAAAAGATAATATACTAGACAGGTAAAATGTACATCGTACTTGATAAATCCTAAATTTGGTTGTTGTCAGTTGCATATTATCTTAATAAACAGCAAAATAATTAGATTCCGGACGACCGTCAATGGGGTTCGCAATTAATATTTCGAATGTACAATAGAGACATCCGCCCAACATGAAAACAGGACAGATTGATGTACTTGATAAATCATTCCCTCCCCTCTCCCCAACATGTGAAAAACAGAAATATCCGTATGTGATTTAAATACGTACTAACTGCATTACATATAAACTGTATGATGCTGTTTGATAAAGACCTTTAACTGAAACAGGAAAAAATGAAACCTGAGTGAAATAGTGTTGTAATTAAATATCGTGTACCTCTGGGTTTTTTTCTGATGACAGGATTGTAAATTATCACTGTACATGTGTATCAAATACAATGCAGCTAAAACTACCAAACAAGTAGTTCTATTCAACAAAAACATTTTGCTTTTTGCATCACTAACTCTCAAATGTTTTCTTCCTTGATATCTGGTTTATTATCATACAAACATGTAATTTATATTCTCCTAAAATACAACATCCTAGTACAATGTAAAAGGCATAGGAACGTAAGATGAAAAGATATGCATATATTTATCAAATTTAAAAATCTAATTTTTTTAAAAAGGAAATTATAGAGTTTTTAGCTTCCTTAATAATCACAGTTATGATAAACAAAACAAAAGCTGACATGCTATATGAGTTGTCAATATTTTTTGTAGAATTAGTGATTTAGTGTACTTGGTTAAATTAATATATTTACAACTGCATCTGAAAGATCAAGCTAAGAGTTTAAGAGTAAGATTTTCTTATCTGTCACATTTGTTCGTTTTTCTCTTCCTCCTTCGGTACGATTTGAACTTACGTTGGCACACTGTAACACCTAGACCAAATCAACTATAAATACAATACATGTTTGGAATATTTAATACAAGCACACAATCATACATACAATACACATTACACAAGATATCTACAACAGTGCATTTGTATTTGTAGTTCTAATGACTGCCCACCCTTCCGAAGCATCTGAGTTTACCCCCGATTCTTAGTGGGGTTTGTGTTACTTGATTTTTAGTTTTATGTGTATGTTTTGTAGATCGATTTTTGTACTTTTTCTTTTGGCCATTGTATTGTCTGTTCTTCATGGATTTATGGATTCTGATTACCCTTTGGTATTTCCAACCTCTTCTGATAAAGAATATACCCAGGGTCGTATAGGCTCATATTGGCTGCAGCCTAGGTCCCCTCAAGCTTGGGGCCCCTCAAACTATATAAATGTCGCTTAAATATATCATGAGTAAAATATATTTCAGTCTGTCGAGTTTGCAATAAACCAGTCGACCATGTTTAATAAATTAATACAAGTAAACAACAACTTTTAAGTAAACATTGTTTTTTTTGGCAGGTGTCACGCAAAAAAAAATTCATTTTAACTGATCTCGTCAGCCTGCACAATCTACAAAATACAATACAGAAGTATTAGTCAAATACCATATGCACATAAAATATAACTAACAATATATAAATTCAAATATGTAACTGCAAAATGCAATGTTTATGCATATGTGTTTTAGGATTTAACTTTTAAGATATGTGAAAGATAGACGGAATTAAAGTTAAAATCAAAATTAAAGCGAACTACAATATCTTCATCAGACATGAACAAATATATATATATATATATATTCGAGTACAATGCAAATCAAATGAGTGTTGCAGAGCGGACGAAGTTATTCACTGGTGTAAGGCAAACTCTCGAATGATTAAATTCCCGCTAAAACATACCTGAGTAAGATTACCCGTGCGTGCATATTAATACGCGTATAAAACGGTTATTCAGCCCTGTACCGAAAATAAATTTATTTACGTTCTACCTCACATGTCCATCCGAACATAAAACATTTCTTTCCTTTACTGGGCTGAATAAGACTCAATACCAACTACTTTGGGATGGCGAGTTTCCAATAAACCAGTCGAGACAAACGGCGAAAGCACTAAATACCAAGCAGCTTAGTAACAGAAAAATTTGGTAATAAACTATCCTTCACATATCCGTCTTTAGCGTTTTCTGATCGCCAACGACCGTGTGCTTTGAAATGCCTGTCTGTAACATTATTATTAGCTGCTTGACTTGCGCCACTGCTTCTATACTGTGCTAACCAAACAATGCTTTATCCAATGCTATTGCACTAACTGCCTCTAAAAGAAGCTCCCTAAAACGCGTGTAAGATAACGGCTTGTTAAATTTACTGATAGTACATTTATGGTTACTTTTATTGTATTGTAAAGAACGAAAAATGTATTCAGTAGAATCCAAGTTGAGGCCTGCTAAAGTACAGTAGCGACGCAAGAAAAGAACTGGACAAGTTTCAGTGTTTGTTCTGACTATTACGACTTTATTGCCTTGTCTATAAATACCTGTCTTGCTAGTTTCAACAAGTATTTCAATATGTGTATCATAAAAAGCAATATTAGTCATTCTGATATTAGAAAGTTCTTTGTACCTAAAAAATCCTGCATAAGCTAGTAAAAACATACAAAGTGAACGACTGTTGTATAAATCCAAATTGTTCTAATGAAACAATTTATGTATTATATCTGCAGTAATAGGTTCTTTCTTTTTAATAGGCTTTGACAACATTCTTTTGCCGCCTTCCAATACATTATTTACTAGCTTATTACTACAAGGGTCATTGAACAAATGCATGTCGTGATACCACTTTACAGCATAGAAATTAGAGTTCAGAACTGAAACTGAACAATCGGATTGAATTAATCTTGTTAAATAAGTAGTAACTGTATAAGCCTTCGCAGGTAAAAATTCCAAATTAAACTGTTTACACCAAGATTTAAATTTAGAAAATTAAGTCATAGTTCTTGTTAGTTGCGTCAGACTTGCTCTTTTTGACTGTATCCATGACCGAGAATGCAATATCATGAAGGCCTGGAATACGAGAGAAATCATGAATTTCTTTCCATTCCAAACTTAAAGTAACCTGTAAATAAAGAACTAGTTTGGCATGTCCTTAAACATATGCAAAGACATGCACTGCTCTACATAGAAACAATATTACGGTAAGTTCCGTAACAAATATATAAATACATTGATAATGAAAACTGTTAAAAAAAGCGGCCAGGTCTGCTAACAAGACAATCTGGCATCAAGCATCAGCACCAGTAAATTGGAAATAAATCTGCCTTCGTTGAAAACTGAATTTTCAGCCGAGCCTTCTACAAAAAATCTTGAAGGAGATTCATATTCAATAAATTCAGCAACTTTTTTTTCAAAATTCCCAGAAATGGGTGAAAGAAGCAAAGGCCAGAAAATTTCAGATTTCCACTTCGGAACTAGTATTGTGCCCACTGTTTTGCTTAACTGAACATGCTTGATTGTGTGTGCTATTAAAGAAACAGGTGGTACAAGCCAATTATTATCTCTTGACCAATCAAATGTAAATGCGTCTACACCTTCAGTTAATGGATCACTGAACTTTGATTTCAACCATGTCAATTTCGTGTTATTACCGTTAGCGGTCCCCAAAGTAATGAACAATTTTATCCGACACCGACCAGTCGTCAAAATCGAAAATTTGACTATATTCGTCCGCTACGGTATTCAAATTTCGAGGGATCCATTCTATTTTTTAAACAAATTGACTTTTTTAGACAAAAATAAAAAATCTCAAGAGCTAATTCATGTAGATCTTTCTTCATGCTACCAACCTCATATATACGTGCAACATTCTGATTGTCTGTGAACAATATGACAAATTTGTTTTGAAAATGATCTGAAAACCCTTTAAGAGTCAAAACAACAGCTTTTAGCTCTCGACATGTTGAACTCTTAAGCCTCTCTTCATTAGTCCACATTCTATGAACTATGCTATCAGAAAAGTGTACAACATAACCAGCTCCTGCATACGAACTAGCATCAGTAAAAGCCAACCTCTCGGGTATCCTTTGAATAGGTGCAAGTACACAATTTGGCAACGACTTCAAAGAATTTATCCCGAACTGTAATTCTTTTATGGAAAAATCATCTATTTGAACAAAAGAATCCCAAGAGGTTCACTCGTTGATATCATGATGTAAATGTCTGGTCATTATTCTGCAATTATAACCAAGTGTAGGAGAGAGCGCTATAATTTTACCAATAACAACAGCAACTTTTCTAGCAGTTAACTGCTTTGAATTTTCTAAAAATGTATTTAACAACTGTAAAATATCTAACATTTTCCTTTCTGGTATACTAAGCATACCCTTATCTGCATTCCAGACAAAACCTAGCCATTCTATACTGATTTGTGGTTTCCGTACATTTTTTTCATAGTTTGTAAAAAAAACCAGCAGACAATACGTAAAAATAATTTTAACATTTACGTCACCGAATATGGTACAGCTTTGACAACTATTTTACCTGTTTTGTTCCTGTATTTAAATACTGTTACAGTGACAGCCGGAACCTTTGAACCGTAATGAGAGCGGGAGGTTTGGCGCCTTACAATCTGATTCAACCCACCATTTCTTTAGAAATGCCTGTACCAAGTCAGGGTCATTACGGTTTTCACAGTTTTCCGGTTGTTGACTGATTTTGTCTGTTTATATAATTATGAGTTTTGACTTTCCCTTTGTAAGATTGTTCGGAGTTCGGTAATTTTGTTATTACCCTTAACTGACAAAGCTTCTATTGACACATTAAAACATGATTCCTCGGAATCCTCAAAATAAAGGTAATAACAAAATTACCGAACTCCGAACAATCTTACAAAGGGACCGAGACCATCATCTAGATAAACGTCTATTAAGAACCCTTTACTTCATCGGGCGAACCACTTTGGTAAAAATATAACACGCCGAACTGAGACCAAACGGTAAACAAGTATAAATGTAATAATTAACTTTATTAACAATTATCCATGAAAAACTGAGATAGTCTTTAGAAGCGACATGCATATCTAGATGATGATACCCGTGTCTTAAATAAAATTTAAATGCATAGCGTTTATTTGCAGCATACACTTTTGCTTCTTTAACACCCTCGTATTTAAATGTTGTCAATTTCAAGTATTTCTTTACGTGACGAAGGTCAGGATTAATCTCAGCCAGACGAGTTGACCGAAACAGAAAATGGATTTACAACTGTTGGCACGATGTCAATTTCGCTTACCACACCGGTATGCACTAAATCTGCGATAGAACGCTTAACAAAATATGTGTGCTCAAACGCAGATTTATTGTTTCTTAAAATAACTGGAGGAGGTTCTTGTTTAAAAGAAAGCAAGTAACCATATTCTAATATAGGCAAAACTAATTATTTTTAACTATCTGCCAATAAAAGTTTTTCTTTCCAAAATTGTATATTTTTATGTAATCTACCCTTAACATTGTGTACTTTTACTGCTTGATTTTCATACTCATATGACTCTAAGCATAAAGTATTGTCAATAGAAAATAGCACCTCATTGTGTACTGCTGTCGGCTCTGTTGTTGATTTTTTCGGGACAATTGTAGGACCAGTGTCCAGTTGCACCACAGTAGTAGCAAATGTCTTGGGCAGCTAACTTTTTTCCTGCGGCGGCAGAGATAGTGGTTTGCCTCTGGTTGTATAATCTAGGTGTAAATTGGGTTCCAGACAGCGAAAAAGCTTGTCCGTCGCCATACGTTTGGGTGGTTCCTTGGGAGTGGCAGCTTTGCGTTTGTTAATAGCCCTGGTTTCAGCCTGTCTGAGATGACGCTCATCGTCAGAATCATCAGCCAATGGATTCCCTTCATATTCATTGACCGTGTCCCAGCCGTGTTTGTCCCCTATCTTAGCAGTTTTATTTCTCACAACTATATCTATTTGAACTTTATCAACAGTTTTAATGGCTAGCTCCGATTGTCAACCACAATAGCAGTTTTAATAGCAGAAATGTCCTGAGACAATTTATGGCTAACAGCACACTGTTTTTGGTTGCTTGTATATTTGAACTTAAATTCAGTCTTACTTGTATTAGAACTGTGCAATGCAGGAATTTTGGTCTCCAAAACACTGAAAATTTCCTTCTTCTGTTGTTCCAATGCGTTGTCCAAATGTTTTGAAAGAAGCGAGAATGCATCTGTCATAGGATCTTTAGCGGGAGCTACAGGATCTTTGGTAGAACGAGCATGTTCAGGTGAGCTAGCAATATCTTCGTCAGACATGAAGAACAATATATTCGAGTACAACGCAAATCAAATGAGTGCTGCAGAGCGAAAAAAGCTATTCACTGGTGTAAGGCATGCTCTCGACTGGTTTATTGCAAACTCGCCATCCCAAAGTATTTGGTATTGAGTCTTATTCATCCCAGTAAAGGAAAGATATGTTTTATGTACGGATGAACATGTGAGTTAGAACATAAAAGTAACATATCTGTTACAAAATAGAATTAAATATTACAAACTTTGATCAAAACGTAGACATCAAATATATTCCATGAAATACAGTCAATGGACATAAGTATTCGTCACTCTTGATTTTACGCTATATATTTCATATAAAACTCACATTTAAATTTGTTTTTATTGTTAAGTCATTTCTAAACGAATTTTGATCATTTTTGCACCAGAAGAAACAGAAATATTTAACGATTATTTGTTTATTTTAGCATGATTTTCCACAAGATTGCCCTTATTTTCTTACGATTTAAAGAAAAATGTTGTTTTCTGACGTCAAATTTGCTATATATTTTAACAAAAATAAAATCGGAAAAATCAACATTTGTGCTTAAATCACCAGAACACAAAAACCATGCAGACAAAAATTACTATCAGATAAACAAATAAAATTCAAAGAATTCTGCGTGTTTTGAAATGAATTTCATAACAATCTGGTTTTATATGAAATATATAGTAAAAAATAGAAGGTGACGAATACTTATGTCCATGTACATGTTAAGCTTCGCACAATGAGCTAGGTCGTTGGTTCTAGCAGTTCATACAAGCCTATCACCATTACGGCGTGGGTTTGCGCCCAGCTTTGTAAATTGCAAAAAGGGTGCACTCGACTCGCAGCCACCAGTGAAAAAGTTTACTTGCCCATGATCGATGGTTCTCTCCGGGTACTCCGGCTTTTTCCACCACTAAATCTGGTCTGCACGATATAGCTGAAATATTGCTGAGCGTGGCGTTAAGCACAATAAATCAAATCAAATCGAACAATTCAAACAAGATCAATAAAAAGTAATAATATCTGTCTAATATATGCCACATCAATGATTGTTACAATGAGTTTCTCCAACCTTTATATTTTTCTTGACTATGGTTACATTTCCCGGTGGCTGTAGAAGCGCTAATGGTACACAAAAAATCCGTGCGATCTACAAAAGGTCGTAAATCGTAAACTTGGTCGTACACCTGTCTTACGATTTACGACTGTTTCACAAAACTTACCCGGCGAATTCCGACATACGGCATTTGCGGTCGCAAATTACCGACTGGGTCGGAACAGTAGTAAATCGTAAATAGCTATAAAACAAGCATTGAATGTACATAATTACAATGAGGAGTCATTCTATTCCACCACTTTTGCAGATTGACAACTGGTTAATATAATATCCAAAATAAAGGGCATCTCCCTTTGCTGTGTGTATAAACTTCAAATCGATTGATGTATTGCAAATTCCGCATAAGTCATATTTACGAAAAGGATATTTCTTTTGTGCTTATCTCGTTGCTAAAAAGAAACTATTGGTTTTCAGAGGCGTATCCAGTATGATGGAGAAGTAAAGGCACAAGTTGTTTCGTCGAGGGGTCTGTGGGCCGTTAAAAGTAAAGACCCACAGTGGTTCTAGGTAGCACTGGTAGAAGGTCCATGGGGCCATATCCACCAAGTTCCGGAAGCTCACGGGTTATACAATAGAAAGGATGACAATTTTATCATTATGGAAGTGCTTTTATTTTGTCCCTTTTGACAATACCACTACGGACTAACTAGAGCGTTAACGTCCTTGATTACTCAGACAGATCTCTCGCTGACAGACGTACGGATGGTCACGTAACTATATACCTTTCGAAACGTTAATGCTGAAAGGGATAACACACTGCGTGTATAATAGAGGTTACTTTATGAACTTTTATTCATCAAGAATTAATAATTGTTTTTCCCTTGTATCAGTTTATGAAAAGTCAAGGCGCCGATTACTTCTGATTACAAAGTCACCAATAATCATATCCAAGTCGACTTCCACGTGTCTGTGTATATGTATTTAAATGATAAGTTGGATAGTCGTTTATGGCCAATAGACAACCCTAAGTAGGAATTCACGTGTCTCATTGAACTGACAGATCTCACGCTTGATGCCGCTGACACTGACATTGTCAGTAAGATACTGATGATGCTGTATAATATAGGCCGTTATAGGTCACGGTTTGTTGCATATAGCGTCGGGTAGTCTCTCTGGCTTATCATCTACAAGAGCCCATCTGATTTTCCAACGCTCAACCTTATGCACGAAATCATGGAACACATCTACATGCATATTCCAGTAGGAAAGTGGATCATTGATTTATATTAAAAGGAATTATCAAATGTGTGCATAGGCACCTGCCTCCTTGAGCCTAAGGTTGCTCCGACCCTGGTTATAAGTATCTTTTAAAATAAACAATACAACTTTACTAAATTAAATCTACCTATCTTTCTCTATATTGCAAGGAAATCTATTCAGACACACAACAACGAAAAACGGTGGCAATGTGCGCTTCATTAATCGTAATCATGAACTATTATATAAGGAAAAATCTCAGTGACAGGATATTATATGCATGCATGCAACTACATGCATGTAGATTTCGACTGGTCTAGAAAAAAAACACACTGAATTCGTGCTGCAATGTTCAATTTTCAATTTCTTGACAGTATTTGTCATTAAATGACAAAAAAAAGTCCAAGAATTCCAAAGCGGAAAGTCGATATATCGTCAAATTTTAACGGGATATTCCATTAGTTTATGTTGGAACTATCAATAGACGTTATATTCATGGAAAACACTGAGATGTGAAATAAATGTCCACCAGAAAACGATCTACAAAGTCTGAAACAAATCAAATTATCAACTCTACAAAGTTATATGGATATTGACCATATATTTACTGCATACAAAAGAGCCCTTTGGGTAATAGCAATACAAGGACATTTATACATATGAATAAGATGTTCAAAAGGTGCATCAATAAAAATAAACATGAACAAGAAAACAGATAATAAACCAGGTAATGGTCCACCTCCCTGATTTAATGGGTGTCTTATAAAAGAGACAATTGGTTTCATATAATCCTGCTGGTTGTTCATGGGCTGAGAATGACATATCACTGGATTTGTAGTTTTCTGTATAGTGTTCTATAGATCATTATTAGTCCGTTTGTCCTTTTCCTTTTGGTCATTGCATTGTATGTCCGTCTCTGATTTACAGATTTGTATTACCCCTATGGTATCATCAAACTTTTCTTATTAAAAAGAGTGGTTTTCTCCGGGTACTCCGGTATCACCCACCAATAAAACTGACCGCCACGATATAGCTTACACATTGAAAGTGGCGCTAAACACCATAAACCAACCTATTAAAAAGAGAACGACTCTAAAGGCAACAATAAAAAAAACCACACCTATGTTAATTTATTAGATATATATGTTTTACTGTGCCAAAATACAAAATAGGTAAGTAAAAATAGCTATGTGAAATTTGTTGATTGTACTTTTTTTTAAACCTGAATGTCTTATACGGAATAATCTATTGGGAATTTACAAAATGAAAGTGAAAGTGCAAGTTAGTTGGTATAATTTGATAAACATGATAAACATTGGGATTAAAAAGATCGTCTGCAATCTACGCAAGTCCTATTAAAGACCAAATAAAAGTAGCATGTACAGGGACTTGGAATATTTTGTTAAAATGATATAAAAAAAAAAAAACCTTCATGAAATTAAAAATTATATTCAACAAAAAAAT
Organism: Bathymodiolus brooksi; assembly: GCA_963680875.1. Classification (NCBI taxonomy): domain Eukaryota; kingdom Metazoa; phylum Mollusca; class Bivalvia; order Mytilida; family Modiolidae; genus Bathymodiolus; species Bathymodiolus brooksi. Next base: position 25,083,881 of record OY804588.1, read on the forward strand.
AAATGCCTGCCTCGATTTTCGCAAAGATATATTGTAGTCCCTCTTATAATGTAGGGTGATTTTTCATAAAGGGAAATAACTCCTTCAAATGTGGTTCGATCAAACTGCAGTACAATGTTCATTAAGGAAAATAACTCCTTCAAACGTGATTCGATCAAACTGCAGTACGATTTCCATTAAGGGAAATATCTCTTTCAAATTCAAAGAAATATACATTTAAGCATTGATCTGTCAATGTTTTGTTGATGTAGAAAATGTTGTATAAACCATTGAATATTTTTGTCTTGCTTTTGTGCTTTATTTTATTTTCAATTTCATGAACATTTGTTCCAAGAGATATTTTCTTTTTTTTCCACAAATTAATGTTGTTTTTTTTTTAATATAAAAACGGTAATTCTATGCCACCCCCTTTAGACCGCTTATGCTATTTCAACATGAATTCAGAGTTCACGATAAAAAGAAATGTGCATATACCACTAATGATTCATTATTTAAATGGTATAATTCCGCCGAATATTCAACAGCCAGTAAAACGGTGGCATGCAAGCAGCATTGTAGATTGGAACCAAGGAACCATTCAGTGGTTTTTTTTTTACCATTCAAATTAACCCTGTAAAATTCAAAATTGGTATTTGCCTAGGCAAATACCACGCTATGCGAAATTCCCAAGGACATATACACCTCCGATGAGGAAAATGCGGAAAAAACTAAGGATTGGTAAACAAATACCCCTTTTATCAACCAATCAGAAGACAGCATTCTAATATAAGATGGAATTAGATACATTAACCAATAATGTCTCATTTTTATTTCTAATTTTACATTTATTTAAATGTGTAGCCCTATTGTGTATTTATATTATTGTTATTGTATTTTTATTAATTTATATGTGGGATTTCAATTGTATTATGTATGTATTTTCATATGACACACGTACCATCTGGGTCTTTTGTCCCGCACATTAACCATCAAAAATTATTTTTTTTGAAATTGTGAAGTCGACATATTGGTTCGACATTTTATTTAATTAGACATTGATAAAGTCTCTCGGTGAGACGACATTGTTGTCATTCAACAAAGTGTTTAATTCTTTATCACTTTGTTTTGTGTACTTGGTGTTGTTTTACCAACCATTTTAGACGTTTATATATATATGCAGTTATGGAAAACCTTCAAATATGGACATGATGTTTAATTCTATTGGTTGTTAATTAGCACTACTAGCTTGTTTAAATACAAAAATATAGAGGCCAGTCTAATCTGCGAAAGTTGTCCGGATCTTTACCGAGGATTTGTCCTTTTCGCTAGAACTAAAATCTCTAAGACGTTGGTGAATGTGCAGTCAATAATAAGCCAAAAAAAACATTGAACAAAGGATATCAAAGTTAAGAAAAATATCTCTGAAAGAGAAACAATTATAAAAACACCCGGAAAAAGGTATATATACATGTATTAGAAAACTGGACGGAACTTAGTAATATGACATTATTTTATATTTATGTACATTACAAACACATTTTACGATTTTGAAAACTTAGAAAGAGGGTGATGCGCTAAGGTGCAACATTGGCCCCACATTATATTAAAAAAAATAATGCTTGACATAGAATAAAAACAATTTACTAATTTAATTGTTTTATAAACAATTTATCAAAAAATATAACATTCCGTGAAATTGGGTGCGCTATGACGTCATAATGACATCATAATTAGACGGAAAATGCAAAAAATAGACTACAAACGACATATTTAATGTACATTTTAGCTATTTTATATACCTCCACAATCTTCCACCAACACCAAATTGAGCAGTTGTTTTGAGTATAGAGGGTTAATGATTATCTCAAAATATTTTGTTGGTGGAGGATTGTGGAGGTTGTTAAATATTAAATTATTTTTAACCTCAGCCAGACCCTTAAAATCAATATGTTCACTCTTCTGATTGTATATATGAGACCATTATATACACAATCTGTACATTTCATGATTCATTTCAAATAATGAAATTCATCAGTAAATAACTTATGTTTCTGTGAATAATTGTATTTATTTTAAATACAGTTTGTGTACATTGAAACCAAGAGAAAAACTCAGTGCATGCCATCCGGAGTAAATGCCATAAAAAGAACTGGGGACTATAAGTGTCATATATGGCCCCATATCTAATGAATCATTATCTTAGAAAATACTTATAACGATAGGCTGTCCGATTTGTCCTTCTATATTTCACCGGAAGTTTAAAAGATAGATCAATTGATAATTTAGAAACGCAAAAGAAATATATTTCAATGAGAAATTCCCAATTTTTTAATTATTTACTCTATGCAAATCGAAATAAACTTGAAATAAAATTCTAATAAAAAAATCTCTTTCTACGAAACTCCCGACGGAAGAGCGGCGTACAGTAGGTAACATGAACGGAACAGCCATAGCAAATCGGCTACAAAATTCATTCAAAATAACTTGTACAGATCATCGTATTATTGAAATTTTAGAACTTCGTCCTTCAAACAGACTGCCTGTCTCATATTATTATAGACGACATAATACTTTTGATGTTAAAACTTGTTTCCAACAAAATCGATACGTATTTGACGTCATTGTGACGTCATGAGCGTTATTTGTTTTCTGTATTTCGTGGAATTTGGCCCGCGATATTTCGACGGTTTTCGAAGAAATTAAGCACCTCCGCAGTCGTGCACCGGAAAAATATTTGACCAGATTATTAAAATAAATAAAACACAAATACGGTTATAGTATTTTTTTGGTTTCACGAGGTGTTAACATTCTTAAAAAACGACGGGAAAATGTTCAAATATTCCAAGCGCTTAGATGACGTTTTGATATTTGAGAAGCAATCTTTGCCGTAAAAGAACGATGGTATGTCGGCACGTAACAGTTATATACAAATGTAAGATAAAAATAAAATAAACACCACTTCATCCAAAATAAAAAAAATTCATTAGCCCCCAATTATTGATTATATATTTTCTTCCGGGATACTGAAATAGTTATTATTACAGGGATACTGAGGTAGGTTTAATGGTCTATCGATGCTACTTCTAAAATGAAGTAAAATAGTTTGATCCAAAAGGAGTAGATTTTTGTTTAGCACCATCCAACAGATTTTGAATAAAAAGCTCCTTTTTGAAGGTGCTCTCCAAATCAAAGGACAAATACCCCGATTTTAAATATAGATATTTTAAATTCCCAATTACAATCATGTCAGTTAAAATTCACTGAGAGACTTGAATACAGACTTTCAAGTAAGACTATTAAAGTTTTGCTATCAAATAGAAAATTGACAGGGAGGAATCGAATTGCTTTTGATAGTAATGTGCATAAGATCGCAATATTCGCAGATGAGTTAGAAAATATAAAACAATTACATTTTAGTCTACAAAAGTTTGAAAGCGACAACATAGAATTTGAAAAAAAAGTGTTCTGATTTACATAATAGTTTACAGGAAGAAATATGTCTTAAGGGGGTTTTGCTAGCAAAAAACCAGAATCTGTCAAATCAACTTGACAGTCTGAATAAAAAGTTGGAACCGCGAATAGTGGAAAAGAGTTTTCGGAAATTACCGAAAATAACAAATCAAGGAAAATAAAAGAATTCAAATCGAAGGCTGAAACTGCGCTTTGGTTTGTAGAGTCCTATGGCCTTGTACCCCAGTACTTGAAATTAGAAAGTACTGATGGCCAGACTGTTAAGGTCGATTTCAATCCGTCGTCCAGCAATTCTTCATACCAAGAAAGACAAAAAATTCAAGATTTGTTATTTATTTTGGAAAAAATTATGTTAGCGAGAGCGCTTATAGGGAACTGACAGTATTTTGTGATGGGCTACCACGAACATATCTGGTTTCATCAATGCCATGAAGATATTAACAGTTTATATCATTTTGAAAGAATTCCGGGAAATATCCCTGGCGCATATGTTAGTCTAGCAAGTGAACTTATCCGGTACAACAAGTACCATGTAAATCCTGAAACAGACAAGATAAAAATTATAATTTCGGGGGACGGGTCAAAAGTTAGTAGAATTTAAAACTTTGTCGTGTTGTCCTTTTCTGTAATTACCGATGATTTGACATTATCATCAAAAGATTATGATCATTTAAAACTTGCTTGCAAACCCATTTTTCAGAAAATAAACACATTATACGAAAAAGCAAGTATTGAAGTTGAGGGGAAACATTTTGATTTAGATATTTTGATGGGTGGTGATATGAAATTTTTGCAACTTGTGCTTAGGTTGGGTGGATCTCTATGTAATTATTCCTGTCCATGGTAAAGGGTCCATAAAAACCAAAAGAGAGCAGATAACATGTTATTGCCCTTGTAAAATGTTATTGCCCCGGAGGCAAATAACACGCCGCAAATTATGCTTTTATTACACATGCAAATTCGCGTTATTTCAATAAAATATGTGATAAGATGCAGTAAACACTGAACAATAATTTTGAGATCATGGAGATAATTTAATTTAATTGTTAATAAAAAAATTGAAAGTGAAGTTGCTTCTTTTTCAGTACAATGTTTAATGACATGATATGTGTACAACGATACCCATAATTGTGTGGGAAACAATATTGTTGTAGTATTATTGGTACTTGTAGAGATATGCCACATTATGACCCAGAGGTGTTTTATGTTATGCACTACATACACAAACTTTTGATCCATCATTTGTCCATTGGAGGTTAGGTGTTTAACACCACTTTCAAAAATATTTCAGTTACTACTTTTGTGGCGGAAATTGGAGTACCCAGAGAAATCCACAGACCTGTCGCAAGTCACTGACAAAGTTTATCACATAATGTTTTATCGAGTACACCTCACCATGGATGGGGTTCAAACTCACAACTTAAGTGGTGATAGGCAACGATTACACAGGTAGTTGTAAATTCAACTACCATATGACCACGACGGCTCAAGTTCAGTTAAGATAAAAGGTAATTGTTTTATTGATATTGATGGAATTTATGATTATCACTGTTTATAAACTTTCTTTTCATATCAATCAATGAAAAGAATTGGTTTGCTGAAAGTATGTTTTTTGTTGGGGTTCATTGGATGCAATTTGTATCTCATGTGAAGTTCCGTCAATTGCAGACACAACGTTAGGCATATCAGAACAATACATTTTCTTTTGCCACCAGACTGGGATGGTTAGCCACTGAATTTTACGATTACACACTTTCTATAAGTCTACCCATGTTGAATTTAAAACTCTGTCAACAGTTGAAACACTGACACTAAAGCATAAATAAATAAATAAATAAATAAATAAATAAATAAATAAATAAATAAATAAATAAATAAATAAATATTGCACGGACATCATGATCATCGATGAGCTAAAAGAATTGACGAAGGTGGTCCGTTGCTGAGCATGATCAGTATAAAGCTGGGGCTCTTAAAAGAAAACGACATGTAAAACAAAGTGGAAATATTTCAAAATAACATTACCATCATTTGAAATAACGGGAATACATATGTATAGTATGCATAAAAGTGTAGAAAAGTAGATGAATGGATTTGAATCTGAGGATGCCTAAAATTCACATAACATTTTTATAAATTATATAAAGTTTCCCCTTTTGCGCCCAAATTAAACTTTTAACTTCTATCAGTTCCATTCTCTTAAATCAACCTCCAATGGACAAATGATGGATCAAAGGTTTGTGTATGTAGTGCATTGAAAATGCGTTCTGTCATGTGCATAAGTTATTGTTTGCATGATTGACAGACAATATTCATCATATTGTTTTCTAGCTTCTGAACTGTCGATCGAGAAAAAAAATTATTCTAGACAGGCAGCAAATAGCCAGTCAATGGGGTTTGCAATTAATATTTCGCATGCACAATAGCGACCCCACACCACAAGGTGTGGAAAATAGAAATATTCTTCTGTGGTTTAAATGCGTATTAACTACATTACATGTAAACTGTATGATTCTGTTTGATAAAGTCCTTTAACTAGAACAGGGACAACAATGTACACTTGAGTGAAATAGTGTTGTAATAAAAGATCGTGAATAAAGAATGTCAAGGTCTATTTTAAATGAGGTTGAAACAAGTCGCCATTTGATATTAATTCGGTTGTATTTCAATTTGACGATTTTAATTACGGAAGACGATCACAATCATATTGTTTTTGATTGGATTAAAATTATAGCTGTATAATAATGTATAATAACCTATTATTATTAGAATCCTAATATGACAGCGAATTTGGCATAAATAAAATAACAAATGGCTTCCTCTAGGAAAACGCCGACTTTATGTGAAAGGGACACCAGACAGCTATGAGGAACGAATTTAATACATCCCTTAGCGCGGGATGTAAAGGACACACTCCTTACACGTAAAATACAACTTACAGCAGATTCTGATAGCAACAGTTTATTAGGAGTGTTGTTGTTGGTTTGTCACAAAGCAAAATAATATCTACCATCTCCTCATTTTCTATTGACAATCAAAACAATCATACATAGACTCATGGCAGCGACACACATTTTACCTACACGATTAATCATAGGGTTGTAAGCTTGTTCTCATCATAAATATATATGAAATACTTGATTGTAAAACAATTATCTATCGACAACCACTTTCTATGGGATATCTGATTCCAAGATTTGTTATCAGTTTATCCAAAAAACAAAAATAATTCTCACAGGGTCCTAGCTAAAATCGTTGCACATTAAATATTTTGCTTCACACCATTTCCCAAAATATTTCCATATTATAAAAAAAAGCGATCTTTAAATATTGGACTTCTCTTAACCCGTACCTTGGCATTTTTTAAATAGATTTGTGATGGTTGTCCGTAAAAATGTACTATAATATATCATCGCATTGGTTGTCGTTAAGAATATAGTACCGTTGAAAAAGTGTTTAAAAAAAATTCAAATATGACAAAGTTCTATTGTCCAAATAAATCTATCTATTACTTCTTTAAGATTAATACCAAAATTTCGACCAGTTTTCGACGATCAATGTTAATAAGTTTCTGAATTGATATGTCCTCAAGATGTACATTATCAATGTCATAGCAGACGATGAATCCAAAATTGGTCTGTATGAGATATATTTTTTAAATGATTAAAGCTTTGTTCAGGTGACGAAAAACTGAATTACGAAAAACTACTATTTGAACGTGAAATAATAGATGTGGTACGTAGTTCTTACATTTAAAGTCGACATTTTTAGATCAGATTTCACGAGATCATTCATGCAATTTCAGCAACATAATATAACCTCTGACAAATTGAGCGATCAAAATAATGAGAGATTTTATCACGTGAAACAAACCGTCGAAAACAGGAGACCGTCGAAAATGGGTGACGTTGCGACATAACTATTAGTTCACTTTAATTTCATAATACAGTTTCGGAACATGGTTTTATTCCTGAAATCAATCCACATTGCATATTAAGTCAAATTTATGCTTTGTTTATTGAGTTTTATTATGCTTTGTTTTTGTTTTTGTTTTTTAAAGATATGCATTATAATACAATGATACGTACGTTCTGTATAATGAAAACAAAATGACGTTCAGTGCTTTTCATTACCTGAATTTGTCGATCCGCTGTGAGAAATTAGATACACATATTAACTAACTGTATTTATTTCTGAAAAGCACATATTCTGAATACATCTTGGAGAAAATTTTATCGACATCTGAGGTGGGGCCGATTTTGGCCCTTATAGCTCCCAGTCCTTTCTCTGTTTTTACATATTAGATATGGGATACAACATATCATCACTAAGAAGAGTTTGAAGATACAGAAGGGGTAATCAGAAGTCAGTCGTTAATATACAGGCACCACAATGACCAAAAGAAAAAGAATACAAGGACAAATAACGATCTACAAAACTCTCTTGTAAGTTATTTCTGTATCGATACATATAATAATCTGTATTTACATTAGTACAACTGTACGAGTCTAGGAAATACAAATAACACAAAAATAATAAAATCTAAATATACATTTCATAGTTTTTATTTACATTATAAAGGTAATAAGACAATGTAGATGTCATACGGAATATGTGCTGAGAAGAGAGACAATCCGGTGGACAACCCAATCATATATAATATAGAGATACACAGTAGGTTGTCGCCCGGTCTACAACTCAGACAAACGGATGTGTGTTGATTTGTTTTCAGTTCGGTTCCGTAATTGTATATCACTATACCAGAAATATGTTGTTGTTTTCTACAAAACAAAACATTAATTTTTTAAGCATCTTAGAGTAGTTTCGGTATAATCAAACAGATATTGCCTCCATATGAGGTGGATATCAAGTTGTCAACCCTCAAGAGGTAGTTTTTCTTCGAGCTAAAACCTTTGGATTGACAACTTTCTATGTTCACATCGTATGACGGCAATAATTGTATAGAGTTACATGAACAATTTCAGTGGAAACCTCAGAAGAAAGAACCATATTGTTACAATTCTAATAGTGGTTTTATATAGTCGCAGACATAAGACAAATGTTTAGGATATAAATATATATTAAATGTTGAAATATTGAATATTAAATATTTAGTACAGAATGATTCTTAACTCATATCAGAAATCTGGCGATCAGTCAGGAGCGAGAAAAAATGTTTGGTATATCCTTTTTCAATTGTGACGATCAAATTATTCATCAATTAGCTACTTCTATATATATAGTAGCACCTTGTTATCTACATTCAGTTTCCTGTAACCGTTAAATCTTTATAATACAAATGGATACCATTTAAATAAAAGAAACTCCAGTTCTGTGATACGGTAGCTGGTACCTTACATATCTTTAATAAATGTTAGGGAAACCCGAAGCACAAATAGACAATCCAGATAGAAATGTTTTTTTTAAATGTACGCAATCTATTTGGGATGATTCATGTCTTTTCCTCCAATGCCAAAAATGGCATTATTTTGATATTTGGGATCCTATCCCATAAAATGGAAAATAAAGAGATATGAAATACTGTCTTGTCACAATTACTGAAAACACAAAAGCAAGTAACACATTAATTAGAGGAAATTGGGAAATTAGAAAATCAAGATCTAATGAGCGAGTGATTGTTACTTTGTGCCAGGTGAACTTTTGTCAGCTAAGGCCAATACGCTGAGTGCAATGTTTTAGTCCTAGGTCACTAAAACAACATATTGGTATCCAACAATCCAACAGTAGGAATGTTGCTCCACTCGGACTCTTCATTATGACTCTCAAAAAACCAGTATTTGCTCGTTTTCCTTAATGAAACTATCAAAAACACTTGAGGCGAGTATGCTAAATATTACATCACCGTTGTACTCCAAGAAAAGGGACAAACGGTCAAACAACGATCTACAAAAAATACACACAAAACTAAAGATCGAATAACACGAACTCCACTAAAAATCGGGGTGAATTCAGGGTAAGCAGTTCCTGCACCACTAGTGAAAGATACATGTTCTGCTCCAGGCAAAACACCTGTCATGCATAATCCGACTAAAAATATCGCTTGTATAAAACTAATGCTCTGCTGATTATTTGTGGCTGCATATCATATGAATGCAATTGCACACTTTATCTTACATTTAGCTTAGCTTAGGGAAGACAAATCAACATAGGACTAATAATAAGCATGGTATAGTCACATGCTGTATAGGTGGTATAATTCATTGGAATTACATTTCGCGAATATGAAGTCGAAAAGAGTATTCGCGATGTTAGAATCGCTGGTATTAAAGTAGTGATTATTTTGCAATTGTGTAATGATCAGTTCCAACAAATTCATAAACTATGAAACAAAGTGTTCCAAGATGAATTATAAAAAAAAAAACGTTTTCTGCATTTTTACAAAACGTTGTAAATCCTCCTACAGCGCCTCTCATTGTGATTAAACCTTTAGCAGTATCTTTGTTTGGTATTTGGATTTTCATCTAATTATACAACCAAAACCTATCACAACTTATGTTTGATTTCCTCTCATGACAAGGTGTACTCGAGGATACATCATCATGTGATAAGAAGAGTTTGAAGATCCAGTGGAACTTGTCTAATCTGACACACCAAGGGACCAAGGAAATGTGTCGTATTGTACAGGATGTCTGAATACTCATTTTTTTTTAGTTAGCAGAAATAATTTGGGATCATAAATTTTCGTTGGATGTCACAGAATGTCGGAAAACTCAAGTATTGGATTCCACTATACCAAAGGGGTAATCAGAATCTGTAAATCGAAGAATAGACAACACAATGGCCAAAAGAAAGGGGACGAACAACGAACAACAAGACATTACACATAAAACTAAAGATGATCGAGAAATACGAACCCCACTAAAACCCGGGAGTGAAAGCAGATTCTCCGGAAGGGTAACCAGTTCCTGCTGCACTAGTGGCACCCGTCGTGTTAATATAGTTACAAATCCGGTGATAAGTCATAAATGAGGAAAGGACCGGGAAGTGTTTTCGACAAGTTGAACGTATTTGTGGTCATTTGTGACACAGATATTCCATAACGGTCAATCAATTTATGGTGGCGACCGTAAAACTTTCGAAGTGATGACTTCAACTTACCCAATAGGAACCCTTGGCTCAGTAACTTCATTGTTAGCAGCAACCCTCTATCAAGGAAAGCCTGATAGGAACCACAGGCTCTGAAATGACGTATCAACTGAGAGAGATATACTCCATATACAGGTGCTGCTGGAATGTTGCTACATATTAATGAAATCATCTCTTTTGTCATAAAGTTTAGTTTTTAGCCACCCCTCACTATCAATTTCGAGGTTGAGGTATATGTCAAGGTATGAAGCAGATATATCTGTATCTGTGTGATCCTTTATTTCAAGCTCAATGGGATAGATGCGATCAACGCAATCAACAAACCTAGAATATTTTAGTGAAAGGACATCATCTATATAGTGGAACGTGAATTTAAAAGATCAGCCCCTGTATGAAGTCTGCCTCATACGAATAAAGGAACAAATCAGCGAGAAGAGGAGCAGTTTGTAGCCATATATATGCTGACTGACTGTTGAAAAACACGTCCACCAAGCATAGCAAATATGTTGTCAATCAAAAACTCGGGCATGTTGATGATATCAGTTTCAGAGAACCATTTAGTAGAATCAGAGTGTTTTGTTTACAAAATAAGATCTGTCCCTTCCTAGCACAAGGTATTTGTATCTATTTTGGCCATTCTTTTTTATGGAACACAGTTGGACCAAATCCCTTAATTTGTCTTTCAGTTTAGAGTGAGTAATAGTTGTGTGATAATGTTTGTCAGTGACTTGGTTTTCTCTCGGTACATGACATCATCATACTGGCATATTACTCTTGTTATTAACATTCACAAACTCTTTTCACAGAGTTAGAAAATAGCCATATACGACATGTATTCATGAGCATATTTGTGATTTATTTGTATTTTCATGTATTAGGGGTTCAACCGCGGTTTTGTGTAAGGTCTGTGTTGCTCATCTTCTTAGTTTTGCTTGCTAAACCTTTGTTTTCTATGTCTTCGCTCTGTTTCTTGTCTGATCTTGTATATATCAATTCCGCGTACTGAATTAACATTTCCACAAAAAATTAAAATACCTAATAACCAGGAAGCTCTTCAAAGACATTCGTACCGATATATGTGTACATAATGTGTTTTTGTGTACCGATATACACTTCATATCACTAGATCTACGTATGACAGTATTACGGAAGATATATATCTATATTCAGTATCTTCATAATTTTTTTACGGTAAATTCCCTGTTATTATTAGAACAGGAAGACAATCTATTGCCTTTACAGTGAACTATTAGATAATGATGATTTCTTTAAATAAACTATTCAACGGATTTGTCCTTTATGTCGACCAGGAACATTTCACACAATGTCCATTTAAAATGTGACAATGGTTGTACAAATTGCTTCATGTTTAGACTTTTATCAAATGACGCAGTTTAATCACTGAGAAGATCTGATGAATGGTGCATTTATAATTGATAATACTTCCTCCGGATTTTGCTTGATTTATATATTTAATTAAATTTTTCGTTGATAACTCCACGTTTGTTAGAATTAAAATGATATACTCTAAATAATATCAAAACAACAAATATACCCAGATGTGGTTTTTATCGGCAGAATTAAAGAGATCATATGTCTAAGTGAGTTATTGTTGTTTAACGCCAACTCAGTATCTTTTCAGCTATATAATGGCGAGAACATATTAATCTGCAATGAGATGATAATGATGATGTCCGCTTTGTACTAGACCAACACGTTTAGTTGGATTTGTTTAGTACTAGCTCATTGAAACAGTAATCCGCAGATAGACATGTCGCGGACACATTATCCTGATACCGAGCCTATCAGTCTTTGTTGTTTCTTCTTAGTGCTCCATGCGTAGCGGAGAGTCAACAAATATCAATTTCATAGTCTTTTGTTTGACCCGATCGGGGCTCGAACCTGCTCGAGATGAACACGCTAACCTTTTGTGTCTAGGTGAATTGTAGTAGAGTCTGTCATGTTTATTTAAGACCGTATACTTTTTTTACTAATTTCTCAATATGTTTTATATGAACGGTGAATGTGTAATAATATACATGTACATGCTAATTAAGCTATGTTCCAGATATAAGATTTTCGTTTTGTATCTTAATATCTATTTGATCGCCGGAGTTCTTAGTGTCAAAAGGAGTGCTTGGTGTTTTCTAGGAAAATGAGACATGTTATTCTGACTTTATGCCACATGTTAGTTTCTTGATTTAAATCCAAAGCAGCGATAAACACAACAATTATAATTAGTTTCACTTAATAAGACATAGACCATATACAACTAAAAATCAATTTGAGGCGAGTTGTAATCTTATTGAAATATACATAACATTACGGGGCCGTCGTGGTGGTCATCGTATGGTAGTTGGATTTATGACTACCTATCCAATCAGTGCCTATCGCCACTAACGTTGTGAATTCGAATCCATCTCAAGCGAGGTATACTAGAAACAACATTATGTTATAAAATTTGTCAGTGACTTGTGGCAGGTCGGTAGTTTTCTCAGGGTACTCCGTTCCCTCCAGAAATGAAACTGATCCCCACGATATAACTGAAATATTGTTGAAAGAGGCTTAAGCAACAATTAGAACACTATCCCTTAAATAAATTTTCAAACTGAATAGCGTCTTGTTCTACAGAGTAAATAAATCATTTGCATCACTTCGATCGTGCAATGCTTAGCATGCTCTCCTAGGATGTGGTAGATCATGGGTTCAACCGCCGTTGAGGAAATCAAGGCAATAAAATGGGCAATGCTGTTCTGTCGATAAACATACAGTATTAATGAGTAAGAGGAAAGACTGGATTGCTCTTAGCAAGGATGATATTTCCGATATGTCTACCTGTGGAGTTTTGTGTCATTGAACTAACGCTATGAATATCACTGTGAGCGTTGTTGTCTATATAGCTAGTACAAGTAGGCATCCATAATATAGCATGAAAGGTTCTTCGCTTTGCATTGCATACCAACACTATGAATATCTCATTAAAAAATGCGCGACCAATCATATATTTGAAAGCTGAAAAAGTCTACTTTTTCCAGCGGCACGTCTCTTTAGTACCTTTATATAGGAAGTGACCACACCCTCCCTCCCGTGAGCATGGGATTTAAACAGCTAACTAAATAGACAACAATAATAAAAATGTAGAAAATATTTAATTTAGTGCGCACGAAAATGTTTCAGTAATATCTTCATCGTGTAGCCTCGAAGTCCAAATATTGGAAAAACAAATAATTTTGAAGTCTGTGGAGTAAGAAAACCAAAGGGGCTAAACAGGACCGCCAAAAACAATAACATACATGTGCTGTGAGTAAAGGGGCTAAACAGGACCACCAAAAACAACAATAACATACATTTGGTGTGAGCAAAGGGGCTAAACAGGTCCACTAAAAACAACAATAACATACATTTGGTGTGAGCAAAGGGGCTAAACAGGACCACCAAAAACAACAATAACATACATTTGGTGTGAGCAAAGGGGCTAAACAGGGCCACTAAAAACAACAATAACATACATTTGGTGTGAGCAAAGGGGCTAAACAGGACCACCAAAAACAACAATAACATACATTTGGTGTGAGCAAAGGGGCTAAACAGGACCACCAAAAACAACAATAACATAAATTTGGTGTGAGCAAAGGGGCTAAACAGGACCACCAAAAACAACAATAACATACATTTGGTGCGAGCAAAGGGGCTAAACAGGACCACCAAAAACAACAATAACATGCATTTGGTGTGAGCAAAGGGGCTAAACAGGATCACCAAAAACAACAATAACATGTATGTGGTGTGAGTAAAGGGGTTAAACAGGACCACCAAAAACAACAATAACATACATGTGGTGTGAGTAAAGGGGCCAAATAGGACCACCAAAAACAACAATAACATACATTTGGTGTGAGTAAAGGGGCTAAACATGACCACTAAAAACAACAACAACATACATTTGATGTGAGTAATTGTGGTTTTATTTGGTTGAGAGTATCGGTTATTAAGATCCGCTTGTCTGAAAGATAACGTTGATATTAAAAAATAAATGAGACATGAACATTGTCTAAATTTCGTTTTTACTTATTTTCATTAATTAATGTCATTTCCTCGTGACATGCTTTGTGGTAAATGTTCACGTACAAATTAAACGTAATATATTAAATAGGTATCCACAAGTGAGCTCAGTGTATAAACATGTCCTCATTACATGCTTAATGGCTAATGTTCACGAGCAAAGTAAGCAAGTTAATATATTAAATAGGTATCCCGAGGGGAAACTCAGTGGATACTGGGTTGACCGTTATTGAATATCTGTGTCACAAATGACCACCAATATATTCCACTTGTCGTAAACACTTCCATGTCTTTCATCAACGGGTTTGTATCTAGATTAAAACGACATGTGCCACTGGTGTAACAGGAACTGCTACCCTTCCGGAGCACCTGAATTCACCCTGGTTTTAGGTGAGTTCGTGTTACTCGATCTTTTGTTTTATGTGTATGTTTTGTAGATCGGTATTTGTTCTTTTGTCCTTTTTCTTTTGGCCATTGTGTTGTCTGTTCATCTTAGATTTGCGGATTCTGATGACCTTGATGATAACTGATAACTTCAAACTCTTCATATAATAGGACCTAGTTTATCCGTTGTGGGTAGATCCCCTATGAGTGGAGACGACGGAGAGCTACAAAGGGGCAAGGGGTAAATGAATGCCTCGTGTTTGTAAAATTTCACTCACCTTGAATGTCAAAGATGAGAAACAGTTTACTATGAGGAATCATAAGTCATAAAAACCGTTGATGCTATTGCCTCGCTAAATTGATATCATGCACACTGTAATTGCATGTCCTTTTTCGATTTACGGATTTTGTTTACCTTTTGGCACATGATCTACACTCCTGCGATTTTACATACATTCTTTACATTTATTGTTTATTGTTTGTTAAATTAATTCACGAAATTGTTCAATTTCACCTTTAAAAATTGGAATTTTGGATATTTGTACCATTTCCGGAATCTAAATGCAGTGGGTTGTTTTTATTATTACGGACCTTGATTTGCCTTTCATGCTGAGAAACGGGCTGGTCGTCGTCGTGGTCGTATGATAGTTAGATTAACAACTACCGGTGCAACCAGTGCCTATCACCACTAACGTTGTGAGTTCGAACCCCGTTCATGGCGAGGTGTATTCGATACAACATTATGTGATAATGTTTATCAGTGACTTGAGACAGGGTCGTGGTTTTCTACAAAAGTTCTCTGAAAGTGACGCTAAGAGACCATAAACCCCAAACCCCTCAAACTGAGAGGTCACTACATGCATTAGCAATATTCTTGTTTCCGGCGGTTTTTTTTGCAAATATTCATATTTAAAATTCTAGAGATAAAAATGGCTTCATTACATAAAACCCAAGAAAATCCGGGTATCTTCTCCTCCTGGTAATCAACGTGGTCATTGACCTAAGCATCAGCCTCTCAGTAGACATATGTGAAGCCTTAGTCTCGTCGCTGACACGTGGCAAGGCAAACGTTTCCGACATAATCTATGAAAAAAGTAGATATCTAATTTGGTGAGCACGACACGTTTATGGAATAAACTTCACTATGCAAGCTCAAGGTCAAAGAATGTGAAAGCCAACTAATTATCTCCGTTTTATTAATGAAACAACAATGAAAATATACAATAATGATAATACACTGGTGAAGGAAAAATAATAAACATGCCCTCAGTACATGCACGTTCGATGCCTCCCCGGAAATTGCAATTTGGAATATATATATATATATTGCGGATGTGGTCGAGTGGTCTAGGGCGCTGGACATAAGGCTAAGCGATTAGTGCTGCAGTGCATCAATGGTGTGAGTTCAAATATATATATATATATATAAATCGTTTAGCCCTAATTTTCAAAGTCTTTTAATAACAATTTATGTGTGTGTAATAGCTTATAGGAAGCGGTTGGTAGTAGAGGGGATAGTAATATAGTACATAATTTCTATTTAGCTAGATATTTTCAGCGGTTACTGAGATTTTTCAACTAAAAGTCAAAACCTGTTATATTAGCCTTACTCAAAAGATGCTTGTTATAGATAAAGTTACAAAAGCGCAAATATATTTCTTATTTGGATAATATATTTTGCTGAAAATGATGCTACACGTAAAGCGTGGTTTTCCCTATTTTTCTGTCGTATTCCAAGCAGTGTACTTTTCTTTATCTATTTGTAAATACAATTAATCGTTTTTAACACGAAATATAACGTTTTTAGTAGAGGTATCAATTACACTTGAATTTGATTTGCTGAGAAAGGATAATTGACGCATGACGTGGTCATACTATATATGGCTATTGTAAATAACAACAACAAAAGCGTAGGTACATATTTGTGACCTAGTTTAAGTTGCATACCATAGTAAAATATGCATACTAACCAATAGTATGCATTATGTAATCATGCTAATATTTTGTTTGACGATAAGACACAACAATAAAGGTGCAGTCAGTGTAATTATTTGTCAAGGCTATATTACATTAATTTGACATTGATAGACATTCACGCAGAGTAAGCGATATGGGAATAATATTAACTTCGTCCTAAGCAGTCAATTGCGAGATTTCATAATAAATATAAAATGACAAAGATCCCTTTGGTTATTTAGCAAATATTTTTACTCAATATGATGTACATATTGCATGCATGGAATAGTAAATAGACATATGTCATTAATGGGACATGATGATCTAACTCTTTCTGAGCACCTGGTCTATTTTTCAAATTTTGGAGTTCGTGTTGACCGAGTCTTTAGCCTTTTCTTTTTTCTTAAGTGTTTTTACCTATTTTTTGGTTTTTGTTTTTTATTTTTTTTCATATACGGATCGTCCCTGTATTCGAATATCTCTCGGAATCTTGTACTTTTGAGATTTCTTATTATTTAGTGAATAACACAAATTACTTGAAACAATAGGCAGCGGAACCAGTGAGGTAAACAAATTGGGGTGGGCAATTCCCAGAAGTAGGTAACAAAATTATGCCGAAGAAACAGAAAAGACGAAAGAGAAGCAGAGGTAACTGTTTGGAAAGCATAACATTAGTACTAATAGGAAACACATATATATTGACAGTGTAGCAAAGAATAGTCAGCTTACAAGTCGAAAAACTGTATAGTACATGCTTGAGGACATAGGTAAAAAATGTCGAGCACCGACCTAAATCAAACTACTGGTATACACAAGTAGCTTTAAATTTAGTAAATTGAATTAAATTAAACAACAAAGTTGTACGGACATTTAAAAAGCAGGTAAGAAATACCATAAACCAACCATTACATTCAATTCAAAAACCTAATTAATAAAATGACAGTAGAAAAACAAAGAGAAAATAAGATACAATTTACTAAAATTTTATAATTTAAAATTTTCAAATGTAATCAACAACTATCAAATATATACCAATTATTTCCGTCTTTGTCATTTTTTTTCTTTTTTTCTTTTTTTGTGACAAAAAGATGTCTAATATTCAAGACGACGATGAATATTCTGGGCACATAAAAACAACACTGAATCAATTATATTGAGTGAGTGATGGATTATTGCTTAGCGAGAACAAGTTATTTTTCAATGAGATGATGATGAGGTCCGCTTTGTTCTAGACCAAAACGCTGAGTTGGATTTTTATAGTGCTAGCTCACTGAAACAAAAATCCGCGGGTAGACATGTCACTCCACTTCGACACATTATCCTGATTCTGATCCAACCATTATTTGCTATTTCTCCTTAATGCTGCGTGCTTAGCGGAGAAGCAACATATACCAATTTTATAGTCTTTGGTTTGACCCGACCTGGGCCTGAACCCTTGGTCTACTGCACTCGAGGCGAGTACGCCACCGGTGTCGTTCAAATATATTGATATATCAAGCTTATTGTTATTTTTATATACATGTATAAACATATAGCTGTTTTTATTTTATTTTGCACTGTCTGACAAAAACCAAGTTCGATAAGGATAATCTTGGGCGGTTGAGCAAAACCACGCAAAACATCTAATTTGAATCGTCATTTACTGTTTGGCATAGATATATGTTGAATATTTTGAAAAATTAATCCAAGGACCTGTATTAAAATATTTGAGCATATCTTTGATGGTGTGAGTGTGAGAGCACAAATACAATATGTGCGCAAATATTATTAAGCTGATATGGGTTGAGACACCAAGCAAACAGAGGTTCCTCTTTTTTAAGTGTTCTGCCATACTGACTAGATTATCTGCCGTTTCGAATGCCAATTCGAATTATGTTCTGACCAGATTAACCATTCTGAGAGTCAGTTTGGGAATATGTATAATCTCTTACTCGCATTCGCAAATAACATGAAAACCACTCATTTCCAACCATCTTCAAATAATGTATTTCAACCAAAAAAAAACGGTGGGATGTTCTATGTCTTATAATCTGAATGTTAGGAGACCAACTTCTACAATTACTTAACATTCGAGAAAATTCATTTTTTCCAGAGAACTCATTCGAATGGCATCATGGAAAACGAACATCGGTGTTTTTACACATATCTTCAAAGTTAGGGATGCAGTATGCTGAAACTTAGAAAAAACAAGATGAACTGTGAGCTAATGCCGACCTATGATACCCCCGCTCTTCGGCAAACAGGAAGTAGGAATCTGACGGGTCAAAAAACGCTTCCCGCGATATGGGGCACGTATATGAAGCTTGTGACCAAATATCAGATTTCTGCCATCAATAGTTGCTGAGAAAAATTCGACGAAAAATGAGCATATATGCTCACTGTGTATAAAAATCAACAAAATCGGAAAAAAGGAAGTAGGAATCTGATGGGTCCAAAAACGCTTCCCACGATATGGGGTACCTATATGAAGCTTGTGACCAAATATCAGATCTCTGCCATCAATAGTTGCTGAGAAAAATGTGACGAAAAATGTGCATATATGGTCAATGTGTATAGAAACCAACTAAGTCGGCAAACAGGAAGTAGCAATCTGACGGATCCAAAAACGCTACCCACAATATGGTATACCTATATGATGCTTGTGACCAAATATAAGATTTCTGCCATCAACAGTTACTGACAAAAATGCGACGAAAAATATCTTGGACGGACGGAAAGATGGAAGGACGGAAGGACGGACGCACAGACGGACAGAGGTAAAACAGTATACCCCCACCCCCTTCGGGGAGTGGGGGTGTAAATACCAAACTGTCGGAATAGTTCCTAAATCCAACTGACAAATCACAGAACGAGGCAAAATCAATACCCCTTATACATATATACATGACCGCTCACTTTCCTATCTTGGTACAGCAATTTCAATAAAAAGTCATGATGTGGCCATGAAAGTGTATTACAAACTCTCGCACATGACCGTGTGAACAACGTTGTTCTAAAAACAAACCGCTCTAATCTTGAACATTTTACACACATATGTTGATTTATTTCAAATTTTAATTTCAACGGTAAGGGTTCTGAATGCTTAATTGGGCTTTATTTAAGAAATATTCAATTATATCTGGGCGGCCTGCGAAAATCCGTGATTTCGAGTTAAGTCAATCTACTGAATGAACTTCATAAGATTCGTAAATATGTTGGTGATAATTTTAATATTATACGTGTATTTATTTACAATTATTTGGCAGATTCGTGAATATTGTGGTGAATAACTTTTGTCAGATTAACTAACCTGCTGTAAAAACTAGTTTTCATATTATTGACCTCTTGGGAAACTACAGTTTCAATTTATATACAATAACTGCATCTAGAAAATATAATGCAAGCTACCTACCTAATATTACCGTGTTGGTTTTCAGAAAATGAAACTACAGTTTTATATATTATCCCACTTAACTTCCAAGTGCCCGCGCGAGTGTAAAAATAAAAACAGTGATGCATTTAACGAAATACAACAAAATGATGTTAGGTGACTAAGACTTAACATGAATATACATAAAGAAACTATTAGTACTTTTACAGGCAGATGCTGCTAAGACCTTGGGTGGTCGTTCTGCATTATTGGTTGGTGATGGAATGCTACGTTATGCGAGGTAATAGAAACATTAAGGATTGTCAAAGCTAAAACCATATTAATTATGGAATTAATTTCCCAGTAACAACTGGCCTTTCCTACATAAGTGTTTTCAAGTACATTTCTGCCTAAGTATTATCACATTAATTGCCGTTTTCATAATATTCATTTCCCCCATTTTCAAGCTTTTTCCCATGTAATTTACATTTTATCCACAAAAATACCCCCAAAAACCACAACAAAAATGAAAAAGAAAAACCCCTCTTAGTTCTATGTCTCTATTTAAACAGTGAATCACTAGTGACATGTGTCGTATATAGGAGAACATGCTACTTCGCCTACACATGTCGTTTAATAGTGAATCCCGACTTTACGTTGAAATACTACAAGCATTGTTAAGGGAATGTTTGGGTAAAAAATCACCGTTTTTATATTAAAAAAAATTGTAAAAAAAGAGAAAATATCTCTTGGAATTGTGAAACACTAAGAAAAAATGTTCATGAAATAAAATAAAATTAAATTAAAAAACAAAAACAAGACAAAATATTCAATGGTTTGTACAACATTTCCTACATCAACAAAACATCAACACCTCAATGTTTATATATCTTTCATTGATTTTTAAAGAGTTATTTCCCTTTATGAAAATCACTCTGCAGTTTGATCGAACCACATTTGAAGGAGTTATTTCCCTTCATGAAAATCGTCCTGATTTATAAGAGGAATTACAAGATACAAAATATCTTTCTCAAAAGTTGAAAAATATGGGAAAGTGTGGGGGAGGAGGAATTATTTTTGTGTTAAATATAACTTTTAATTGTACATTTCTATGTTTGTGTATCCATTATTTTTGGATATATATATATATATATATATAAATATACCTATTAGTTGTAAAATCATTTCAAGAAGTTTTTATATCATTTCTAACAAAATCTCCCAAGCCCCTGTGTATGGAAGGACTACTAATATGTGATAGTCCTTATTTCAAGTTCGATCAGATAGATGAGATCAACGCAGCCACCAATAAACGTTGAAGTATTCAGTGATAGGATATTATCTATATAGCTGAACGTGAAATTAAAAGACCAGATTAGCTTTTTTTCGTTTTTCTGAGTAGCACCCCCATGAAATCTGCTTGATACAACTGAAGTAACAAGTAGGTTAAGATTTTAGTAGTATTACTACAACACATATTTGTTTTTTTTAGCTTTTCATGCTTTAAAACAATAAAACAAAATAAAACAAAACAAAGTTAAACAAACAAACAAACAAAAAAAACAAAAGCGTTATTTGATTTTTATACAAAAAAAATTTGAGGATTTCAAAGGGGTAAGCAGAAGCAGGAAATCGACGAAAGACAGACACTGATCTACAAAACAATATGCAGAAACCTAAAGATCGAGGAACACGAACCCGGCTAACACAGAGGGTGGACTCAGTGAAAATATAGATAAGTGCCAACTCAAGGAAAACCAAGCTATGTCATTACATTAAGTTTCATCCTCCAGGACATACTGTCTTCAAAAACATTTTCGCCAATGTTACATCCAGGGATTTATATATTAAATATGTCTGTAGCCTGGAACATTTTACTAGCTATTAATTCATGAAAATGTTATTTATTAATTAATATTTATCTGACAAATAAATATTTATATAACCTTAATATCAGTATGAAACTCTAGATATGTAATGTATGTAACATTGACAAACAATGTTTAAAAAAAACCCAAAAAAAACAAGAATTTATGTACAAGTAACCTAATTTTTAATGCTTACCACTAGTTTTATTGTTTTATCCAGTATGTAGTTTGCAATAAAGCAGAATGCTGGTTTGGAATGGTATGTAGCACTGACATTGATTTTACTTTGATTTTAAAGCGTCATTGTTACATCCCGTGACGAAAATGAGGCTTTGGTAAAAATACTTTCATTATTTTCATTGCAAATATCGTTTTGATCGATACACACACATTTAAATTTTTGGGGTTTATTTCGATGGGTCATCATAAAAGTAAATAACTTTTTATATAAATATATCCCCATGGCGGGGAATTGTCTCCTCGTGTTGCCGGAAGCGATTCCGCTAGTAGATATACGGTAAATGTCGTAATAGAAAACAATCGAGAAAGAGCTAAACTTAAGATAGCCATATCCCAGTATGTAACACGAGTTTGACACGAAAATTATAAATTTTACATGAAGCTGTCAATAATTTTCAACTGCTGATATTTAGCAAAACTTGGATTCTATGACATTTCGGATTCTTTTTATCCACGCTAATAACGGTAAATTAAGTTAAAAGATGCCACTGTATTACCTATATTTCACTACATATAGGTCATTACCCAGAGGAGAAATCACGGAAAGAGCATTGATGAAGGACACAATAGAATTGTCAAAATAAAAAGGACAACATGACAAACAATGATGTACAAAATACTACACAGAAAACTAAAGATCCAGTAACACGAACTCGGGGTGGACGCGGGTGCTCCGGAAAGGTAAGCAGTTCCTGCCTCACTAGTGACACCCGTTGAGTTGCTCTTTTTGCAAATCCGACGATTAATCATGAATAAGTGACATCTCGGATTAAAATTACGACAAACGAACATCCGTGGTCATTTGTGACAAAGATATTCTGTAACGGTTAAACAAGCCATGATGGCCACAGTAACACTTTTGAAGAGATGACCCCAATGTAACCACTAGGAAACTTTGGTTCAAAAGCTTCTTTGTTATCAGCTACCCTCTATCAAGGAAATCATGATAGGAACCACAAAGACCTGAAATATCGTATGAACTGAGAGATGCATACTGCATACGTAGGTGCTACTGGAATGTTGCTATGCATAAATAGAAAGTTCATAAGTTGTATAAGCTCATGATGAATATTTCAAAGAAAATGGCAAGTTTTCTAATTTTCTTTTCAGTCCATAAACTGTGAATTCATTTTTATTCGTTGAACACCAGTTTTCGTGGTTTTCATTGATACCTTCAAACCACGACATTCAGTGCCCCACGAAAGACAAATATAACAAAATACATTACAAGTAATAAATTGACGAAATAGAAAGTCAACAAATATATCATTTTCCTCCAACCCACGACAAACTGACACCAAAGAAAATACGCGAAACTTCGGTATGTCAAGAATGTAAGTAGATATAAGCCTGATACGTCAAAGGAACCGAAGATTCGAACATTCGAGTTAAGAATTGTGATATTCAATATGGATACAGCACCAAAATAGACAATATATCGTGGTACTGACGTAGACAGAGACATATCCACGTTAACCACGATAAAATAAGCTAAAAGTTATCGGGAACAAATGTTTCATTTCGAATTAACCAAATAGATTACTCAAACGAGATCATGATATCGATACTCCACTGTATTACATATATTGCACTAAATACAGGCCATTCCCCGGAGTAGAAATGATGGAAAGAGTATTGTCGGAAATAAATCTTACAGCATTGTGTGGTAAAATCGCGAACATTTTCCAGCTTTGTGTCGAAATGGAATAGCTGTATCATTTCATGTACATCATATATTCTTAGGAATGTTATAGAAATATAAAAATGTGTTGTATGAAATAAAATGGAAAACAAACCAAAAAATACGAAACAAAAAATACGAAACTGTCGGAATAGTTCCAAAAATCCAAAACAAAATGGATTCCGTTAACATACAAAATAATACATGACCGCTCACTTTCCTATCTTGGTACAGAAACTTCAATAAAGTGACGAGGTAAAACTAGACTTGAGACTCAAACCTCCCCACTTACAGACATACAAAATAATACATGACCGCTCACTTTCCTATCTTGGAACAGAAACTTCAATAAAAAGTGACGAGGTAAAACTAGACTTAAGACTCAAATCTCTCCTCTTACAGACACACAAAATAATACATGACCGCCCACTTTCCTATCTTGGTACAGAAACTTCAATAAAAAGTGACGAGGTAAAACTAAACTTTAGACTCAAATCTCCCCTCTTACAGACATACAAAATAATACATGACCGCTCACTTTCCTATCTTGGTACAGAAGCTTCAATAAAAAGTGACGAGGTAAAACTAAACTTAAGACTCAAATCTCCCCTCTTACGGACATACAAAATAATACATGACCGCTCACTTTCCTATCTTGGTACAGAAACTTCAATAGAAAGTGACGAGGTAAAACTAGATTATGCGGCCATGAAAGTGTTTTCCGCATGTGGGTATATATCAAACCCTCGCGTGAACAGCGCTGTTCTAAAGAACACTTTAATCTTAAACATTTAACATTGTATATTTAATATTCGTAATTGTCGTAATTTATTTCAGCTTTACATGATGATTGTTCAAACTTTAATTTCTACGGTAAGGGTTGTGAATGTTTAATTGAGCTATACTTAAGAAATATTTTAATTATATAGTAATGGCCTGAGAAAATCCGTGATGTCTTGTTAAATCAATCTGCTCAATGAAGTTATTAAGATTAGTGAATATTTTGGTGATAAATTTTAAATATTTCAAGTGTATTTGTTTACAAACATTTTATGTTCTACACAATGTCTAACCAAAAGTAATCATCAAGTTATCCATTGTCGGTAATCAATAACTGATCTCGCTCCGAATACTCTCCAACACCCACCTGTGGGTCAACTGCTAGAGAAATCCGCGTTTAGTGGAAAAAAAATGCTATTAATAGTTACCAATTAAAATCACCAGTTGATAATGTTAATCTCCTTCTTTGAGATGAAAAGCTATACAGATGAATGGCGGCTCCCATAATTTGCAAGGTATTCCTTTCTTAATTTAGACACATGTAGAAGATGTGCTTTGATTGATTGTAAAGAGAGTCAACGGGACTTATCACATTGTTTTAAATCGACCGCATGACTAAGCGGATTTCTCTGTCAGTTGATCCACAGGTGGTGAATGGCGCGTTATCGAAGCATACTCAGATGCGGGCTACAAACGATGTAGGGTATCGGGATAATTAAAATTCTATTGATATTCGATGTTTGATCAGATTTGCTTTCGATCAAAACCGAATATTATTTAAGAATTGAATGCATTTTTTGTAGTTTTATTGACGTGTAAATGTGCCTCGGTCCACGCTTTTACACGCCTATAAAACTACAAAAAATGTATTCAATTCTTATAATTACATTTAAATCACACCAAAATTTAACATAGTTGAATTTTTTTTCGTTGTGAATTGTATTTGTGTTAGATTAGTTGCTGTTGGACATTATTACGCCATTGATTGTTTAAATCTGACGTCGTCATGGATGCACGTGCAAGTTTGGGATTGAGTTTTATTGGGATGTAAAACATCTCTTTTATAATCATGCGACCACTTCATAACCAATCATATTGTAACATTTCGATAAAAAATGGAAGTAATGTAATTATGTAAATGTGAAGCAAACATCACTTTTGCGTCAAAATAGTAGCAGACATCACAACAGAAAACTAAAACATGTAGATATTTAAGGATTAGGATTGTGCAGGCCCCTGTGCAACATATGATGTGAGGCCTCAATGATAATTAACAGTCTATGATTTTAGACTTTAAACAGTACAGGCTCAAACTTTAAAAATAAAGAGGACAATTTTCAGCAGAATTGCAATGAAAAATCAATCGAGCTTACTGGCCCGATCAGATTGTTGTTGGCCAAGGGAAATATGACCAGTGCTAAAGTATAAGACTGAATTAACAAAAGCTCGATTTTCGGATTCTTGAAATCAGTTTCTATACAACTTCTGTATCCAGTATAGTATGCTGTATATTTATTGAGCCCCTTTTATAGAGATAATTCAGCATACATATACTCTTATTCTGCATTTACAAATGAAGTAACTTTTTACTGTCTCACTAGTGACCTCTTACGCGTTAGCCTAACTTTTATGGCTTCCTTACAAACAAAAAAGGAACGAAGCATTTGAAAAACATACCAATTGGTTTAAATTGAACTTTGAAACAAACCCGGAATATCCACCTTAAAATAATCTTACTAACATATGAATATAAACCAATATCTTGATTTTTTAAAGGTAATCCAAAGTTTTTGCTGAACAAAGGCATGGATCAAATTTCAACTTGGCAAACTACAAACAACAAAATTGAATAGTATATCATGTTATTTACATGTATAAAATGAAATGTAAAACAAAATGAAACTGTTTATATTTTCGATCGATTATTCCAACAGAGATCGTTCCTTTTGTCAGATTAACTTATCTGCTGTGAAAACGAATATCATTAATTTGCATGTCCCAAACTAGCTCTTGTTGTAGTCATGGTGGTATATTTCATAGACCATGTTGTTACAAAGGTATAGAGATACATAAATAATAAATAATAATAATCATATACAATGCCAACAGCAAGAAGAAAGAAAAGACAAATACGAAACATTATTTATGTATATAATAAAAATATCAATATTATATATATATATATTAGTAATGTTAATTAGGATAATACATGTCTGTAGAAATGAAATGACCTAATGATTAAGAGCAGGGTGGAGTAGAATGTTATTATATGCTTAGCAAGGGGCGCACACAGTTGTGTTGATAACTTTGATGAATCAGAAAATTTTGTTAATTTCAATTTTATTTTTTGTTTTAATTAACCGGCCGAATTTTATTGCACTTGGACGCTTTATAAAGTAAGTTCCAATATAGTCTTTTCGAATATTGTTAGCAAATTTGCATTCCAAAATGTAGTGGCATTCATCCCCAATTTCATTTTGCATAAACAAGAGTGTGCAGATAATTTTCAGTTTCGAATTGTCCTTTGAAGATCCTATAGTTTATAAGGGCTTTTGGTGAATATTGAATTACTTACTTACTTAGTCCTTGATGTGCCTCATGACACATATGGCAATGCCAAGTTTCCTCCACTCCTCTCTGTTATTGGCTTTTCGTTCTATTGTGCCCCAGGTGTATCTTCTTTCCTTTATTTCATTTTCTATGGTGCGCCTCCATGTTGTTTTTAGTCTTCCTCTTTTTCTTTTCCCTTCTGATGTCCATCTTAGGGCTACCTTTGTCATGTCTTCAGATGGTTTACGTAGAACATGACCAAGCCATCTCCATCTCGTTTGAATCCACAAAGTGTCCATGTCCTTGGTGTCTGTGATGTTATGCAGGTCTTTGTTGGAGATTTTGTTAGGCCAGAATATCTTCATTATCTTTCTCAGACAGGTGTTATGGAAGCTGGAGAGTTTGTTGATGTCTTTATCAGTCATTCTCCAGCACTCTGAGCCATATAGGAGCACTGATAGTACACAGCTGTTATAGAGTTTAAGCTTGGTGTTCGTTGAAAAGCTGTTGTCTTCCAGATGTTGCATAATCTGATGAATGCTGATATAGCTTTTCCTATTCTGACCTTTATATCCCTTTCAGCTCCACCCTCTGTTGTTATACAGATTTCTAGGTAATTAAAGGAGTCTACTGTTTCCAGTTGTTTCCCGTCTACAAATGAGACTGGCAATCTCTCTGTGCTTAGATACATTAACTTTGTTTTCTTGGCATTAATCTTTAGGCCAACCATTCTATTATTTTCTTCTACCTTTCTGGTCTATTCCTGCATATGGTCTTCAGTGTGTGATAATAGTGCTAAATCATCAGCGTAGTGTGTATCCCCTAGTGTGGTACATAGTGTCCATCTTAGTCCGGTGTTACCTTTTGTTAGGGTTGTTCTCATTACCCAATCAATGACAATTATAAAGAGCACAGAAGACATAGCAGATCCCTGTCTTACTCCTGATTTTAGAAGTTAACTATAAAACACCATGAAAGATCAATTTATACAGCTTTTGTTTCCTTTAATTCAAAATTCCCTGTCTTATTCCTGAATGCTTAATTAAAGGTAACAAAAGCTGCATAAATTGATCTTTCATGGTTTGTGTTATATTTAGCTTAAGCCATCCAGTATTCTGGAATGTCTGTGTGTTCCATATGTCAGTCGCATTCATTTAAAATACCTTTAACAGAAGATAACCATATATAGTTCTTTCCTTCTATGTTAGAGAGAGCATGACATAATTTATCTAAAATATTAGGAAGCTTTGAATGTTTACCATCAATACATTTTGCCCATTATGATACCATGCGTATTTTGATATCAATCCCCAAAGGATAGCGAACCAGCTCGTCATAAGTAGTAGGCTCGCCCTTCGTCCAGCACATCGTGATCAGCTGTGGATTACCGACGAGTAGTAGGTTCGCCCTTCGTCTAGCACATCGTGATCAACTGTGGATTACCGACGATGTGTCTAACACAACCAGGATCGATATTATTAACAAATATCATCTCAAATACACAAAATTGATCAACGTGTTAGTCAAGAGGTTTTGACAAGGTACCCTTGTCCGAATTGCACTAGTTTTCATACTATCGGCCTCTTGTGAAAGTACAATTTCATTTTTTATACAATAACTGCATCTAGAAACTATAATACAAGCTACCTACCTAATATTACCGTGTTGGTTTTCGGGAAACCACAGTTTAATATATAAACCCAATTGGCTTCCAAGTGCTCTTGCGAGTGTAAATATAAAACCGTGAAGAATTTACCAAGACTTAATATGAATACAAATAACTATTTTACAGTTAGATAATGCTTTGATCGTGGTTTTGGTTGTAGTAATAGTGGCTGTTGTTGCAATGGTAGCTTATAAGTTATTTACTCACAGAAAAGAATTGGCAAGTGGAATAAGAAAATGTTGCAGTTGGTTTTCAAATGGAATACGTGCATTATTTGGGAGATTAATTTCTCAGTAACAACTGGATTTTCCGACATTCATTAAATGGATTTCCCCCCATTTTCATGCTTCTTCCCACGAAATTTACATTTTTTTCCACACAAAAATACAAACAAGCAAAAAAAAATCCCTCATAGTCATGGTTCTATGTCACCGTTTAAATAGTGAATCATCATCAGTGGCATATGTCACACATAGGAGAACATGCTAATTCGCCTACGCATGTTTTTTAATCGTGAATCCCGACTTTAGGTTGAAATAACATAAGCGGTCTAAAGGGGATAGCTTAGGTAAAATAATTACCGTTTTACGCTGAAAAAACATAAACGGTCTAAGGGGGATAGCTTAGGTAAAAGAGTTACCG
The DNA here is from genome assembly GCA_963680875.1 of Bathymodiolus brooksi. Classification (NCBI taxonomy): domain Eukaryota; kingdom Metazoa; phylum Mollusca; class Bivalvia; order Mytilida; family Modiolidae; genus Bathymodiolus; species Bathymodiolus brooksi. Next base: position 25,113,616 of record OY804588.1, read on the forward strand.
TTTTTATATTTTATGAAAAAAGAGAAAATATCTCTTGGAATTGTGAAACACTTATCAGAAAGTATGTTCATGAAATAAAATTAAATTTAATTTAAAAAAAAACAAAAACAGGACACAATATTCAATGGTTTATACAACATTTTCTACATCAGCAAAATATCAACACTTCGATGTTTATGTATATTTCTTTGATTTTAAAAGAGTTATTTCCCTTTATGAAACTCATACTGCAATTTGATCGAACCACAATTGAAGAAGTTATTTCCCTTTATGAAAATCGTCCTACATTATAAGAGGGGTTACACTATATTTTTCTCAAAGGCAAAGAATGTGTGAAAGGGGGGTGGGGGCATTTATTTTGTGTTAAATATAACCTTTAATTGTACATTTCGATGTTTGTGTATACATCCATTATTATTGGCAATATATATATATATATTACCCCCAAAAAAAGTTAAGCAAATTCTGTTATTTATAGCTACATTATGAATGAAGTTTATAGTAATTAGCCACGCCTTGAATATCATTTTAACAAACTCTCCCAAGCCCCTGTGCATGGAAGGCCTACTTATTTGATCTTTAATATGACTAATTTGTGTGTAGATTGCAGATATGTAATCCCAATGTTTATCATGTTTATCAAATCTTTACTACTAACTTGTAATTTCAGTTTCATTTTGTAATTTTGAAATATCTTATCCCCCTTAAATGTATAATATCGTTGAGGTTTGTAATTGTTTCGAAATTTTTATTTTGCGTTGAAAGTTAATATTCACCTTCAAAATATGAGGTCAAACGTGTATTTTTATGCATGTCCCAATTTCCGAACTACATGCGCATTGGCACTGGTGTTTATTCTTCAGCATGAGTTTGAACTCGCACCGATCCTTCAATTCCATTCAACGATCAGGTTGGTGGCCTATGTTTATTCTTGTTTTATTATAATTCGCCAAAATGTCTTTCCCGTTTCTTTTTCTACAGAATCATGTAAAATTAGTGTACGACCGCGTGGAGGTTTTCCATCGGCAGACATTTCTGTTCAATTTCAGTCATCGAGGTATACTGAACACTCTTTTTTTGGATAAAACCTACAGTATTTTTATAATATTTTCGGAGGAAAAAATTGCATCAGTATCTTTTAATGGGAAATTGTTTGCTGAAATGAATAAAAACAGTAACTAAAAGCCTACCTTAAGATTTCCTTAATTACCAACTTACGATGATCTTAAGTATATTGAAAGGACTCACAAAGAGTGTAACTAAAACTGTTCTTAGTTCTATCTTTACGGACACTTGTCGGTGACTTAAGAGAATCGCAAGTAATAAAACTTAAGAGTGCTCTTAACTAAATTCCGGAGTTTCCGTCTTTGTTTTTCGAAAAAATATTACTCAGAATCGTAAATTTACCGCTTTGATCGTGTGTGCGTTTAAAGATATATTGATTAAATATATATATCATCTGAAGAAATTTTTTAACTTGTACAAGAAGTGAAAATGGCTTGTGGTGGTGATAAAAAAAAGGAACGCAAACCAAACTATAGAATGGAAGAACTGGAAGTCCTTGTTGAAGATGTGACAGTAAACAAACAGCTGTTATTAGGGAAATTTTCGGACACGACTACTGACGAAAGAAAGAAAAAGGTGTGGAAAAATATAAGTGCTAAGATGAGCGCAGTTTATTCCTCCGGGAAGCTAAAACAGAATGATAACAAGGAATTTGCAGTTGAATGTTTCAGTAATTTGAATTAAATTCAAATGTTCATAGGCTAAGGCAACATCAAGGGAGTTGAGACAAGAACAACACATATAACAATCAAGCACACAATTTAAGCAGATAAACACACAAAAAAAACACTTTAATTATTAAGCCACAATACTCCACCTAATGCAGGGAAGTTAATCACAAAGGGTACAAGACTATCACCAATACAGCGTGGGTTCGCGCCCAGCTTTGTAAATTACAAAAAAGGGTGCACTCGACTCGCAGTCGCAAGTGATAAAGTTTACCAGTTGCTTGCCCTGGGTCGATGGTTCTCTCCGGGTACTCCGGCTTCCTCCACCACTAAATCTGGTCGCCATGATATAGTTGAAATATTGCTGAAAGTGGCGTTAAACACCAAAAATTCTAATTCAAATTACGAAGGGTACAAAGTCTTTTGCTCACTTAAAAGCAGTAATTTGTTAAAAAATGTAAATGTCTACGAGACATTAACCCCAAAGAAGTCTGCAAGGTACTGACAAAATTGAATTGAAAAGTCATTCTCAGTGTTTGCAAGCTCTATGTGGCCCTTGAGATTTGGCATTTAGGAGGGAGAGTGCTAGTTCAAGTTGGGCAAATGTCTGTCTGTGATAGGTGGAATGTCTTCCTGTGGACATACATTGTCGAAATGGCCATATGTAGAACTTAAATTTACTGCAATTTCTGTACTTTGTTATTTAACTAAGTTTCAAAAACAAAAATCACCAGCTTTGATTAATTTATTTAAACCTCTCCAAAAATTGTCTCTATCACTTCTTGTCTTATTCTTCGACCATTTTCAGTGTCGATTTGTCCTCCTACATTATCCACGTTGTCATCATCTTGCATGTCATAATCATCTGGGAGTGGAAGTCTTTTTCTTACACATTTGTTGTGTAGGCCTGCAGTAGCTAAAACAATATACTGACTTCGTTTGGGTGTGAAGGTTAGTCCTCTATAAATGCAGCGGAACCTCATTTTCCAAATTCCAAATTTTCTTTCTATAACACAACGGGAGGATTTGTGGGCTTTGTTGTATTTTCGTTCTGCTGCTGTTGAAGAGTTAAGTACTGGGGTCAACAGCCAAGGTTTGAGACCATAGCCACTGTCCCTTAGGAGCCAACCATTCTTAATTACTCCTGATTCAAATGATTCTGATAGTTTGCAATTGTTCCAGATGTGTGCATCATGAGTGCTACCTGCATAATGTGCAACGATATTAGTAAATACATTATTTGCATCACACACACCCTGCACGTTAAGCGCATGCAAACCTTTACGACAAACATATAGGTGCTCATCAACTGATGGTGCCTTTATTGGAATCAATGTTCCATCAACTGCTCCAAGGACAAGGGGAAATTCCTTAATGTCATAAAAGTTGAACATAACTGACTGGCGTTCAGTATTAGTCATAGGAAATTGTATATATAGACCAATGTTTTTGGCAATGTTTTTTGCAATTGAATGGATACTGCGAGATACTGACCTTTTGCTGACACCATGGGCATCTCCAATGACATTCATATAGCTCCCACTTGCAAAATACCGAAGTGCTATCATAACTTGTAATGAAACTGGAAGAGCGTGTACTCGTCTCGTTGGTCTAGCAAGTTCAGCCTCAAGTTCATGACATAAATGCTTTCCCTATCGAGTCGATAGTTATGAAGAATCTGAGTATCAGTCATGTAATCGAGTGGATTAGTGCGGTCACGAAACAGTCGGGGTATTTGCTGTTGTCTTTGTCTTTGTCTGTTTAGTAGAAACAATGCTACAGCCATCTTGCCTCATGTGTTCTCACTACTAAAGTGGTTTATTTGTGACTTAAGAGTAGTCATGAGCAACCTTAGCGTTAAGAAGAACATTTGTGTATAAGATTGCATATAGTTACATTCTTACTTATGTAAGATGGCCTTAAGACACTTCAACGAATTTGCTTAACTTTACGATACCTTTCAGTTACCCAACAAAAATAAGGAGACTTTAAGAGCTATTCGTAGACATCCCTTAACTTCGTCTGTCTAGGTCAAAGTTAAGGGCTGTCAATCATGCTAAGTGTATTTTTAGTTACACTCTTATATCAAAAGGAGAACTTAAGAATGTCTTATCTACTAAGATTGATTTTAGTTACCGGCCCCAGGATTGTAACGCATCTGTTTTGTCGAAAAAAGTACCGGGAATTTTTTGGCGCAAAATTTAATTTTACCCGGAACTCTCGCGTTTTACCGTATCGTCAATATTTCAAATGACCAGCAGATGTCGCTAATAATCACACTTCCGTAGCTTTAATTTGAGTTTTCAAAAATGTCGTCTGAAAATCGCAAATCGCGAGTGGAAAATGTTCCATGGAGAGTTGTCAGCTGCTGTAAATAAATATTGATGTGTGTTTTCAGGGAGAATAATATATACAGAGAAGGAATAAGCCAATTTCCAGACAGGTAGGCCTTTTTTATTCACTAAATTTAAGATGAATGCACAACAAGTACCCAATGTAAACAAAGAAGAGTGGCTTACCTTCTAACTTATATCATGTCAGAAACCCGGCATGGATAGAAACTACTGTTTGATTGTATTTATTGTATATATGTCATACAGTGATACATAGAAAGTTGCAAAATGTTGTTTATATGAAAAAAAGTCGTTGTTAAAAAAAAGGGGGGATGGGGAGGGGCAACATCTTAAGAAAAAAGAAAAAAGGGAGCAACATAGGGTCCTGTCCACAAGTACCTGTGATTCTTTCTAAGTGTTTTACAATTCCAAGAGATATTTTCTCTTTTTTTCACATTTTTTTTCAATATGATAACGGTAGTGCTGATCGAAGCATTTCCTTATAAACGATTGTAATATTTCAAACTAAAGTCGGGGTTCATAAATAAAAGACAAGTGTAAGCGAAATAGCATGTTTTCCGATATGTGGCATATGTAACTAATAATTCACTGCTTAAATGGTGACATGAGAGGGGGTTTCTTCTTTTTTCTTTGTCCTTTTGTTTTTGTTTTTGTTTTTGTTTTTGTTTGTTTGTTTGTTTTGTTGTTTTTTTTTTTCATAAAGCGTAAATTTCACGAGAGAAAGTAGACAATGGGGAAAATCAATATAACGAAAACGTCAAAATACTGTGAAGATACAGAAGTGCACTTTAAAAAAATGTATGTCAGCAAGCCCAGTTGGTACTGAGAAATTAATTCCAAAATCAACTATGTTTTAGCTTTGATAATTCTCAGTGTTTTTATTTCCTCTTAACATTTCCAGTAAGTGCCGCATAAGCTAACCCTCCAACGACAGCCAATGCTCCTAGAGCCACGCCCCAGGTCAAAGCAGTATCTGCCTGTAAAAAAGTAATACGTGTATTAGTTTATTTGTATTTATATTAAGTCTTGGTTGCCTAATATCATTTTGTAGGTTTTCGGTAAATGCACAACAATTTTATTTTTTTCAACTCACGAGCGCGTAGTACAAGTGCGTTTGCATATAAAACGGTGGTGTTGGTTGCCCAAAACTAACAAAATACTATTCAGAAGGTATCTTGTAATATACACCGTAGTTGAGAGTAACACTCATTTCAGATAAAAATGAAAAATATGTGTAAAATAAAGTTTACGATCTACCTATCTGACCTTGTAGGGGATCTTTCAGTAAAATTTCAGTAAAATTAGAGGGAAACGGTTTCCAAAATTGTATGAAAAAATGTTTTAGAAACTCCAATTTTATTGGTTTCCAAGGCAACGGTGGCCATATTTGTTCAACTGATGTCATGTTGTTAGCTCAATTCATTCCATTTGGTCAAAAGATTATTCCTATGGAGTTGCAGAAAATTCTTTTTAGGAGATACTATGCTATGTGCGTTTTTGTGTTTCCCTTGTTAACAGCAAGCAGCAGCAACCCTGTATCATGGAAATCATGATAGGAACCACAACTTCCTACATATAAATGGAAAGTTCACAATGAGAAAATTGAAATAATCTCTTTTTGTGTAGTTTATTTTATTAACCGGTCCTCACTATCAATTTCGAGGTGTATGTCAAGGTACGAGGCAGACCCAGTTGTATCTGTTGTATCCATTTTGTCAAACTCAATAGGATAGATGCGACCAACAAAATCAGCAAGCTTAGAATTATTTAGTTGAAAGACATCTTCTATATAGTGGAGCGTGAAATTAAAAGATCGGGCGTGCTTCTTTTCGTTTTTTCTCGAGAAAACCCTGTATCATGTATAAAGTCTGCCTTGTATGCATAATGAAAGTGGTTCCAATGTCTGCATACATGATACAACCGAGGTTAGTCGAATGGAGATGATATTGACAATATAGCCTTTGGTTCAGTGCTGACCATTGTTTCTTTGTTATGTCTTCCGATGGCCATGTGTACTATCTAATATTTGATTATTAAGGACATCGACTTTCTTTTGTAGAAATAGTATATTATTATACATGTGACAACTTTTGCATGACAAAGAAATAATATACGACGTACTAAATTCAAGAATATATCCCGCGTTCTTTACAACAACCGGTAGTGGCCGTCGTGACCGTATGGTATTTGGATTTACAACTACCTATACAATCAGTGCCTATATAACCATTAACGTTGGGAGTTCGAGTCCCACTCAGACGAGGTGTACTTGATACAAAATTATGTGATAAAGTTTGTCAGTGACTTGTGGCAGGTCAGGGTTTTCTCCTACTCCGGCTTCCTCCACCAAGACTTGATCACTACGTAATAACTGAAATATTGTTGAAAGTGGCGTTAAACACCATAACCTACCTTCCCATCCTTTATATGAGGTTGTCGGTACTTTATTCACATACAGAAAACATCTACCTGACTACATCCTTTCTCTTGGGCTCATTAAACTAGTTTACCACTATCCACGATTTTTTTTAAATTATAAATTGAAGTACCTGTACCAAGACAGGTAAGTGAACGGTTATTTACATGTGATGCTAGGGGTAACGATTTTGCCTCTATGCTTATGATTTTCAGATTGGGTTTTGGAACTGTTCTGACTGTGGTATATTTTATATTTTATTTTGTTAAATAACTGAATGCTTGAATGGATATATATAACACTTCTGTTTTCGTGCTTGTCTAATTTTTACAAGTCCTGTGTACTATAGATATGTCGGAGGCATTTGGATGCGCCAAACCAGATATTAGTGGGCACAAGTTGATACATAGACTGTTGTAATCCTACCTGCTCTGACAAATCTGTGTCATTCCGGCACCAAGCAGCAAAATGTTCACAGTTACTCCATATAATACTGTAATGTATTGGTCCTAATCTGGACAATGCTCGAACCTTTATTTCTCGTGGAGAAAGGGGTCTGTAATTTTGGAATATACAATGTATTAATATAAAACTGGCAGGATTTGTTGTTCATACTGTGTAGTTCTGAAAGTAAACCTTGTGTTCAATGGGAGGTAACTCATTGTGCCTATTTGAAAACGTGTATGATGATGCCTTGGGGTGACCTCCCCTTATTATATACACTTTATTCCTATTACCATCGACTCAATGTGTCTCTTGCAGATTGGTGATGAATCATCTGATATATGTATATGTTCTCTCTCACCTCCCCCCCTCACATATATGTGAGTAAGTGTATGTACATATATTTCTTTTCCTCCCCGAGTGTGCCTGCACCACAATTATTGATATTTCACCGCGAATATTTAGTTAGATGTATTGTTGTTGTGTATCAATCATAATTGTTAATTGTATTGTTTGTTGTGTATCAATCATAATTGTTATTTGTATATGCCCTCCTGATGCCCTGATTTGGTTAATAAACTTATTTCTATTTCTACACGTGGTATTCTGTGTTCGAGGCAGCATGGAGTTGGTTCTTATATTTATTTTATTTTCCCATTAGTGAAACGTAATAGAACACATAGACTTCCAGATCATTTGAAGGACTTTATTTTAGAATCGTTTGAAATGTCCAAGGAGTCGAATACTAGTCAAAAACTGTCGGAATCTACAAATGTTGGAGCTCCTCAGACGTACACTCATCGAATCGCGGCAAATGGTGGCGTTCGCCTAAAGGATGCACGTTCTACGAATACTGTTGCTGAGTTTCTATCTCCGTTGTTATATAATTATCACAGCCCCGTCCTTTTCCTGTCCTCGTCCATGACTATTCACAAGGTTTTCAACAAGAGTAATACGACGGGTACTACTAATGGAACAGGAACTGTTTATCCTTCCGGAGCACCTGTGTTCACCCCCATTTTTAGTTCGGTCTTTAGTTTTCTGTGTAGTATTTTGTCGACGAATGCTTGCTTACCAGTGGAGCAGGAACAGCTTAACCTTCCAGGAGCACCTGAGTTCACACCCATTATTAGTGGGGTTCGTGTTCCTCGAACGTTAGTTTTCTGTGTAGTGCTTTATCGACACACATGTGCTTATGTTCTTTTCCTTTTGGCCATTTAATAGTCTGCCCTTCGAATAACGGCTTCTGATTGACCCTTTGGTATCTTTAAGCATTCGTACATCTGCAGTTACTACCTATATAGCTATGACAACTAAGGTTTATGGGTTGGACTTCTTCCCGTTGTGCCACGATATAACTGAAATATTGTTGAAAGTGGCGTTAAACACCATAAACCTCCCATTGTGATACGGTTTGGTGACACATGTTTTTGCATCTGGTTTCTCACGAAGACATTAAGTTCATTGTATGTTTATGATTAATTGGTATTAAACCTCAAATTGTGATTTTTATCCCGATCGTACAAATCTACTATCAACTATTTCTCTTCTTAACTATTAACCTTCACTGACTTTGTTATTGTACTGTTTATGTTGTCAGTATGTCCGTGACAGTCTGTGATCTTATGAGTTGAAGGGAATCTGTGAATATGCTTGAATGCTTGTTTATTTTTTATATCAGTATGAGGGCCCGGGTGGCTCAATGAGTTAGGTAGTTGGATTACCTAACAACTCGTACAAGCCTATCACCAATACGGCGTGGGTTCGCGTCCGGCTTTGTTAAATTACAAAAAGGCTGCATTCGAATCGCAGTGGCGAGTGATAAAGTTGCCCATGGTCGGTGGTTCTCTCCGGGAACTCCGGCTTCTTCCACCACTAAAACTGGTGGCCATGATATAGCTGATATATGGCTGAAAGTGGCGTTAAACACAATCAATCAATCAATCATATCAGTATGATACTAATTTATATTATTACCTCAGACAAGTGTGGACACAGAAATGTGCTGTCCAAAAGGCAAGTGTGGATGTCAATATTTCATATTATTAACTTTAAAAAAAAAAAATCCTAGACACAGGGTTCTGGATTTATTTTAATAAAAAACTAATCCTGGATTATTATTTTTGCTTATAATCCGGTCCTGTGATTTTATTTCAAATTTTCATCATAGCCCCCCTCCCCCTCCCAAGGAATATAAAATGGTATTATTAATAATAAATTAATAAATAATAAATTCAGATTTTCTATTTAAAATAAATTTCATTTACAAAACCACTGATATTTGTTCAATTTTTAACGCTGATTTAAGCTTTAGTCGCAACAAATTTTTATTTTTCTCTTTAAACTGTCGAAACATAACATTTATTTAAACTGTAAAATTCACAAATAAAATTCACCCCCCTTTTCCCTTTTTTCTTGTTTAAATCAATGATCAACAATATTCCAGAATCAAACAAATGAATAAATATAACAGATTTCTTTTACATGCATCATTTTACCATGCAGAGTCAGTGTGTTTTAAATCGGTCATCCAATCAGGACGCTCATTATTCTTGTCCAAGATAAAAATACATCGCTAAAGTAAATTTACCTGTGGTTTCAGAGTAGAAGATTTTTAAAAATCTAACATAAAATTTCCCCACTTCAACTCGTAAATTTACATAGAAATCGGAGATATTTCGTCATAAAACTTCACACATGGTTTTGTCTATCATATTTCTTGAAGACAAACATAAAATTTTATTGCATTTATCAATATTGTATGAGTATCAACAGTTTTTTCAACACCGTATCTGTTTCTCGATACAGCCGCCCGATTACAGCGACCCTTGACCCAGATTAGCAGATCTCAGCAGTTTTTTCTGAATAAGGTTGTTTAATAAAGATTGATACAATTATTATGAAATACATACCGGAACTTCTTATCTTTTTCATTATTTTTCTTTGCTAAGCTGTCCTCAACGACATTCCAAAAGTCTTCCTTTTTGACACAAGCTTTGTCACAATCAACTCCAGAAATGGTAAAACAGTTACCAGACAATACATCGTCGGCTTTATTATTACCATAACGATTATCATCAGCCCCAGATAAATGTACAATTTGTCCTTCACCTGTCAGAAAAGTTTGAGTGAGTGAGTAATTGTTGTTTAGCGCCAATGCAGCAAATTTTCAGCTATATCATGGCGAGAATAAGTTGGTTATCAATGAGATGATGATGAGGTCCACTTTCTTCTAGACCAACACGCTGAGTTGGATTTTTATAGTGCTAGCTCACTGAAACAACAGGCCACGGGTAGACATGTCGCTCCACTCGGACACATTATTCCGATTCCGAGCCAACCAGTCTTTGCTCTTTCTCCTTAATGCTGCGTGCTTAGCGGAGAAGCAACAAATACCGATTTTATAGTCTTTGGTTTGACCCGACCGGGGCTCAAACCCACGATCTACCGCACTGATGATATAGTAGAACTTGTCCAAACTGACACATCAAGGGACCAAGGAAATGTGTCGTATTGTACAGGATGTCTGAATACTCGTGTTTTTTTTTTAGTTTTTAGTTGGAACCTTAAATTTTTGCTGGATGTCACAGGATGTCGGAAAACTCAGGTGTCGGATTACACAAGTTCCGCTGTACCAAGGGGGTAATCAGAAGCCGTAAAATGAAGGACACACAATACACTGGCCAAAGGAAAAATAACAGGACAAACAATGATCTACATTACATTACACACAACACTAAAGATTGAGCAACACGAACACCACAAAAACCCGGGTGAACTCAGGTGGCACCCGTCGTGTTACTGATAAACGCATCCACTGGTGGCACCAGTCGTGTTACTGATAAACGCATCCATAAAAGACATGTTTATCCACGGGCTATTATTGTTTCGGTGAGCTAGCACTATACAAATCCAACTACCAGTAAGCATGTTGATCTAGTACAAAGCGGATCTCATCATCATTGAGAATTCATTTGTTCTCGTCATGATATAGCTAAAACGTTTATCAACAGTCACTAACTATCACTGAACGGTGACATTCCAGGTCCCATTCTATTTCTAGTTAGGAGCACTAAATCTGAATCTAGAAAAACATCTGTGAATGCTGTTTGAATATGTATCTAAATATATCTCTTTTCCAAGATTGTCGTAGTCGTTTGTCTTTTTTAAAACATTAAAGTTAATTACTGTATAAGTGGTTATTTTCGGGGTGGGGGGTAATTTTGATATATTATTAGCTTAAAGGCTAGATAAAAATACTGGCCACCGTGGTCGGTTGATGGTACAGTATTTAAATTTACTGCAACCAGTATCTTTGACGTCTACGAGTTCCACCAGTTTCAGTGTGTACTTGATAAACCCTATGTGATAAACAAAATGATAATGGATACACATGGCCACCTATATATAAAACCCATAAGGGTTGGCTTAGGTTTGGTTTATGGTGCTTAACGCCATTTGCAACAATATTTCAGTTGTATAATGGCGGTCAGTTTTATTGGTGGAGGAAACCGGAGTACCCAGGGAAAACCACCGACCTGTCGCAAGTCACTGACAAATGTTATCACATAATGTTGTATCAAGTACACCTCGCCATGCACAGAGTTCCAACACACATATTGTGTGTTGATGGGCACAGATTGCACGTGTAGTTGTAAATCCAACTACCATACGATCACGATCACTACTGCCCCTAAAACTCCATAAGATGTATATAATCAATGTGTACCGCCCTACACAATATTAATAGATACTGACCTACGTATACTCCCCAATGAGAGTATGGTCCTCTCGGAAATTCCACCAAATCGCCCACCTCTAACTCATCGAGGACATATTTGTTGTGAGCCTCGCGTTGTGGTCCTATCAACGCAGATGCCATCTTTAATTCTGTAAAACAATTCTTCATGAATCTGTGATTGAGAGTTTATTGTAAGAATGTGTACATGTATATTTTAATTCAACAAACACTTTCCTCATTCATGACTTATCACTGGGTTTGTAACTAGATTAACACGACGAGTGTCACTAGTGGAGCAGGAGCTGCTTACCCTTCCGGAGCACCTGAGTTCACCCCAGGTTTTTAGTTGGGTTCGTGTTACTCGATTTTTAGTTTTATATGCATGTTTTGTAGATCGTTGTTTGTCCTTTTGTACTTTTTCTTTTGGTCATTGTGTTGTCTGTTCTTCTTTGATATACAAATTCTGATTACCCCTTTGGTATCTTCAAACTCTTTTTATGTTCGTCTGTTCTTAGTGTGACTTCATATATCTAATTGTTCCTTATTGTTCGTAATTGATCTGGTTCTGCGCAGCGCCATTTGATCGTCAATTAACCATGATATTAGTGAGTGAGTGATTTTTGTTTAACGCCAAATGAGCAATATTTCAGCTATATCATGGCAAGAACAGCTTACGTGTCAATGATATAATGATGATGATGATTGCACTAGATCAACACGTTTATTGTCATTGTGCTAAATCACTGAAACAACCGTTCGTGAGGAGAAATATCGCTCCACTCGAAAGCACTATCCTGATTCCGAACAAAATAGTATTTGGCTCTTATTCTTTAATAGTGCGTGTTTAGCGGAGTAAACATATCGGTTTTATGATCTTTGGTTTGATACCGCCGAGACTCGAACGCACGATCTACCACACTCGCAACCAGCAAGCTAACCACCACTTCACTGATTTCACATTTAACTTTAAATTCATCTACGTGAATTATCTATGAATAGTTGCGTTTTATCATAGATTTCTCAGTGAATTGCATGATTGTCGTGAACATGGTTGTATGGTAGCTGGAACTATACAAACCAATCTTTAATGCAGTGTGTGAGTGATTGTTGTTTAACACCAACTCATCATTTTATCAACCATATCAGGGCGAGAACAATTTAATTTTCAATGAGATTATGACTTGTAGATGGATTTTGCATAGTGCTAGGTCACTGAAACAACAGTCCGCGGATAGACATGTCTCCCTACTTGGACACATTATCCTGATTCCAAGCCAACAAAATGTTGATCTTTGTTCCTTAATGCTGCCTGCTTAGCCGTGAAGCAACAAATACCCATTTTATAGTCTTTGGCTTGACACGATCAGGTCTCGAACCCACAATATACCGTACTCGAGACGAGCACGCTAATCATTACACCACCGACGCGGTTCCAACCATCAATGCAATCAGCACCAGGTTTGTGGGTTTTTTAAGTGTAGTGTGGATTCACCGTCAATTAATCTGAATGTCTTGATATATAACTTGAATATGGTTGGCGTGTAAAACAACCATCACCCTGTTTATGAAGATAATATTAAAATTCCACCACTAAATGCTGAAAACGAGTTTTCCGTCGTTACTTTATTGAGGATTAATCTTCTATCTATGGCTTCTGATTACCCCTTTATTATCTACAAATTTGTCTTTTGTCAATTCTAAACAAGTGTGTGAGCGAGTGAGTGGCGTGTTTAACGGTATGAGCAATACAAATCCAACTAAGCGTGTTGTTCTAGAACAAAGCGGACCTCATCGTCATCTCATTGAAAAGTAACTTGTTCTCGCCATGAAATACTGAAAAATTGCTGAATTAACGTAACAACACTCACTCACTCATTCGCTCAACATCAGGTAGAGAACAAATCACTTTTCAATGAGTTGATGATGGTGATGTCCGCTTTGCACTAGACTAACACGCCCTGTTGGATCTTTATAGTGCTAGATCAGTGCAACAACAGAACGCGGATAGACTTGCCACTCGACTCCGACACATTATCCTGATTCCGAGCCAACAAGTTTTTACTCTGAATCCATAAAGCTGCGTGTTTCTAGAAGCAGAAAATACCAATTCTAGAGTCTTTAGTATGAATCGACCTGGATCTCCTAATTAGGCCCCTTGTTTGTTGGGTTTATGTTGTCCAAATTTTAGTTTTTTGTGTAGGGTTCTGTAGATCATTGTTTGTCCTTTTTCTTTTGGTCATTGCTTTGTCTCTCATTCGTCGATCTACGGTTTCTGATTATCCACATGGTACCTTCAACCCTTTCAAAGAACAACAGTGATATCGCGGATATCATATTTAGGAATCTTTTTTTTTCAAAGATTTTCGGGCTTATGGACAATGAAGCCAATTGTCCTGTAGTCATTCGAGCCAAGAGACCTTCCATAGACCCTGTATATTTCGGACTCACGGATTTTCGAAGCAATGAGTTTTCGGATTATTTGGCTTCCGGACTATTTTTACTTCAGATTATATGACAGTTCAAATGTCGGAATACCAAATTTAGCAGTCAAAATTATTATATGATGGAAGATGGTACAATTAGTTTTCCCATAGCTCTTTTAGATTTACACTTAAAGAACAAAGAAATCCAATAATACCGCCTTCATAATTTGTTTCTCTCAATATTTTCTTACCTCTTTCCTGCTTTCCTATTTCATCCTTTGTAATTAATTTTTCTGAAAACTTGCAATCTATTTTAGAAAATAGGTCAGTCTGATAAAGCATTATCAATATACATGTGACCAAATATAATACATTTGTTTTTTTTTTGTATTAGATAACAATAGCATCAGATTTCTGCGATCGGATAGGTATGTGAAAAGGGAAGTATATCAAGTGTTTTACCTTAGCTATCTACATTTATATTTTAAGATAACCTTTAGACGTTTTCTTTTAGTATACAATATAACGTTTTACAATTATTTAGAGACTTCTTAACGGTGACTGCATACTAATAAAGATAATATTGTGATATGAACATACTTATATTTTAGACTCATTGCAGGTACAACGCATGTATGTGTCACCGATGTAAAGGTCTTTGTTTTTCTTCTTTTTAGAAAAAAAAAAGTTATCTAGAGTGTATGTTTAATTTTAGAGCCCCCTGACATGTTTTATTACTATTTTAGGCCATATTGACATTTTCCAAAAAATTTCTATATATGCCATATACCACGGTATTCTAAAATTAAACATACACTCTAGATACTAGTAGCTTATTTTAATCAAAAAATAAAAATAAAAATAAAAATCCTGGACCCAAGTGCCTGTGGGTGTAGTTTTTTCAAAATAAGCATATATGCGAAAATCTACGTCTTGTTTTCGATTTTTTTATTTACATTTTGGATTAAGAGAAACGGAAAGTGGCTTTGAGAAACAAATATATATACACGAAATAACTACAAACTAGGAGATTACTATACAGTAGTGAAAGACCTCTTCTTATTTTCGCCCCTGCATACCGTTTATTGGTTTTTGTCTCTTGATTATCGCCATGCAGTAATCTAAATTTATCAATTTACATTAATCAGAACAATTAAATAATATTATATTGTCAGAATTCAGAAATTAATTTTGTATGAAAAAAAAACCTATATCTTATTTATAATAAAAATACAATACTATTTTAATATAAATATTATCAGTTTCAATGAAACAGGTATATTTTGTGAAATGAAAGCAATATCGGACTGCACAAATGGGCATCATTCAAAACAAACAAGTCTGTTGGCAGTTAGATGTTAACATGGATTTTTCCAAACTATTTTACGATATCGAATATATAAAGGTAGAAACAGGAGGCTCACGAGAGTATCTCCCCTGCTAATGTAGATCCATACCCATTACATACATGGTGTGTTGGTACAAGATGTTGTATCAGGTCGAGCCTGTTAGTGTTAACCAGTATCACCACGACAGCAGACATCTCAGATCGACGGGCCACCATGATTCTTTCGGCAAACTAAAGGTCACCATAATTGACCATAACCCCAAGTGGGATGATAAAAGCAGACAGGAAAGGGAAAGCTTCTGGTTTAGAAAACTTAAGACCATATCACCGAATGGAATCAATGAGATAAAGTAATATCCTCTCTTGACTCCTATTCGTGTTGATCTCCTCCAGTCGTATTAGGACATACAGTTTGCTCTATTGGCCCAAAGTATATATTCCACACTGTGGCGGTCCGTTTTTTTTAATGAGTTTGGGTATCATACCGTTTTCAACAATATTTTGTCAGTGCTATTTGATACATTTACCAATAATGTCTCATTTTTATATTTATTTTTATTTCTAATTTAACATTTATTTAAATGTGTAGCCCTATTGTATATTTATATTATTGTTATTGTACTTTTATTAATTTATATGTAGGATTTCCATTCTTGTATGCATGTAGTTTCATATGTGCATCT
Source organism: Bathymodiolus brooksi (assembly GCA_963680875.1). NCBI lineage: Eukaryota > Metazoa > Mollusca > Bivalvia > Mytilida > Modiolidae > Bathymodiolus > Bathymodiolus brooksi. The sequence goes on from OY804588.1 coordinate 25,129,758, forward strand.
TCTGGTTCTTTTGTGCCGTACATGGACCCTCAACCACTATTTTTTGAAATTTGAAAAGTCGCCATATTGTTTCGAGATTTTATTTAATTAGACATTGATAAAGTCCCTCGGTGGGACGAACATTTTGTCATTCTACGAAGTGTTTAATTCTTTATCACTTTGTTTTGTGTACTTGGTGTTGTTTTACAAACCATTTTAGACTTTTATATATATATATATATATATATATATATATAGCTTAGAGGCAAAATGATTGTGTCTTTTTCTCGTAAATATACCCTTTATGTATGAGATAAATTATCAATATCTGACACAACAATGTGGTTTTAAATAATAATAATAATATAAAATAAATTAACAAATACAGAATTAAATTAAATTAAACAGATAAACACAAACAAGTAGAAGTAAGAAAATCAACAACAAAAACAGAACAAACTAATGAAAGAAGTTAAATATATAAACATATACTGTACAACAAAGTATTACTCATACACACACACCCACACCAAAACACGGGTCAAAGGTTCCTCCGCATCAAGACACCCTGGATGCAAAGGTCACCCCCGGACCCTCTTACGTTTTCTACACTTGAAAGCAGTTTTAATAAGAGGTTATTTCAATAATCTCATATAATTCTTTATAAATAATTCACAGGCATTTATAATTTAATCATAAAAGTAAATCTCAATGTCATAATTTTCATCAAATATAATTTTAATAATTTTTGGCGAGGGAGATTAAGCTTTGGCTAAATAATGTTTCAAGAAAAGGTAGAAACAAAATGATGTGAATATTACAAATTGAAACAAAACCATATTATTTTCTGCCTTCAGTGCTGTAACTTCATGATTATCGAGTAAGAAGCGACGCAAAAGAAACCCTTTAAACTTAAGGTTTTCCCTGAAATATATAGGAAACTGCAGAAAGACCCCGACCATTTAATATTTATGAATGACTAAGTACTGTAAGGTCTGTTCGATTGACTTAATTATTTTGCTTTTATTGAAGATTACAACAAACATGATTAAAAAACGACAAAGAAAATAATTATATTCATATGTATGAGAATGTGCGTGTGTTAATACATATATTCAACAACAACAAAATATAAATATAAATAAAGGGAATACAATAGTACTTACAGTAATGTTGCTTTACAATTGTGACCTTACGGCAATATAAAGGTGTGTTGAGAACAGATATTTGATTGGACGAGGACAACCTTGTCCCCAATCGGAATGTTACTTCAATTATAGTAAAGTCACGTGGATATAAAATATATACCTATATTTACGAATGACAAAATACTGGAGGTCTGTTCGATTGACAGAATTATGTTGCTTTCATTGTGACCACAATCGGAATTTTATTGTTGTCTTTGTCTTTCATCAGGATTTTACCATTGGTTGTCCATAGTTGGGCAATCATTTTCCTTTTCAGAAGTTGCCTTGCATGCGAGTGCATTTTTATCCGTGTGCGGGTTAAGTCCTCATTGATGTAGACGTGTTTGTATTTTGAGTAGGATTTTAAGTTTTTTCTACACTTAAGGATCCGTCTTTTCACGATGGGGTTTGTTAGTCTTACAATGATTTGTCTTGGTCTGGCATGGTTGTGACCTCTACCATCACCTAGATTTCCGACGCTGTGTGATCTCTCAATGTCAGTGGGTGATAAATCAGGGTCGATATCAGAAATGATTTTCTGGACGATTGTATTCGTATCTTCGTCAGACCCACCTTCACTGATGCCCGCTACTCGTATCAGGCTCCTTCGACCATATTGCTCGAGTGAGTCTAGATTAGCCATCAACTCGTTGTTCTCTCGCTCTAGTTTCGATATTCTAAATATGAGGGGTTCTGTTTTTGCTGTTATTATCGATTCAATATCTACAGTGATTTTCTGCTTTACCGCTGTTGCTATTTTGTCGATATCTTCTTCTGACAAGGACAAATGTGGCATTACCGAGGACTGTTCGATTTCTCTATTTACATTAACATCTACTAACTGTATATTAGACGGAGATTTTACTGGTAATTGAGACCCAGTCATTGTAGTTTTTTTAACACCTGAACGTTCAAATGGAGTGGGATTGCTTGTTCGTTGCATTCTGCTGTGTGGAGTCGACATTGTTGGAATATGAAATTAGCCGTGATGAACTTATTTGGTATACTGGTAGATTTATTGACAGTCGATAAAATGAAAATCAAATGTAGATAAACGTTGTTGATGTGTGCACATATACCTGTATACCTGGTGACACTGTGAGCTGTGTTCACCTTAATATAGAAAAAATTTGAAATAACATTACAGAATTTTAAAGTTAATTTTTCCATGAATCTAGCACTATATCATCATTGTTGAATTATTGAAATTGTCCAAATACCCCCGTAAAGTGGGATATAGCACAGACAATTACATTTTTCCTTCTACGAAAAAAACTCAACCATCCACCTCAGAACATGCGCAATCCTTGAATTAATATAATATAAGAAATATATCTATGAAATTGGATCCCGGGGTAATCAGTTAATATTATATAATGGTATTTAGTAAGAATGACACTTAAAATCGGAAATACGTGATGAAATCAATTAAAACAAACTCAAACTCTCCAAAGGGGCCCGATAATGGGAAAATTGTAAACAAATTGTATTGCATATTATTGACAACACCTGAGTTTCTTGATTATATTTTTTTCGAAAAAAACAGACATGAAGTTCATTATTTTAGTCTCTAATTTAAAGGATATATCACCTAGCGTTTTCTCCTGAAGAAAAAGAATATATAAAAAACTACGATGCAATTCTACTGTCAAAATACGATTCGGCCGAAGAAAGATAATAAATAACATCTTTTCTAATTTTTACACACAGCTTGCTGAATCCTCCTTTTTGTGTGGTTTTCGTGTAGAATCCATCAATGATTTGGTGTGTGCCATGTGCTTTTTTTTAAACAAACAATTTGGCACATGCGCAAACACTTTACCGAATGAGGTCACTATGTATGCTGTATGAATGTATGACTATTGTGCGGGTAAACATTGGATTCTTTACTGGATTCAAGAAAATAAAACAGCGACGTATTTCCTTCGTTCTAGGCTATTTACGTATGATATTATGAAAAATTTCAACTGCAATTAGTATAAAACATCGAATATTGGCAACTTTTAATATAAAAAAAATCAATCCTGACAGCCTGTATGCCTTTAACATGGATTTTTCCAAACTAGTTTACGATATCGAATGTATAATGGTAGAAGCAGGAGGCTCACGAGAGTATCTCACCTGCTAATGTAGATTCATACCCATTACATACATAATGTGTTGATACAAGATGTTGTATCAGGTCGAGCCTGTTGTGAACCAGTATCACCACGAGTTGTGATGCGGTTAGGTCACACAACAGTCAAGACCCGATACAAAGTCTTGTACCAACACATTATGTATGTAATAAGTTTATCAAACATTTCAATACAAACAAATTTGAAACAAATAACATGGGTCGAATAAAAATGAACACTTTGTACAATACTGTGAGGGAAACTACATTTTGTGCATGATGTAACGTTATTTGTTGCAGTACATTCACCAATGTCACGTTACTGTTCGATCACTTTCAGTGTCACTGCACAGTCAGTCGACAACGACTTTTTATTTTAGAAATGTGGACCGTACAGTTGCCGGAAATATGGAAAGCATGCCCTTGGAAATTAGAATGTGCTTACTTTGCCTACATTGGTGTATATTTCCGCATTCTGGACAATGATACATATGACAAAGTAGTCCGGCAGAGGAAATGTCGTGCAACGTCGCGCCATTCTTTTATTACCACAGTGTGGTGATACAACATCTTGTATCATAAACTTTGCATCAGAGAGGCTACTTTCGTTAATTTCAACGGAAAATATGCATAATGTTAGATAAACAACCATTACATGCAGAGTGTGGGGGTACACTACTTTGCATCAGGTCGAGCCTGTTGTGTGAACCAGTATCACTACGAGTCGCCATAGCCCCTCCCACTTCCAAACTTGAACCAATGTAGTGAGTGAATGATTTTTGTTTAATGACAAATCAGCAATTTGTTCAACTATATGATGGCGAGAACATGTTACATTCGATAATGATGTCTGTTTTGTACTAGACCAACATATTTATTTTAATCTTTGGAGTGCTAGCTCACTGAAACAACAGTCCACGGATAGACATGTCGCCTCACTCAGACACATTATCATGATTCCGAGCCAACCAGTTTTTGCTCTTACTCCAGAATGATGCGTGCTTATATATATATTAGCGAAGTAACAACAAATACCAATTTTATAGTCTTTGCTTTGACTCGATCGGGCTCAAACCCACGATCTACAGCCCTCGGGGTGAGCACGCTAACCATTACACCATCGATGCGGTCGGTCCTGCTAAACAGAGACAACTAGATTCAACTAGTGACAAGTAGAGTCAACTACTGAAAAAACGCAAAATAAATATGTAAGAGTAGTGCACTACTTTGTAATAGATATGAAATAACTTAAATGATATTTTAAAGTAAATGTTATTGATGTTTTAGTTCTCACGGAGTGAAAATCTACCAGAATTTGGCAGAAAGATCCGCGCGATTTACTTCCAGTTTACCAAAATAGAGACAAGTAACATTTATAGGATTCTTTTTCGACTGAGATATGAAATATCATGTTATTAGAGTATAAAATCATAATTTTAAAGAACATGCATGTTGAAATGTAGGTATCATACATGTTTGTCATAGAAAGATGAAAACGCTTGTAAATTTGAAATCATTATCGGTCTAGAACATGAAAACACATGAGATGATGATGCATATATAAGATACAATATATTTTTATATAAATTTTAAAAAAGCCAAGTATTTTATAATTATGAAATGCAAGCAACTTTTACGCATGCAACTTTTTTGTTATAATTTATTTCTTATTTACAGCTAAATCAAAATATAATGAAATATTAAAATACATTCTAACAACTTATTTATACAAACAGCAAACTGATTCAAACAAGTTACTTTAAACATCTACAAAACAAAGATAATTTTATTTGTCTCACATATTTAGTTTGCACATTGTTGTTTAATTGCACACCATCAACATAAGCATCATGTTCTGTATTTACAAGCCCCCGTAGCTTCCAGAAGAAAACGTTTTCAGAATCATTATATTCATTAGATAACAGGTCATTTACACACACACCTAGTTTTCATATTCTCTGTAATCTAACCCTCGCGGTTTAAATCGTCTGAATAAGCTGCCATTGATAATGTCCTTCACTCCATGAAAACATGTTAGCAATGAAACAAAGTTTTTTATTTGGTTATAAACGTCTTCAGCTTTGCTCAACTTGTTTACCAAGTCATTACCCTCCTATCTGTATAAAAACCCGTTTGAGTTTAAATAACATTAATTGAATTAGATCATCACTTTCAAGCAAAGAAGTTGTAGAGGCACCGCTTAATCCTGAAATATGAAGATCTACACAATCTGTCCAAAGCAGGGGGTGACTTTGAATGCGCTTGATACAACTGTGACCGATTATTGCAAGTGTCATTTCAACGTACTTTAATAATAACTATACACAAAGAAAAAAGTTAAGCACCCCTGATATATTAAAACATAATAATTTACACTAAATTTAGATTCTAATTTTTATATTGATTATAGCAAGATCAATGTTCCATTACAAATATGTGCTCACACAGATGTGACCAATATGTCCAATATCGCCTAGTCATGCACGTGAACCATGCCTTTCACGCATTACTCAAAATTCAGTATTTTCATGCTTCGAATTTGGGTATTTAAGTCCGGTGTTTTAAAAAATTATTCATTCTCAGTAAGCATGGTACGAAGGCGAATATCAAAAGCACAAAGATGGCAAATAATCGGCATGCATACAACAGGAATGTAATTCAAAGCTATTGGACGTCATATGGGCTACCACTCTACTATAGTCAGCCGACTGGTGAGAAAACACACGCAAACCAACAAAGTGAAAGACTTGCCAAGATCCTGTAGACCACAGGTAACATCCGATCTTGACGACAGGACATTGCAGCGTTTGGTTAGATGGATGCCATTCGCAAGCACTCCCGTACTCGAACAGCACTGGCTGTCCAATAGAAGTCTGACAACAAGAACAGTAAGAAACCGTCTGAAATCAGCGGGACTTAAGTCAAGGAGAGTCACTAAACGTCCACTGTTGGCAGACCGACATCGACGAACACGGTGTTTAGCACGACGTGGTTGGAATTTAAGGACATGGCGCAAGATCCATTGGTTAGACGAGAGCCGGTTTCTGCTTCATGTAACCGATGGCCGGATGAGGGTTTGGAGACACAAAATACATCATAAACCCCAAGGAACATCCAGCCAACTGTCCCTTACGGAGGAAGCTCAGTAATGGTTTGGAGGTGTATCTCTCATGACTGCAAGCTTGATTTAGACACCATACAAAGCAACCTAACTGGTGATCAGTACATCAGAGACGTCTTGCAACCAGTTGTTGTCTCCCATTTCGACAACCACCCATTAGCTACAAGGTCTGTGTATATGGATGACAACGCCAGACCTCTTTATTCAAGAGCAGTAACCGCCTACCTCCAAAGCAAAGCCGTGACTTCTGTTTCTTGGCCAGCCATGAGCCCGGATTTGAATCCCATACAGCATATTTGGGACATGTTAGGCCGTCGTATACAGGCTCGGGAACATCCTGTGGAAAACATTCGTCAGTTGGAAGCAGCATTGCATCGAGAATGGCAGCAGCTATCACGACAGGACATTCGACGTCTAACTGGAGGGATGAGACGCATGGTTGAGGCGTCATCCATGCACGTGGGGGTTACTCCCGGTACTGAGCTTTGAACAATAGATGTCCACTGTGTATCATTGACACCGGAAATTGTGTACCAGGCAAACGGGAAAACAATGATGGATCGCACACACGATTAAGGAATTTCAGAATTTATGCCTGTTTATACTTGTATTATGTTGTCAAGGAGTTATATGCCAATTTGTAAGAAATGTAGCAATGAATCGCAGCACATATAACCATGGAGAATGTTTTATGCGTCGTTTTAAACTCAAAATAAGTGCATCTGGTACCTGTCAAAACAATCAGGCGACGCCTTAAATCGTCTCCAGCGTCATTGTTTGGACGCATATCGCGTATTTTACGGAAAAGTAGCAACTATTGGTCATTATAACTTAGTGTCAATTCAAATTTGTGTAGAAATAGCTTATTCTGGACGATTTTAGTCAAAATATTTTCATTGAGTTGTACAGCGAATTGAGAGCTGAAACCATTTGACAGTACGGCGGCTTGCAAATGTTATGTACAGCGAATTGTCATACGAAAATCCTGAAAACGGGATGTTCAATATGAGATGTTTCTTTTTTTCTCAGTCTTTTGTGCATTTTTTGTGTAAAATTTAGATTTTTCATTGATCACACAACATATACATGCACACGCACGTATGGGAACCCAAGAGTATAGGAGAATAGGGGAGGTGAAAATCACATTCTGCATTGAAGATCATATGGTGACCTCTAGATGTCTATTTTTATGGGCCTGTCACTTGGGAGATGGGCTGTTGTTTCCTTGACTTTTTCATATATTAACATAATGACACTCCCACTCCGATGAAGGATGTATAGTGCCTCCGTCACTCTAATTTCTGAAACATTTTTCTTACACAGCTATACCGTTTAACTTTAAGCGAGGGGTTATGATTTTTCTCGCGAACGGAACATATTTTTTAACACGTAAAAACATTTTTTTTTGGGGGGAGGGGGAATTTAGCAGTACTGTCAGTGCTGAAAACTGCAGAAACAAAATATTTTATTTTGTTTATACATATTGTTTTCCTTCATAATCAAGAAACAATTTGCTTAGAAAAAAACATAGCAACCCTTAAATGGTCTGTGCCTTAGCAATTACATATCGGAGCGTTTTCAAATTTGGCGTCATGTATCGTATTGTTAAGCTTATACGTGTACTATGTGATCAATCTTCAATTTTCTCTACTCATCAAATTCCTATTTGGCAACTACGTATACCTGTATATGTTCCTTACACGTATATAGCATAGCCGTGAACTTGGCATATAGTTTTGTTAGAGCTCCTTGATCCTTTCTACCAACATTTCTGTTGCTAAGTTTTCCTTTGTGACACGTTTTCATATGGTACTGACTGGGATTACGTGGATTACGTAATTGTAGCCTGAATTCTACGATGATGTGACTGGCGGAAGTTGAGAAATCACCATATCGGTTTCCGGATACGTGACTGTTAATTTTTTCGGACACCAAGAAATGTTACAATACTGAGACTGTGGGGTATATAATTATGTGAATTCGTGATTTTAATAGATAGATTTACTAAAAGATAATGAAATAAATCTTTTTTTTCGGACACCAAGAAATGTTATAATACTGAGACTGTGGGGTATATAATTATGTGAATTCGTGATTTTAATAGATAGTTTTACTAAAGAATAATGAAATCAATCAGTATTAGATATAATAAGTTTCAATTTCATGCTCTTCCATTACTTCTATATACAGTATGTATCTTTTTGGCTTTGCACATCACAGGCATTTGACCGATGGATCTTAATTTCCCCGTGTTTGCCACGGGGGTACGTATTTGCAGGGCTAGTAACGATGTAGGGTCCTGGGTTCACACGAATATTAGAAAAAAAACCACAAGGAAAGAAACAAAATGGCGGGGTGCTGCTAAATTTCTTATTATTGTCGATTTCCCTGATTTCTGAAAAATAAACGGATGGAATGCACTAACCGTGTGGACCCCCATCAGCTGTTTTGCCCCTGGTTTACTGTTACTGTCGTATTCGTACTATTTTGCATATATACCCCCGACAATCTGTTCCCAAGACCGATTGTCAACCATGGCCGAGGTCTATTTTGGATTCTCTCGGACTCCAACGTGTCTTGATGACCAGTCCAGTTTTTTTCCCGGGGCTTGTCAAATATGGTTCAATTGTGACAAAAGATTGATATTTGTTCACCTGGTTTCTTTTACCTACCATGTGATTAAAAAAGACATTTCATTCTGTTTTTTCTTTTTTTTCTAAGTTTGAAATAGTCCTCCAAATAAATTCATTCGGTAAGCTTGATTTGTTCTTGTAAGGACACGTTGGAGTCCGAAAGAATCCAAAATAGACCTGCGCCTTGGTTGACAAATTGGCATATAACTCCTTGACAACATAATACAAGTATTAACAGGAATAAATTATGAAATTCCTACCTCGTGTGTGCGATCCGTCATTGTTCTCCCGCTTGTCTGGTACACAATTTCCGTTTCAATGATACACAGCGATGTCGTCAAGTGATTCATAAGTGACGTTTTGAAAGTGAAATGACAATCTTGTCGTGCTTTTGGAACTGTGAAGGTCAATGCTTAAAATGGACATGTTTTACTGGCCTTGTGATATTGTGATTAAATATTCATTAAATTAACATTTTTTTTTATTTGTTTTGTGGTTTCTAGCAATGTAATGTCCTAACAGGTCACCATTACGTTCTTGAGATTATCTGGTCAGTAATCTCGTGATACTTGTCGTATCATTGGTCATTTCCAAAAACATGGGGGTGCTTCACTTTGTTCTTTATGTATATTTGGGGTTTGTGCTTTCATACCAGGTCTATTAATATTAAATTTCATTATGTGAGTAGAAATCATATTTTTGAAATTGCAGGGTTTATTGTTTTAACTTAATTACACCTGTAGAGTTAATTTAATTTATGAGATGTGTCATAATTGGGAAACTGTTTATATTAGCTTAGTTAATTAGATATAACTGCAGTTTATTCAGTTTCCATATAGTATAAATTGACATTTAATCTGATAATTGATAGCTAATTACATTGTATATTCATTAACTGACTTTGAGTAATTTCTTACAATCAAAGATATGTTAAACTTGAACACTTTTCACGCTCATGTTGGCTTGGTACCCGGTAATGTATGTATAAATATGACAGCTAATGTGTGCCTGCTCATAACCTTTCTAAAATCCATCCTATTTGGGGCCAAAAAAAAGACAAACAAAACAAATCTCTGAAATTAGAGTTATTCATAGTGCTATTACAAAATGTATTAGTTTACATATTTTTTGGCTATATTGTAAAACATAATCTTTTAATTTGGGTGCTAATTCTTTAGTGCTATAAACACACCTTTTTCTAGCTAAATTCTTTACAGAAAGTATTTTTTATGATACATGTCAATATGTTCCAGCTATTTTAGTGCTTTATCTTAGTGCTTTTTCTTTAACTTTGCATTTCTACCTTTAGCAACCTCATCAAACAAATTTCCTTTCCATTTTTAGCTACAGCCTGGACATTTATAAACATATATCTATGCTTCAGTAACAACCCTATTGAAAAGATTTCTATTTTTAGTAACACCCGTATTTAAACAGATTTCTATTTTTAAGTAACTAACTCATTGAAACAAGTTTCTATTTTAGTAAAAACATGGACCATTTTACTTGTGGAATTTGTAACGCAAAATGCCATGGAAGAAGATACATAGCATGTGATAGTTGTAACCAATGGTTACACTTGAACTGTGGGAATTTCACAAAACAGAACTTTTCGTTTCTGAAAAAGGTTTCCCTTTCTTACGTATGTTCTCGTTGTGTTTACTGTCCAACATCAAAACAGTTCAATTACGACGTTGCATTACAACGTTTGTCTGCAGCTATCAGTCAAAACAAATTTGATGAAGCTGCACGTCTAGAACGTATTTTCCTGAGATACCAATCTCGAGTAGTTGTGTCTTTTGATCATGCTAATCATAAGAATTTATTTCGAGATCACGTTGCACACCAATTGCTGGTTCTAACTGGTCGGGAGATACACCCATAGCTGTAAATACTAATGTAAACTGTCTATTTCGCGCATTGGCTGTGGATCTATATGGACACCAAAAAGCTTCATCTGAAATCGGACTGAAGACTTGTATGGAAATGGTAGAGCATGCAATGCTCTATCAACGTGCCCATTCATACACATTGATACCCGACATTAGTTCAACTGTTGCTGATGTCAGCAGACATTATGCACAACTGATCTCTTTCTCATGTTTTTATACAATGCATGCTGCAAGCAGCGTAATATGTAGGCCTATTAAATCAATATATCCTGTTGTTAATGGACCTATAGATTAATACATACAAATACTGAACACAGTATTCAAACTTCGAGGATCTAGGTCCCGAGATGAAGTTACTATAATGTGGTCAAGCATTTCCGTATCTTTCATTGGTTCATTCTGGAAACCATGTCACTTTGTTCCTCTAGTTACCTTGTCCGATATGCAAAATAATCCAATCTCCATTGACGACTTTGACCAATTTCCACAATTGAACCAGAGAATGGAAAAGGCGTCAACTCCAACAAAGTCTGATTTTTCCGTGTCACCCACAGATTTTGAAATCACTATTGCTTTCTTCGACATTACCGACCCTGTCTTGAAAGCAACCATTACATCCTTCATTTAAGACAATGAACTTATAGTTTCTAATTCTGACACTGACGCTCAGGTCATAACGGACAATGTTGCTACTTCAGCAACAAACATTGACATCATGGATATTACCGATTTGACAATGGAAATTGCTCATCCGTACAAAAATCATGAGACGAACTCTGTCACTACTTTCATGAATATAGATAAGCTGTATGAACTTGCAACTACACAAGCTCATATTGGATCGGCAATTCCTCAAGGTGTTGAACAAAACGTGTTTTTTTTTGTTATTGATGACACCGATAACAGGAAAAGACGACAATTAAACAAATACAGCGAATACCCAGACGATTGTGGAGCTTGCCAGCAGGGTAAAAACTCTACAAAAAATAATGTTTACTTCTCAACAAAAAGATATCAGTAGACAAGGCTTTCAGCATGGCAAAGCCCTACGGGAAGTCAGGAAGGATGTTAATCTAGAAACCCTTGATGATATAATTGACCACCGTATCACCCAGAATGTCAAATATAACAATGATAAAAAGAGTAGACCTGCGAATATCCCCCGCCAGATCATTGTTGATGACATTTTGTCAGTTCTGAGCATGTTCTCCAACAGCAATTTCATTAAAGAGGTTATCTCTACCAGTCATAGCAAAACTCTCAGTATAACACTCTATACTGATGTACAGATGTCACTGCAGAAAAACGCAATAGGAACAGGTCATGTCATTTTTATTGATAGAATCTTTAACGTCAGATCTTGCTTTCTTACTCCTTTATGTTTTCAAAACAGAAACCCCACAAGCAGGAATATGTATGTGTCCCCTGTTATGCTGGGCCCCATGCTTCTGCATTGGAATGGGTATTTTGATTCCTACCATAAATTTGCATCCCATTTACAGGCAAAATTAGTTGACACTGATCAGTCAAATTTTATATTTGGGTCATATGAGGAGTCAGCTTCATTGAAAGCAATGGCATTGTACTTTCCGCATGCCACTCGTCTGTTGTGTATCAAGCACCTTAAAGACAATGCAGCTGACAATCTCAGGAAGACCCTCCCCCAGCCAGAGGTAACCATAATCTTGGAAAGACTATGTGGTGCAGATGGCATTCTTAGTTCAAGAGACGAGCTTACGTTTGATAAGATAGGTAGTGAACTGACGGACAGGTATGCCATACCTTACTTAACTGAATGTGCGACAATATGTTTTTAAGCCTCGCTTGCAACATCCATGGTTACCAATGGTGTGGTACAATAACTGCAACGAGTCGCTTAACAATGTTATAAAGCGCAAAATCAACTGGGAAGTACAGCAATTGCCAAATCTAATCAGTAAACTGCACGAGCTGGACCAAGATCAAATTCGAGATATACGAGGTGCCTTACACGATACTGGCAAATATTCTCTTTCACAATCGGCATGCATACTTAAAGTTTCGCATGAGAATTGATTCCAGCTAACATCCGATCAGAGATCGAGGAGTGTGCACACGTTTTTGAACAATAGACCAAAACAAACGGACATAATTTCATCAACTGACGGACAACTTACAGTTCCCTGTGTGGCTAAGGTAGCTCAGAAACCAGGACAGAGAAGGAGAGTAAAAAAACTCTAAAACACGCACTGCTCCAAATAACAAATCTAAAATTACATGAAATTCCAAATTGTGATTTAAAGAATAAAGACGTAGATATCAATTATAAGGATTTTCTGCAGACTAACGTACTGACAATGTGACTGAAGTTGCTCACCTGCAAGACAGAGGAGTAAACAGACAAAAAGGACGGACATAAAGAAAACAATCTGTGTAAGGAAAAATAAAGTTTGGATTGTCCAAAAGGGAAACAAATTTTCAAATTAAGTACAAAAGAAATCAATGTGTACATAGAAGAAAATAATGTAAATACATGTATATATATATATACTGAATTAGCTCACATGCAAGACAAAGGAATAGACAAAATAGATGGACTAAAATTGTATAGAAAACAAAATAGCACACACACAGACATATATATATATATATATTAAGAAGTAGGTCTCTATATAATATATTTTGCTTACAAAGAGAATTCTGTTAATAAAAGGAATAATGCTTGGTAGTTAAACTGTCGAAAAAAGTTTACATGAAAGGTTAAAAGGTACCCCTTTCTTCACAAAAAAGTTAATTATTTAGAAGTCACGATTTCGAAGACAATATATCAAAATTTTTCCTTTAAAGTGTTAAACGAATTGTCGTGGTCTTGTAATGTTCAATCCTTTGACATAGGCAAATTTGATTTTTTTCCCTCTCTGATTTTTATTTATTTTCTTAAAAGAACAATAGGAGACAAGAGTTTAATGAAGCTTTTTTTTTCATTTGTCAGTAAAAAGGAGAGGATCCTTGTTGTTGACCACTTTGGCACATAAACAACGTGACGTCATATGAAGACTTCCAATTTAAAACGTTAAAAACAGACGTTTTTTCGATTCATGTACGCTTCAATTTTGATTCAATTTAACTAAAATAAGTTTTCGAGGTAGGCATTTTAATTATTTTTGGTGTATTGTTATAAATATGACATGTAGGATTTCACGTTTTCAAGATGGCGGATCCTTCCAGTTGAAAAAAATATATCATGCTATTTCAACCGTGGAATTATTGTCCAATCACAAACCAGGAATATTAAACAACTACATTAGAATTATAAATATATGATGTAAAAGGAACCCAATTGGTTTATTTTAATTCTGCCAGTAAAAAAGAGTACCAATATTCAGAACTAATGGTAATTGTTTCGACAAAACAGATACTTACAATTCTGTTTTTATTCATTTCAGCAAACAAATTCTCATTAAAAGATAATTGATGCAATTTTTCCGTTCCAAATTATTCTAAAAATACTGAAGGGTTGATAAAAAGAAGTGTAAACAAATTTAATTTTTATTTCGGAATTTAAATCTTAATCAAAATACAACAGTTTAGAGAATATAAAAGGAATAATTAGATATTGCTCCAAATATGTTCACATTTCAATATTTTACCACTGCTTTTAAAAATTATTATTTATTGTTGAATTGTTTATATGTTTGGCTTATGGTTTTTAACGCCACTTTCAACAATATTTCATTTATATCGTTGTGGTCAGTTTTATAGGTGACGGAAACCGGAGTACCCGGAGAAAACCATCAACCTGTTACCTGTAGCAAGTCACTGACAAATTGTATCACATAATGTCAATTGTTTATACCTTTTGTCATGATGTTAACATTGAGATAAACTGATATGAAAAGTAACGTGTTTGTTGCGAAATAGATATAAATATCAAAACTTTGTATTAGGTTGTAAAACTAATTATCATCAATACATTTTAACCATTACAAACTTTGATAAAAACGTAGATATCAAAATTTAGTGCATGAAATACATAAGGGTAATAACAAAATTACCGAACTCCGAACAATCTTACAAAGGGAAAGTCAAAACTCATATGTATATAAACAGACAAAATCAGTCAACAACCGGAAAACTGTGAAAACCGTAATGACCCTGACTAGGTACAGGCATTTCTAAAGAAATCTTGGGTTGAATCAGATTTTAAAGCGCCAAACCTCCCCCTTTCATTACGACTGAAAGTTTCCGGCTGTCACTATAACAGTATTTATAACAATACTTGAACAAAACAGGTAAAACAGTTGTAATGAAACTGGAAGAGCGTGTACTCGTCTCGTTGGTCTAGCAAGTTCAGCCTCAAGTTCATGACATAGTTCATAAATGCTTTCCCTATCGAGTCGATAGTTATGAAGAATCTGAGTATCAGTCATGTAATCGAGTGGATTAGTGCGGTCACGAAACAGTCGGGGTATTTGCTGTTGTCTTTGTCTTTGTCTGTTTAGTAGAAACAATGCTACAGCCATCTTGCCTCATGTGTTCTCACTACTAAAGTGGTTTATTTGTGACTTAAGAGTAGTCATGAGCAACCTTAGCGTTAAAAAGAACATTTGTGTATAAGATTGCATATAGTTACATTCTTACTTATGTAAGATGGCCTTAAGACACTTCAACGAATTTGCTTAGCTTTACGATACCTTTCAGTTACCCAACAAAAATAAGGAGACTTTAAGAGCTATTCGGAGACATCCCTTAACTTCGTCTGTCTAGGTCAAAGTTAAGGGCTGTCAATCATGCTAAGTGTCTTTTTAGTTACACTCTTATATCAAAAGGAGAACTTAAGAATGTCTTATCTACTAAGATTGCTTTTAGTTACCGGCCCCAGGATTGTAACGCATCTGTTTTGTCGAAAAAAGTACCGGGAATTTTTTGGCGCAAAATTTAATTTTACCCGGAACTCTCGCGTTTTACCGTATCGTCAATATTTCAAATGACCAGCAGATGTCGCTAATAATCACACTTCCGTAGCTTTAATTTGAGTTTTCAAAAATGTCGTCTGAAAATCGCAAATCGCGAGTGGAAAATGTTCCATGGAGAGTTGTCAGCTGCTGTAAATAAATATTGATGTGTGTTTTCAGGGAGAATAATATATACAGAGAAGGAATAAGCCAATTTCCAGACAGGTAGGCCTTTTTTATTCACTAAATTTAAGATGAATGCACAACAAGTACCCCAATGTAAACAAAGAAGAGTGACTTACCTTCTAACTTATATCATGTCAGAAACCCGGCATGGATAGAAACTACTGTTTGATTGTATTTATTGTATATATGTCATACAGTGATACATAGAAAGTTGCAAAATGTTGTTTATATGAAGAAAAGTCGTTGTTAAAAAAAAAGGGGGGAGGGGGAGGGGCAACATCTTAAGAAAAAAGAAAAAAGGGAGCAACATAGGGTCCTGTCCACAAGTACCTGTGATTCTTTCTAAGTGTTTTACAATTCCAAGAGATATTTTCTCTTTTTTCACATTTTTTTTCAATATGATAACGGTAGTGCTGATCGAAGCATTTCCTTATAAACGATTGTAATATTTCAAACTAAAGTCGGGGTTCATAAATAAAAGACAAGTGTAAGCGAAATAGCATGTTTTCCGATATGTGGCATATGTAACTACTAATTCACTGCTTAAATGGTGACATGAGAGGGGGTTTCTTCTTTTTTCTTTGTCCTTTTGTTTTTGTTTTTGTTTTTGTTTTTGTTTTTTTTTTTGTTTGTTTGTTTGTTTTGTTGTTTTTTTTTTTTTCATAAAGCGTAAATTTCACGAGAGAAAGTAGACAATGGGGAAAATCAATATAACGAAAACGTCAAAATACTGTGAAGATACAGAAGTGCACTTTAAAAAAATGTATGTCAGCAAGCCCAGTTGGTACTGAGAAATTAATTCCAAAATCAACTATGTTTTAGCTTTGATAATTCTCAGTGTTTTTATTTCCTCTTAACATTTCCAGTAAGTGCCGCATAAGCTAACCCTCCAACGACAGCCAATGCTCCTAGAGCCACGCCCCAGGTCAAAGCAGTATCTGCCTGTAAAAAAGTAATACGTGTATTAGTTTATTTGTATTTATATTAAGTCTTGGTTGCTTAATATCATTTTGTAGGTTTTCGGTAAATGCACAACAATTTTATTTTTTTCAACTCACGAGCGCGTAGTACAAGTGCGTTTGCATATAAAACGGTAATGTTGGTTGCCCAAAACTAACAAAATACTATTCAGAAGGTATCTTGTAATATACACCGTAGTTGAGAGTAACACTCATTTCAGATAAAAATGAAAAATATGTGTAAAATAAAGTTTACGATCTACCTATCTGACCTTGTAGGGGATCTTTCAGTAAAATTTCAGTAAGATTAGAGGGAAACGGTTTCCAAAATTGTATGAAAAAATGTTTTAGAAACTCCAATTGTATTGGTTTCCAAGGCAACGGTGGCCATATTTGTTCAACTGATGTCATGTTGTTAGCTCAATTCATTCCATTTGGTCAAAAGATTATTCCTATGGAGTTGCAGAAAATTCTTTTTAGGAGATACTATGCTATGTGCGTTTTTGTGTTTCCCTTGTTAACAGCAAGCTGCAGCAACCCTGTATCATGGAAATCATGATAGGAACCACAACTTCCTACATATAAATGGAAAGTTCACAATGAGAAAATTGCAATAATCTCTTTTTGTGTAGTTTATTTTATTAACCGGTCCTCACTATCAATTTCGAGGTGTATGTCAAGGTACGAGGCAGACCCAGTTGTATCTGTTGTATCCATTTTGTCAAACTCAATAGGATAGATGCGACCAACAAAATCAGCAAGCTTAGAATTATTTAGTTGAAAGACATCATCTATATAGTGGAGCGTGAAATTAAAAGATCGGGCGTGCTTCTTTTCGTTTTTTCTCGAGAAAACCCTGTATCATGTATAAAGTCTGCCTTGTATGCATAATGAAAGTGGTTCCAATGTCTGCATACATGATACAACCGAGGTTAGTCGAATGGAGATGATATTGACAATATAGCCTTTGGTTCAGTGCTGACCATTGTTTCTTTGTTATTTCTTCCGATGGCCATGTGTACTATCTAATATTTGATTATTAAGGACACCGACTTTCTTTGTAGAAATAGTATATTATTATACATGTGACAACTTTTGCATGACAAAGAAATAATATACGACGTACTAAATTCAAGAATATATCCCAGCGTTCTTTACAACAACCGGTAGGGGCCGTCGTGACCGTATGGTATTTGGATTTACAACTACCTATACAATCAGTGCCTATATAACCATTAACGTTGGGAGTTCGAGTCCTGCTCAGACGAGGTGTACTTGATGCAAAATTATGTGATAAAGTTTGTCAGTGACTTGTGGCAGGTTGGGGTTTTCTCCTACTCCGGCTTCCTCCACCAAGACTTGATCACTACGTAATAACTGAAATATTGTTGAAAGTGGCGTTAAACACCATAACCTACCTTCCCATCCTTTATATGAGGTTGTCGGTACTTTATTCACATACAGAAAACATCTACCTGACTACATCCTTTCTCTTGGGCTCATTAAACTAGTTTACCACTATCCACGATTTTTTTTAAATTATAAATTGAAGTACCTCTACCAAGCCAGGTAAGTGTACGGTTATCTACATGTGATGCTAGGGGTAACGATTTTGCCTCTATGCTTATGATTTTCAGATTGGATTTTGGAACTGTTCTGACTGTGGTATATTTTATATTTTATTTTGTTAAATAACTGAATGCTTGAATGGATATATATAACTCTTCTGTTTTCGTGCTTGTCTAATTTTTACAAGTCCTGTGTACTATAGATATGTCGGAGGCATTTGGATGCGCCAAACCAGATATTAGTGGGCACAAGTTGATACATAGACTGTTGTAATCCTACCTGCTCTGACAAATCAGTGTCATTCCGGCACCAAGCAGCAAAATGTTCACAGTTACTCCATATAATATTTTAATGTATTGGTCCTAATCTGGACAATGCTCGAACCTTTATTTCTCGTGGAGAAAGTGGTCTGTAATTTTGGAATATACAATGTATTAATATAAAACTGGCAGGATTTGTTGTTCATACTGTGTAGTTCAGAAAGTAAACCTTGTGTTCAATGGGAGGTAACTCATTGTGCCTATTTGAAAACGTGTATGATGATGCCTTGGGGTGACCTCCCCTTATTAGATACACTTTATTCCTTTTACCATCGACTCAAGGTGTCTCTTGCAGATTGGTGATGAATCATCTGATATATGTATATGTTCTCTCTCACCTCCCCCCCTCACATATATGTGAGTAAGTGTATGTACATATATCTCTTTTCCTCCCCGAGTGTGCCTGCACCACAATTATTGATATTTCACCGCGAATATTTAGTTAGATATATTGTTGTTGTGTATCAATCATAATTGTTAATTGTATTGTTTGTTGTGTATCAATCATAATTGTTATTTGTATATGCCCTCCTGATGCCCTGATTTGGTTAATAAACTTATTTCTATTTCTACACGTGGTATTATGTGTTCGAGGCAGCATGGAGTTGGTTCTTATATTTATTTTATTTTCCCATTAGTGAAACGTAATAGAACACATAGACTTCCAGATCATTTGAAGGACTTTATTTTAGAATCGTTTGAAATGTCCAAGGAGTCGAATACTAGTCAAAAACTGTCGGAATCTACAAATGTTGGAGCTCCTCAGACGTCCACTCATCGAATCGCGGCAAATGGTGGCGTTCGCCTAAAGGATGCACGTTCTACGAATACTGTTGCTGAGTTTCTATCTCCGTTATTATATAATTATCACAGCCCCGTCCTTTTCCTGTCCTCGTCCATGACTATTCACAAGGTTTTCAACAAGAGTAATACGACGGGTACTACTAATGGAACAGGAACTGTTTATCCTTCCGGAGCACCTGTGTTCACCCCCATTTTTAGTTCGGTCTTTAGTTTTCTGTGTAGTATTTTGTCGACGAATGCTTGCTTACCAGTGGAGCAGGAACAGCTTAACCTTCCAGGAGCACCTGAGTTCACATGCTGGAGTTCCTCATCGATAACATATTTGTCTCCTTTGGAGGGACACTGTTTCAGCAGGTCGTCGGCATACCAATGGGTACGAATTGTGCCCCTCTTCTAGCCGATTTATTTTTATACTCATATGAGTCGGAGTTTCTTTAAAAGCTTGTAAAAGATAAGAAGATTCATGAGGCTAGAGCCTTTAATTTCACATACAGGTATATTGATGACGTTTTATCTATCAATAATTCTAGATTTGCAGAATTTCTTCCATTGATATATCCTCCAGAGCTGGAAGTTAAAGAGACCACCGATACAGCTTCGTCCGCATCATTTTTGGACTTATACCTCGAATTTGACGACAGTGGTCAACTCAGTACTACAATTTATGATAAGCGGGACGACTTCAATTTTAAAATCATAAATTTTCCAAATATGTGCAGCAATATACCAGCTTCTCCTGCATATGGTGTTTACATCTCGCAATTGATTCGCTATGCAAGGGGCAGTAGCAAATATTCTGATTTCCTGAAACGTCATCTTCATCTGAGAAACAGGCTACTGGACCAGGGCTATAAAAAGATTCGCCTTATTCGATCTCTTAAAAAGTTTATATTCCGATACCAATATCTTGACAAAATATATTCCGTCTCTGCAGAAAAAATTATAAGCGATGCATTTTCATATAGTAAAAATGTATAAAGATAAAGAGTCAAATATGTGAAGAATTTTTTTTTGTCAATGTGTGACGTAAAAATATTTTTGACATTTACGTCACCGAATATGGTACTGCTTTGACAACTATTTTACCTATTTTGTTCCTGTATTTAAATACTGTTACAGTGACAGCCGGAACCTTTGAACCGTAATGAGAGCGGGAGGTTTGGCGCCTTAAAATCTGATTCAACCCACCATTTCTTTAGAAATGCCTGTACCAATTCAGGGTCATTACGGTTTTCACAGTTTTCCGGTTGTTGACTGATTTTGTCTGTTTATATAATTATGAGTTTTGACTTTCCCTTTGTAAGATTGTTCGGAGTTCGGTAATTTTGTTATTACCTTTATTTATTCACACCCATTATTAGTGGGGTTCGTGTTCCTCGAACGTTAGTTTTCTTTGTAGTGCTTTATCGACAAACATGTGCTTATGTTCTTTTTCTTTTGGCCATTTAATAGTCTGCCCTTCGAATAACGGCTTCTGATTGACCCTTTGGTATCTTTAAGCATTCGTACATCTGCAGTTACTACCTATATAGCTATGACAACTAAGGTTTATGGGTTGGACTTCTTCCCGTTGTGCCACGATATAACTGAAATATTGTTGAAAGTGGCGTTAAACACCATAAACCTCCCGTTGTGATGCGTTTTGGTGACACATGTTTTTGCATCTGGTTTCTCACGATGACATTAAGTTCATTGTATGTTTATGATTAATTGGTATTAAACCTCAAATTGTGATTTTTATCCCGATCGTAAAAATCTACTATCAACTATTTCTCTTCTTAACTATTAACCTTCACTGACTTTGTTATTGTACTGTTTATGTTGTCAGTATGTCCGTGACAGTCTGTGATCTTATGAGTTGAAGGGAATCTGTGAATATGCTTGAATGCTTGTTTATTATTTATATCAGTATGAGGGCTCGGGTGGCTCAATGAGTTAGGTAGTTGGATTACCTAACAACTCGTACAAGCCTATCACCAATACGGCGTGGGTTCGCGTCCGGCTTTGTTAAATTACAAAAAGGCTGCATTCGAATCGCAGTGGCGAGTGATAAAGTTGCCCATGGTCGGTGGTTCTCTCCGGGTACTCCGGCTTCTTCCACCACTAAAACTGGTGGCCATGATATAGCTGATATATGGCTGAAAGTGGCGTTAAACACAATCAATCAATCAATCATATCAGTATGATACTAATTTATATTATTACCTCAGACAAGTGTGGACACAGAAATGTGCTGTCCAAAAGGCAAGTGTGGATGTCAATATTTCATATTATTAACTTTAAAAAAAAAAATCCTAGACACAGGGTTCTGGATTTTTTTTAATAAAAAACTAATCCTGGATTATTATTTTTGCTTATAATCCGGTCCTGTGTTTTTATTTCAAATTTTCATCATAGCCCCCCTCCCCCTCCCAAGGAATATAAAATGGTATTATTAATAATAAATTAATAGATAATAAATTCAGATTTTCTATTTAAAATAAATTTCATTTACAAAACCACTGATATTTGTTCAATTTTTAACGCTGATTTAAGCTTTAGTCGCAACACATTTTTATTTTTCTCTTTAAACTGTGGAAACATAACATTTATTTAAACTGTAAAATTCACAAATAAAATTCACCCCCCTTTTCCCAGAATCAAACAAATGAATAAATATAACAGATTTCTTTTACATGCATCATTTTACCATGCAGAGTCAGTGTGTTTTAAATCGGTCATCCAATCAGGACGCTCATTATTCTGGTCCAAGATAAAAATACATCGCTAAAGTAAATTTACCTGTGGTTTCAGAGTAGAAGATTTTTAAAAATCTAACATAAAATTTCCCCACTTCAACTCGTAAATTTACATAGAAATCGGAGATATTTCGTCATAAAACTTCACACATGGTTTTGTCTATCATATTTCTTGAAGACAAACATAAAATGTTATAGCATTTATCAATATTGTATGAGTATCAACAGTTTTTTCAACACCATATCTGTTTCTCGATACAGCCGCAACTTCAACTCGTAAATTTACATAGAAATCGGAGATATTTCGTCATAAAACTTCACACATGGTTTTGTCTATCATATCTCTTGAAGACAAACATAAAATTTTATAGCATTTATCAATATTTTATGAGTATCAACAGTTTTTTCAACACCGTATCTGTTTCTCGATACAGCCGCCCGATTACAGTGACCCTTGACCCAGATTAGCAGATCTCAGCAGTTTTTTTCTGAATAAGGTTGTTTAATAAAGATTGATACAATTATTATGAAATACATACCGGAACTTCTTATCTTTTTCATTATTTTTCTTTGCTAAGCTGTCCTCAACGACATTCCAAAAGTCTTCCTTTTTGACACAAGCTTTGTCACAATCAACTCCAGAAATGGTAAAACAGTTACCAGACAATACATCGTCGGCTTTATTATTACCATAACGGTTATCATCAGCCCCAGATAAATTTACAATTTGTCCTTCACCTGTCAGAAAAGTTTCAGTGAGTGAGTAATTGTTGTTTAGCGCCAATTCAGCAAATTTTCAGCTATATCATGGCGAGAATAAGTTGGTTATCAATGAGATGATGATAAGGTCCACTTTCTTCTAGACCAACACACTGAGTTGGATTTTTATAGTGCTAGCTCACTGAAACAACAGGCCACGTGTAGACATGTCGCTCCACTCGGACACATTATTCCGATTCCGAGCCAACCAGTCTTTGCTCTTTCTCCTTAATGCTGCGTGCTTAGCGGAGAAGCAACAAATACCGATTTTATAGTCTTTGGTTTGACCCGACCGGGGCTCAAGCCCACGATCTACCGCACTGATGATATAGTGGAACTTGTCCAAACTGACACATCAAGGGACCAAGGAAATGTGTCGTATTGTACAGGATGTCTGAATACTCGTGTTTTTTTTTTAGTTTTTAGTTGGAACCTTAAATTTTTGCTGGATGTCACAGGATGTCGGAAAACTCAGGTGTCGGATTACACAAGTTCCGCTGTACCAAGGGGGTAATCAGAAGCCGTAAAATGAAGGACACACAATACACTGGCCAAAGGAAAAATAACAGGACAAACAATGATCTACATTACATTACACACAACACTAAAGATTGAGCAACACGAACACCACAAAAACCCGGGTGAACTCAGGTGGCACCCGTCGTGTTACTGATAAACGCATCCACTGGTGGCACCAGTCGTGTTACTGATAAACGCATCCATAAAAGACATGTTTATCCACGGGCTATTATTGTTTCGGTGAGCTAGCACTATACAAATCCAACTACCAGTAAGCATGTTGATCTAGTACAAAGCGGATCTCATCATCATTGAGAATTAATTTTTTCTCGTCATGATATAGCTAAAATGTTTATCAACAGTCACTAACTATCACTGAACGGTGACATTCCAGGTCCCATTCTATTTCTAGTTAGGAGCACTAAATCTGAATCTAGAAAAACATCTGTGAATGCTGTTTGAATATGTATCTAAATATAACTCTTTTCCAAGATTGTCGTAGTCGTTTGTCTTTTTTAAAACATTAAAGTTAATTACTATATAAGTGGTTATTTTCGGGGTGGGGGGTAATTTTGATATATTATTAGCTTAAAGGCTAGATAAGAAATACTGGCCACCGTGGTCGGTTGATGGTACAGTATTTAAATTTACTGCAACCAGTATCTTTGACGTCTACGAGTTCCACCAGTTTCAGTGTGTACTTGACAAACCCAATGTGATAACAAAATGATAATGGATACACATGGCCACCTATATATAAAACCCATAAGGGTTGGCTTAGGTTTAGTTTATGGTGTTTAACGCCATTTGCAACAATATTTCAGTTGTATAATGGCGGTCAGTTTTATTGGTGGAGGAAACCGGAGTACCCAGAGAAAACCACCGACCTGTCGCAAGTCACTGACAAATGTTATCACATAATGTTGTATCAAGTACACCTCGCCATGTACAGAGTTCCAACACACAGATTGCACGTGTAGTTGTAAATCCAACTACCATGCGATCACGATCACTACTGCCCCTAAAACTCCATAAGATGTATATAATCAATGTGTACCGCCCTACACAATATTAATAGATACTGACCTACATATACTCCCCAATGAGAGTATGGTCCTCTCGGAAATTCCACCAAATCGCCCACCTCTAACTCATCGAGGACATATTTGTTGTGAGCCTCGCGTTGTGGTCCCATCAACGCAGATGCCATCTTTAATTCTGTAAACAAATTCTTCATGAATCTGTGATTGAGAGTTTATTGTAAGAATGTGTACATGTATATTTTAATTCAACAAACACTTTCCTCATTCATGACTTATCACTGGGTTTGTAACTAGATTAACACGACGAGTGTCACTAGTGGAGCAGGAGCTGCTTACCCTTCCGGAGCACCTGAGTTCACCCCAGGTTTTTAGTTGGGTTCGTGTTACTCGATTTTTAGTTTTATATGCATGTTTTGTAGATCGTTGTTTGTCCTTTTGTACTTTTTCTTTTGGTCATTGTGTTGTCTGTTCTTCTTTGATATGCAAATTCTGATTACCCCTTTGGTATCTTCAAACTCTTTTTATGTTCGTCTGTTCTTAGTGTGACTTCATATATCTAATTGTTCCTTATTGTTCGTAATTGATCTGGTTCTGCGCAGCGCCATTTGATCGTCAATTAACCATGATATTAGTGAGTGAGTGATTTTTGTTTAACGCCAAATGAGCAATATTTCAGCTATATCATGGCAAGAACAGCTTACGTGTCAATGATATAATGATGATGATGATTGCACTAGATCAACACGTTTATTGTCATTGTGCTAAATCACTGAAACAACCGTTCGTGAGTAGAAATATCGCTCCACTCGAAAGCACTATCCTGATTCCGAACAAATAGTATTTGGCTCTTATTCTTTAATAGTGCGTGTTTAGCGGAGTAAACATATCGGTTTTATGATCTTTGGTTTGATACCGCCGAGACTCGAACGCACGATCTACCACACTCGCAACCAGCAAGCTAACCACTACTTCACTGATTTCACATTTAACTTTAAATTCATCTACGTGAATTATCTATGAATAGTTGCGTTTTATCATAGATTTCTCAGTGAATTGCATGATTGTCGTGAACATGGTTGTATGGTAGCTGGAACTATACAAACCAATCTTTAATGCAGTGTGTGAGTGATTGTTGTTTAACACCAACTCATCATTTTATCAACCATATCAGGGCGAGAACAATTTAATTTTCAATGAGATTATGACTTGTAGATGGATTTTGTATAGTGCTAGGTCACTGAAACAACAGTCCGCGGATAGACATGTCGCCCTACTTGGATACATTATCCTGATTCCAAGCCAACAAAATGTTGATCTTTGTTCCTTAATGCTGCCTGCTTAGCCGTGAAGCAACAAATACCCATTTTATAGTCTTTGGCTTGACACGATCAGGTCTCGAACCCACAGTATACCGTACTCGAGACGAGCACGCCTAATCATTACACCACCGACGCGGTTCCAACCATCAATGCAATCAGCACCAGGTTTGTGGGTTTTTTAAGTGTAGTGTGGATTCACCGTCAATTAATCTGAATGTCTTGATATATAACTTGAATATGGTTGGCGTGTAAAACAACCATCACCCTGTTTATGAAGATAATATTAAAATTCCACCACTAAATGCTGAAAACGAGTTTTCCGTCGTTACTTTATTGAGGATTAATCTTCTATCTATGGCTTCTGATTACCCCTTTATTATCTACAAATTTGTCTTTTGTCAATTCTAAACAAGTGTGTGAGCGAGTGAGTGGCGTGTTTAACGGTATGAGCAATACAAATCCAACTAAGCGTGTTGGTCTAGAACAAAGCGGACCTCATCGTCATCTCATTGAAAAGTAACTTGTTCTCGCCATGAAATACTGAAAAATTGCTGAATTAACGTAACAACACTCACTCACTCATTCGCTCAACATCAGGTAGAGAACAAATCACTTTTCAATGAGTTGATGATAGTGATGTCCGCTTTGCACTAGACTAACACGCCCTGTTGGATCTTAATAGTGCTAGATCAGTGCAACAACAGTCCGCGGATAGACTTGTCACTCGACTCCGACACATTATCCTGATTCCGAGCCAACAAGTTTTTACTCTGAATCCATAAAGCTGTGTGTTTCTAGAAGCAGAAAATACCAATTCTAGAGTCTTTAGTATGAATCGACCTAGATCTCCTAATTAGGCCCCCTGTTTGTTGGGTTTATGTTGTCCAAATTTTAGTTTTTTGTGTAGGGCTCTGTAGATCATTGTTTGTCCTTTTTCTTTTGGTCATTGCTTTGTCTGTCATTCGTCGATCTACGGTTTCTGATTATCCACATGGTACCTTCAACCCTTTCAAAGAACAACAGTGATATCGCGGATATCATATTTAGGAATCTTTTTTATTCAAAGATTTTCGGGCTTATGGACAATCAAGCCAATTGTCCTATAGTCATTCGAGCCAAGAGACCTTCCATAGACCCTGTATATTTCGGACTCACGGATTTTCGAAGCAATGAGTTTTCGGATTACTTGGCTTCCGGACTATTTTTACTTCAGATTATATGACAGTTCAAATGTCGGAATACCAAATTTAGCAGTCAAAATTATTATATGATGGAAGATGGTACAATTAGTTTTCCCATAGCTCTTTTAGATTTACACTTAAAGAACAAAGAAATCCAATAATACCGCCTTCATAATTTGTTTCTCTCAATATTTTCTTACTTCTTTCCTGCTTTCCTATTTCATCCTTTGTAATTAAATTTTCTGAAAACTTGCAATCTATTTTAAAAAATAGGTCAGTCTGATAAAGCATTATTAATATACATGTGACCAAATATAATACATTTGTTTTTTTTTTTGTATTAGATAACAATAGCATCAGATTTTTGCGATCGGATAGGTATGTGAAAAGGGAAGTATATCAAGTGTTTTACCTTAGCTATCTACATTTATATTTTAAGATAACCTTTAGACGTTTTCTTTTAGTATACAATAGAACGTTTTACAATTATTTAGAGACTTCTTAACGGTGACTGCATACTAATAAAGATAATATTGTGATATGAACATACTTATATTTTAGACTCATTGCAGGTACAACGCATGTATGTGTCACCGAGGTAAAGGTCTTTGTTTTTCTTCTTTTTAGAAAAAAAAAAGTTATCTAGAGTGTATGTTTAATTTTAGAGCCCCCTGACATGTTTTATTACTATTTTAGGCCATATTGACATTTTCCAAACATTTTCTATATATGCCATATACCACGGTGTTCTAAAATTAAACATACACTCTAGATACTAGTAGCTTATTTTAATCAAAAAATAAAAATAAAAATAAAAATCCTGGACCCAAGTGCCTGTGGGTGTAGTTTTTTTCAAAATAAGCATATATGCGAAAATCTACGTCTTGTTTTCGATTTTTTTATTTACATTTTGGATTAAGAGAAACGGAAAGTGGCTTTGAGAAACAAATATATATACACGAAATAACTACAAACTAGGAGATTACTATACAGTAGTGAAAGACCTCTTCTTATTTTCGCCCCTGCATACCGTTTATTGGTTTTTGTCTCTTGATTATCGCCATGCAGTAATCTAAATTTATCAATTTACATTAATCAGAACAATTAAATAATATTATATTGTCAGAAATTCAGAAATTAATTTTGTATGAAAAAAAAACCTATATCTTATTTATAATAAAAATACAATACTATTTTAATATAAATATTATCAGTTTCAATGAAACAGGTATATTTTGTGAAATGAAAGCAATATCGGACTGCACAAATGGGCATCATTCAAAACAAACAAGTCTGTTGGCAGTTGGATGTTAACATGGATTTTTCCAAACTATTTTACGATATCGAATATATAAAGGTAGAAACAGGAGGCTCACGAGAGTATCTCCCCTGCTAATGTAGATCCATACCCATTACATACATGGTGTGTTGGTACAAGATGTTGTATCAGGTCGAGCCTGTTAGTGTTAACCAGTATCACCACGACAGCAGACATCTCAGATCGACGGGCCACCATGATTCTTTCCGCAAACTGAAGGTCACCATAATTGACCATAACCCCAAGTGGGATGATAAAAGCAGACAGGAAAGGGAAAGCTTCTGGATTAGAAACCTTAAGACCTTATCACCGAATGGAATCAATGAGATAAAGTAATATCCTCTCTTGACTCCTATTCGTGTTGATCTCCTCCAGTCGTATTAGGACATACAGTTTGCTCTATTGGCCCAAAGTATATATTCCACACTGTGGCGGTCCGTTTTTTTGAATGAGTTTGGGTATCATACCGTATTGTATATTTATATTATTGTTATTGTACTTTTATTAATTTATAT
Organism: Bathymodiolus brooksi; assembly: GCA_963680875.1. Taxonomy (NCBI): domain Eukaryota; kingdom Metazoa; phylum Mollusca; class Bivalvia; order Mytilida; family Modiolidae; genus Bathymodiolus; species Bathymodiolus brooksi. The sequence continues at coordinate 25,158,850 of OY804588.1, forward strand.
GTAGGATTTCCATTCTTGTATGCATGTAGTTTCATATGTGCATCTTCTGGTTCTTTTGTGCCGTACCCTCAACCACTTTTTTTTGAAATTTGAAAAGTCGCCATATTGTTTCGAGATTTTATTTAATTAGACATTGATAAAGTCCCTCGGTGGGACGAACGTTTTGTCATTCTACGAAGTGTTTAATTCTTTATCACTTTGTTTTGTGTACTTGGTGTTGTTTTACAAACCATTTTAGACGTTTATATATATATATATATATATATAGCTTAGAGGCAAAATGATTGTGTCTTTTTCTCGTAAATATACCCTTTATGTATGAGATAAATTATCAATATCTGACACAACAATGTGGTTTTAAATAATAATAATAATATAAAATAAATTAACAAATACAGAATTAAATTAAATTAAACAGATAAACACAAACAAGTAGAAGTAAGAAAATCAACAACAAAAACAGAACAAACTAATGAAAGAAGTTAAATATATAAACATATACTGTACAACAAAGTATTACTCATACACACACACCCACACCAACACACGGGTCAAAGGTTCCTCCGCATCAAGACACCCTGGATGCAAAGGTCACCCCCGGACCCTCTTACGTTTTCTACACTTGAAAGCAGTTTTAATAAGAGGTTATTTCAATAATCTCATATAATTCTTTATAAATAATTCACAGGCATTTATAATTTAATCATAAAAGTAAATCTCAATGTCATAATTTTCATCAAATATAATTTTAATAATTTTTGGTGAGGGAGATTAAGCTTTGGCTAAATAATGTTTCAAGAAAAGGTAGAAACAAAATGATGTGAATATTACAAATTGAAACAAAACCATATTATTTTCTGCCTTCAGTGCTGTAACTTCATGATTATCGAGTAAGAAGCGACTCAAAAAAACCTTTAAACTTAAGGTTTTCCCTGAAATATATAGGAAACTGCAGAAAGACCCCGACCATTTAATATTTATGAATGACTAAGTACTGTAAGGTCTGTTCGATTGACTTAATTATTTTGCTTTTATTGAAGATTACAACAAACATGATTAAAAAACGACAAAGAAAATAACTATATTCATATGTATGAAAATGTGCGTGTGTTAATACATATATTCAACAACAACAAAATATAAATATAAATAAAGGGAATACAATAGTACTTACAGTAATGTTGCTTTACAATTGTGACCTTACGGCAATATAAAGGTGTGTTGAGAACAGATATTTGATTGGACGAGGACAACCTTGTCCCCAATCGGAATGTTACTTCAATTTGGTTATAGTAAAGTCACGTGGATATAAAATATATACCTATATTTACGAATGACAAAATACTGGAGGTCTGTTCGTTTGACAGAATTATGTTGCTTTCATTGTGACCACAATCGGAATTTTATTTCAATTTGGTTATAGTAAAACCATATGATTATGAAAGGCAATTGAAAAACAACAGAACATTTATATATTTTTACAAGTGAATATGGTTAAGTGATAATTGCATGGGGAAGCAGGTAATACAGATTTTAACACAATTTTTGATTATGCAAAACATTTTTAGGTATTTTTGTTTATTTTTATTTGGTAAATATATATTAGAACATTATTAGAGCATTTATACCTGTGCTTGATATGTAAATTATGACAACAGCAAGCTAGATGAAAGTAATTAATTAAAAGACAATACAGTTTTGATGAATTAAAGTTTATTATTTCTGTATAAGTTCATAGGTTGGATCTAGTAGTTGTACGACTTCTGCCAGGGCACCCATTGTGTTTGTTTCATACATTCTGTTGTCTCTGTCTTTCATCAGGATTTTACCATTGGTTGTCCATAGTTGGGCAATCATTTTCCTTTTCAGAAGTTGCCTTGCATGCGAGTGCATTTTTTTCCGTGTGCGGGTTAAGTCCTCATTGATGTAGACGTGTTTGTATTTTGAGTATGATTTTAAGTTTTTTCTACACTTAAGGATCCGTCTTTTCACGATGGGGTTTGTTAGTCTTACAATGATTTGTCTTGGTTCGGCATGGTTGTGACCTCTACCATCACCTAGTTTTCCGACGCTGTGTGATCTCTCAATGTCAGTGGGTGATAAATCAGGGTCGATATCAGAAATGATTTTCTGGACGATTGTATTCGTATCTTCGTCAGACCCACCTTCACTGATGCCCGCTACTCGTATCAGGCTCCTTCGACCATATTGCTCGAGTGAGTCTAGATTAGCCATCAACTCGTTGTTCTCTCGCTCTAGTTTCGATATTCTAAATATGAGGGGTTCTGTTTTAGCTGTTATTATCGATTCAATATCTACAGTGATTTTCTGCTTTACCGCTGTTGCTATTTTGTCGATATCTTCTTCTGACAAGGACAAATGTGGCATTACCGAGGACTGTTCGATTTCTCTATTTACATTAACATCTACTAACTGTATATTAGACGGAGATTTTACTGGTAATTGAGACCCAGTCATTTTAGTTTTTTTAACACCTGAACGTTCAAGTGGAGTGGGATTGCTTGTTCGTTGCATTCTGCTGTGTGGAGTCGACATTGTTGGAAAATGAATTTAGCCGTGATGAACTTATTTGGTATACTGGTAGATTTATTGACAGTCGATAAAATGAAAATCAAATGTAGATAAACGTTGTTGATGTGTGCACATATACCTGTATACCTGGTGACACTGTGAGCTGTGTTCACCTTAATATAGAAAAAAATTGAAATAACATTACAGAATTTTAAAGTTAATTTTTCCATGAATCTAGCACTATATCATCATTGTTGAATTATTGAAATTGTCCAAATACCCCCGTAAAGTGGGATATAGCACAGACAATTACATTTTTCCTTCTACGAAAAAAACTCAACCATCCACCTCAGAACATGCGCAATCCTTGAATTAATATAATATAAGAAATATATCTATGAAATTGGATCCCGGGGTAATCAGTTAATATTATATAATGGTATTTAGTAAGAATGACACTTAAAATCGGAAATACGTGATGAAATAAATTAAAACAAACTCAAACTCTCCAAAGGGGCCCGATAATGGGAAAATTGTAAACAAATTGTATTGCATATTATTGACAACACCTGAGTTTCTTGATTATATTTTTTTCGAAAAAAACAGACATGAAGTTCATTATTTTAGTCTCTAATATAAAAGAGATATCACCTAGCGTTTTCTCCTGAAGAAAAAGAATATATAAAAAACTACGATGCAATTCTACTGTCAAAATACGATTCGGCCGAAGAAAGATAATAAATTATGCTTACGTGTTGAACAATGGAGTAGGTCGGTATAACATCTTTTCTAATTTTTACACACAGCTTGCTGAATCCTCATTTTTGTGTGGTTTTCGTGTGGAATCCATCAATGATTTGGTTTGTGCCATGTGCTTTTTTTTAAACAAACAATTTCGCGCATGCGCAAACGCTTTACCGAATGAGGTCACTATGTATGCTGTATGAATGTATGACTATTGTGCGGGTAAACATTGGATTCTTTACTGGATTCAAGAAAATAAAACAGCGACGTATTTCCTTCGTTCTAGGCTATTTACGTATGATATTATGAAAAATTTCAACTGCAATTAGTATAAAACATCGAATATTGGCAACTTTTAATATAAAAAAAATCAATCCTGACAGCCTGTATGCCTTTAACATGGATATTTCCAAACTAGTTTACGATATCGAATGTATAATGGTAGAAGCAGGAGGCTCACGAGAGTATCTCACCTGCTAATGTAGATTCATACCCATTACATACATAATGTGTTGGTACAAGATGTTGTATCAGGTCGAGCCTGTTGTGAACCAGTATCACCACGAGTTGTGATGTGGTTAGGTCACACAACAGGCAAGACCCGATACAAAGTCTTGTACCAACACATTATGCATGTAATAAGTTTATCAAACATTTCAATACAAACAAATTTGAAACAAATAACACGGGTCGAATAAAAATGAACACTTTGTATAATACTGTGAGGGAGACTACATTTTGTGCATGATGTAACGTTATTTGTTGCAGTACATTCACCAATGTCACGTTACAGTTCGATCACTTTCAGTGTCACTGCACAGTCAGTCGACAACGACTTTTTATTTTAGAAATGTGGACCGTACAGTTGCCGGAAATATTGAAAGCATGCCCTTGCAAATTAGAATGTGCTTACTTTGCCTACATTGGTGTATATTTCCGCATTCTGGACAATGATACATATGACAAAGTAGTCCGGCAGAGGAAATTTCGTGCAACGTCGCGCCATTCTTTTATTACCACAGTGTGGTGATACAACATCTTGTATCATAAACTTTGCATCAGAGAGGCTACTTTCGTTAATTTCAACGGAAAATGTGCATACTGTTAGATAAACAACCATTACATGCAGAGTGTGGGGGTACACTACTTTGCATCAGGTCGAGCCTGTTGTGTGAACCAGTATCACTACGAGTCGCCATAGCCCCTCCCACTTCCAAACTTGAACCAATGTAGTGAGTGAATGATTTTTGTTTAATGACAAATCAGCAATTTGTTCAACTATATGATGGCGAGAACATGTTACATTCGATAATGATGTCTGTTTTGTACTAGAACAACACATTTATTTTAATCTTTGGAGTGCTAGCTCACTGAAACAACAGTCCACGGATAGACATGTCGCCTCACTCAGACACATTATCATGATTCCGAGCCAACCAGTTTTTGCTCTTACTCCAGAATGATGCGTGCTTATATATATATTAGCGAAGTAACAACAAATACCAATTTTATAGTCTTTGCTTTGACTCGATCGGGCTCAAACCCACGATCTACAGCCCTCGGGGTGAGCACGCTAACCATTACACCATCGATGCGGTCGGTCCTGCTAAACAGAGACAACTAGATTCAACTAGTGACAAGTAGAGTCAACTACTGAAAAAACGCAGAATAAATATGTAAGAGTAGTGCACTACTTTGTAATAGATATGAAATAACTTAAATGATATTTTAAAGTAAATGTTATTGATGTTTTAGTTCTCACGGAGTGAAAATCTACCAGAATTTGGCAGAAAGATCCGCGCGATTTACTTCCAGTTTACCAAAATAGAGACAAGTAACATTTATAGGTTTCTTTTTCGACTGAGATATGAAATATCATGTTATTAGAGTATAAAATAATAATTTTAAAGCACATGCATGTTGAAATGTAGGTCTAATACATGTTTGTCAAAGAAAGATGAAAACGCTTGTAAATTTGAAATCATTATCGGTCTAGAACATGAAAACACATGAGATGATGATGCATATATAAGATACAATATATTTTTATATAAATTTTAAAAAAGCCAAGTATTTTATAATTATGAAATGCAAGCAACTTTTACGCATACAACTTTTTTGTTATAATTTATTTCTTATTTACAGCTAAATCAAAATATAATGAAATATTAAAATACATTCTAACCACTTATTTATACAAACAGCAAACTGATTCAAACAAGTTACTTTAAACATCTACAAAACAAAGATAATTTTATTTGTCTCACATATTTAGTTTGCACATTGTTGTTTAATTGCACACCATCAACATAAGCATCATGTTCTGTATTTACAAGCCCCCGTAGCTTCCAGAAGAAAACGTTTTCAGAATCATTATATTCATTAGATAACAGGTCATTTACACACACACATTGTTTTCATATTCTCTGTAATCTAACCCTCGCGGTTTAAATCGTCTGAATAAGCTGCCATTGATAATGTCCTTCACTCCATGAAAACATGTTAGCAATGAAACAAAGTTTTTTATTTGGTTATAAACGTCTTCAGCTTTGCTCAACTTGTTTACCAAGTCATTACCCTCCTATCTGTATAAAAACCCGTTTGAGTTTAAATAACATTAATTGAATTAGATCATCACTTTCAAGCAAAGAAGTTGTAGAGGCACCGCTTAATCCTGAAATATGAAGATCTACACAATCTGTCCAAAGCAGGGGGTGACTTTGAATGCGCTTGATACAACTGTGACCGATTATTGCAAGTGTCATTTCAACGTACTTTAATAATAACTATACACAAAGAAAAAAGTTAAGCACCCCTGATATATTAAAACATAATAATTTACACTAAATTTAGATTCTAATATTTATATTGATTATAGCAAGATCAATGTTCCATTAAAAATATGTGCTCACACAGATGTGACCATTATGTCCAATATCGCCTAGTCATGCACGTGAACCATGCCTTTCACGCATTACTCAAAATTCAGTATTTTCATGCTTCGAATTTGGGTATTTAAGTCCGGTGTTTTAAAAAATTATTCATTCTCAGTATGCATGGTACGAAGGCGAATATCAAAAGCACAAAGATGGCAAATAATCGGCATGCATACAACAGTGATGTCATTCAAAGCTATTGGACGTCATATGGGCTACCACTATACTATAGTCAGCCGACTGGTGAGAAAACACACGCAAACCAACAAAGTGAAAGACTTGCCAAGATCCTGTAGACCACAGGTAACATCCGATCTTGACGACAGGACATTGCAGCGTTTGGTTAGATGGATGCCATTCGCAAGCACTCCCGTACTCGAACAGCACTGGCTGTCCAATAGAAGTCTGACAACAAGAACAGTAAGAAACCGTCTGAAATCAGCGGGACTTAAGTCAAGGAGAGTCACTAAACGTCCACTGTTGGCAGACCGACATCGACGAACACGGTGTTTAGCACGACGTGGTTGGAATTTAAGGACATGGCGCAAGATCCATTGGTTAGACGAGAGCCAGTTTCTGCTTCATGTAACCGATGGCCGGATGAGGGTTTGGAGACACAAAATACATCATAAACCCCAAGGAACATCCAGCCAACTGTCCCTTACGGAGGAAGCTCAGTAATGGTTTGGGGGTGTATCTCTCATGACTGCAAGCTTGATTTAGACACCATACAAAGCAACCTAACTGGTGATCAGTACATCAGAGACGTCTTGCAACCAGTTGTTGTCTCCCATTTCGACAACCACCCATTAGCTACAAGGTTTGTGTATATGGATGACAACGCCAGACCTCTTCATTCAAGAGCAGTAACCGCCTACCTCCAAAGCAAAGCCGTGACTTCTGTTCCTTGGCCAGCCATGAGCCCGGATTTGAATCCCATACAGCATATTTGGGACATGTTAGGCCGTCGTATACAGGCTCGGAAACATCCTGTGGAAAACATTCGTCAGTTGGAAGCAGCATTGCATCGAGAATGGCAGCAGCTATCACGACAGGACATTCGACGTCTAACTGGAGGGATGAGACGCAGGGTTGAGTCCGTCATCCATGCACGTGGGGGTTACTCCTGGTACTGCGCTTTGAACAATAGATGTCCACTGTGTATCATTGACACCGGAAATTGTGTACCAGGCAAACGGGAAAACAATGATGGATCGCACACACGATTAAGGAATTTCAGAATTTATGCCTGTTTATACTTGTATTATGTTGTCAAGGAGATATATGCCAATTTGTAAGAAATGTAGCAATGAATCGCAGCATATATAACCATGGAGAATGTTTTATGCGTCGTTTTAAACTCAAAATAAGTGCATCTGGTACCTGTCAAAACAATCAGGCGACGCCTTAAATCGTCTCCAGCGTCATTGTTTGGACGCATATCGCGTATTTTACGGAAAAAGTAGCAACTATTGGTCATTATAACTTAGTGTCAATTCAAATTTGTGTAGAAATAGCTTATTCTGGACGATTTTAGTCAAAATATTTTCATTGCGTTGTACAGCGAATTGAGAGCTGAAACCATGTGACAGTACGGCGGCTTGCAAATGTTATGTACAGCGAATTGTCATACGAAAATCCTGAAAACGAGATGTTCAATATGAGATGTTTCTTTTTTTCTCAGTCTTTTGTGCATTTTTTGTGTAAAATTTAGATTTTTCATTGATCACACAACATATACATGCACACGCACGTATGGGAACCCAAGAGGGGTTATGATTTCTATTTTTAAGTAACTAACTCATTGAAACAAGTTTCTATTTTAGTAAAAACATGGACCATTTTACTTGTGGAATTTGTAACGCAAACTGCCATGGAAGAAGATACATAGCATGTGATAGTTGTAACCAATGGTTACACTTGAACTGTGGGAATTTCACAAAACAGAACTTTTCGTTTCTGAAAAAGGTTTCCCTGTCTTACGTATGTTCTCGTTGTGTTTACTGACCAACATCAAAACAGTTCAATTACGACGTTGCATTACAACGTTTGTCTGCAGCTATCAGTCAAAACAAATTTGATGAAGCTGCACGTCTAGAACGTATTTTCCTGAGATACGAATCTCGAGTAGTTGTGTCTTTTGAACATGCTAATCATAAGAATTTATTTCGAGATCACGTTGCACACCAATTGCTGGTTCTAACTGGTCGGGAGATACACCCATAGCTGTAAATACTAATGTAAACTGTCTATTTCGCGCATTGGCTGTGGATCTATATGGACACCAAAAAGCTTCATCTGAAATCGGACTGAAGACTTGTATGGAAATGGTAGAGCATGCAATGCTCTAGCAACGTGCCCATTCATACACATTGATACCCGACATTAGTTCAACTGTTGCTGATGTCAGCAGACATTGTGCACAACTGATCTCTTTCTCATGTTTTTATACAATGCATGCTGCAAGCAGCGTAATATGTAGGCCTATTAAATCAATATATCCTGTTGTTAATGGACCTATAGATTAATACATACAAATACTGAACACAGTATTCAAACTTCGAGGATCTAGGTCCCGAGATGAAGTTACTATAATGTGGTCAAGCATTTCCGTATCTTTCATTGGTTCATTCTGGAAACCATGTCACTTTGTTCCTCTTGTTACCTTGTCCGATATGCAAAATAATCCAATCTCCATTGACGACTTTGACCAATTTCCACAATTGAACCAGAGAATGGAAAAGGCGTCAACTCCACAAAGTCTGATTTTTCCGTGTCACCCACAGATTTTGAAATCACTATTGCTTTCTTCGACATTACCGACCCTGTCTTGAAAGCAACCATTACATCCTTCATTTAAGACAATGAACTTATAGTTTCTAATTCTGACACTGACGCTCAGGTCATAACGGACAATGTTGCTACTTCAGCAACAAACATTGACATCATGGATATTACCGATTTGTCAATGGAAATTGCTCATCCGTACAAAAATCATGAGACGAACTCTGTCACTACTTTCATGAATATAGATAAGCTGTATGAACTTGCAACTACACAAGCTCATATTGGATCGTCAATTCCTCAAGGTGTTGAACAAAACGTGTTTTTTTTTGTTATTGATGACACCGATAACAGGAAAAGACGACAATTAAACAAATACAGCGAATACCCAGACGATTGTGGAGCTTGCCAGCAGGGTAAAAACTCTACAAAAACTAATGTTTACATCGCAACAAAAAGATATAAGTAGACAAGGCTTTCAGCATGGCAAAGCCCCACGGGAAGTCAGGAAGGATGTTAATCTAGAAACCCTTGATGATATAATTGACCACCGTATCACCCAGAATGTCAAATATAACAATGATAAAAAGAGTAGACCTGCAAATATCCCCCGCCAGATCATTGTTGATGACATTTTGTCAGTTCTGAGCATGTTCTCCAACAGCAATTTCATTAAAGAGGTTATCTCTACCAGTCATAGCAAAACTCCCAGTATAACACTCTATAATGATGTACAGATGTCACTGCAGAAAAACGCAATAGGAACAGGTCATGTCATTTTTATTGATAGAATCTTTAACGTCAGATCTTGCTTTCTTACTCCTTTATGTTTTCAAAACAGAAACCTCACAAGCAGGAATATGTATGTGTCCCCTGTTATGCTGGGCCCCATGCTTCTGCATTGGAATGGGTATTTTGATTCCTACCATAAATTTGCATCCCATTTACAGGCAAAATTAGTTGACACTGATCAGTCAAATTTTATATTTGGGTCAGATGAGGAGTCAGCTTCATTGAAAGCAATGGCATTGTCCTTTCCGCATGCCACTCGTCTGTTGTGTATCAAGCACCTTAAAGACAATGCAGCTGACAATCTCAGGAAGACCCTCCCCCAGCCAGAGGTAACCATAATCGTGGAAAGACCATGTGGTGCAGATGGCATTCTTAGTTCAAGAGACGAACTTACGTTTGATAAGATAGGTAGTGAACTGACGGACAGGTATTTAAGCCTCGCTTGCAACATCCATGGTTACCAATGTTGTGGTACAATAACTGCAACGAGTCGCTTAACAATGTTATAAAGCGCAAAATCAACTGGGAAGTACAGCAATTGCCAAATCTAATCAGTAAACTGCACGAGCTGGAACAAGATCAAATTCGAGATATACGAGGTGCCTTACACGATACTGACAAATATTCTCTTTCACATTCGGCATGCATACTTAAAGTTTCGCATGAGAATTGGTTCCAGCTAACATTCGATCAGAGATCGAGGAGAGTGCACACGTTTTTGAACAATAGACCAAAACAAACGGACATAATTTCATCAACTGACGGACAACTTACAGTTCCCTGTGTGGCTAAGGTAGCTCATAAACCAGGACAGAGAAGGAGAGTAAAAAAAACTCTAAAACACGCACTGCTCCAAATAACAAATCTAAAATTACATGAAATTCCAAATTGTGATTTAAAGAATAAAGACGTAGATATCAATTATAAGGATTTTCTGCAGACTAACGTACTGACAATGTGACTGAAGTTGCTCACCTGCAAGACAGAGGAGTAAACAGACAAAAAGGACGGACATAATGAAAACAATCTGTGTAAGGTAAAATAAAGTTTGGATTGTCCAAAAGGGGAACAACATTTCAACCCACCATTTCTTTAGAAATGCCTGTACCAAGTCAGGGTCATTACGGTTTTCACAGTTTTCCGGTTGTTGACTGATTTTGTCTGTTTATATAATTATGAGTTTTGACTTTCCCTTTGTAAGATTGTTCGGAGTTCGGTAATTTTGTTATTACCTTTATTTATTAATGACAAAAGAAATCAATGTGTACATAGAAGAAAATAATGTAAATACATGTATATATATATATATACTGAATTTGCTCACATGCAAGACAAAGGAATAGACAAAATAGATGGACTACAATTGTATAGAAAACAAAATAGCACACACACAGACATATATATATATATATTAAGAAGTAGGTCTCTATATAATATATTTTGCTTGCAAAGAGAATTCTGTTAATAAAAGGAATAATGCTTGGTAGTTAAACTGTCGAAAAAAGTTTACATGAAAGGTTAAAAGGTACCCCTTTCTTCACAAAAAGTTAATTATTTAGAAGTCACGATTTCGAAGACAATATATCAAAATTTGTCCTTTAAAGTGTTAAGCGAATTGTCGTGGTCTTGTAATGTTCATTCCTTTGACATAGGCAAATGTTGATTTTTTTCCCTCTCTGATTTTTATTTATTTTCTTAAAAGAACAATAGGAGACAAGAGTTTAATGAATTGTTTTTTCATTTGTCAGTTAAAAGGAGAGGATCCTTGTTGTTGACCACTTTGGCACATAAACAACGTGACGTCATATGAAGACTTCCAATTTAAAACGTTAAAAACAGACGTTTTTTCGATTCATGTACGCTTCAATTTTGATTCAATTTAACTAAAATAAGTTTTCGAGGTAGGCATTTTAATTATTTTTGGTGTATTGTTATAAATATGACATGTAGGATTTCACGTTTTCAAGATGGCGGATCCTTTCAGTTGAAAAAAATATATCATGCTATTTCAACCGTGGAATTATTGTCCAATCACAAACCAGGAATATTAAACAACTACATTATAATTATAAATATATGATGTAAAAGGAACCCAATTGGTTTATTTTAATTCTGCCAGTAAAAAAGAGTACCAATATTCAGAACTAATGGTAATTGTTTCGACAAAACAGATACTTACAATTCTGTTTTTATTCATTTCAGCAAACAAATTCTCATTAAAAGATAATGATGCAATTTTTCCCTTGGAAATTATTATAAAAATACTGAAGGTTTGATAGAAAGAAGCGTTAACAAATTTAATTTTTATTTCGGAATTTAAATCTTAATCAAAATACAACAGTTTAGAGAATATAAAAGGAATAATTAGATATTGCTCCAAATATGTTCACATTTCAATATTTTACCACTGCTTTTAAAAATTATTATTTATTGTTCAATTGTTTATATGTTTGGTTTATGGTTTTTAACGCCACTTTCAACAATATTTCATTTATATCGTTGCGGTCAGTTTTATAGGAGAAAACCATCAATCTGTTACCTGTAGCAAGTCACATAATGTCAATTGTTTATACCTTTTGTCATGATGTTAACATTGAGATAAACTGATATGAAAAGTAACGTGTTTGTTGCGAAATAGATATAAATATCAAAACTATGTATTAGGTTGTAAAACTAATTATCATCAATACATTTTAACCATTACAAACTTTGATAAAAACGTAGATATCAAAATTTAGTGCATGAAATACATAAGGTTAATAACAAAATTACCGAACTCCGAACAATCTTACAAAGGGAAAGTCAAAACTCATATGTATATAAACAGACAAAATCAGTCAACAACCGGAAAACTGTGAAAACAATAATGACCCTGACTTGGTACAGGGATTTCTAAAGAAATGGTGGGTTGAATCAGATTTTAAAGCGCCAAACCTCCCCCTTTCATTACGGCTGAAAGTTTCCGGCTGTCACTATAACAGTATTTATAACAATACAGGTAAAACAGTTGTCAAAGCAGCACCGAACTCAGTGAAGTAAATGTGAAAGACACTTTTACGTCACACATTGATAAAAAAATATTTTTGACATTTTTGTTGACACCTTATCTTTATTCATTTTCACTATATGAATATCCATCGTTTATGATCTTTTCTGCAGAGACGGAATATATTTCGACAAGATCGTGGTATCGGAATATAAACTTTTTATAAGCTTTTGAAGAAACTCCGACTCATATGAGAATATAAATAAATCGGCTAGAAGAGGGGCACAATTGGTACCCATTGGTATGCCGACGACCTGCTGAAACAGTGTCCCTCCAAAGGAGACAAATATGTTATCGATGAGGAACTCCAGCATACTGATCACTTGTTCCTCGGAGTAGCATGCTTTACCTTTTTGAATTTTGTTTGAAAAATATGTGGAATTGTAGCCTAACACAACAAATTTTGAGCCATAGTTTCTATGACTAAAAGCTTTATGAATTGTTTCTTTTAAGCGGGTTTTTAATTTGTCATGCGGTAGGGTGGTATATAGAGTTGAAAAATCAAAAGTTTTGATGGAGGATACCTGAGAGAAAGATCTTGATTTCAGGTTATCCTAAAGATCTTTAGTGTTTTTCCAAACCCACATGTGATTTATGCCACTACGCGAGTAAACAGTTTCACAATATTTCTGTTGTCCCTCTTTTACTGCAGACAGAATCTTTGTCAGGTGAATAGACAATTCTTTCGCCGAACAAGTTGATGATCCCGCTATGTACCTTTCTTTGTATGGTGTCTTATGGAGTTTAGGTATCCAATATAAATAGGGTAAATCCTCAGACTCTTTACCAGAGGGAATGCTTAAAGAGGTCATGAATGATCTGTGGTTAGCTAGGATTTCATCTTTGTCGAACGAAGTTGGTTTGCATGTGGTATTACTAGAGGTGTTGCTATTTATGCCTAATTCCTTGATTAGGCATTCGAAGTAATATGATTTACATACAAACACGATATTGTTGGAAGCCTTGTCCGCAGGAACGATAACATATTTGTCATGAAGAGAGGAAAGATACTTAACAGCTTCTTGGTCTTTAAATACAGACTTAGGTCGACTATTAACACAAATTTTGAGTTTGTGAATCCGACCTTGTACTAGAGACCTAATTGTTCTAACCCAGTCTGACAAGGACTCTAACTCAGGATCTTGGTCTACTTCTCTCTTTATCCACCTTCTGACATAATCTTCAACAGCATCCATAATTATCTTGAAATTATGTTTGCAATTGATGTGTTGAGGTTCCCTGAATTTAGGACCATGAGAAATCACCTTTCGGAGACTCTCATGTTGAATGATATTCAGATCACCAGTGATTACATGTCCAGATGGATTGTATTGAAAAGGAGAGTGGGAGCAGTCACAAGTCAGAGGGTTCTTAAGGTACTCTTCTATGTTAATATTTTGCAATGCTTCTTTGTAGTTGAAAATTTTACGGCCAATGCTGTTAGTGTAGCTATAGGAGACAATGGGAACAGATTGATTTTTGAAATATGGTGGAATTTCTTTTACGACCTCTTTTCTATTAAGAATGTTGCTGATGTTAATAGCATCGATTCCTTTGTTAGCAAACGGAATATGGAGGAATTTTCTGTTGTTATCATGAAGAGGTTCAGATCGAACTGGTTTAAAAAGACGAAAGGACGCCACGTCACATATAATACTAGACAAGCTGTACTTAGGAGAAAAAGGATCTACGCCTCCTTTGTCAAGTCCAAAATCCCTAAGATCTTTGAGGTAATTTACAGGTAGTGAAAATAAGATTGTACGAATGTGATGAATTCCAAGAGGTTTCTGCATATTAGAAAGTAAATCATTAAAAGTATCTTGTAACGTTCTTGGTTTAGAGGACTTTTTAACATTAGGATGTTGAATTCTTTTATGACCTTAAGGCATTGCAGTGCCTAATTCTTTAATCCAAAACAACTCTCTATCGGTACGGTAAGGTGTACTAAGAATAGGACTGTTTGTATGATGGTAAATCTTCTCGATGATTCGAACTTTCATCGTCAAATAGCGGTCATGACCCGGGTGATTGAAATGATTATCGATATATATATATGTATATATATATGTGTGTGTGTGTGTGTGTGTGTGTGTGTGTGTGCAACAAATAATAATGGATGCACAAACATGGAAATGTACAATTTAAAGTTATATTTAACGCAAACAAAAATAAATACCCCCTCCCCCTTTCCTGCATTTTTCAACTTTCGGGAAAATATATCTTGTAATCCCTCTTATAATGTAGGCAGATTTTCATAAAGGGAAATAACTCTTTTAAAATCAAAGACATATACATTTAGCATTGAGGTGTTGATATTTTGTTTATGTAGAAAATGCTGTATACAACACTGAATATTTTGTTCTTGTTTTTTTTTGTTTTTTTGATATTAAGTTTATTTTATTTCATGAACATTCTTTCTGAAAAGTGTTTCACAATTCCAAGAATTTCACAAATAATGTTTTTTTTAATATGAAAACCGTATTTCGTTTGTCTAAGCTATCCCCTTTTGACCGCTTATGTTGTTTCAAATTGACGTCAGAGTTCACGATTAAAAGACCCCTTTAGGCCAAGTAGCATGTTATCCGATAGGTGACATATGACACTAGTGATGCACTGTTTAGGTGGTGACATAGAACTGTACATAAGGATTTTTTTCTTTTTTCTTTTTTTTGTTTGTTTGTTTGGGTTTTTTTTTTGGTTTTTTTTTGTTGTTGTTGTTGTAGTTTTTGCTTTTGTTTGTTTGTTTATTTTGTTGTTTTTTTTTATGAAACGTAAATTTCACGGGAGAAAGCAGAAAATGGGGGAAATCTATATAATGGAAACGTCAAAATACTGTGATGATACTTAGGCAAAAGTGTACTTGAAAAAATGTATGTCGGAAAATCATCCGGAGCACTTGGATTTTTAGTGGGGTTCGTGTTGCTCGATCATTAGTTTCTGTGCATTGTTTTGTAGATCATTGTTTTTCCTTTTGTTCCTTTTTCATTTGGCCATTGCATTGTCTGTCCGTCGATTACCCCTTTGGTAGATATCCACTAGGAATTGATATTAAAGTAAGAATGATTTGATATTGGTGTAAACTTATACAAGGGAAACAGTCAAAATTATCTACAATAGCATACAAACTGTTATATGTTAAACATTTTCAAAATTGTAAAAATTCTGCTTGGATAGATCACATCCATAAAATCTTAAATGACAGTGGAATGTCGTATATATGGATTTGCACAATTGTATATCTGAAAAATGGTTAAAATTAGTAATTAAAAACAATTTAATTGATCAGTTCAAGCAAATATGGAACTCATCCATCGAAACATCTTCAAAGGAGAGTAATCATTAACTGCTTAAAGGGGAATTAAAATTCGAGAATTATTTAGACATTTAAGCAGATAAGGACAAATTTACATTGTGTAGATTTAGAACTACGAACCACAGATTACCGGTAGAAGTGGGGAGATGGAAAACAAAATTATTAGAGAAAACAGGTTCTGTCATTTATGTTCAAGAAGAGAATTGGGAGACGAGTATCACTATATTTTTGAATGTACTAACTTTATTAATGAAATAAAACTTTATTTTGATTTTGTCCATATAAATAGACATAATATCAGTAAATATAATAACCTGATGTCTTCTAAGTCTATGTATACTTTAAGTAAACTCTGTAAATTTATCAGAGTAGTAAGCAAGAGGATATGTCCTCTCGGTTGATCCACTTCTTTTCACAATTCAATATTTGTTTAATTATGTATTACGTGTATTTATTTCTTATTACATAGTTAGTTCAAATAAAGGCATTTTTGTATGACCAATATGACCGGCAGTAAGCTGTCCATATTTTCACACCCCGGGAAAATAACCGGTTATTGGATTACTACGAGATCATATTCATATCGAGGCCCATATTTGCCTGGCCAATATGGGCCTCGACTTCGTCTCAGGCCAATATGGGTGTCTCTTTTCTATATGTCGGAAGTATGTAATAAATAGTTTAATACATGGACATTTCAATATTGGCCTGGTTATTATCCGTCGACCCATATTGGCCCGAGACGCAGTCTCGGGCCAATATGGGGATCTCGGGATGATAACCAGGCCAATATGGAAATGCTCATGTATTAATCTGTAATTATGTATATTGTGTTAATTGTACATGTCATCTCTGTACCTCTGTAGATTGGTAATGAGAAATAAAGATATATATATAATGTTCAAACGTTTTCTTACCTACCACTGATTTAGTTATTTTAACACTATTTCAGTTTCTAACGAACTTGATCACAAAATGGTACGTGGAGTATACTTCACCACTGACGGGAAAGGCATTGACCTGACTGCATATATATATATATATAGGTAGATGTAAATCAAGCTATCGCCAATAAATTATATTTTTAGATCAAAATATTGGGAATTGAGGAAGGGGATATTCAACCTTGTTTGTGCATATGCATGGATAGCAACAACCATAGATAGTCAACAAGTCATGTGTATGAATGGCGGACGATAATAAGTATGATAACATGTTCATTTACATCCAAATCCTTTCTTACTACAAGCTGCTCCTTTACTTTAATTTGTGTCTAAGTGTAATGTTGGATAGTCTCTCATGTTCATTCACATCCATACCCTTTCTTACTACAAGCTGTTCCTCTACTTTAATTTATGTCTAAGTATAATGTTGGATGGTCTCATGTTCATTCACATCCATATACCCTTTCTTACTACAAGCTGTTCCTCTACTTTAATTTGCGTCGAAGTGTAATGTTGGATGGTCTCATGTTCATTCACATCCATATACCCTTTCTTACTACAAGCTGTTCCTCTACTTTAATTTGTGTCGAAGTGTAATGTTGGATGGTCTCATGTTCATTCACATCCATACCCTTTCTTACTACAAGCTGCTCCATTATTTTAATTTATGTCTAAGTGTAATGTTGGAAAGTCTCTCGTCGGTGACTTGTTGCAGGTCGGTCGTTTTCTCCGAGTACTCCGGTTTCCTCCATTAATAAAACTTACCGCCACGATAGAACTGAAATATTGTTGAAAGTGGCGTTACACATCACAACCATGAACCTAGATAGTCTCCCATGTCCTTCTTTTCTTACTACAAGCTGTTCCTTTACTTTAATTTATGTCTAATGTTGTGTAATGTTGTGTAGTCTCTCATGTTCATTTACATCCACATCATTTCTTAGGACAAATTGAGCTGTTCGTTTACTTTACATCCATATACTTTCTTTCTACAAGTTGTTCCTTTATATTAATTTGTGTCTAAGTGTAATGATAGATAATCTCTCATGTTAATTTACATCGATATCATTTACCACTACAAGCTGTTTCTTTACTTTAATGTGTGCCTAAGTGTAATATTGGAAAGTCTCACATTGTCGTTAACATCCATATCATTTCTCACTACAAACTGTTTCTTTACTTTAATTTGTGCCTAAGTGTAATTTTGGATAGTCTTTCATGTTTATTTACATCCATATCATTTCTTATTGCAAGCTGTTCCTATATTTTGATTTGTGTCTAAGTGTAACGTTAGATAGTCTCTCATGTTCATTCACATCCATATCATTCCTTTCTACAAGCTGTTCATTTATTTTAATTTGTGCCCAAGTGTAATGTTAGATAGTCTCTCATGTTCATTTACATACATATCATTTCTCACTACAAGCTGCTTTGTTACTTTAATGTACAAGCTGTTCATTTATTTTAATTTGTGTCCAAGTGTAATGTTAGATAGTCTCTCATGTTCATTTACATTCATATCAATCCTTACTACAAGTTGTTCCTTTACTTTAATTTGTGTCCAAGTGTAATGTTAGATAGTCTCTCATGTTCATTTATATCCATATCATTTCTTATCAATTCATATGAATACAAGTTTACAGCATAAAAAAGGAGGTAGTAAAATGGGTTTTATTCCACCTAATCCTACTTGTGGGGATACCTGTAATTACTATGCAAACATTGTACAAACATTGGGATGTTGGTTTATAAACACCAACACATTAACTTCAGGTAAACTTTGTTTGTGTCTTGATTTGCAAGTGAAAGAGAATAGAGAACCAAAATATAGTAATTTATCATTTAATTCTAATACAAAATGACAGATGCATACATAAATAAAAAATATATTTATCAATCCAACACTACAGTCAAATTTCAGAGATTTACAGAGGTCATTATTTAATATTAAAATTAAATGAAATAATAAAAATGCATGGAAGCATTAAAGAACTATTCATTAGTTGGCTGTACATGTATTAACATTAATACAAAAATGGAAGATAAAACTGTCATGGCTTACATTTATTATATATATATTTTTATTTGGATATCTACCCCTTTACAACAAGGGCAAACACCACCGGGGCAATAGTGGCTGCGTCTATTCTATACAAAGTTATATTTACAAACGACACATAGCATAAAAGCGAAAATATGTATAATAAAATGTTCATAGTGTTAAATTAGTATTTCAATATCAGTAGACTATGCATAGTCCCAATATAGTAATCAGACAATGCATACGATAAAAAGGCATCATATTCACAAAACTACAAAAATCTACATAATGTATAAACATGACTTAAAGTTAAATACAGATAATAGTTAGATACATGATAAATAATAGAAGAATTATCTATCAAAACAATACAGAAAAAAAACCAATAGATAAGTCATATAACATTACATTTTATTGTGCTAAAATAATGGTTCTCTCGTCGTTTAACTTCTTTAATAGATTTATTCCAATTGCATCTAAGTACATGCCTTCAATTTCATCTATATAAAAGACACAATCTCCAATGAATCAACAATTAATTTTTTTTTTAAATTAGGTAGGTTCTCAAAATCAAATTCTACAGTGTTAAGAGAGATATCATTTAAAAGAGGCATTGTTATTCTTTTCTAATGCAGGGCATAACAAGAGGAAATGAATTCTACTACTTCATTACAGCTACATAAAGAGCATTTGCTACTGTTTTCAAACCTATTTTGTTCAACAAATTATTTAAACACAGCGAATTTGTTCCACAGCGACGTTTTAGTCTATATCGCTCAAAATCTCTTATATCTTGAAGATATGGTTGTTTACCTTTGTGGCTATAGAAGGGAACATTTACTCATGATTTTGTTTTCTTAGTTCTGTGGAGGAGATCTTGACTCATAAAAGCATAAAACCTTTCTTTGATAAAGTCGTTTACATGGTTCAAACACGGTTTTCAAAGCAGGCAAGTAGTCCCAAGCATGAGGGAAAGAGTGGGCATCTAATCAAAAACTAGGTATTTGGTATCTGTAAGTTGGAATACCTGTCATAGGTATTCATAAAAAGTGGGATTACAGTGTTTACAATGATCCGACCCTTCGTTTTCAAAAGCATTAACGATCGATCGCATGTTTTAACAAACAACAGCAGGAGAGGTTTCCCTTTATCATATCACACAATTATACAGGAAAGTTGGTATGTGTTTATGTCGTACAGAATATCAATATCCCCCCTCAGATAAAGATGTTATCAGTCTAGAGTGGTTGGTTTTTATGGCTCTCTTGACGCATAGCTGGGTCTGTTAAGTGGATGGGCCTGCGCTTTACCTTTTACCAGATCCAACTGTCCGTCAAACAACCACATCCGACTTTTTTAGACCGACAACGTATAATGGTCAGTCAAATAAATGACTACATATATTACTACAGCCTGTGATTTCTCCAGCACAATTTTCTAAATGTCTGGTGATTGGGCCGGCCACACAATGCCATTGATATTGTTCTCATGTTGATAGCTCTCCACAATACGGGCCCGATGGACAAGCGCAACGTCATCCTGGAGTACGTACAAGTAATTGGGAAAATGAAGGGCAATAACTGACTATAATTGGTTATCTATGATCTCAATATACTTTACTGTATTTATATTTCTATCTACTTTACATAAAGTACCTGAACCACGCCAAGCTATACATCTCCATATCATATCATCAACGCTGGGGTTACATTCTACATACATACATTCAGGGCGATATGCTCCATGAGCTGATCTCCGAACACAGACGCGATTATTTTTGCGGGGGAATATTATTTGTTTCTAATTATTATACACATTCCATCTTTATTTCTACACGCATAAGGCCAGATGTGTCTTCCTGTTTACCTCTTCCATGCGTTTTCGTACAACAAGTCTGTATAGCTTATGTGTGTGTAAGATACTATTCCTAATCTTAAATTCAATTGTAATATCTGTTAAAACTTTCCCACGGTTCTCTTTCACTAAACGAAGTAATCTTTCCTCTCCGCGCACTGAAACTTTCTTACCTAGGATGACCCAGTCGAAGGGCAGTTTTCACACTGGTTTTGAAAGCTTTGCTCACTGATATGCAGGTACTCTCAGGTACTGACAATATCCTTTAAATTTCTCTTATTTAATATCCATCAGCTTTTCGATTTAAAATTAGACCCTACTTCTCTTTTTTCTAGTGACAACTCCCATATTTGTTTACACTCGAACAAAATACAATGTAATGATAGAGCGACGACACGAAGGGTCTCGAAATCAAAACTGACTGCACAACGACGACAAACTTAACAAAACAAAAACACAAATCGTGTAAGTTTCAATAACATCCACCATTTTCAGCTTATTGCTTTGGCACGAGGTTGTATCATAGGATAAACACCCCCTTCCAATGATAATATTGAAATGGAAAATATACGATCCAATCACATAAAGGAAAGCTGATTTTTTTTATCCCTACCGTGGTCAGAGAAACGTGTGTAAGCATCTTTGTGTAGGAAGTGACCCCCGCTCCACACAAACCTTGGTAATCTATATTGGGGGGAGGGTAAATGCAGATGTAGAAGGATATTTAGTTGGGCGGATAAGCCTAACAAACAGAACCTGTGGATGAAAATCTTGGGCTTTTCAAATATATTTTGTTTGTAATTTGTTTATTTTTCCAAGAACAGATTTATACATACATAATTCCATAAACACAATGTTTCAATGCACAAAAGATACAATGTAAAAACAAGTTGATCTTCATAACATACTGTTTTGTAATAACTTTTGAAATTCAAAGCTAGCAATGCATTTTAAGCTATACAATGTAACATATATTTTAGCATAATAGATATATATATATATATATATTAATTTTAACCACTCAATACCGCCTCCAGATCTAACCATTTTCTTTTTACATTCTTTCAAATATTAGTTTTGTAAATAACACTATGAATGGAGCCTTTCATACATTTTGTCCCTGGTAATACGTATATAGGAAAATGAACCCCACCCCGGTATGCAAGCTGCTAGATAAATTGATTCCTTAACATGTGCAACCCTTTCTGTCTGCCTACCAAAAATAATGATTCCAAAATAACTACAATGTTATTATATTAATTCTGAAAAATTACAAAATATGACAATAATATACATCCGGTCCACGAACCAGTGTGAAGCTTGTCGACATTGCAATCCGACAATAACCGTTAGACCACAATAAAAATAGGTGCGTTCGGGATTCTTTCCTACGAATTAAAATAAATATATCAAATGCAAGCATTGAAGTAAAGGACATATTATGCGGATGTCTTCTTAGAGGTTCGCGTGGTTTTTTGTCCAATTCACTACAGGTAGCAAGATAATAATTAGTAATCGTGGAAACAGTAAGCAATTTTGAGGAGCGCCCAGGACTGGTTTAATTCCACTAATTAACCCTCAGCATTTCGTAGCTAGGGGTTATATACTTGCGTTTAAATTAGAGGTCTAGGGCATACTTACCAATGATATTACTGTCAGTGCATAGACTTAGTAGAAAAGGCCCAGACGACATTAGCCAATTCTTCTTCTGACATTCGGTATTTTGCAGTATCTAATAGGGTGTGTCCGGAGAAACTACCTACCTGCCGTAAGTCACCGACAAACTTTATCACATAATGTTATATCGAGTACACCTCGCCATGATTTTAGAGGTGATAGGCACTGATTGCATAGGTAGTTGCACGGCTGCCCCCATATATATATTGCTTATATACATATAGAGTATTGGATAAAAACATGAAACTCGAAGGAGATACCCTTACAATATTTCTTTTAAATTTACATCAATATCACTTCAATAATTTGCATTAAATGTAACGTTTTAAAATTCCCGAACGCACCTATTTTTATTGTAGGCTAGCGATTATTGTCGGATGGTAATATCGGCTAGTTTCACACTGGTGGTTCACAATGAAAGATTTGCTAGAAAAACCCAGTCCTGTTTCCCATGATAGATACATGTACTGTCTATTATCTTTTCCCTGATGAGCTAGATGAGCTAGATGAGCTAGATGAGCTACTAAAGATACCAAAGAATTGGAGAAGAAAAGTTCCCGAACTACCAAGTGTTCCGCTGAATGTATCCGCCTGTGAAATATATATGTGTGCATTGATTATTCAAGTGATATTGGTGACACATTTTAACATCTTTATTAAGGCTATTGTGCTTCATACAAAATGTACTTCAGTCAACACGTTTACAAACCAATAAAACTACAAAAGATTGTAAGCTTTCAATTCTTAAGTAATGACATTGTATGCAAATTTCATTTGGAAAGCCTTGTATAATTGGTCAAAAGTATGATGCGTGACTTCGGAATTGAAACTCCAACTGTTATTGAAGCGCAGAACCACGCCCTCTTCCGAAGTTTATTTTCGAACGTCGTGAAAACTAATAACTACGCATATAACAATAGTTGGAAATGTGTAATATTAAAACAAATAAACTTAAATTTAATTGTATTTAATAATTGTTATGTTTATGTAATATATTTGGATGTGTTATTTTATTAATAGACAGCATATTTGTTGACAAAGATAAAGATAAGATTGCATCATCAGTACAAATAGGTTGCCAAAAATAGAAAAAGTCAGGACCTGGATATACAACATCATATGCCATGGTCTTTTTGTGTTCATTGAGCTACGATGAGAGGTGATTCTTCAGTTTGTTGATAGTGTTGGAATTGTTGGCCAACACTGTTTAATCTTTCTTGTCATACAAGAACCGTTCCAACTGTATGATCAAAAACGCGTAAGAAAATTGAAACTTTTGGACTATGATCACCAAAGGAGTTACATAGTTTGAAGTAGGCTTCCAGTCGCATTCGGTATATGTCATTTTAAGCATCCTCTAAGCAACACGATACTGATACTATTATATCTAAATAAGTGGATTGCTCAAGATTTTGAATTGACTGACCATTAAATGTAGACACTTTTACAAGGCTCGTTTTGTTGCAATATAATGATAAGTGATCAATTAAGTGCTGAAATCATTCTTTATTAAATAGTATTGAATAATTACACCTTATATAAAATTGTTGGATTCTGATTGGATAATAGCCGTGATATTTTTTTTTTACAAATGCAGGCCTTGCATTGTGCATTTGCAGAATTTTTACTTCATGTAGGTGTATTTGTATAAGATTTAACTTTTTTCATGGTATTTGCAAAATCGTAGTTGCCGTTTTTACCCTTCACCGAGACGCTTGTAACAAAATTTGTAAAACATTAAGCAATTATTGCCTTCAATGGATGTAAACATCCAAAATTGTTAACCTGATGGGGGTTGTTTTCCCGAGGGCTTTAGCCCGAGGGAAACAACCCCTTGAGGGTTAACAATTCTGATGTTTACAATCCATTGAAGGCAATAACTGTTTTATTATACCGAACAACAGACCAAGGATTGGGCATTTAAATAAATACATGTATTTAAGCAAAATGTGTGTTTAATAACCTTTGACAAATTTTTAACAAATGTTAAACTATTTCATGTTTATATTAAAGTTCACAACACAACCAGTGATATAGGGCACACACCGGCCATCAGTAATATTTTCAACAGATTTAAAATGTGTGTTTAATAACTTCAAAAAATGCCTCAACCTTCCTTGAGCCATTATGACTAACCTTGGATATAGAACCGGTCCATTATAAAAACACCCATTTCTTAATACTTTTATTAACCAGTCAATTTCAATTTTTCTTTTTTTTTTTTTAACAACAATATATTTTTATTCAAAATGCTTGTTACATTCTTACTTCAAAAGCCCAAGCTACTTATGAAGTATTTCATATTAATATTTTCTTATATAATTAAAATACTTTCAAATAATATAATATAACTGATGAGTATCAGACTTTAATTAAATATACCTATACTTACGCACCTACATCTACACACATACATCTATGCATATACACACATACATATTCATGCATACATATACATATACATATATACAATGCATACATATTTACATTTCAATATTTTCCCTTATTTTTACTAACAGTTTACTATTTTGGAGTTTTTGCACCTGGCTTATTCTCGTAATATATTCTCTCACAAATAAAGAATATATGTTTACTTGTTTGGTCTTTTGTTCAGATACATAATATGTTTTGTATATAGAAAATTCTAAAATTGGTAAAAAATAGTTGAAATCAAAATAATCTTTATCAAATATCTTATACCCAAAAACAATATGTTTTAATGTGACAAAATTTTCTATATTAGATTTTTTCAATATTTGTTGTATTTTCACCCAAAATTCTTTCAGATAGGAACAAGACATAAAGTAATGTAGATAGTCTTCATCTTGACCACATAAATTACATTGGCTATTAATAGCAATTCTCCATTTCATTAATAGTTTCTTTGTAGGAATTATATATTGCAATAATTTCCATCTGAATATTTTTAGCTTATTTTCTTCTAAATAATGAAAAATGAAAGAGTAAAGCTGACTCATGTTTGGTTTTTCATTTATAGACAAGTACCTTAACCATGTATTTATACCTATTGGTTTCAAAAATTTTACATTACTATATTCATTATAACAATATTTGTTGGACAGTTGTGACGGGTCTATACATTTTCCACTTACTATAAACTTCTACCAGCATTGAAAATGAAATATTTCAAACAATGGGTGTACTGAATTATATATTCTCTTTAGAATCATATACATTTGTGTATGTTAGTAACATACCGTGGTTTAAATTTTTCTATGAGTGTTGTCTCCCCTTACATTGTGTAACCAATGCATGGCCAAATTATTTATTGAGGGAGTGTGATTGTTGTTTAACGCCAATTTAGCAATTTTTCAGCTATATCACAGCGACAACAAGTTAATTTTCAATGAGATGATGACGAGGTCCGCTTTGTACTAGACCAACACGCTGAGTTGGAATTTTATAGTGCTAGCTCACTGAAACAACAGTCCGCGGGTAGACATGTCGCTCCACTCAGACACATTATTCTGAATCCGAACCAAGCAGTCTTTGCTCTTACTTCTTAAATGCTGATGTGGTTAATTATTTATTGAAGAATTGATGCTTAGCAGAAATGAATTATAGTGGGACCGCGATACATTTCTTGCATCCAAAATATCCCGTGACAAAGACTTAAGAATAACAAAACGTCGAACAACCCCAACTCTCCCGACCCGCTTATAGTCTGGTACTCGTGACTCCTCGGATGTTTTGTTGTTAGAGGGGTCAGGTAACGGCTGAAGCCATGTATTTAATGGCGGCCTCGATAGGTGACAATATACTCTATTTAGGCAAAGGTAAAGATGCATAGCATCGATTGATGGCGTGTCTTAACTTGGAATTTGGCATCATATAAACCAGACACGTTTGTTTTGTACTGTATTTCACGGGTAAACTTTTCATATAATTTCCAGTGATTGAAATGCTCCTTTTTTTTAAAGTAAACAAATCCTGTGAAAATTTGAGGAAATTGGACATACCATAGCCCTGAACCCTCTTTTCGGAAAATTCTTGATACGCTTACAATTGCCTTATCACAAAGCTATATTTCTATCTTAGTATATGTAAGCAAAAAACAATAGGGTTAGGGCTATAGTGTTTAACTCCACTTTCAACAATATTTCAGTTACATCGTGGCGTTCAGTTTTATTGGTGCAGGAAACCAGAATACCCGGTGAAAACCACTGACCTGCCGAAAGTCACTGACAAACTTTATCACATAATGTTGTATCGAGTACACCTCGCCTGAGTGAGATTCGAACTGACAACGTTAGTGGTAATAGACACTGATTGCATAGGTAGTTATAAATCCAACTACCATACCGCCACGATGTTTAATGATAAACGGGTTTCTTCCTCTTCTTCGGCATATTCTCTATCTCCTTTCCCTTAAATCTTCCCCTTCTGATTTCTATGAAGGTGCGATGTACGCTTACCTGCACTGATACAAATTGATCATATCGACACCAATTTGCAAAATGTTCGCAGTTGAACTGAAGCGCATCGTAATGTGATGTTCCTAATTTCGACAATGCTCTTTTCTTGATTTCTTCCTGGAGAAATGGCCTGTATCAAGTGAAATATATATAATACAGTGAAGTATCGATCCCTTGATTTCGAATGAGTAATCTATTTGGTTAATTCGAAGTAAAACGTTGGTTCTCGAAAAGTTTTAGCTTAATTTATTGTGGTTAACGTGGCTATATCTCTGTCTACGTCAGTACCACGTTATATTTGACATATTGTCTATTTTGGTGCTATATCCATATTGAATATCATAATTCTTAACTTGAATGTTTGGTTCCTTTGACGCATCAAGCTTAAATGTACTTACATTCGTGACATACCGAAGTTTCCCTTATTTTCGTTGATGTCAGTTTGTCGTGGGTTGGAGGAAAATGTGATAATTCTTTGACTTTTTATTTCGTCGATTTGATACTTCCTGGTAATGTCTCTTGTTATATTTGCCTATAGTGGGTCATTGAATTTCGATGAAAACCACGAGCACTGGTGTTCAACGAATAAAAATGAATTCACAGTAAGCATGAGCAAACTGGCCATTTTCTTTAAATTATTCATCATGATTTTATACAACTTTTACAGCATAATTGACAGTGAGGGCCGGTTAAGAACGAAACTTTACGACAAAAGAGAGAACTTCAATGTTCTCATTGTGAACTTTCCATTTATATGTAGCTATATTCCAGCAGCACCTGCATATGGAGTATATACATATCTCAGTTCACACGATATTCTTGAGCTTATTGTTCCCATTAGGATTTCCTTGATATAGTATTGGTGATAACAAGGAGGCTTCTGAACCAAGGCTTCCTAGTGGTTAAGTTGAGGTCATCACTTCTAAAGTTTTACGGTCGCTATCACGACTTGTTTACCTGTTATAGTATATTTATGTCACAAATAACCAGTAATATGTTCTGTTCATCGTAATCACAATCCGGGCATTTCCTCCGTCATGACTTATTGTAACAAAATGATAATTTGTTTTAAACGTGCAGTTATATCATCAGTGTTGCGTTACTGCGCTGCATTTAAACACAATGAATCAAATAAAGATGATTGACAAATGATAAGAGAAATTGTGTAGTACTTAAACTTCAAAGGAAAGATAACGATGATTGACAGTTGTTGTGGACTCGTCCATGCTGTCATCCCTTTAAAAGACGAATAGTGTGACCAAAATTAGGGGTATATAAGGATTGTGAAATATACTTTCTGATTGTTAGAACGACCTGCAAGGTTTGCAGAAAAAAGCAGCGGTAGCTTTTTATTAATTCAGGATAGCCACAACATTTAATAGACGGTAGAGGATCGAAGGTACCAGTTTATTCTGATGTTGTAATTTCCTCATAGAATGGTCGCAACCTCTTAGAACAGGAAACGTTTGGTTGTTCTGTTGTTTGCGCTGTTTATATTCAGCATTTATGAAACATAAGTGTCTCAATGTTTGACAGAGTTTTGTGTTTGCTTTGTCTTTTCGTTGTATAGCTTTGCATCATTCAACACTGCTTTACTTGTGTTTTACAGACGTGATGGTATGCATTGGGATTCAGTTTTTTTAAAGCTTAGGTATGGAAATTAGCTTAAAGGACACATATTGCATTGAGCTTCTAGATTATATGTTATTGCTTCCATTGCTCAGGGACGTTTGTGTTGGCTCTTAATATATATAGATTCTCAAAATCCGTGAATATCAGTAACTGCTTCTCATTCTCTCACTTTCTCCCCTTTATTGATATGGCGCGGCGTGGTAGATTTGGAGTTCATCTATTTTTTTTGGCCATTGTATTGTCTGTCCTGCGACTTACGGCTTCTGATTAACCATTTGGTATCTTCAAACTTTCCTAAAAATACATGCATAATAGTAACTAACTTCCACTTTCCGCCTGTGGCGTTCTTCTTTTGCACCAAGCTCTGTGCTGCAACACTCCAAAAGTCTTCCTTTTTTACACAACCTTTATCAGAGTTCTTGTCCAAATATAAGTGTACTATTTCTCCATCACCTTTAATACAAGTACAATCTATACGTTATATGGTTTTGGTGTTTAACGCCAGTTTCAACATATTTTTCAGTTATATCGTAGCAGTCAGTTTTATTGGTGGAGGAAATCAGAGTACCCGAAGAAAACCACCGATCTGTTGCAAGTCACTGACAAACTGTATTTCATAATGTTTTATCGAGTACACCTCGCCATGAGCGGGATTCGAACTTCTCACAACGTTTGTGATGATTGGCAGTGATTCAATAGGTACTGGTAAATCCAATTACCATACGATCACGATGCCCGTTGAATGTTATAAAATAAGAATTCTATCTATTCTATTGAAAACTAGAGACTCTCCTGATACAAACACCCGAACAAACATTAAACATACCTAATTTGCGTAATCCACAAATATGATCAAAGGTATATAGTTGAAATTAGGCTGGTTTCGCTAAGTTAAGAATTTTAATTTTTAGTTACGACTGGTATCTTGAATGGAGTGCGAGCAAATCGGATAAATATTAGAATAGGCAACACCTACGTACCATTCCTGCCAAGTTTGATTCATATTGTCACAGTGGTTTCTAAGAAGACTAAAATGGAAATAGTTAACGACAGACGACGTACGACAAGTGATGGCAAAAGTTCGCACCGGTTTTCATTGAGGTGAGCTTATGAAAGGCTAAGATTCAAATTAATGGAATGGAAGTACAAAATTGTAAAAGGAATGAAACTAAGCACTTGATTAAAATCAGGATTGTCCTATATCTAGGGAAAGGCTATGGAGAGTAGAAATCAATTGTATTGATTAAAAACAAATTGGGTCCAGCCTTATCATTTCATTTATAGATGAGATCCACAACAAAGGAGATATCTATTTGTTAATAAAGTGAGGAATACAGATTTCTGGATACTCTGGTTTGTATTGCTTATAGTAAAGAAATTTCAAATGCAATTTTTAAAGACCTTTCCTTATCTAACGTACATTTAGTACGTTTTCCTTTGAAATTAATGAAAATAGCCAGTATGATACAAGATATTGTATCACCCCACTGTTGTGATCAAAGAATGGTGTGACGTTGCACAAGATCTTCTTTACCGAACTACATTTTCATGATGGTATAACATTGAAATGTTTAAAAATACTCATCAATGTCAGCAGCGTAAGCAAAGTCAGTGTTAAATGTTCATTCATTCATATTGTGTATCGCGAATTCACGATGATATTCTCAGTTTCATTATTTCCGGCAACTGCACGGTCCGCATTTCTGCCCAAAAAGTGTTGTCGACCGATTGTACAGTGACCTTGAAAGTGATCGAATAGCAACGTGACCTTGGTTAATGAATGTCAACAAATAACGTGACACCATGCACACAATATATTCTCCCTCAGAGTATTGTACAAATTTGTTCATTTTAATTTGACCCTTGTTATTTATTTAGCATATGTTTTTATTGAAATGTTAGATAAACTTATTACATACATAGTGTGTTGGTACACTATTTTATACTAGGACTTGTCTGTTGTGTGAACTAACCACATTATAACTTGTGCTATCGCGACTCGTAGGGATACAGTTTCATACAAGAGCCGTATGACAAAATAGTTCCGGAGAGAAAATCTCGTGCAACGTCACGCCATTCTCTTATCACCACAGTGTGGTGATACAACATCTTGTATCATATATCTTCTATCAGACAGGCTACTTTTCTTATTTTCAAAGGAAAACGTACTTCTGTAGTACTACTCAATACATTTCATATATACCTACAAACAAGTTAGATATTCAGCACGGACACGTACTTGTATGAAGATGTTATGAGAAACAGCATATTATCAAGTTATCTACTAATCAAATCCTAACCTGCACATCGCTCTAATCGGGAGTCTGTATTTTATGTACAGAGTCTGTGTTCGTATTTGTATGTACTGGACCCAGGTTATGATTTGATGTACTGGTCCGGATCCATATTTTATGTACTGAATCCACTGTACGGATTTTATTAATGCCCATAAAAAGCATATTTACTAGTCGTAACATTTTAAAATATCTTTTCAATCTTACTATCCTTATCTTTGAAACGAATTCCTTCGAGACTTGAACAGTTACAAACCTTATATTTCATTTACAGAAAATAGTTTATTGAAAACTGTATTCGAATGAAATGTGAAAAAGAAAAGCCAATAATATAGATATTCTACAACTGGACATAGGACACTGGTACATACCAATATAGACTCCCCAATGTTTGATGAATCCTCTGTCATATTCTACCAAATCCCCTACTTCTAACGTTCTTAGAACTTCCTCATTGAGTTTTCTAAATTGTGCCATACTCTATTATGACAGCTGTAAACAATATACAAGGATAGGGTTATAAAATCCAGCAAGACCTGTCTATATCGATCACCCTTATAACCAACCATTTCCTTTCACATTATACAAATGCTCTTTCTACACTGAAAATATATCTGTCATATCGTATAACAAAAACGATTGCTAAACGTACATTGTATGTATAAGCACAAATCTAATTTGTAATATTTGGAAATAGATTACACATAACAGGAACTAAGATAAATAGACAGAATTTAAATACAAATGTAAATAAATAAATCTTATAGCGTTAGAATATAAATAAAAAATTAAGGAGAAAAACACACGCACACCACCAGAACTGATTTCTGATTTAATGTGTTGCGCAGTGCAAGTAAATTAAAGAGAGGTGTAATTGAGGGGACTGGTGGGTTATTTTGGTTTTCCGTGATCGTGAATTTTTCTCTCCAATATGTTTGTTGGTTTTTTCTTGTGTGCCGTGAATAGTGATGAGGACGTTGTCCATGAACCGTTTTCAGTCAAATTTATTTTACATTCTTCATGATATACGCCTCTCGTCTACGTTTTTGTGAACCTTTTTTTCAATGTGGTTCTCCGTGTTTGTTCTTTGTTCTTTGTTTTTCTCAACTCCATGTTGTCAATATTACACGAATTACTGGACACATCCACCGTTCAATTGTTGACCAAATAGAACCGACTGGTGAGGATGTAGAAATGGTAAAAAAATACCTTATCTATGACATCAAAGGATTAATTTACGGTGCTTTCAATTGATCAGTAAAACACATTTTAATGAACCGTGACGAGGACCCCCCCCCCACCCCCCCCCCCCCCCCCACACACACACACATTTTGTTAGTCGAAATGTGGAAGATTGGATCATGATGACACTTGTGATGAAAAATTGCTTAGTAGAACCTGTTTGTTGTTTTGGATTTAGATTTGGAACCGATTTGAATTGATAATTCTAGTTTTGTTGTGTCTCAAAAGTTGGAGTTAAATAGTATTTATTTTATTTCTTTTGACAACAGTATGAAAAGGGTCATTCAGTGTACGTGTGTAGATTTCTGTGAAAATATCCGATCCCAAGACATGTTTGTACGTTAAATGTTCCAAGATCCAGTCAATATATTTTGTAAACCGTGGTATTTACTATGTCAGCCCACTTCAATAGATTCCATGTCTTCTAGAACACAATTTGGATTTTATTGTTTAAAGATTACTTTACACTACATCATGAAGTACAATAATTGAACTGGATCATTATACAATATTTCTGAAGTTTTGTAAAATTGTGTTTTTCGTAAAATAAATATATCTTCATGCCAACTCTACCGATTTACCCGGTAGTCTACCGATTTTTTAAGTCTTCTACCGCGTACCGATTTTAGATGTTTTCCTACCGATTTAAAAAAAAATTATTTAATTTTTTTTATCGTGAATTGTTCACATGTTGATTATTCTTGTAGATTTCTACGACGTATAAATGTGTACAAATCCAAATTATTTAGGCCCTTTCCGTAATCGTTTCCCTCTTAAATTTGTACCGGAAACTTCCATTCGTCAATTCTTTATCATTAAGCCAACCAGAAACTGTATTTAAAATAAAGTTTTGTAGCACTACATTTTGAACTTATGACTCCTAAGCATATATATACAGTAGAACTTCGCTCGCTCGAACTCGAAGGTACTGTCAAAATATGTTCGAGCTATCGGAAGTTCGAGCTATCGGAAGTTCGAGCCACCGAGGTCCCGTAATTTTAGACAGAAAAAAAATCTTGTTCTGACCCGGGACAGTTTCATTACCTATATATGATAACTGATGCACAGTAAAACTGGCCTTTCTCGTATAAAATATTTAATCATTTAAGTTCAAGTTCAAGTTCTTTATTCACTCGGACACATATATACAAATGTAACAAGTGGAATATTATACAAAATATTTTACATAATGACGGATATAACTAACCTAAGATAATACAGCCTCAGAATATAATTACAAAACATTTTGCAATTTAGATATAAATAAGACAATTTTTTCAGAACCTTAACATTACACAAAGATAACAGGCCTTTCATTTTGTACATGTTTGCATATCTAGTATAATAAATTGGAATAAATTTACATCTAAGCCTTTGTACATCAGCAGAGGTACATTCAAATAAAAAATGAAATTCAGTACCTAAACCAACATTACACAGATGACAAATACTTTCTTCTCTGGGAGTATTCGGCCATCTTCCAGTTTCTATTGGAAGCTTAATGTTATTGCATCTAAACTTTGTTATCATGTTTCTCTCATGTGGTAATAATTTT
Organism: Bathymodiolus brooksi; assembly: GCA_963680875.1. Classification (NCBI taxonomy): domain Eukaryota; kingdom Metazoa; phylum Mollusca; class Bivalvia; order Mytilida; family Modiolidae; genus Bathymodiolus; species Bathymodiolus brooksi. Next base: position 25,192,672 of record OY804588.1, read on the forward strand.
AATACGAATTTCTCTAAATTAAATTCATTTTTAAATATGCCATGAAATTCTCCCCTAGAAGAGTTCTCAATTTGGTTAAACCAGTTTTGAATATATTGATCAGTCAGATTTTGCTTAACAATAAATTTTAGTTGCACTGAATGAATTGGCTGTTGTTGGTTCCATAGATAATTAAGCCCAGTTTTTTCAAAATTTGATTTGATAAAATTTAGCCACTTAAATTGAACATTATCAATAATACTCAAATTAAACATACTCTTATATAAAATACAACTAAGTTTCTTCTTGTTTGAAATAAGTCTATTCCAAAAATTTACAATCCTTAATTGTATACATAATATATCTATAGGTGTTCTACTAAGTTCTCCGTATGTCATAAAATTTGGAGTAGTGGTTCTAACACCTAAAATATTTCTACAGAACTGACGATGAAGTTTTTCTAGTTGCTTAGTGTTCTCATAACCCCATATTTCAGAGCCATAAGTAAGTATTGGAAGTATATGTGTATCAAACAATTTAAATTGTAAATCTATTGGAATCGATATATTTCTCAATTTTCTATACAAACAATATAAAGCTTTGCGAGCTTGATCCATCAATTTAGCTCTTGACTTCACAAAAGAGCCGTTATGATTAAATATAACACCTAGATATGAATAAGAGTCTTCAATTTGTAAATTCTCTCCACATAGCTTAAAAATAGGTTGATTGTTTTATTTTCTTTTACAAAATATTATTACTTTAGTCTTTTGCAAGTTAACCTTCAATTTCCAATGATGACAATACTTTTCAAATATAGCCAAAGCAGACTTACACATTTCTAAAAGTTTTCGTCCAAAATTATTTGGTCTGCATTCACACTGAGTATATCTTTTTAAGGAAATATTATTATGAAGTAAAACTTGGTAGTCATAGCAATATGATATCTAAATAGGCCATCTTCTACATTTACATCCATAACATTCAAAAAAGTTTCATCTGGTTCTGAAAAAATCTTCAAAAAAACCCAGTTTTAGCATTAAAATCTCCAACAAGTGCACATTTCATGTCTTTTTCTATAAAATTTACTAATTCATTTTCAATATCTAAAAATGCATTTATTGACGAATATTGAGAGTTTTCAGGTAGGGTGTATACACATCCCAATAAAAGGTCATTATTAAATACTTGTGAAAATCTAAAATTTTAGAATGAATTAAATAAAAAAAAAAACTTTCTAAAAATGTTTAATTAAAAATATTCTATGATTTATTTTGTTATTTTCACAAAATATGATAATACATTATAACTTGCTACTTATTCTATTCACTATAATACTGGAATCATGTATTTCATGTCATTTGCTAAATGTATATATGTAAACTTTACTTACTTACTGAACAAAAACAGGACAATATTTACATTAAAAGTTAATTGTAGATTTGGAGTACATTGATATCTCCTTCGATCTTACGATAATTAAACAATACCAGTCATGTTACAGAACAATTAACCTATTCAGCATATGCCAACATTTTGTCTTACCTGTTTATGCATATTTTATCAAATTGTTGGCATATGTTGAATGAAGAGTTTGAAGATGTCATCTTAAGAATTTTAAATAACAATGACTCAAAAATTCATAATTAAGATAAAATGTTCAAAATATAAAATAAACTTTTTTAATAAATGTCAAAAATAGAATAATTAAATAGTCATTCGGTGATAGTAACTAGGAAGATATTTGATAACATGATATTCCTTTAAATCACCATTACCGGGAATAGAAATATTATAGAAAAGATATTCTATTTTCGATTTCTAAAGAACTAATTTCCATTTGCGATTTTTTACAGAACATATTTCAACTTTTGATAAGGCTATGATAGAATACATTTGATATTAATCATGTCATGCTGACAAGTTTATATAGATATACCGCATCGGTGGTGCAATGGTTAGCGTACTCGCCTCGAGTGTGGTAGATCGTGAATCACAGCCCCGCTCGGGTCAACCAAATACAATACAATTGGTATTTCTTGTTTCTTCGCTAAGCATGCAGCATTAAGGAGAAAGAGTAAAGACTGGATGGCTCGGAATCAGGTTTCCAAGTGGGATGGTGGATATTGTGTGTGTGTGCTCTGAATACTTTATTTTACTATATATATACACATGTATATCGATTATTACAGTAATATATTCCACTTTCGATTCCTATACAGTATACATTCAACTTTTAATTTAGTTCTGATCCGTTTTCTTTATGAAAAGTTTGCATTTGATAATGTATTATACATATTTTTCTTTTTAATTTTTTGTAAATACCATTGGCATTATTACAATACATATTATATTTTCACTTTCTTACAAAGCATTTCAAAGTAACAATATTTACATCAACATAGAAATGTAGATACGCATATGTTTACAACACTTTGATAATTTTGTTCCTTATAATATTCACTTACAAGTTCAGCTTCAAACTTATTCCACGCTAAAAAGACTAGAACTTTCTCGTACGTGTACTTAGTATATTTCATCCGGGAACTTTACATAATCGAACTGTACTACCACTAATTACAGGAACCAGTAGTAAGTAAAATACAAAATGAATCCCTACACTGCGAGATAAAAAAATAAACCCTAGCAGATACTGCAAAATACTGAATGTCAGCAGAAACCTACAGATTTGAGGATCATTTTAAGCACACATTTGAAAACCTTATGGTCTTAAATAAAAAATTGCTTGCATTGAAAAGTAATCACCTGAATTTGTGTTAAATCAAAAGTGAAAGTAGGATTTTTGAAGGTTGACAACTACTTTCATTTTCGGAGGTACGTTTCCAATTAGGTACCGGCTATCACTTCCATGAGAAATGAGTGTCACTTGTAATAAACTTCAGCACTTTATCAGTCTTTGATATTTTGTAAGAAAAGAATGAAAAAAATAACAGAAACACCTAAAAATATGAAATCTCCATAAACAGAAGATTCCAAAGGAGGTAATCAGAATCCGTAAATCGAAGGACAAACAACACAATGGCAAAAAGAAAGAAAAAAACAAAAGGACAAACAACGATCTACAAAACATACACATAAAACTAAAGATCGAGTAACACGAACCTCACTAAAAAATGGGATGAACTTAGGTGCTCCTGTTCTACTAGTCAGTGGGACCCGTCGTGTTAATCTAGTTACAATATCCGTGACAAGTCATGAATGAGGAAAGGGCCGGGAAGTGTTTACTACAAATGGAATAACTTCCTTGGTATATCGCTGCGACATAACCATTTCCAGCAATTTACTTCATGTCCATGTACATACATGTAGTTATTTTCAAGATCGACTTCCAAAGGGATCGATGAGTCTTCGGATACTTGATTAGATAGATACAGTACCAACTTTGTATTATTTCACAATAGCAGAATGCAGTACCACGTACGTATATATTACACTGTCCGTATGTGCGTACAGCATTCAGCCTCATAATCCCTGAAACTGTCTTCCTTACCAGCAAAGTAATTGACGGGGGTATTGTAATCTTCGTCTAAGTAGAACACATACAATAATCTCAGTCTGAGTAGAACACAAATGAAATTTCTTCTCATTCTTTAATGTCCCAATTTTTAGTCTCTTGCGTGCTGAATCGATGTATTGTCTTCTTTAACTACCTCAGTCTGAAGCGGCCCATTTACAAGTGCCCTCAATGGGATATGATATTTATAAGCTTTTGAAAAATTTCTGGTTGTTTTAATTTGAAATATATATGGCATATTGGAAGCTTCCGAATACTTTTGTCCATTGTCTGACCAGAAAAACCACTTACAAATTGTGACGCTTTTCAGATAGCAATGTTCCTAAAGATTTGAGTGTACTGATATTACTGACCATTACCATTACTGTGTGAGCGAAGCGAGCTCTTTATGGTTAAAAATATGTACCTAGGATTTTCTTCACATGGCTTCACATACTGATGGATATATATGTTTTATGCACACTGTAAACACGTTCCGTGTAGCACACTTACACACTCTACTAATGGAGATCTTCTTAACATAAAGCGCAAAGGTGATGCTAAATCTCGGATCCTCTCTCATACGTCTGATACCACTGAAACCCGGAACCCGTGTGTAATAAAAGTCATTTTGTTAGCTTGTTCTACTTATATTGATATTTTCAAATTTATTAAATCTCTTCTGACATACTGACCAGCATTTTTGTTTTAAGTGGAAGTTAACTTTTGAGATCTCGTAAGGAACAAGGAGAGATCGATTGAATAAGACTAGATTCGACCCAATCGTAATAGTCTGGTACTCGTGACCCCTCGGATTTTTTTGTTTATTATCCTGATAACAAACAAAAAAATCCGAGGGGTCACAAGTCCCAGACTAGCTAAAAGTCAACAATTTGTTAATGATCTATTTTCTGATGAAAATGGCCGGGTTAAAGATTTAGATGAAAAACTTGATGCAATGTTGAGGCATGATGATGTTACACATGACATCGACGATATTGTTTCTGACCTTCAAAATATTTTTATTCACACGGCCAAATCTACTTTCGGTTACACATCAAATGAACAAAGATCAACTGATAAAAATCCTTGGTTTGATAATATTTCACAGGGGTAAAGCTGATGAACGTAACTGCAATTACGGTCATCCCAAGATGGCAGACGTGGAATCGGGTAAGAATCTTTTTTGTCGATTAAATTGTTTCTATTTTGTATTCTAAATGGCACATGCATTGGTACGATAGTAATCGATGAACTTATCACATGAAAATCACAAATTACGACTGTAAAATGTATATGAAAGAGAAAATCTGATGACCGTAACTGAAAACTGATATTACGGTCATCTTTCAAAACAATTATGATCAGTTACGGTCATCTTAGCGATTTTTTAAAATCGAATTTTCTCTTTCATGTACATTTTTCAGTCGTAATTTGTGATTTCCTTGTGGAAAGTTCATAGATTACTATCGTACTAATGCATGTGTCATTTAAAATACATTATAGAAACAATTTAATCGACAAAAAACATTTTTACCTGATTCCACGTCCGCCATCTTGGGATGACCGTAATTGCAGTTAGGTTCATCAGCTTTACCCCAGTGAATACGTGTAAAGAAAAGAGATATGAGTTCCACAGAGTTAGATATATATTTAGTACATAGCATATAGAAATAGTAAATTGTCATTGGTTGTTAGCTAGGCACTATATTTCAACAGTATAGTTCATTTCTTGACTACGGGAGTCTATACTTCGCAACAGGCACTATACTCAAACGACCATTCTTCCCGCGGGACTATACCAAATTTCCCGCGAATTGACGTGATGAATTTTCAATAGAAGTTACTTCCCTTGATAAGGCGCTACGATTAACAGTTGATTACGTCATTAAGCACGGATGCTGACGAATTCACATTACAACAACAAAATGTAAAGACAAAAGCGGCAACCAAATATGCAGTTAAGGTTCTCTCGGACTTCATGTTGGAATAAAATTATGACGGGGAGATAGGCACAATGGATATTGGTAGGTCGGTGGTTTTGTCCAGGTATTTTGCCACGATATAGCTGAAATATTGTTAAAAGTGGCGTTAAACACCATAACCCCAACCCTAGCCCTGTAAAAATATTACATTTAAAATGTGTTTCATCTTTCATGACGTTTAAATGTACTGCCAAGATCATTACATGTATTTTATTACATGTGTAGTAATTTGCTAAATATTGATCATGTCTTGAGAAAGCTTCCGTGACTGGTTCAGAGATGCCAACCACAATGAATGAATTGCTGGTCATACTTAGGGTTAGGATTAGAGGTATGGTGTTTAACGCCACTTTAACAATGTATTATGTGCACAAGACTTATTGAGGGAATAAAGTCGAGAAGTTATCACATGACAGTGAAATCCCAGGCATTGGGTGTAGATGGCTGTAGTGAGATCGAAACAACTCATGACGAGGTGTACTCGATACAATATTATTCAATGAAGTTTGTTTGTGACTTGCGCAGGTCGGTGGTTTTCTCCGGGTACGGTGGTTTCACTGACCGGCACGATATAACTGATATATTTTTAAAGTGGCGTTAAACACCATACCTCTAATCCTAACCCTAAATATGACCAGCAATTCATTCATTGTGGTTGGCAACTCTGAACCAGTCACGGAAGCTTTCGCAAGACATAACCAATATTTAGTAAATTACTACACATGTAATAATATACATGTAATGATCTTGGCAGTACATTTAAACGTCATAAAAGATGAAACACATTTTACATGTGATATTTGTACAGGGCTAGGGTTGGGGTTATGGTATTTAACGCCACTTTTAACAATATTTCAGTTATATCGTGGCGAAATACCTGGACAAAACCACCGACCTATCGTCAGTCACTGACAAACCTTTTCCATATAAAATTAATGTATATCGTTATCGTGGCTTTTGATTGGACAAGAGCACTTTCACCTGTTTGTTTTTTATCCGTTCATAACTGGATGAACTTTTGTGTGCCATTTTGCCTGTTTTATCTAAAGATACATTACGCGGGATGCACAACTCTGGAATGTAATGATGAGGGTCTTCATTAAAAATGACAAAAAGGGAAAAGGTTCACATTCAAGAATTGTAAGGATTAATAATATTTTATTGGAAATAAAAGAATTTATGTGAGGCAAGAAAAGCTATTGCTATGTAATCTGAATATGGGTAATTAGGTCACGTGTCTTAATTAGATGAATTAAGTTACATTTAAATTAATTTAAAATTGTTAAATGTTTCGTATACATGTTTGTTTTAGGAATTGGTGCAAATAATTACTACTTATTGTTAATTTAAATTAAATCCAAATTTTAACCAATCAAATGAGTTTGTTACTTTGTGTCATCAATTTATTTATAATTAAGCAGGATGGACGTCAAGTTTATTATCATAATTATTTTTTTGTTTATTTGCTACCAGCCACGTATTATTAAAATGTTAATCTGTCACAAATTAGATGGAATGCATGAGGACAGGAGTATAACATTAACAGGCTCTAAATCAATTTGTAACTGTGAGTATTTTTGTGTTAATTTTATTCTGGTCAAATTAAAATTGTTGATTGGTGACTTCGTTTTCAATTAATCGTCAGATCACATGACTATTGCTTTCTCAGATCACGTGATTGAATTTAGATTTACCAGACTTGTAAAACCTGGTTGGCTGAACTATCACAGCAAATACGTAAAGACTGTTGGCACTAACTATTCTAAAAACATATTTTAGATGTGGATCAGAAGGCATGGGATGACCAAGCCACGCTGTGAAGCACTAAATATATGTTGAGAGAATTAAGAATAACCATCAACAACTGAATAATTGATAGATATGGCAACAAACCTAGTACCTGTACATAACCCAACGGTTGCTGCACAGATTCATCCCCGTTCAACAATGCGAGACTCACAATCATCTGTAGAAAGTAACTATATACTGAATGTAAACAAAGCGCTGAGCAAGAAATTGGAAGCCACACAAAGAAAGCAGAATATTGAGTATGTATTTAAAGAAGGAGGAATTGCTATGACAGCAGATGCTGTTACTTTTGAACTCTTGAGATTAGCAACAATAAAAATATTTTGAGCTACTAGAGGGCCAAGCACATATAAGGAAAGTGGACGATAAAACCCGGAACACCCACTGTTCAGTATACCATCAAAGTCAAACGCAAAGCGCAAACTATACCATCAATATATATATACGACAACCAACTGACTAATGATTAATGGCCCAGGCGCAGACTATTTTGTATCTAATGACATCGTAGCAATACATATGATAATCATTGACAGCTTAAGAGAAGAAGTAATCAAGAAATTAAACATTGATCAACTAAACAGAGATCTTGGTCATCAATTAGAACAATTACTAAAGAATTTAGACATAAACAAAATTAATAAGAATCATGAACTCCGTACGGCTAAAACAGGTGACGCCACTTGCCCAAAATGCAACAAGAAATGCAGAATGAGGAGCACATACTGTACAGTTGGCCAACAATGGGTACACTACAAATGCCGAAAACTAACCGACCAAGAGATCCAAGTAATTGAAAACTCCAAATCAGAGGATCAATATCAATGCAAATTGCGTAGTGAACAACGAGGGAATGTTAAATTGGCAATCGAGGGTCCAATTATGGCAAAACCCACGCACAAGATCATGCACAAAAAGAATTTATGCGAGGCAAGACAAGCTATTGTTATGTAATCTGATTATGGGTAAATAGGTCACGTGTCTTAATTAGATAAATTAAGTTACATTTAAATTAATTGTAAAATGTTAAATGTTTGGTATATATGGTTTGTTTTAGGAATTGGTGCAAATAATTACTACCTATTGTTATTTTAAATTAAATCAAAATTTTAACCAATCAAATGAGTTTTTCACTTTGTGTCATTAATTTATTTATATTTAAGCAAGACTACTCGGACCGTATTATTGATATATATCCTTAATACGGTCTGAGTTGTCGTGTATATCCTTAATACGGTCCGAGTTGTCGTGTATATCCTTAATACGGTCCGAGTTGTCTTAACATACGGTCCGAGTAGTCTTGGACTACGGTTCGATTAGTCCTTTACTAGGGTACGAGTTGTCCACGGGCCGAGTTGTCTGGCATACCACTAAAATATAAGTAAATCTGATTGGTTGAAATATTTATGAATGCCATTCAATGGATGCCATTAATTTTCTATTGTAACTGAAGCGAAGAGAAATAAAAATGGATATAGGGGAGTCTCAAGGGGTATTTGTAAGTCTAGTGCAGGGCTAGAGTTGAAGAATAATCCTTCATGAATAGACCAGTAGGTGTTGTCATTACACAAAACTCGAGAAATTCCAGAATTTCCAGCGCATACATTACAAATTGTATGCTTTCTACTACTTTTATTTAGTACATAACATATAGAAATAGTAAATTTCATTGGTTGTTAGCTAGGTACTATATTTCAACAGTATAGTTCATTTCTTGACTACGGGAGACTATACTTCGCAACAGGCACTATACTAAAACGACAATTCTTCCCGCGGGACTATACCAAATTTCCCGCAAATTTACGTGATGAATTTTCAATAAAAAGTACTTCCATTGTATGCGCGGCGCTACGATTAACAGTTGATTACGTCATTGTTTACATTCCCGACACCGGCTACCAGATTCGGCAGCACGGATGCCGACGAATTCACATTGCAACAACAAAATGTAAAGACAAAAGCGGCAACCAAATATGCAGTTAAAGTTCTCTCGGACTTCATGTTGGAATAAAATTATGACGGGGAGGTAGGCACAATGGATATTGTTGTACTCAATGGCATTTTACAAGACTTTTACGCGAATGTCAGATAAAGGTAATAACAAAATTACCGAACTCCGAATAATCTTACAAAGGGAAAGTCAAAACTCATAATTATATAAACAGACAAAATCAGTCAACAACCGGAAAACTGTGAAAACCGTAATGACCCTGACTTGGTACAGGCATTTCTAAAGAAATGGTGGGTTGAATCAGATTTTAATGAGAACCAGCAGTGGAGATTACATTATAAAAGCTCATTAGGCATTAGACATGTTATGTACTATATTTATTATGTACTTCTCCCTCGGGAACCTTTTTCCTATAGTGTTGTCTGGGAAGGTATAGTGCCTTCGACTACCGGTTTGGGCACTATACCTACCCAGACAACACCGGCTATAGGAGAACGGTTCCCTTGTGAGAAATACATGTAATAGGAAAATAGATTTGATAGATCTGATGGAACGAAAAAAGAGTTAAATTAAAAGCTTTAGCCAGGTTGAATTTTCCTGTTCTATTTCAACAATATACCTAGGTAATTAAATTCCTTGACTATTTCTATTAATATCTCCCGCCATTTTATACTAATTAAAAAACACCAGTCATGTTACAGAACAATTAACCTATTCAGCAAGGCAGCGAGGGCAATGTATGATATAATCATGAAAGGTAGATTACATAACATATCCATTGAATGCCAGCTCGATCTATTCGATAAGATTGTCAAACCTATTTTATTATATGGCTGTGAAATATGGGGAGTGGGAAATAACGACATTGTTGAAAGAGTTCATTTAAAGTTTTGCAAAATTATATTACATGTAAAAAGAGTATCCTTGATTTTATGGTATACGGTGAGCTTGGCAGATTTTATTTAGGCATATACAATTATGTTAAACTTAGGATTATTAATTATTGGGCTATATTACTAACAGGAAAACAAGAAAAGATTCTTGCAATTTTGTACAATTTTTCACTCCTTAACAATACCTTGGTTAAAAAGTGTAAAATCTATATTAGACGAATGTGGTTTGTCATGTTTGGAATAATCACTATTTTGTAAGTGCTACTTGGTTGGCTATATAAAACTGTAAAACAAATTCTAAAAGCACTAAAATATCGCATGTTTAACCCTTACATGTCCGAAGAGCCTATTCTTAGGCTTTTCAAACCACCCCTCGAGTGCCAACGGCCTATTTATAGGCTTTGCGTAAAACGTCATTCATCGATGACGTCACAGTAAACATGACGTCACAAGTTATATGATAGTGCCGTTCTGTAATATATTATACAGTTATTTAATAGGAGTGCAGGCAATAGATCAAAATATTTTTCCCGATGTATTGACAAAGACCAATATGTTCTATTGCCCGAGGTCAACGACCGAGGGCAATAGAACACTTTGGTCTTTCCCAATACCGAGGGGAAAATTGTTTGATCTATTACCTGACATCCCATTAAATAACTGTTTTATTACCTAATTATATTTGTTTTTAGACAGATTGAAAAAAGCTACTATTACTGGTTTCAATATTTAAATATTGCTTAGCAATTTTAACAAATAACACAAATTATCTTTTTTAATAATAAACATGAAGATTCGTATTATTTTTAATCTGCGCTTGTTTTTAGACTGCGCGGGGGACATATATATGTCCCTGGTTGATAGACTGCACTCGGGACATATATATGGTCCTTGGGACAGACATTTACGTTTATTTTCTTTTTACAATAAGTCACGCAAATACGTTATAATTAGATTGCACAATTTGAAGATAGATACAGATATTGCACATATAGAACCTCATCAAAATTAAAAAGAAACAGCAAGTAACGTCACATTGCTGTTAAAATGGCGTCATGATATGAATGATGTCACTCTGCTGAAAGAGCAATAACGTCAGGAATTGTACCGCACAAGAAGTAACAATTATACATGAAACTTCACGTTTAAAGGGTTAAATCGATTTAGATTACGACACTTTCATACGCTGTAATCCGGTGTGGACTAGACAAGATTTCGGATTGGTAATAAATATTCATGAGATTGCTTTGACCAATCGCAGTAAAGGTCAAAGGTAGCCAGGCAATAGAACACCAGGCAATAGATCACCAGGCAATAGAACACTAGAAAGCCAAAACCCCAAAAATAGTTGAAAATAAAAAAATACGTTATAAAACATGTAAAACTTTACAATTAGGTAATAAATATTTTTTTTATTTTTTTTTAATTCAGAACCTATCCCTTTACAACGGTGGCAAGCATCAACGGGGTACCAATGTTTGCGTCTAATAATCATAAATTATACAACTATATTAAAATGAGTATAAATCATACACGAACATTGAATATAACACATTTGAAATCATCAAAGAATAAAAAAAAATTCATTGTCATTGTCATAAAAGTCATAACATATTATCACAGAAACAATTGTGTCATTCTTCATCAAAACAAAATTATATACAATGTATATTTTTAATTGTACTTAATTATAAGTAAAATATAAGAATGACATATAAAATAAAAGAAACACAATATTAAGCGAGTTCCTGATCATCGACACATGACTCAATTAAAATAGATCGCTCTTTCATCATTTTACATAATTAGTCTTTTTACTGAACTGGTCGAGCAAGAAACCAAGCTCACTGTTAAAACTAAGACAAAAGTCGCCACAGCTTTTGAAAGGACGGTAGCTCTGAAAACGCAAGATCCGGATAAAACGATTGTATTACTGTTTCTATTTCCTCGAATAGTTCTTGTCTGATAATGATTGGTATATGCACTGCGCATCAAATCAACTGAACGGCGTAAAAATCATTTAAAGACAGGTGTAAAGTAATCAAACATCTCTTCAATTCATTTACGGAGAAGTGCATTATTTCCAGTATAATTGTTAGATAGACATGTCACCCCACTCGGATACAATTATAGTTAGATAGACATGTCACCCCACTCGGATACAATATCCTGATTACGAGCCAACCAGTCTTTGCTCTTTCTCCTTAATGCTACGTTCTTAGTGGAGAAGCAACAAATACCAAATTTATAGTCTTTGGTTTGACCCGATCGGGGATCGAACGCACGACCTACCGCATTCGATATTTTAATAACGAGTGTATGTGGTCGAGTGGTCTAGGGCGCTGGACGTAAGGCTAAGCGAATGGTGCTGCAGTGTATCAATGGTGTGGGTTCAAATCCCGTCGAGGGAAGAACAGAAATTTGACAGCTCTAAAATCTAATTCTAACACTGTTTAGTTTAATTTTCAGACGTATATATATATATATATATATATATATATATATAATATATATAGGGTACTGTAGGGTACCCTTTGAAATGACCCCAACTTTCCGTTCGGGATTAGGAGTTATAAACTTGTGTTTAATTCAAAGGTCTAGGCAGGGCCGCCAAGACAGTTTTTGGGCCCCAGGGAAAAAGGAAACTTGGCCCCCATCCTCCAATTCTCCAAATAATGATACTCAAACTAAGGAAGGAATCAGTACAGCAAAAATGAATTGATGAATTGTGATTTAGAAAACAGCTTTCTACTTGTTTATTTGTCTGGACCATTTATTATAATGACCTGGTACATTTATTAATAGATGTATTTTTATAAACAATAACTAAAAACAATAGTCAAATTATTTTATCGACAACCAAATATAAAACATATCTTCACTAATTTAATGCCCTAGGCAGCTGAATAAGTACACGTTTTAGTCTAAGTCTACCACATTTTTATTTGAAAAAGCATAGGGTAAAAACAATTTCAGCAGAAAATGTCACTCAGATAGGATTCCGAGGCTTTGGACAAAATTACCAAGAGGAACCATCATGCCTCGTTTTAACCACTTGCCTTCATAAGAATATTAATCAGTTTAAGGTTAAACTGAAGTCAATATACCAAAATTTGGTAGAAACTTCTTTTGATACCAGCAACTATTGTAGGCCTACTTTGGTCAGTTGACTTGTGCGTGTCCGAGATGTTATCCTTTTTTTTTATCTCTCTCAGTCTCTCTCTCGACATCTTTTGTACCGACCCACTCAGCATACCTTGATTATAATTTGTTTAACTTGTATGTTGCAATGTTTGACAATGACAATGTGGTGACTGACGAAGTGAAATTAATAAATAAATAAAAAATAAAGGGCCACCTGAACGGAATCAATTGAGTTTAACAAAAGTCTGATAATGTCTACTCACCATTATTGAGCCCCTTCCCTTCCAATCCTCGATCTGCTACTCTCAGAGGTAATTCTTAGGGACTTAACCTGGGACCCCATTTCCTATATATTTGTTTATTGCAAATCACTTAGGCCTACATATTTCAGAGCCCTTATATAAAAAAAATAGTGGGGCCCCTCCACCTGCAACCCTTGATCTGCCAGTGTCAATGATTGTTCTTAGGGGAGCACAAGCAGTCGGGCTTGGCTCTCATTTGAGTCATTTAATATACATTTACAAGTTGAAAATCACTAAATATATGTACATGGCCCCCTAAACTCATGGGCCCCAGGTCGCTGACCCGGCTGACCCCCCTCCCCCACACTCTTAGTGGGCCTGGGTCTAGGGCATGTACCTACATATGGTGATACTGCCAATGCGTAAACCTACTTAAAAAGGTCCTCCCGACATAAGCAAAGTTTTCTCCTAACCTTCTGTATTTTGACATATCTAAAAGGGTTTATTTTTCATCTAACATTGTAGGGATTCATCTTGTATTCTTGGTACTATCATGCATCTTTTTAGCTGCATGGATCCTTGAATTAGTGGGATTACACTAGTCCTGTACGGTGCACACAATTGTTATTTCTAAATGTCAAAAATAGAATAATTTCAAAAGTCACTCGGTGATAGTAACTAGGAAGATATTTGATCTATAAATCACCACTCTCGGGCGTAGAACTATTACAGAAAAGATATTCTATTCTCGGTTTCTAACGAAACAATTTCTATTTCCGATTTCTTACAGAACATATTTCAACTTTTGATTAAATCATGATCGCATAAATTTGAATTTGACAATGTCATTCTCACAAGTTTTAATATATAATCAAATATTCCAGTATATATGCTATTTTCGGTTCTTTACTAAACAATATCTACTTTTCATTCCTTTACAAAAAACATTCAACTTTTGATTTGGTTCTGATCCATCACATTGATGAATCGTTTGAATTTAATATTGTATTCATGTTTCAACTGTTGACATAGTTTTAAATTCCACATGGGTAGACTAATAGAAAGTTTGTAATCGTAGAAATCCCAGTCTGGTGGCAAAGGAAATGGTATTGTTCTGATATGCCTAACATTGTGTCTGCAATTGACGGAACTTCACATGAGATACAAATTCCATTCAATGAACCCCAACAGCAACTTGACAGTGGCCACAGAAAATACCATTGCATCCATACCCAGGTAAAAAAAATATAATAGTGAAAACGAGTAAGGAACCGACCTTTTAATTTGAAAGGGGGACTATGGTTTCAACCGTGCAGTAAAAAAAAGGCAATTTTGATGGGTGAAAATCTTGCATCAGAATATAGTTTCCTTGCATTTTGCTTGCAAAAATAGTTATTTCTTGAAAATTCTGTATCAAAATAATTTTTAGGAACAAACCATAGCATAACACCCCCCTCCCAACTCCTTTTCAAGTTAAACAGGCGGTTCCTAAGACATATTCTAAAGTATTCGAAATCACATTTGTAGCGATCAGAACGGAATCATATCTTATATTTTCGTTCGCAGTTCAAGTTATCATCATTTCGTTTTCTAAATCCAATGATAATTTATTTGATGCAACAAATAAAATATAGATTATCTAAACTGGTGCTAAAACTTGTCTTAATAATCTTGAAATTTAGCAAAATAATATATTATTTATATATTTATTATATCTTTGCAACATAAAACTTGATTCATAATATATCTTATAGGTTATCATCGACAACGAGGAAAATATAGTTCATGTTGAATCTGGATTTCTTGGTCACGAAAACGACGCAAACTGTTATCGCCAAATAGGGTCCATTGGACCATACGCACATTTGAAATTTCCTGCTAACTGTTACATTCTTGAAGACTGTATTTATTCAAATGGCAACCCTGTTATAAGCCCGTATAAAGTAACTGACATTATTCGCCAACCGCGAGCTGTAAAACGTGCGAGGCGGAAGTTCAACAGGTTACATCACAGACGAAGAGTATTTGTTGGAATTTACAACATTTAAGATTATTGGATCTTTATATAGACATCGAGGTAGAATTACGTAATAGTCTGGCAAAACCACGCGCTGACTACTATATATACCTGTAATCTATGTAAATAAAGATGAGATCACTTCATTTGTTCGCTTTTTGGAAAAGGGAAATGTCACCCCATGTCCAGCAAAGAAACGCATATATATTCTAAATTTGTTTTACAATCTTTATTCGTTAACCTCAATGAACATAGGAAATGAACCCTTGAGTCAACAATGTACCTATCTAGAAGTTCAAAACTAATCTGGTCCCAGTTTCGTACGATTTTTAGAACTTATTCAAATGAATTGCAGCTTAAAATCCTATAATGTTGTGGTAAAATGGCATATAAGAATTAATAACTAACTGCTTAGAGAAAAAAAAGAGTATGAAAACCAAAAAGTCAAGAGAAAGACAACACAAACCCGTCAAGCAGCGCAACACCCACCAAGCAAAAACAGATGAAACAAAATACAAAACAAGACCGAAAAAAACTGGACAAAAACTCAAGCAAGCGCAGCAAATCCCAAACACAAAAGCAAGAGTTTCGATTCAGTCGGAAGAACCGTTGAAAGACGATTCGGAATAGCAAGCAGTTCATATCATTCCTCATTAATTTTACTTTATATAGTCATTGCATTCAAGTTGGTCGAATCAAAAAGAGTTTGAAGATACCAAAAGGGGTAATCAGAATTCGTATATCGAAGAAGAACAGACAACACAATAGCCAAAAGTATAAACGACGATCTACAAAACATACATATAAAACTAAAGATCGAGTAGCACGAACCCCATTAAAAATGGGGGGGGGGTGTGAACTCATGTGCTCCGGAAGGGTAAGCAGTTACTGCTCCACTAGTGACACCGTCGTGCTAATCTAGTTACAAACCTAAGTTTACCGAAACAAGTGTTACCTTTTCATAGTTTCATCAATTGTTTTTGGTTTACACCCATAAATAACACAGACGCTGACCTAGCTGCATCGTATGCCTCACTAATTTTTATCTTAATTGTCAAGTCGCCTTAACTGTGCATGCCACAGAAACAACATACATGTATCAACTAAATGTGTTGAATTTCATTTGTCTTTATTCGTTTACAGAGTGTATTTATGTTTTGTTGCAGTCCAGAAAAAAATAACACACATTTGTATTTGAATTGGTCATTATATACAACGATTGAATTTAGACAAGACAAGGTACAAAAAATGGCAAATTTTCAAACAGTAACGAAATATAAGTATATTCTGTGGATAGTCACGCAATAAACGGTAAAGTAACGAAATACAACTATATTCTGTGGATATTCACGCAATAAACGGTAAAGTAACGAAATATAACTAAATTCTGTGGATATTCACACAATAAACGGTAAAGTAACGAATTATAACTATATTCTGTGAATATTCACGCAATAAATGATCGTATGCTTACGTTGAGCTACGTTCGTAATCTTTAGTTCTTTAGTTATCAAGAAATCTCCAATATACCATAAAGAACTTGAAATAAAGGAAACAACAGAAACAGCTTTCTCTTCGTCATTTCTTGACATTCAAATATGACACTAATGGCCAACTTTCTACCAGACGTTATGACAAAAGAAACGACTTCAATATAGCCAATATAAATTTGGAGTATGGAGTTTATTTTTCACAACTCATTGATCGATCTTGTCGTTTGAATTCAGCCCTTTCACAACGTTACAGTATTCCAAATTTCAGAGAAAGGGTGATGTCAGGACCAAGACCAAAACGCATATAGATAAAGAAGCAATCCCTATAGAGGCCCTGAATGTTGTACGAGAATAAATATTACACAAGTCATTATTCTAAAAACAATTGTAAAACTAAGTCAGCTTCGAGACATCTCTATTGAGAAACTAGAAAAAAACTAGGTTTACAAATCCCAGCTACAGAAGTGAAAATTTACAGAGAAACTTAGAAAAGACGTAATGCCAATGGACGATGGAAGTGCCAAAGCACATTTTGTTTTTGACACTTGTTTAGGAGTGTGGAACTGTCATTCAGAAATATATTCTTGTTCTTAAGAGCTTGAAGCTGTCATACCCCTCGCTGTTGAAACGACTTATAATTTACTGTCTCCACAAATTTTAAGAAATCTAAATGTCCAATTCATATTCCCTTCTGACTTTGACAATTAGGATCAACTGTTGAATGATCTTATTTGTGTAAGAAGAGTTTGAAGATACCAAAGGGGTAATCAGAATCCGTAAATCGTAGAAGAACAGACAAAACAATGACCAAACGAAAAAGTACAAAAGGACAAACAACGATCTACAAAACATACATATAAAACTAAAGATCGAGTAACACGAACCCTATGCACTAAACACCGGGGGTGAACTCAGGTGCTCCGGAATGGTAGGCAGTTCTTGCCTCACCCCCATCTCATGGAATAATGCTTCAGGATTTTTTCCTGTCTAGCTGATGTGGATGGTGATATGCCAGCTATGTCGATCTTTAAAGCGAGAAACTCGACAGGTTCTCCCCGACTGTTATGGAACACAGGAAAAGCTCATGCCAGTTTCAAAGTTGACATGTGGGAAGTATGACAGTGCAAATCCGGCAGATATGCTTTGGGTTATGACTCGCTATTTGAGCTCTATTTGGAACAAAAGTTTCCTTGGTTTGATGGTGTGGTTTCAATTTTAATAGACCCTCCTGCAAAGCTAAAAACAATTGATTATTACCCAGTTATTAATACTCACATTACTGACAATAAATGTGCCCACGAATGCCCTCGCTATGCGACAGATGGCGCAAATGATGTAGAACAGATGCAGGGCCCTCTTAACAACATAATAGGCCCCGGGAAAAGCAGTGCACTGGGACCTCTACCTACACAACCACTGCCACAGGAATAAAACTAATTGTCGATCATATTAAATACATTGTATATTTTTACTGTATTGGTACTTCCAACAAAGTCAGTGTTTAAACATTAAAAATCATCCCATACACAACATACATAAATTAGCATGGAAACTATGCTCGTGGGGACCCGGGCAACTGCGCCATCGTGCCCTTGCTCTAAGACGGCACTGTTCCCAGTGACCAAAGACCTGGAATATGCTATTCAGGTATAAACACACAATAATTTATTACATAGCTATAGCTATTTTGTTCAAGTCAACGTTTTGCCATATATTAAAAACCTGTAATCAATTTTATTCCAAGAGTTCATGTAAATCAACTCGTGCTAAATACATGCATCTGTACAAAGGTATAAACATTAGAAAAGTTTCAATTGAATCTGCTATAAAATGTCCTTCTTAGAAAAACCATAACTAAATCTGACCTAAGTTATGATTTTATTAGGTTAAATATATGATGCCTGATATGGGGGCAAAGGGCTCCAAAGGAAAGGGAGTGGACTAGAAATTTTCTAAAATCACCAATAACAGTCATTGGGAAATATTTGTATTATTGCTGGTGATGGATGGAGTGAACTTTCTCGTTATTATTGTTGAATGTTCTGTCATCAGCCTTATCAAAGCGGATATTTTCACCTTATTCCATCGCGAAGCTTTCCTTGAGAAAGCAGTCTCCACCTTAAAGCTGTCGTCTTCTACAGGTATGTCGAAACTAACATACCAAAGCATTTTTTCTGTTGAATCGTCTTCTACATTATTTTCATTGTTATAATTTACCATTTAATTCAGCTTAATGTTACAGAATAACTTAAAATATTCCTTTAATGGATTTTCAGATAATTGTCAAGTCTATACAAAAGTTGGTCACACAAATCAGGACATACAATCTAAGAAAAGTTATATCATGACAAATTACATGTACTTTAAAATGATGCACAGTTCTTGCTATCTGCATGATCAGGGATCGGAAAAGCAAGTTAGCTTTTGTAAATGGAGTACACAAAATAAAAATAAACAGAAGCCATACAGGACATGGGTTTTACTAAAGTGACATATTCTCGCGGAACACTTGAGGAATTGTATTCGTCATTAAAGTAATATTTATGCTTATTTTTGTTTTTGTTTTATTTTTTTTTGGGGGGGGGGGTGTTAAATATTGCATTGGTGTTTCGAAAAATTATTTTACGGAATATCTGTGTCACAACTGAACACGGATATGTTCCTATCATGCTTTCCTTGATAGATAGTTACAACGAACAAGGAAGCTACTGAACAAAGGCTGTCTAATGGTTAAGTTGCAGTCGTCACTTTTACCGTCGCCACCATCACCATGATTTAGTTAACCATTATTGAATATCTGTGTGGATATGTTCCGATTGTCGTAATCATAATCCGATCCTTTCCTCATTTATGACTTATCACCAGATTTGGAACAAGAGTAACACGACGGGTACAACTAGTGGAGCAGGAGCATGCGAGTTTGACCCCCGGATCTTTAGTTTTGCTGCACAGTGTTTTATAGATTATTGTTTGCCCTTTTGTCATAATCCATTTGACAATTGTATTGTCTGCCCTTCTCCGATTTACGTTTTTTTTACCTCTTTGGTATAATCAAACTTTTCTTATTAAAAAGATATTTGAAAGCTTCTAAAGGCAATATTAACAATCAACAAACTTATGTTAATTTATTAGATACTAGTATAAAGATATACTAAATGAAAAAAAAATATCATGTTTTCCATGCCAAAATAATATATAGGTAACATACCTAAATTGCTTTTTTATTCTCCCAGGGAGTGTGAACATGCATCCCCTGAGAAACCCGAATAACAATTATATTCTACTAGAGTGTTCTGATTAAACTACAGACAATGGACAAAAGTATTCGCCCACTTCCAATTTTCCCTATATATTTCATATAGACTACAGTTTAAAATATTATCTTGAAGTCAATTCATGTCCGATTTTGATCATTATTTTAGCAGAACGATATGTAGTTTTAGTAGTAATTTTGAAATACCTTTTTGAACGTGTTTTTCAAATCGCGATGATTTAAACACAGACTTAAATAATTTGTCTACAAACGTACTATCAAAGCATTGTATTTCGAACGAATTGTATTTAGTAGTGTGTTTAGCTTGTATATTCTCAAAATAGAAAATTATTTTGAAATTACAGAGTAAAACTACATTAAATTATGTTTTTATTGATATGAAAATTACCGAAATCGGATGTGAATTGACCTCAGTATAAGCTTTTGAAAAAATGTTGTTTTATATGAAATATATAGGGAATAATGGAAGCGTCCGAATACTTTTGTCCATTGTCTGTAGCGGTAATACTGCTTCAACAATGTTTTAAAATGATTAACCTGAAGTCAATTCAAGTCAGATCTTGATCATTTTTGCGTCAAAAAAGCAGATTTAATTTGGCTCTATTCTATAATAACAATATAATTTCACAAGATAGGCATTTTTCGAACTGAAAACCCTGTTTCTAAAAACTTAAGTGGTATGCATAAAGCTCCTTAGAAAAAAAAATACACTTAAGTTTTCACTTAAATCTAAGGTACCTATTGAGGTATCTTAAATATGTAAAATGCAGCGATTTCGAACCAATTAACAACGAAATATTTTCAATATCGTTGATATTCATATTTAAATGAATATCGGATGGGTGTATTATTCGAAATATTTTTTATGGGCTCTAATTATTAATTAATTCATATCTCAACAGAAAGCATACGTAACTTTTCCGGGCAGTTTACTTGATTTAATACGCCAAAAATATCAATATTCGTTGTTGGAACCATATATTTATGTCATATGGCAACATGTAATGATGATTGCTTAGGGTATATGGGGATAGTGGCTATTGACCCTTTTAATTTATGGGATAATGGATATTTGTGTAAATAATCAATCACGGGGATATGGGGTATTCAAATTGAATTTTAGGGATATCTTAAATTATTTTATGCTTTTAATTACAGAGATATTTTTGTCAAAACTTCAGGGGATACGAGATATTTGTACCCCCTCTAAATAAGCCTCTGTAATTGCCTCGCCTTAAAGGGAGCTTATGAATTATGAATTCCAGTTTCGGAAGAAACCTCAGTTCAACTGTTTGTATGTTCATCATTATATCGCTATGATTTGATATATTTCATATGTTATTTGTTATATGACTTATAAATGCTTCAATCATTGACGTGATTAATTAAAAGTAAATGCTAATTCATTGGGTTTTTTTTTAATTATTTTCGAATTATATTTAGAAAGAGTTCGATGAGTGAATATCAATGAGTCAATTTTTTGTTCACATATATCCAGGTTTCTATAAGAATCATTCCTTTATAATTAGAAGAAGTTGGGATTAAATACATATCAATGAGACATCAGTCGAATTTGGTTCCTTATCAAGGTCTTGAATAAATATCAAAACAAAAACAAAACAAAAAAACACACAAACAAATAAAGAAAAAACAAAACAAAACGTCACAAAAACAAAAACAAAACAAAAATAATTATACACACTGTGACTTTCCGGGGAATAGTAAATGTGGAAAAAATATATTGTAACTTTTTTCCTTGTGATTTTTTTCTACCGACGCAACACATACTTACGATATTACATTGAACACAGACACTATATCAATATTAATTCCATACAGTCAATGATGAGCGAAAAATCGTGAACGTAAAATTTTCCCCCAAAAAAGGAAAACAATTCGGTTTATTATTTTCGTGAACGGATTTCGCTATGCAGTTGCGATATTGTTGAACGCAGGACCAATTTAATGATTTCTACCTCAAATCGTTCATTGAATTTGCAGGCAACTATACCATCGGCAATATCCAGGTTTGTTATGCTGCTGCTCTGCCAGTTTCCATCGTTGAGCGTTCATGATTCTGCTGTCCGCACCAAATATTTATATTTGAAATTCAGATGAAAGGAAAAAAGAAAAAAAAAAAAGGCTAAATGCATATTAATATATTGCTTTATTGTGGAGCCCAGTAACTGACATGAGAATTTTAATTTCGTTTATGCGAAATAGTTTACGGAGCCCGTTTTCTGACATGAGAATATGTTTTATTTCGTTTATAGATATTTTTTTAATTTAGTTTATGCGAAATACTATTTCGTGTAACGTCATAAAAATATTTATCCTGTCAATTAACGGGCTCCGTACTTTATTGTTACTCATCAAAAAAGAATAAATTATAATTAAGAAAGAAGCGTCATTTAATTTCATAATATTAATGTTTTAAAAAGAAACCATCATAAAGAAAGATAATTAAAAAGTTGGCATGCGGTGAAATATTTATCCAATTACGAATTATACCTCAAAAGACGGCATTGTCATAATTTGGTCTTAATTTATAATGTGCTTTGCAAAGATTTGACCTTTCTATCTAAGACATCAGCAATGTTGCATATTTGGCATACATCCGGGATATGTCCAATGAAAGAATAACACAGGATTTACACAGACATCATGTTCTTTGTATTTGATCTCGATCTACTTTGATTATTTATTAGGTTTAAATAAAATAACTTGTCTTTTGTATGAACACTTATCTTTATACACGACTATATGGTTTAAAAGGAATGTATTACTTGGTTCTATTTTAAACTTGTCTTATTATTTGTTATGTTAATTTGTCAAGTACGCACATGTGTTTACCAAGAAGCTAATTGTATAGATTGATAAATTAGTACAAATTGTAATATCATACCACTGGTTTTTTTTCAAATGAATTCAAAGCTATTGTCAATTAAATTACGGGATAGATATTCGTGAGTCCGATCTCTGGTCGGATCATAGCAAACATTATACAATTTGTCCTTATATTTCTCGGCTAAGCATATGGTATTTAGGAGTGATCGTATGGTAGTTGGGTTTACAGGCTATTGGCATTTGCTCGCTTCATTTGATTAATGTTTGCATTAAAAAAAGTGCAGACAGCAATTCTTCTCTTCAAAAATGGGCTTACGATTTACGACTTACGAGTACCTACCAACACTCTTAATTTTGCGATCACTTTTTTCGTAAGTCATCAATCCTATTTATTAGTGAACCGGTTTTAACTCTTAAGAGGCATTTACGTCTACGTTTCCGACTTACGACCTTTAGTGAAACGATCGCCAGTTCTTTAAAAGAAAGAAAGAAAAACAAATCTTAAATTTCAAAACATGTACCTGTTTGTGTAATATTTACACACTTCCGACGTTCGTTGTGCACTTCTTATCTATACATACCTAAAGTTACAAAAATAAAAAGCCGATTCGATATGATTTTCTCTCGATTTCCATCAGTAAATAAATTATTTATTTTCTCCCAACAATCTAAATAACTAATAGTCGAAAAATAAAATAATTTAAGAAGTTGGGAAATCGGCAAAAATGGAAAGATTAGAGAAATTATGGGGGAAATAAATATTTGCGCTTTGGGAAGATGAGGGGTCCCTATTTGTTTACCAGTTATCAATTTGCAAAGTTCAAAGATCAAATTAATATTGGTCCTGGTTATTAGATAATAAGTGTGAACAGTATGTGCCGATCAAATGTTATTATTTATCAGAATGAAACCAAATTTGAAATATATTGTAATGATAAAACAGAAAGCCACTATATCACCGAAATTTTTTTGAAAGTAGCGATAAATACCATAACCTGGATATGGACAAATCACTCATTATACATACTGTGACTTTCCGGGGTATAGTAAATGTGGAAAAAAATATATTGTGACTTTTTTTTCTGTGACTTTTTTTCCTTCTTGTCGTGTGACTTTTTATCCTATGAGTTTTTTTCCTGTGACTTTTTTCCGTTTACCATTTAGGTATTGTATATATAATATCTCATTTATTGGAAGAGATGTACGAAAATCAAATATCAGTTTTATTGAAATTGCATGTCCTCCTATGAAAAGACAAACTATTATCTGCATCAGTGATTTTTGGTAGTTAAATTTTATAATGTTGATATATTGCTTCAACAAATATGTACAATGTCAATATAAACATGAATGACAAATAAAAGTAAAGAAATTACATATTTTTCATTGTTTCTACAGGTTTTGTTTGATTGTATTTATCCGAATATGTGTATCGTATACAGCTTTGGTTTTGCTTGGTTGCATTTCTCCGGACATGTGTATTGCATACACTTTGGTTTTGTCTTCTTTGGTAGTCTTTATATACAAGTTATACAAGGTTTTATTCATGATGATCACGAAGATTTAATTAACAAACATGTCATGATGATACGCGTAACTGATAATATTTAATCAATGAAGGATGGCGACATTATCTATCACACCGCAGCAGGCCGTCTGATAAAAACTTGACGAAAGAAAACACTAAAAACATGCGAGATAACTCGTACTGAGGAAAATAGTTGGACATGTTTGCGGTAGCACATATATTGTCCCATTTTTGTGTATTTCTTTAATGTATCTTTTTACGGAATTTCCGGCATTTATTATGTTTGCAATTTCCTGCCATGCCCTATTTTTGCCCCCAGAAGTTATCGACGAGGAAAACTTTGCTTTCAAAATAACTTTTCTCTTCTCGTGCTGCTCCAACAATACAACCTTTTCTCTATCTGTCCAATTTGGCTTCCGTTAAGACATTTTTTATGTTCAACAGTCACAAATAGTAACATTCAAACACACCCGAACTTGAATGTTTATCCGCACAAGGTAATAAAAGCGTGCATTATCTATCTATTGAAAAATTAAAGCGAAATTACCAAGTTTTGTGCAAAGGTATATTTGTTTATTGTATCAAAAGATTGTTATTATTATGCATTTATTTTGTTTCATTTTCCGCAATATATTTTTCGCGAACTTGTAACACTTTGTTGATGTCATATTGTTGTTTCAATGTTTAGCGTAGGAATTTCAGTAGCAACATGATTAAGGCTTATAAAATATTGTATCTATAACCTTATTTACCTTTCAAAGTGATTATTATCCTTGCATTTCATTACCAAATACTTTAGTTTACTTCATAACTACGATTATTACCTTGACATTGTTTACCGGATGTAGCATTATTTTGGGTTGCGGATATGGAATTGTGTGTGAAACGAAACTATATAAATGATATTCGGTTTTGAAAAACAAATTCGTTTGACAGTCAGCTGATTGGAAAAGTTCATCTTTAATTCTTGAAATTAACTTGCCCACAGTTACAGTGAGCACTTCAAATTGGTGGCAGCGGCTAAAACTTATTTCATACACATAAATCTCACATATTTTTTTTTTTCATAAGCACTAGGAATTATTGAAATTCAGAGTGCATAATATTCTATCTATTATTTGAAATTTTAGTAAGCACTAGAAATATTTGATATTTAGAGTGCATTGCAAATATACAATTTTTTGCACTAGGAATAATTGATATTTAGAGTGCATTGCATATATACAATTTTTTGCACTAGGAATAATTGATATTTAGAGTGCATTGCAAATTTACAATTTTTTCAACTGGAAATTATTGAAATTCAGAGTGCATATACCCTATTGGATGATTAGCACTAGAAATTATTGAAATTTAGAGTGCTTTGCAAATTTACAAATATTTGCACTAGAAAAAATGCTATTTAGAGTGAATTGCAAATTACAAACAAGAAAATATGATCATAAATACTATGAATAATAGATATTCAGAGTGTAGAATAAATCATGACAGTTTAACACTAGGAATAGTAGATATTCAGAGTGTAGAATAAATCATTTACATTTTTACACTAGGAATAGTATATATTCAGAGGGTAGAATAAATCATTTACATTTTTACACTAGGAATGATAGATATTCAGAGTGTAGAATAAATCATTTACATTTTACACTTGGAATAGTAGATATTCAGAGTGTAGAATACATCATTTACATTTTTACACTAGGAATTGTAGATATTCAGAGTGTTTGAGTGTACTACAATAAAACATTACAATTTTGCACTAGGAATAGTTGATATTCAGGGTGTACACATTAATATTAAATCACTAGGAGTTAATTGTAACTTAGAGTGTATATTATATAAAACATTAAAAGTATTTTAGCAATCTTACCTGGTACAATTTTCATTATGTATCTGAGGAACCGTCAATTACCTAACCCAATTTTTTCAAGTGTGGGAGGGGTTTCTGTGCCAGGGACCTCATATGATTTTAGGGCTAATTGAGAAAGGCCTCCTTTAGGGAATATACAGGATGTAAACATTACTGATGAAAATAAGATAACCCCTGTTACTCTAAGGTCTTATTCGCAAGCGGGTTCAAATAAATCCAGCCCAGGACTTCACAATTCTTTATTCACTCCAATTAGTTCAAATATTTGGCCCAATGGGTATGCTCAAAATTCACGTTCATGTAGTAATACTACAAGTGGAAATTTGATAGGTATTCAGGGAGGGACTTGTTCAAGTTATAATTCCCAAGCAATGACTAAGCCTATAACTACACAAGTAACTGACATAACAACTAATGCAGCGCCATTAAGAATGTCAATGAGCAACACAGAACTGTTCAGACCAAGTCAGTCTTCCATAAACAGCATGAGAGAATCTGAAGAGATAGTGAGACTGAAACAAAGAATATTGGAGCTAGAGCGTGAGAAGCAAGAAACATCTTTCAGACCACAACAAGACATGAGAATAGCAGGAGGTATCTGTGATAGAAGTCAGAACTACTGAGATTTCAACATGCCAGAGCCATACGAAACACCTTACGTTAGCAACACTTCTGCGACTTATCAGCCAGAACCAAGACAGCCAATCATGAATCTAAGAACACCATCTAAAATGCAGGAGATATCAGATCATGCAGTCCAATCTAGAACTGTATCAACTGTAATCTCTGAGCCATACAAATCCAGACTACCATTTTATAATGGAAAAGGGGATTGGAGGACATTCATGATTCAGTTACAGATGATAGCGGAACGAAATAATTGGAGCCCACATCTGCAGGCAGAAGAAATACTCTTGGTGCTAAGAGACGAGGCTTTATATTTTGCAACCGAGCTGACACCTGAAATTAGGAGCTCGTTCCGACTTCTTAATGCAGAAATGGAGAGGTGGTTTGGGAACAACAAGTTCCAAGAGACATACAGACGGGAGTTCTTTGGGTAAAGAAACAGTATAAGGAAACCACCCAGAAGCAATGCTGTGGCCCACTTCATCATTAAGCATGCACATACAGATCAAGTGCCATACAGATGCAATAACTGTAACTATAAATCAGTGTCCTTAGATAAATGGAGAAGACACATTCGAAAAGGGGACCTTACAAAGCATGTTTGCATTACGAGTACTACTCCTTATATCATTAGCGAGTCAGACATTATTGACATAACCACATCAACACAAAACCAGTTAATTATATATACCTCTAATAATAGTGATGATATGACAATGGAAGACACCATTACAATAGAGGATGAGGTGATAGCAGAAGAAGTTGAGGTGATAGTAGAAGAAGTTATTGTGATGGTAGATCCAAAAGATGAAAAAATTATGGAACTTGAATCGGAAATTGAATTTATTAAGGAAAAACACATTAAGGGAATAGAAGATATCAAACAAGCTCACAAGTTCGAGTGTATACGCTTTGGCGACTTCATAGAAAATCTGAATTTATTATTTATTGATTTATTATTAATGATACAATTGTATATCCTTTGGGAGGGGGAGGGGGGCTATCATGAAAATTTGAAATAAAAACACAGGACCGGACTAAGCAAAAAAAATAATCCAGGATTAGTTTGTTTTAAAAAAAAAATCTAGGACCCCTGTGTCCATGATTTTTTTTTTTAATTTAATAATATGAAATATTGACATCCACACTTTCCTTTTGGACAGCACATTTCTGTGTCCACACTTGTTTAATTAATAAAATATTTATTCACAAAGTATATGTTTTGAGATGACCCCCTTTAACTTACCTGTCAGCGTAATCGTATGACTAATGTGCAGGTATCAATCGATTTCCATAAATCTCTAATGAGAGTAGAACTATTAACAAAAATATATTCTATTTTCGGTTTCTAACGGAACAATATCTATTTCAGCTTTCTTTCAGAAAATATGTCAACTTTTGATTAGATCATGATCATATAAATTTGAAATTGATGATGTCATTCTGACAAGTTTTTATATATAATCGATTATTACAGAACATATACTATTTTCGGTTCTTTACTAGACAAGATATACTTTCGATCCTTTTACAGAAAACATTCAACTTTTGATTTGTTTCTGATCCATCATATTGATGAAGAGTTTGAATTTGATAATGTATTATTATTTGTTTTTCTTTTTAAATTAATTTAATACCATTATTACATTACATATTCTATTTTCAGTTTCTTACAAAGTATTTTAAAGTAACAATATTTACATAAACACATAAATGTAGATACGCCTATGTCTACATCACTTTGTTACTTTTGTTCCATATAATATTAACTTTACTTACAAGTAATTGAAGTTCAGCTTCAAATTTATTCCACGCTAAAAAATACTAGATCTTTCTCGTAGGTGTACTTTGTCTATTTCATCCGTGAACTTTACATAATCAAACTGTACTACCACTTATTCCAGGAACCAGTAGTACGTAGAATACAAAATGAATCCCCACACTGCTAGATAAAAAAAAATAATCCCTAGTAGATACTGCAAAATACTGAATGTCAGTAGAAATCTACAGACTTGAGGATCATTTCAAACACATATTTGACAACCTTATGGTCTTAGATAAAAAAATTGCTTGCATTGGAAAGTAAACACCTGAATTTGTATTAAATCAAAAGTGAAAGTAGGATTTTTGAAGGTTGACAACTACTTTCATTCTCGGAGGTAAGTTTCCAATTAGGTACCGGCTATCCATGAGAAATGAGTGTCACTTGTAATAGACTTCAGCACGTTATCCGTCTTTGATATTTTGTAAGAAAATAATGAAAACAATAACCGAAACCAGCAAAAATGTGAAATCTCCATAAACAATTAGAAGTGTTTGAAGATTCCAAAGGGTAATCAGAATCCGTAAATCGAAGAAGAACAAACAACACAATGGTGAAAAGAAAAGAAAACAAAAGGACAAACAGCGATCTACAAAACATACACATAAAAGTAAAGATCGAGTAACACGAACCTCACTAAATAACGGGGTGAACTCAGGTACTCCTGTTCTACTAGTCAGTGGCACCCGTCGTGTTAATCTAGTTACAATCCCCGTGACAAGTCATGAATGAGGAAAGGACAGGAAGTGCTTATTACAAATGGAATAACTTCCTTGGTATATCGCTGCGACATAACCATTTCCAATAATTTACTTCATGTACATAGTTATTTTCAAGATCGACTTCCAGAGGGATCGACGAGTCTTCGGATACGATTAGATAGATACAGTACCAACTCTGCATTATTTCACAATAGTAGGATGCAGTACCACGTACGTATATCTTACGCTGTCCGTAGGTGCCTACGGCATGCAGCCTCATAATCCCTGAAACTGTCTTCCTTATCAGCAAAGTAATTGACGGGGGTATTGTAATCTTCGTCTAAGTAGAACACATATAATAATCTCAATCTGAGTAGAACACAAATGAAATTTCTTCTCATTCTTAATGTCCCAATGTCTCTTGCGTGCTGAATCTATGTCTTTTCTTCTTAAACTACCTCAGTCTGAAGCGGCCCATTTACAAGTGCCCACAATGGGATATGATATTTATAAGCTTTTGAAAAATTGTTGTTTTATTTGAAATACATAGGGAATATTGGAATCGTCCGAAATTGTTTGTCAATTGTATGACCAGAAAGAAAAAAGCTGTGACGCTTTTCGGATAACAATGTTCCTAAAAGACTTAAGTGTACTGATATTACTGACTATTACCATTACTAAAATATAGAAAAAAGCCATCCATCCATGTCTGCAATGTTGCATATATGGTGTTCTTTGGCACCAGGTTTGTTTTGTGCGTTGATCTTTTCAGCGGAAAGCGATGCAACCCGTTTTGCCATTTTTGTGTACTAGCAGACGACAATTTTCAATTATCTCCCCTTTTAAAAAACAGAACAAATTGATAGGGGGGGGGGGGTGGGGGGGGGGGGGTCCGTACAGTAATTGTTTTCTAGCATTTTCTTATTGTAATTTATATTTCAAGATCAATAAAAAGTATGAAGTTATGATGAGACGCAATTTTACCAAAACAATCCTGTCCATTTCCCCGGTCCTATCACGGGGTTACGGGCTTATATCTCCGGCTTGAATACCCAATGAAATTACAGGATTGGTTTGGTTTTATGATGTTAAACGCCACTTTCAACAATATTCCAACTATATCGTGGCGGTCAGTTATTGTTGGTGGAGGAAACCGGAGGACCCAGAGAAAAACACCGACCTGTCTCAAATCACTGACAAACTTTATCACATAATGTTATATGCCTCTCCCTAATAGGGATTCGAACTCACAACATCAGTGGTGATAACCTCTGATTGAAGAGATTGTTGTAAATCCAACTGCTATACGATCATGGCCATGCTGGTTAGCCAAGATATTTCAATTCAGTAGTATATATATATAAACGTCTAAAATGGTTTGTAAAACAACACCAAGTACACAAAACAAAGTGATAAAGAATTAAACACTTCGTAGAATGACAAAATTTTCGTCCCATCGAGGGACTTTATCAATGTCTAATTAAATAAAATCTCGAAACAATATAGCGACTTTTCAAATTTATATGTACAATCTTTTCAAATATATATATACAAACGTCTAAGCAAGTGACAACCATACAATATATCTGTCCCACTGGATCTAAATGTTACTTGTGACACTAGGTTAATACTAAATAGGGAGTGGATGTGGTCGAGTGTTCTAGGGCGCTGGACGTAAGGCTAAGCGAATGGCGCTACAGTGTATCAATGGTGCGAGTTCAAATCCCGGCGAGGGAAGAACAAAAATGTGACAGCTCTAAAATGTAATTCTAACACTGTTTGGTTTAATTTTCATACGTTTATATATATATATATATACCTAGTATCACAAGTAACTTTGAGATCCAGTGGGACAGATACATTGTATGGTTGTCACTTGCTTAGACGTGTGTATAATATACTTTATTTCCTGTGACTGTATGATGAATTCTTCATTATCCTATATAATATATTAAGCATTGCTGAGTTGGATTGCTGTCAAATCATAATATTAAGTATATATGTACCATCTACACACACTTATACACATGTCTTACGTCTAACCCTAGATTTGCCTTACGGGAAAAGGTAACACTACGATTATTGAAGCTCCCTTTAAAGGGAGTGGATGTGGTCGAGTGGTCTAGGGCGCTGGACGTAAGGCTAAGCGAATGGTGCTGCAGTGTATCATTGGTGTGAGTTCAAATCTCGTCGAGGGAAGAACAAAAATGTGACAGCTCTAAAATCTAATTCTAACACTGTTTGATTTAATTTTCAGACGTATATATATATATATTAATAATTCATTTCCAGAAGACATTATATAGACATATAGATGTATCCTTGCTTCATTGTTATGCATTTTGATTATATTAAGACTAGTGGAATGATATCTGTATATATTAAATAGACCTTTATGTTTGTATTTTTCAGGTACATGAATATCGATTTTAACAGTGGTTCAATTTCATGTATGAAGGAGAAGACACAGACAAAAATTTTGTAATAATTATTGTGAAATGTAAATTGTATATGATGGCGCTTAGTCTGAAACATACATATAAAATATAAAATTACAGATATATGAAATGAATTTATTTGGTTACTTGTGTAGATCGTCAATAATGAAAATCAGTGCAGGAATACAGAGAAAACCATGACAACAAACATAAAACAGAAAATACAGTATACGGAACATTCAGAATGAGAATGTATGTCATACACTATGGATGAACTGATATGCTCTAGTAGATTAGCAGCGTCTGACATGATATTTGTCTTGGTCATATAGAATTCGATATTGCTCTTGAAATCTGTAGGTTGAAGAAACGTGATACAGATCTAGAGAAGGCTCTCCAATATGTTTGAAACAATTGTGTAACTTTTGGGATCAAGGTCATAGTTGGGAAATGACCAAGGTTATACCGATTCATATATAAATATACTAAATATCTTAAGGCTACATTAATTGGGAAAAACAATTAAAGCTGTGACAAATTATGCCAAAAAAAAATTGAACTTGAGTCGTGATGATCTCATGATGATGGACCCAATTACCAAATATCAGATTAAAGAAACAAAGATATTACCTAGCCAAAGCTTCTGTTGACAGCTTTGTGAATTGAAAAGTTCAAATCAAAATACCACACCACGACTGAATGCTGTTTAATTGGACTAAAACATATGTCTCTCCTTCATCTATAGAAGTCACTCTAGTAAAGGAAATGCCCAGCAATGATAATCTACAAATAAGCTAGCTCATTGTTGGTGTGTGTGATGGGCATTTACTCTATAGTCAGTTATTTGACCTTGAGATTAAACGGTCATGATTAGATATGATATGAGGGGGGGGGGGGCATCGTGGCCGTGATCGTATGGTAGTTATATGTATTACTAACCACAATCAGTGCCTATCACCACTAACGTTATGAAGTGTACTCGATACAATATTATGTGATACAATTTGTCAGTGGCTTGCGAAGAGGTCGGTGGTTTTCTCGGGATGCTCCACTTTTCCCCACCATAAAAATTGACCAACATGATATAACTGAAATATTGTTGAAAGTGGCGTAAAGCACAATAAAAACCAATATATATGGTATATCAAGGTCACATGAAGGTCATGATGATAAGCAATACATTGTTCGTGGCATTACACATTCATACCAAATTTCATCAGCATAAGATGACAGTATGGACACTAACATGACCCCAAAATTCATTTACTTGACTATGATTGTAAAGGCATATGAAGGTCGTGATGATATATGGCACACCATTTTATGATAATACAGCTACATACCAAATATCATAAATCTATGACAAAAGATAAAAGAGTTACAGCTAGGATTCGAAAATTCTCCTAAAATCAATTATTTGACCTTGAAATATTAGGTCAAGGTTACATGAAGGTCATGATGATACATGACACGCCATCTTATGATAATACACCTGCATACCAAATATCATATGGCCATGTCAAAATTAAAAAAAGTTACAACCTGGATACGAAAATTCCCTAAAATCAATTATTTGACCTTGAGATCAGAGGTCAAGGTCATGCGCAGATCGCGATGATCCATCGCACAGCATATTATGATAATACAGCTACATACCAAATATCATAAATCTAATTCAAAGGATAAATGCGTTACAACCTGAACAAGGTTGTTTGAGTATAAAAAGATTTAGAAGAAGGGAAAGTCTTATTAAAACAATATGTCTCCCTTCATTCCTTCGTTTAAGGAGAGAAATAATTGTTCATGTTAGAAATTTAAATCTGGAAAAACGTCATCAAAATGCATCAAAATCGTGTCACTATTGTATTAATGAGCTACACATTAAGCTTGATGTTGATATCAAGTTTGATATATTTAATATGAAGTTTAAAAATCATTTGTTCTACCTAACACTAGTCATGTTAAAGAACAGTTAACCTATTCAGCATATGCCAACACTTTTTCTTACCTGTTTATGCATATTTTTCAAATTGTTGTGATAGGTTGAATGAACATTTTCAACATACAATGATCCCAAATTTAATGATTAAGATAAAATATTCAAAATATATAATAAACCTTTTAACTAAATGTCAAAAATAGAATAATTTCAAGTCACTCGGTACTAGTAACTAGGAAGATATTTTGGTGTGTTTACGTTGCTCCCACTTCATTGATTGGTATACAGGTATACAGGTAGAAAAACGTTGTGGGAGAAACGTGAATAATGTGTTAAAGTAATTAAAGAAATGTACCTATAATTAGGCTGTGAATCCAGTATAAATAAAACTCATGTTTGAAAAAGGAAAAACATATTTATTATCATATGTCATTAAAAAGCACTGATACCTTAAATAAGCTAAATGCAGAAAATGAACTAGAGGCTCCCAGGAGCCTGTATAGCTCACCTGGGTATAATAACAGCATCAGTCAATAAAACTTGATAACTTGGGGAAAAAATAACAAATGTAGCCCTCGTCATTGCAGACCCCTTCTACAAAATAATTTGGGCAGGGGTTCCCCTTTAATGCAAGCTATCAAAATTGCTATAGAAAAACATATATGTCAATGATTCTCAAAATTTAGCTTTTGCTACTTCACATTTTGTAGCAGAGTTGCTTCCCTTTGATTATTTGAGTAACCAAAAGCAGTTGGTCAACAAAAAATGCATTTCAAGAGGAAAAACTCTTCACACAGTTGTCGCACATTTTCAATTGTGGAAATTTTTTGTAGATCTTGACATGCTGAACATTTTTGCAGTTTAAACTTTCCATCTATCTCTAATAGTTTTTGAGATATAAGATGAAAGTATTAAAATTTAGAGCATTTTGATGAAAAAGGCAATAACTCCAAAATTGGCAATGGGATTTACCTCACAATTGCGGGATAGGTAGATCCTGACATGCTGCAAATTTTGCCATTTAAACTTAACTTTTATCTCTTATAGTTTTTGAAATATAAGACGAACAGTATTAAAATTTTTAAATTGTTATGAAAAAAGGGCAATAACTCCAAGATGGGTAATTAGATTTACTTCAATATTGCAGGGTAGGTAGATCTTGACATACTGAACATGTTTGCTGTTTAAACTTAACATCTATTTCTTATAGATTTTGAAATAAAGGACGAAAATTATTAAAATTTTGAAAATTTGATGAACAAAGGGCAATAACTACAAATGGGTAATGGGATTTACTTTAAAAAAGCAGGGTTGGTAGATCTTGACATGGTGCACATGTTTGCAGTTTCAACTTACCATCTGTCTCTTATAGTTTTTGAAATAAAGGACGAAAAGTATTAAAATTTTGAAAATTTGATGAAAAAAGGGAAATAACTCCAAAATAGGTAATCAGATTTACTTCAAAATTACAGTGTAGTTAGATCTTGCTGTGCTGATCATTTTTATCCCATATCAGATTTTTGATATTATTAACTGTTTTTGAGTTACTACCCAAAACCTACAATTTTACCATATGTTATATTTTAAGTAACAGCGGCCATGTTGGTTGGTGCACGGCATCACGGGACACAATTTTGAAACTAGACACCCTAGTGATGATTCAGACCAAGCTTGGTTTCCAGAGGAGAAGAGGAGAAGATTTTTGAAAAAGTTTACGACGTACGATGAACGACGACGACGACGACGGACGCCAAGTGATGGCAATAGCTCACCTGACCCTTCGGGTCAGGTGAGCTAAAAAGCATAAAGGTAATATTCATATAAACAAAAACAAGTAATATATAGCATTTCACAAATAAACATACAAGTATTATATAGATATTATTCATTAAAATTAAACTAATGTAATAGAAAAACTAAGATAATAAATGTGATATGCAAAAACATCAGTACAAGAGTGACATGCTGTAGAATGTGGGAAGAAATAACGTCATCGAGGTCTGGATTGGTGCCCATGTAGTCTACGCTGCGTAGTTTTCTTCTCTTCGTATATGGTGGGAATTGGTGTGGTTTCTTTGGTTAAGCTTTGAACAATGCAAGCTTACTTTTACTAGAAATCACCACTTCCGGGAGTAGAACTATTCCAGAAAATATATCCTATTTTCGGTTTCTAACGAAGCAATTTCTATTTCTGATATCTTACGGAACATATTTAAACTTTTGATTAGATCATGATCGCATAAATTTGGAATTGATGACGTTATTCTGGCAAGTTTTTATACTTAAATCGGTTATTACAGTATAAAATCTATTTTCGGTTCTTTACTAAACAATATCTACTTTTGATTCCTTTACAGAACACATTCAACTTTTGATTTGGTTCTCATCCATCATATTGATGAAGAATTTGAATTTGATAATTTATTACCCCGTTTTTGTGAATACCGTTATTACAATTCATATTCTATTTTTGGTTTCTTACAAAGCATCTGAAAGAAACAGTATTTACATAAACACAGAAGTGTAGATACACGAAGGCTTACATCATAATGTTTTGAACCTAATAAGATTTTGAGATTTTTGTTCATTATAATATTAACTTACAAGTTCAGCTTCAGATTTATTCCACTCTAAAAAAAAACTAAACCTTTCTCGTAGGTGTAGTGGTCTATTACGTAATTTCAACCCGGAACTTTACATAATCGAACTTTGAACTCGCTAATTCCGGGAACCAGATGTATGATTAAGTTGTACGTAAAACACAAATGAATCACTACACTGTTAGATAAAAATAAACCCTAGTAGATACTGCAGAACACTGAACGTCAACGGAAACCTACAGATTTAAGAATCATTTTAAACACACAGTTGAAAACTAAAAAAATGCTTGCATTGGAAAGTACCCACCTGAATTTGTGTTAAATTAAAAGTGAAAGTAGAATTTTTTTTCGGAGGTAAGTTTCAAATTAGGGACGTCTTCCATGAGATATGAGTGTCATTTATATTAAGCTTCAGGTCATACCTGTATAAAAGCCCACTATATTTTTCTTAAGTTATTTATTATTTTACGTCAGCAGAAACCTACAGATTTAAGAATTATTTTAAACACACCTTTTAAAACATTATGGTCTTAAATAAAAAAATGGCTTGCATTGGAAAGTACCCAGCTGAATTTGTGTTAAATCAAAAGTGACAGCAGCATATTTAGAGGTTTTATATTAGGTTGCATGCCTTCCATGAGATATTGGGTGTCACATATATATTAAACTTCAGGTGATACCTGTGTTAAAAGTCCAAAAAGATTGTGTTAACTGTTCACGCGGCACAACTCGGACTTGATTTTTCTTTTAACTATTTTCTTCCATGATATTTTGTAAGAAAATAATGACAAATTAACAAAACTCGTTAATATGTAACCCCCTCCCCCTTTTTTTTACAATACCCCGTCATAAACAATAAACTAAGAGGTCAGTATATATGAAACTAAAATGTGCGTTAGAGAGAAACGACTTTCTCGATCAGTAAATATTAATACCTATTAAATTTTTTTATATCCTAGAATGTGATTATAAGTTCTATGTGTCAAGCTTGATGGAATGCTGTCAACAGGTGACAGGTGCACTGTATAAGGGTCAAATCATAGTCTTCGATTTTTGATAAATGCATTGACATAAATAAACACTAATTGTCACCAAATCGGGACCATTAGGAAATAAATATACTATTGTGGAAATATGTATAAATATATGATGTAAAAGGAACCCAATTGGTTTATTTTAACTCTGTCAGTAAAAAATGGTACCAATATTCAAATCTAAGGGTAATTTTTTCGACACAACAGATACGTTACAATTCTGTTTTCATTCATTTCAGCAAACAAATTCTCATTAAAAGATATACAGATGCAATTTTTTCCTCCGAAAACATTTTAAAAATACTGAAGGTTTGATAAAAAGAAATGTTGAAAAGTTTAAATTTTATTTCGGAATTTAAACCTTAATCAAAACACAACAGTTTAGAGAATATAAAAGCCTTTAAGGAATGATTAGATATTGCTCCAAATATGCTCAAATTTCAATATTTTACCACTCCTTTTAAAAATTATTATTTATTATTCAATTGTTTATATGTTTGATGTATGGTGCTTAATGCCACTTTCAACAACATTTCAGTTATATCGACTGTTTTTTGTAAGCTCGCCTTCCCAAAAATATATTTGTCTTTGTTATTTAGCCCAGTCAAGAAAAGAAATGTGCTATGTTCGGGTGAACATGTGAAATAGAACATAAATAAATTTCTGTTCGGTACAGGGCTAAATAATTATAACTGTAGGTGTATGAATACGCACGTGTTTCTCATGATAGAAAGTCTACCCGGTCGGGTACATGGCGGGAATTTAGTCATTCGAGAGCTTACACCTGAGCAGAAAACATATACCAAGTTTGCAATAAATATACAATTTTAAAAATAGATATAGCAAAATTATATAGTATTTACTAAATAAATGTGACTCGCACATGCAGGGTTTAGATTTTGTTGTTTTTGTTGTTTTCTTTTATAGAGAAACATTATTGTTATAATTTCTTATATTCTATATTTATATATTTTGTAGATTTATTAGATAGATGCCTCCATGTGAACCGGACTCTTAGGACTTTTATTTTGACAAAACAGCTGTCAAATCAAAGTTATTTACCGGTCTACATGCAATTATCTGTTTATATGTGTTTATTAAATGTTGGCCGACTTTTTTATGTAAGCTCGCCATCCCAAAGTATATTTGTCTTTGTTATTTAGCCCAGTAAAGAAAAGAAAAGTTTTATGTTCGGATGAACATGTGAAATAGAACATAAATAAATTTCTTTTCGATACAGGGCTAAATAATTATAACTGTAGGCGTATGAATACGCACGTGTTTCTCGTGATAGAAAGTCTACCCGGTCGGGTACATGACGGGAATTTAGTCATTCGAGAGCTTACACCTGAACATAAAACATCTGCCAAGCTTGCTATTAATATACTATGTTTTCTTGGGTCTACTCTATTATCATATCCATGTCTGACGAAGAAAATGGGAGTACTGAAGACATCTGTTACTACTGTGGTGCTGTCGGACACTGGTCCCTCAACGGTCCAGAAAACCCCCAGGAAAAAAGGAGCACCAGCGCAAAATGAAGTATTGCCTTTTATAAACACTAATTATTGTTTAGAAGCATATGAATATGATAATGAAATAGTAATAATTCATAATGTCAAGGGTAGATTGAAACAAAACATCATTATTTCGAAAGAAAAACTGTTGTTAGCGCACAGTTCTAGGAATTTAGTTTTACCTATTTTAGAATATTGTTATTTTTCACAATTTGAGGAAGAACTGCCTTAAGTAAAATTAAAGAATTACCAATTGGCACATGGGCATCATAAATTTGTAAATCGTGCTATAACAGATTTATGAATTACAGAGGTTGTGTGTAAAATGTATAGCTTGCCAAAAGTAGTAAATCCATTGTCTGTTTCTGTCAACTCGACTGGAAAAGAAAGGTTGATTAAGTATTTAACATTAACAATATGTAAATATGAAGGGATGAAAGAAGCGAAAGTGTACGCTGCAAACAAGAAGCATTGTTATAAATTAGATCTAAGGCACGGGTATCATCATATAGATATGCATTTATCTTCTCAAAAATACCTGGGTTTTTCATGGCTAGAAAATAACATAGCTAACTATCACACTTTTACTTCCTTGCCATTTGGTCTAAGTTCTGCGTGTTTTATTTTTACCACAATAACCCGCCCAAAATTTTGGAGATCTAAAGGTTTTTTAATAGTTGTATATCAAGATGATGGTCTCGGGTTTGCTGATTCTGAGGAATCGTGTAATTATATGTCTGGGAAAATTTTGACAGATTTGTTGTCGGTGGGTTTTCTGTCGAATTATGAAAAAAAGTGTGTAGAAGCCACAAAGGAGTTTAGAGTGGTTAGGTTTTGTCTGAAATCTGGACAAAGGTATTTTATCTGTGCCAGATTTAAAAATGAACAATATTTTGACATATTTACAATTGGTAGTTGATAATATTAATCAGTTTACTGCTAGAAAATGTGCAGCAGTTGCAGGCAAAATAATAGCTCTTTCTCCAGCACTTGATAATATATGTAGATTGATGACTATGCATTTACATGTCATCATTAACGAACGATCGTCGTGGGATTCAGTTGTTCATGCAGATGCATTTTCTATGAGAGAGTAACAATTTGTGTTGTCTTCTTTAGAGTCAACACCAAATTGTGGCATTGCACTGATTCAGAGAATCCCAGAGAGGATAATTTTTAATGACGCAAGTTCTTACGCAGGAGCTGGTTATCTGTACAATTTTCAAATAATATCATCCATAAGATGTGGGCAAATGACGAAATTATAAAAGGTTCAACATGGAAAGAGTTGTAGGCTGTGGAGATTACTTTAAAAAAGGGTGTGTTGATATTTTCAATAGCAAATTTGTCAAGCATTTTACCGATAATCAAAATGTAGAAAGAATTTCTGAAGTTGGTAGCATGAAAAAGGATAATACATACGAATATGGCGGCATGAAATTTTGAGAGGTAACAAAAAGAGATAATATGGTGTAAAAATAATGTAAACAGCACATTAACTGATGTAGAAATAACTTGAAAGTGATTGGAACAATATATGATTGAAATGTGGGCTTAATGAATATTACCAGAACTCTTATTATCAGTGATTTGAACTTTGTAAACAAAGGATTTGATATGAATATAAACAAATATGGCCGACGAACATAATACTCCGATAAAAACAGGTTTGAAAAGAGATTTACCATATAGTCCCAAACGATATATCACCCTCTATAAAACAATCGGAAAAAGTAGCTAGAACAAACACCTTGTCTTCTTCTCCATCACTTTCCGAGACTGTGATGTCCAACTAAACGGTCTCTACATCGCCATCGGAAGGTGAAACGGTATTGCAATTGTCAGATGTGATATGTGCAGTTATAAATAATCCGCAATTTGTGGATGTTATCATCCCAATGGTACTAGACAAAATCCTCGAAGCCATGAGACCGCACGTCGAAAAAATTGTTACCGATCGTCTACAGTCCTACATAGAAACAATTGAACATACTAAAACTACTGTACTAGCACCGGAAACTATCATACAACAACAGAACCAACTAATAAATAATCTTACAAACAAA
Organism: Bathymodiolus brooksi; assembly: GCA_963680875.1. Lineage (NCBI taxonomy): Eukaryota > Metazoa > Mollusca > Bivalvia > Mytilida > Modiolidae > Bathymodiolus > Bathymodiolus brooksi. The sequence continues at coordinate 25,233,965 of OY804588.1, forward strand.
ATCAACAAACTGGGCTCTAGAATAGAAGAACAAGAACAGTACTCGAGACGAACGAGTCTGCGTTTTAATAACGTAAAAGCACCAACAAATGATAGGGGCGAAATACGCAGGCCAATAGATACTGATGCTCTAGTCCTAAAAATATGCAACACTAAGCTAGGACTACAACTTAATACCAAGGACATAGGCAGATCGCATCCCATTGTCGAAGTTAGAAATGGTAAAATCTCCATAACCACACGTTTCCTTTCTTATCGGCAAAGACATATGGTATTTTCACACAAGAAAAAGCTGAAGGGACATCCTGATAATCTTTTCATTACCGACAATCTTACTAGATACTGTTACGGACTATTAAAGAAGCTCAACTCTCTACGAGCAGATGGAAAGCTACATTCTTTTTGGACTCATGATGGGTCAATAATTGTGAAACGTTCCGAGAATTCTGGATTCATGACTGTCAAAACAAAGGCTGATATACAAAAACTTGGCGGTGTATTTACTGACGAAGAAATTGTAGATGATTATTAAACATTTTGTATATAAATGATCTGTCAGTTAAGTTTGTTTTGAAAGAACATGTGCGTTTGTTTACTAACAATATGTGTATATGTTAACAATAGTTTTCCAGTTTCATTGTTTAACTTTGTACGCATGAACGCACGTAAGGAATACCGCGGCTATGTCAATCATAAAATTACCTGAATCAAAAGGATTTAAATCTACCTTTTTTTTGTTCTTGTTAAATGTCCATCTTTGTTAAACAACAGTAATATTTATTTATTATAAATACGAAATGCTACCATATTTTTGTGGAATAATCTACTGTTATATATATTCTACTTAGTACTACATTTTTTGTGTATTGTTAGTAGTTATATCATAATTAAAACGGCAATTTCATTGTAATTGAACTGTTATACTTTATATATATATATATATATTTATTGACGTAATTATTTAATCAGTCACGGAAATAGTTGCTGTGCTATCTTGTTATTCTGCATTAAATCGTGTAAATGTTCTCTTATATATTTGTAGAAAAATAAGTTGGCATTTTGACATAAAAATCCGTTATCCTATGTTGATAATATGAATCACGGTCGGTTCGATAAGTAATATCTTGTGTAAATAGTCACGGTTGAAAGCTTGCTCCTCTAAACGTTAAACATAATGTTTCATTTCGAATATTCCTTTTTCAACAGTAAATCGAAAACAATTTAGTTGATTTTATTGTCAAACCAATACTGAACTACATGTATGTAATATTATGTGAGATGGTCAGTATGTTACACTTGTATACGTTTATTTTTCAGGTCTATCTTCTCAGTTATTTTTCTTGAATAATTAAGCAATATATACTAATGTTCCTTATGTGTATATATAATTATTTGTTCTTTGATTAACTAGAGTATATTGTAAGAATATGATACCACCATTTTTTTCTCTTTTGAATTCGTGTTTTTGTCAATTTCTACAAAAATGATTTGTTTTTTGTACATATTGTTTGTAATGTTATTAACACCGTTTGATTTTTTTGCACTTATCATGATTTGCCCTTGGTCGGCCACAACTTGTCACATTTATTATTATATTTTTTTGATAGACCAACCATTTTTATTTTGCAGACATCTTATTTTTGACAATGGGTAGTGATATCATATCACATAGAATTGCTATAGGGTTGTTCTATCATAAAATTAGCATTGCTTGTAAAAAGATGTCATTTATTCATTTTCGTTTTAGCGACATACTGTTTTCACTATATGTTAGATTTTTTAAGTTTATCAAAGCAGGGTTGACTATGTTCCGGTCTAATTTTACGGCAATGTCAGTTTGTTTGATTATTATTTATACGCTTATAATCGCTGGGGATGTGGAACTGAATCCTGGCCCTGGGGAAACACCAGTAAATTTTGAAGATCACTGTTTGTCAATTTTTCACGGCAACATTAGAAGTCTTCGTAATAAGGTAGATTATATTTCCAATATTATTGAAGATTATGATATTTTATTTTTTACAGAGACACATCTTGATAAATTGGTATTAGACAAAAATATACATTTTTCGGGTTACGATATTCCAGTGCGAAAAGATAGAAACTCCGATGGAGGTGGTATAATAATGTATTATAAAACTCATGTTAATATCAAAAGACGCGTAGATTTAGAGAACCCACTTGTTGAATGTATGTGGTTCGAATAAAAAACCAAGCTACAAAATATTTTAATAAATTTAGCAAATTAAAATGCAAATATGACATGCTAGTATGTGTGCCTTCATTGTATCAAATCAAACCATATTAAAACATGATCTTGGACGTACAATGTAGAAATAATCTTACCTGCATGTCACAATGTTCCGGTAATGGTCGCCATGTTGGATCAATCCAAACTCCGGGCTACCGGCTCGGTTACCATACAGTGGAAATAGTCATAATATTAGTCAAACTACAAACAGATTATCGATATCCCAACAGTCATTTTTTCCGTCGACGACCAAGTTATGGAATTTATTAGACCTGAGAATACGTCAACTTTCAACTTTTGAATCCTTCAAGTACACATTGAAACAACACTACTATAAAAATGCTAAACCCCGCTCCTATTATAATATTGGCAACAGATATTTAAATATACTGCATACTAGAATAAGGAATAATTGTAGTGCATTACATAATGATCTATTTTATGATAATTTGATTCATCTTGTTCTTGTGGATATTCCACAGAGAATGCTGAACATTTTTTATTGTACTGCAAGAGGTTTGATGCACAAAGAAATATTTTGTACCGTTCTTTAATAGCTGCAAATGTACACATTGACTTAAACACCTTGCTGTTTGGAAGTCAAATTTATAATATCTGAAGAAAGAAAAAGAAGAAAGAAAGTTAACGGATCAGTACGAAAGGAGCAATCTTTATAGAGGACCTTCCATAGATGCTTCCTACCAAGTTTCGTCATTTGGTCAAGCGGTCTCAGAGGAGAAGATTTTAAAAATCGGCCAATCAGAAACAAGAATTGCCTGTGGCTGCCATGTTTGTTAATGGATCGGGACGAAATGAGCAATCTTTATAAAGGACCTTCCATAGATGCTTTACCACTTTTATGATCAATTGGCTTTGCGGTTTGAGAGGAGAAGATTAAAATGTGAAAAGTTAACGGACGATGGATGACAGACGATGGACGACGGACCCCAAGTGATGGCGAAAGCTCACATTGCCTTCGGCAAGGTGAGCTAAAAAGGTATCAAAATATAAAATCTTTTGTTCTGTGTTATTTTTTTAATTTTCGCAATTTGTTTTTCTATTATTTTCTGTTAAGTTTTTATCATTTATTTTTTATTTATTTTTTAATTAAACTTTATCAGTATTGCTGTATTACTTTTATTAAAGAGGCATTAGCTACGACTTTGACCAAAAAATTATATGTTTTGGAAATTGGTAAATAGCTTTGAAATGATGAAATAAAGGTAAATATTTCACATTAAACAGCTTATTCGCCTTTTGAGAACGAAAATTACCATCGATTTATTATTTCCTTGCAAGCAAATAATTTGACCTCGCTATTTCCGTATGCAACTGACCTTACTAGTGACAGGTAAAAACGAATAATTTGTACTTTGTCGTTTATTAACTGCAAACTTGCATGGTTCTTTATCCGTAATTAACGCCGACTAAAAGCAGATTCACAGAAAATAAGAAATAAGTGCATTGTTGTACTGATTTAATGACGATTCGGCAAACCCCGTAAACAATGCCGATAATTAATAAGATGGCGTCCATTTCTTGATCGATCTCAAAACACGAGCAGTTGCACCTTTTTCCCCCGATGCGCGTACATTTCATAACATTTATAAGTTACAACAACACGTTTTATTAAGGCATCAATCATATCTGATAATTTGTATGGGTAACAAACATTTACGATGTTGGCGGATAATGTCCCTTTAACAATTGTTATACCTTATAATTTGTTCTCTATATAAATGTATTAGGAATAAAATTCAACATGTTTACTGATTATTTTTTTAAATCTAAAAATCCTTGAATCAGCGATATGTTGACCGTCAACAGTTTTCGGTCTGTTGAACCGGGTCCGATCCGTTGACCGATTGCCCTACTTTTATTGGTTGCTTAAAATAGCTGCACGTGTATGTCACGTGATTCCCTGTGGTCTGTGTAACGTTTACTAAAAACAAAAATGGCGACATCCAGGTTCGCCGATCTGTCTGAAGATGACATGGAGGAGATTTTAAACGAAACGAAAAATAATTTATTAGCTGGTCGCGATAAGTCAGTAAAACTATAAACAGGAAAAGAAATTAAAATAGAAAGCATTAAATATGATAAGGTATAACAAATCAGTTATTGACTGGTTCCTCGAACAACAGCTGTTGTCCTCGGACCCAGTCAATAACTGTATACTGTTTTCACTAACAAAACTATTTCTTTTATAAATTAATCACTGTTAATTGTTAACTTGTTTGTGTGCATGTGCATCTGTGTGTGTTTATATATTTATATATTTTTTTCTTTCTTCAGTTTGCTTTTTAATAATAGAATTATTTTATTCAATAAGTGTGTGAACTGATAGTAAACATGTGGAATGATACAGGAAATGATCATACTGGGAGTTCTGACATGTTTATGGCCTGGTGTATAATTAACTAAAATTCATTACTCATTATTTCATCTTGCACTAGAAAACGGTCCCTATCCTATCGTCAGCAATGATTAGTCGATCCGTCCATCATTCTTCCCACCCGAAAAGTTTTCAAATGATGAATTTTCAATAGTTGAAATTGACTGCTGCTTACGCGAGAGAGCTGTTCCAATACTGCCGTCTTTGAAAAAAACTCAAATGTCAAAAACGGTCCCTATCCTGTCGTTGCCAAATTAACCCGCCCATCCATCATTTTTCCCATCCGAAATGATTTCAAATAATGAATATTCAAATAGTTGAATTTCACTGCTACTTACGCGAGAAAACTGTCTCAATACTGCTGTCTTTCATAAAAAAAATTGAAATGTCAGTTAATAAGATTTTATTTCCGTATTTTGTCAAGAACAATAAAACCCCAAAACGAGATCGAATATGAAAACAAATTCTGAAAAGTTGAATTTGATTCCTGCTTGTACTAGAAAACGGTCCCTATCCTGTCGTTGCCAAATTAGTCCGCCCGTCCATCATTCTTCCCATCCGAAATGTTTTCAAATAATGAATATTCAAATAGTTGAATTTGACTGCTACTTACGCAGAGAACTGTCCCAATACTGAACTGATAGTATACCTGTGTAATGATACTGGAAATGTATTGTCAATTTTATGGCCTTGGGTATAATAAACTTGCACCACAGCTGTTTTTACTATTTGACTGCCACAAGTATGGAGAGTTGGGTAGCAATGAAATATTTAGTGGGATTGAGTCTTGGGAGCCTTCGGCAGTACCCAGTTTTCATCCTATAAGACTTGATTTCCACAATTTAAAATATATTTCTTACACACTGTACTTGGGCTAAAATATTCATTATTATACTGTTACAAACTCCATGTGTAGAATTATAGGAGCTTGACATGCTGGTCAATTTATCAATATCCAACCCCACAAAAATGACAATGAAATCATGTCTGTGTCACTGATCTTTAATACCAATTTATCATTTAGCCCTAATTAATAAGAAACTTTATGGCGATCACGATCTGCCTGATCTTTAGAGGTTATGGTGTTTATCGCCACTTTCAACAATGTTTCGGTGATATGTTGGCTTTCTATTTTATCACTACAATATATTTCAAATTTGGTTTCATTCTGATAAATAATAACATTTTATCGGCACATGCCGTTCGTTCACACTTATTACCTAATATCCAGGATCAATATTAATTTGATCTTTGAACTTTGCAAATTGATAACTGGTAAACAAATATGGACCCCTCAGCTTTCCAAAGCGCAAATATTTATTTCCCCCATAATTTCTCTTATTTTTCCATTTTTGTCGATTTCACAACTTCTTAAATTATTTTATTTTTCGACTATTAGTTATTTAGATTGTTGGGAGAAAATAAATAATTTATTTACTGATGGAAATCGAGAGAAAATCATATCGAGTCGGCTTTTTAGTTTTGTAACTTTAGGTAAGTATGGATAAGAAGTGCCAAACGAACGTCGGAAGTGTGTAAATATTACACAAACAGGTACATGTTTTGAGATTTAAAATTTGTTTTTCTTTCTTTCTTATAAAGAACTGGCAACCGTTTCACTAAAGGTCGTAAATCGGAAACGTAGACGTAAATGCACTCCTACGAGTTATGACCGTTTCACTAATAAATAGGATTTATGACTTACGATAAAAAGTGATCGCAAAGTTAAGAGTGGTTGTAGGTACTCGTAAGTCGTAAATCGTAGGCCCATTTTTGAAGAGAAGAATTGCTATCTGCATTTTTTTTTAATGCAAACATTATTTAAATGAAGAGAGCAAATGCCAACAGCCTGTAAATCCAACTACCATACGATCACTCATAAGTACCATATGCTTAGCCGAGAAATATAAAGACAAATTGTATAATGTTTGTTGTGATCCAACCAGAGATCGGACTCCCGAATATCTATCCCAGGGGCGGATCCAGGAGGGACACACCCGGCGCGCACCCCCCTTAAAATTGGAAAAAATATGATTTTTTGGCGTAAAATCGTGATTTTTAACACGAAATACCACACAAATTTTCGCGCCCCCCTCCGTTCTGCGCAATTTTTTTTAGTGCGCCCCTAACTTGAAATCCTGGATCCGCCCCTGTATCCCGTAGTTTAATTGACAATAGCTTTGAATTCAATACAATTAGATTCTTGGTAAACACATGTCCATACTTGACAAATTAACATAACAAATAATAAGACAAGCTTAAAATAGAACCAAGTAATATATTCCTTTAAACCATATATTCGTGTATATAAATAATTGTTCATACAAAAGACAAGGTATTTTATTCAAACCTAATAAATAACCAAAGTAGATCGAGATCAAATATAAAGAACGGGATGTCTGTGTAAATCCTGTGTTCTTCCTACATTGATTGATTGATTGATTTTTGGTGTTTTAACGCCACTTTCAGCAATATTTCAGCTATATCATGGCGCCCAGTTTTAGTGGTGGAGGAAGCTGGAGTACCCGGAGAGACCACTGACCATGGGCAATCAACTGGCAAACTTTATCACTTGCGGCTGCGAGTCGAGTGCACACTTTTTTGTAATTTACAAAGATGGGCGCGAACCCACGGCGTATTGGCGATAGGCTTGTAAGAGCTGTTAGATCCCACGACCTATCTCATTGAGCCACCCGGGCCCCCTGTTATTTTTTCATTGTAGATATGTAACATTGCTGATGTCTTAGATAAAAAGGTCAACATTTTGCAAAGCACATCCTAGTACCATAGATTAAAGGCATACAGGCTCTCAGAATTTAATTTTTTGTTTATATTAAAAGTTGCCAATATTAGATGTTTTATACTAATTGCAGTTGCAATTTTTCATAATACCGGTATCATACGCAAATAGTCTAGAATGAAGGAAATACGTCGCTGTTTGAGTTTCATACATCCCATAAAGAATTCAATGTTGACCCGCGCATATTCATACGACCTGACAGTGAATTCATTCGGGAAAACGTTTGCTCATGTGCGAAAATGTTTGTTGACAAAGAAGCACATGGCACAAATCGAATCGTAGAATTGAATAAAACATTGACGGATTCTACACGAAAACGACACAAAAAGGAGGATTCAGCAAGCTTTGTGTAAAAATTAAAAAAAGATGTTATACCGATTTACTCCATTGTTCAACACGTAAGCATAGTTTAGTATTTTTTTCGGTCGTAAAATATTTTAACAGTGGAATTGCATCGTAGTGTTTTATATATTCTTTTTTTTTTCAGGAGAAAACGCTAGATGATATCTCTTTTAAATTAGGGACTAAAATAATGAACTTCATGTCTGGTTTTTTTTTAAAATATAATCAAGGCAACTCAAGTGTTGTCAATAATATGCAATACAATTTGTTTACAATTTTCCCTTTTTCGGACCCCTTTGCAGAGTATGTGTTTGTTTTTATTGATTTCATCACGTATTTCCGATTTTAAGTGTCATTCTTACTAAATACCATTATATAATATTAACTGATTACCCCGGGATCCAATTTCATAGATATATTTCTTAAATTAAATCAATTCTGGCGAATTTACATCGACTATGCTTCCTTGGTTATTAATAGCAGTTATCAGTGTTCGGAAAACTTCGGAAAAGGAAGCGACTTATAATTAGGTGTGTTATAGTAGGATAGTGGGTGCTTAAAAAGGCCGCTAGTTTTCGAGTTTGGGTTAATAGTATGACACACGGCTATTTTTTTCATATTTTGACGTAAAAATTATTGTAGTTTTTATTTATTTATGTCGTCGTAACCTACCGTGGTCACATTTTCTTATGTTTACGTTTTCTGAAGGCACCCTCTAACTACATTATACAACAAAATTTCAACACGAATAAAATGAACATGAAGACCTGTAAGTTATCAAATCAAAGTGCTTGACACAAAGACAATATGCTAATTATATCATCAAAACTAAAAACGGGAAACTTAACACCTTTTTATTTGTTGTTTTTTTTATGTTTTCCCGTATCTACATATTACCAAAATGTTACCCTATTTTCAAGTATAGAATAATGTTCCGAAGGAATTCTAGAATATTTTGAATAGAAGTAAATACATCATTACTTAGTACACATGTGTACCAACAATCAATATTTTTAAAGTTATCATTCAATAGAAATTAGCGATTAAAGAGATGTGAAATCCGATCAAATTTAGCATGTGGCAAACACGGATTACCACGTGTCGGTATTCGATTTGTGCTGAAACAGTATATTTAACATTGTGTCTTCTGTGATTGTGTCTTTTAGTGGAATAAACTTATCTCAATACAATGAGCGAACAACTATGTAGTTAAATTACGCTATATTTGATATTTTTGTATTTTCGTGAACACTAATTTGTAGATTACAGAACAAGTTCGTAGGACACGTTTTTGATCCGGGAAATGTCACAATTTGGCAGCCCGCTTAAGCTTTGCCCTTCTAGTCCTAAAACAAGTAGGAATGAAGTTGAATGAGACAAATGTATTATATGCCAGTTCGCTACCCCTGAGTTACTTATTAAAATGAGAAATGTTAGTAAAAATAGCCTCATAGAAGCAATGGAAGCAAGTGTGTTTTTTTAGAGTAGTACATTCTGTTTCTGATATTGATAATCTTAGGAGTGATGATACAATTATGCTGTACCACAGGTCTTGCTATAAGACGTACACAAATAGACGAAATTGCGGTTTCTTCAAGGTTGAGTCGGCGGGCTCTGATCATAAACCAGACACATCACAGGTTCCTTTGTTGAACGAACAAACCGATGACACGTCTACAGACATTGCACTATGCATATTCTGAGGAAAACAAACTTTTAAAAAAGACAGAAAACTCCAAAATCAAAACTGTCAAACGCATTCAAAATGTGAAAGACGCAGAAAAAGGCCAGAATGATTACAAAATGTCTGGGTTATTGAGTAATGCAACTTGCATAGACAAGGCGGTGTATCACTCTGGGTGCATAACTAAGTATTTGCTCACTCGTACCCCTGGTACCTCCTAAGTGTCCTTTGCAGTTTGGTTGGGGAAAAAGACGGATTACTCCTTCCTGTCTACTTTCAAGGACAAATGTCATCTGACTTTTTACAAGATCTTATTTGCACTTGCAAAGGTAAAGCAGTCTGTTCAAGTGGTTGTGTGTGTTTTGAGCAAGGGTTGTCTTGCACCGACTTTTGTCCGTGCCAAGCAGGTGAAATATGTCGTAATTCGAACACACAAATGTCCAGATATAAAAGCATAGACGACGATGATGTGGACTTATTACAGTTAGATGTACAGGGATTAAATTGTTAAGTGAAGTCTTTAAATCTGTAAAAAAAACAAAAAACCCCAAAAAAAACAAAAACCAACCTAATAAAACATAGCAAAAAACCTGCCAATTGGTCTCTGACCTTGACGTGGTTGGTGGATTGTAAACCAACAAGAGACCGAGTCCTCCTTCTTACAAACCAGATTTACCACTCATAACAAATCTTTTACAAAACATTGTGGACCAACGTCACCTCCCCCCTCCCATCTTACATTTATTGTTTAATACTTTAATATCACACATTCCGGTTCCATGGAATTATCTTCCATTAAATATTTTCATCCAATGTTTATCAACTAAGTATCCCGCTAGAGACTGAATTTTTCGTTCACTGCCTGTTCAGTACTTTTTTTAAACTGTTTTTATAAGGCAAACACTTGCAGCTCGCGATACAAATGAGTTCAGGAAAGGGGAATGCTATGCTTTAAAAATTAATTTCAGCATATATTGTATACGATTCAAACATAAAATAATAGAAAACCGATAAAGAATAAGGTCAAGGTCACTCCTAACTTTTAGTAGTGAAAAATAATGATTTGTTTACCTTTCCGCGGTTACGGTACCTTGACACCCGTAAAATATAAATTAAAGCGTAATATTATATGGGGTTATAGACCTTGATCAATTCTCAACCACTTCTGCTGTTTTGTGTATAAAAATGACGAACAATGTGCTCAAAAAAGATATTGCTAAAGTCTGATAAAAAAAATGAAAAATACGGTTTGACCTTTGACCCAAATTATCTCATAACGTGACCACACTAGATAACGACGACATCGATATTTCGATGAGTCACATTCTGCTCTTTCCACAAATATATAATTTAGCCGTGTGTCAACTATTAAGGCAAATCAGCAACAATCGATACCCTGCTACCCTACTATTAATGGCGATTTTACCAACAGATATTCGAATTCTTTTGACTAATTACGACATTATAGCATATTTTTTAAACCTGGCTTCTTGCTCAGAACATTATATTAGTATAAAACATAGAATATTTGCAACTTTTAATATAAACAAAATAAAATCAATTTTTTAAGCCCAAATTATGTCAATGCCGTCTTTTGAGGTATAATTCGTAATTGGATAATTATTTCACCGCATGCCAACTTTTAAATACCTTGTCTTTTGTATGAACAATTATTTATATACACGACTATATGGGTTAAAAGGAATATATTACTTGGTTCTATTTTAAGCTTGTCTTATTATTTGTTATGTTAATTTGTCAAGTACGCACTTGTGTTTACAAAGGATTGATAAATTAATACAAATTGTAATATCATACCACTGAGTGGTTTTTTTTCAATTGAATTCAAAGCTATTGTCAATTAAATTACGGGATAGAGATTTGTGAATTATGAATTCCAGTGTCGAAAGAAACCTCAGTTTTTGCGGTAGCACATATATTGTACCATGTTTTGTATATTTCTTTAATGTATCTTTTTACGGAATTCCCGGCATTTATTATGTTTGCAATATCCTGCCATGCCCTATTTTTGCCCCCAGAAGTTATCGACGAGGAAAACTTTGCTTTCAAAATAACTTTTCTCTTCTTGTGCTCCTTCAACAATACAACTTTTTCTCTATCTGTCCAATTTGACTTCCGTTAAGACATTTTTTTACTTTCAACAGTCACCAATAGTAACATTCAGACACACCTGACCTTGAATGTTTATCCGCACAAAGTAATAAAAGCGTGCATTATCTATCTATTGAAAAATTAAAACGAAATTACCAAGGATGAATAAATATATTATTAAACGGTAAATGGAGAGGGGGTTCCGATAATTTCCACTTAAGGTTTCCTTGGTTAAGTCCAAACTTAAGTAGTTATGTGGATACTACTTAATATTATCACTTAACTAAGGGTTCCTTAGTGGAATTTAAGTATTTAAGTATTTATTAAACTAAGATGTTTTATGCATACGGGCCATGGTACTTAGGAGTGATCGTATGTTAGTTGGGTTTACAGGCTATTGGCATTTGTTCGCTTCATTTAAATAATGTTTGTATTAAAAAAAATGCAAATAGCAATTTTTCTCTTCAAAAATGGGCTTACGACTTACTAGTACCTACCACCACTCTTAACTTTGCGATCACTTTTTATCGTAGGTCATACATCCTATTTATTAGTGAAACGGTCATAACTCTTAAGAGTGCATTTACATCTACGTTTCCGACTTACGACCTTTAGTGAAACGGTCGTCAGTTCTTTAAAAGAAAGAAAGAAAAATAAATTTTAAATCTCAAAACATGTACCTGTTTGTGTAATATTTACACACTTCCGACGTTCGTTTGGCGCTTCTTATCCATATTTACCTAAAGTTACAAAAATAAAAAGCCGACTCGATATGATTTTCTCTCGATTTCCATCAGTAAATAAATTATTTATTTTCTCCCAACAATCTAAATAACTAATAGTCGAAAAATAAAATAATTTAAGAAGTTGGGAAATAGACGAAAATGGAAAAATTAGAGAAATTATGGGGGAAATAAATATTTGCGCTTTGGGAAGCTGCGGGATCCCTATTTGTTTACCAATTATCAATTTGCAAAGTTCAAGGATCAAATTAATTTTGGTTATAAGTGTGAACGGCATGTGCCGATAAAATGTTATTATTTATCAGAATGAAACCAAATTTGAAACATATTGTAATGATAAAACAGAAAGCCATCATATCACAGAAAAATTGTTGAAAGTGGCGATAAACACCATAACCTCTAAAGATCAGGCAGATCGTGATCGCCATACAGTAAGTTTCTTATTAATTAGGGCTACCTGATAAATTGGTATTAAAAATCAGTGACACAGACAGGATTTCATTGTCATTTTTGTGGGGTTGGAAATTGATAAATTGACCAGCATGTCAAGCAAGCCCCTTCATTATTTGAAAACATTTCGGATGGGAAGAATGATGGATGGGCGGGTTAATTTGTCAACGACAGGATAGGGACCGTTTTCTATTACAAGCAGAAATCAAATTCAATTTTTCAGAATTTATTTTAATATTCGATCTCGTTTTTGATTTTTATTTATATTTTCGGTTTCTAACGAAACAATTTCTATTTCAGATTTCTTTCAGAACATATTTCAACTTTTGATTAGATCATGATCATATCAATTTGTAATTGATGATGTCATTCTGACAAGTTTTAATATATAATCGATTAATACAGCATATATTCTATTTTCGGTTTTTTACTAGACAAGATATACTTTCGATCCCTTTACAGAAAACATTCAATTTTTGATTTGGTTCTGATCCATCATATTGAATTTGATAATGAATTATTATTTTTTTATTTCTAAATTAATTAAATACCGTTATTACAATTCATATTATATTTTCAGTTTCATACAAAGTATTTCAAAGTAACAATATTTACATAAACACAGAAATGTAGATAAGCGTATGTGTACATCACTTTGATACTTACAAGTTCACTGAGCTTCAAATTTATTCCACGCTAAAAATACTAGATCTTTCTCGTAGGTGTACTTTGTCTATTTCATCCGGGAACTTTACATAATCGAACTGTACTAAAATGTTTAACACTTACATTTTTTGTAAAATACAACAAAGCACTGAAAGTACTGAGAGCCGGGCTAACCTTTCAATCTCAATGTGAAAGCCTTGAAATAAAATAAAATGGGTGTTGGAAATAAGATTTAGGCTTTGACAACAGGAGACATCTGTATAGCTGTTCAACTAGTCCTTTAGCAGCCATGTATGGGATGAATCAACACCAAAGCAACAACAATAAGAAAACATATATGGCAAGTTGGTTAAATTGAAAAATTGTCAAGATGTAAATTTTATTCACTATAGGCTACTGTTTGTAGCCATGTTGAATTTACCTCCAAACATACAATAATCTTACTGCATTCAACAAACATATATCATCTTAATGTTTCCATGTCATGGCCGTTTAGACAAATCATTACATTTAAATATTAACCATGTCTGATATACTAGCACCTTGATGTTTCAGATCTGATTGATAAGGTTATAATACATAAATATGAGATTCTAATATGACGTCTATAAAACGGCACACACGATATTACTCATCAACTCTATATTTAGCGCAAGTGCAGTACACAACAAATCTGGCTGATCCATGTGACTTCCGCTGTGAAAATACCGTGACGACCGAGTGTAAACAAACAAAACACCGGCATATAGCGTATTTTAAAGTCCTTAAAATAAAAATCCCCCCTCAGTTATAAATAAATATTATGTAACTAAGTATGTTTTTATCGTTTGTTTTGAAAATTTACATTTGGGGATCACCAGTACGCACACATACATTCCATTGATATGTGTCGGCCATGATTGGCATGAATAACAAAATGCACTAACCTTGTTTTCCTACGTATACATTGATAACTAGACGGTGATGTAATTAAGTTACTGAGATTTTCCAATTTGATGGCATTTTGAATTTTGCTACTCAAACAAGTAAAATGCTCACAAAATCGTAAAATAAATCAGTAACCAGCTTGTGTCAATCAGCGTATCTTGTATACAACGTCACAGGATGACGATATATTACAAAAGTCAAAGTCGATAGATGGTTGTCTTAAGTATTTTTTCCGGAATTTGTTGTATGTCAACAATACAAGCTTTTTTTTTAATTGGCATTTCTTTTTTTTAATTCATATCTAACAATAATTGTCGATTATTAACAACTGTTCAAGTGTTCGATATTATGTTTGACAACTCCGCTCCGCCATCTTGCTAGCGCTCGAAATGATGAACAAATGAAGTCCGACTTTTTTTTAAATATTTTTACGCAGGAATGGTTCAATCGAATCTATGTTGGAAAATACACAATAAATATGTTTTTCATGTTAACATCCATATCTTTGTTCTAAAATATCTCGTTCAAATACAAGTAATTCAATGTCAATTCAAAATTTCCGAAGGAGGTAAATGGAACAGCCACCAAATGCCGTGTGCATACATTTCACGAATGGTTGAAAATTACCGTATTTGTCCTATTAGAATCGAAATAATTCATGGCAGGCATAGAGTTGTGCTATCGCTCGGGGTAAAATTAGAATATAAAGACCCAGCCCGTGTGTAAATTTGCACAACTCTATGCCTGCCATGAATTATTTCTTAATTAAATGCAACTTCGCAGTCATGTTAAGGCAGTCCACAAAAGAAAATCCAAAAAAAACCTGTGTTTTTCCTTTTCGGTTCATTACACGCGAAAATGCATTATAATTTTACTCATTTAAACCATAAACCAATAAAATTATGTATGATCTACTCAAAATGATTTTTTTTTATTAGGAATCAATCACAGAGGTCACGTGATCACATTAAAGAGAAAGTAGCATCGTGACCACTAAAACCGAACAGAACAACGGCATACCGATGTTCAATACAAGTAATGAAGGAACCATGGTTTCGGGATATCCTATTCTTGAAGAAAAATGCGTGGCAAAGTGTTGAATTTCACTTGATTAAATGTGCGAATAGATTGAAAGGCCAAATATGCAAGAAACCCCCCTTTTTCCGAGTTCTATGGGATTTTTCTTGCTACGTTCAATCCCTGTATTATTTGCCATATGAAAATATCGTATCTAATGATCAAGTCTGTTGACTGTTAAAAATTTTCCAAGATCAGTCTTCGGGATGCCGTTGTTCTATTGCATTTTTTAAAAAATTATTAAGCAAATGCTAAAAAACGATTATTTTAAAACACTTTAAGGACTAATCGGCAAACCTCGGGTGAATCCGTTTCTCTCCCTCAATCCCTCGGCTGTGATATGGTATTTGATATGCGTCTACGCGTCACATTTCTTCGCCGAAAAAGACGGGACGGTCTAAAGCGCGGAAGTCTGAAAACACGGAAACCCAAAATGGATACTTGAAAGGTTATTTCTTGAAAAGTACTCAATCTAGGATAAAAATCTAAACGGATTCTAAAAGCTATTGTTAAGGTCGATCTTTTCAAGGAATAAATAATCAAATATTTTATTATTTATGTACTTAAAAGTTTATATATTCTTAAAGACAATTTTATACTCTATCAGACCCTCACGGAAAAGACCATATCACTCCAATCAAATATTGCGCACCGTGAATAAGTTCTAAAATGGCGACATTCGATGAGTGTATAGATTTTGCTTTGAAAAATAGTGGTCTACGCCTTCCAGAATGCTTTGAATTGAAAGAGAAACAGGTTCAGACATTAAAATAGGGTAGCTGCAATAAAGTAGCTCCTGTGACAAACTTGTGTCTCGGCGGAGCTACAAAGCGGTCCCATTCGTCACAATGGAGCAAAAAATAAATTGCAGTTGAAACATAAAAACTCACTATTTAAACTTCAAACATTTCATTATAACTATTACTGATGATCTCAATCCTTGTTAAATCGGTTTCATTTTAAACATATTTTATTAAAAAATAAATGAAATGGATTGGATAGCAGGCAATAGTCTATATAAATCCTCTCCATACACAAGGCAACAGCAACAATCAACAATGCATGCAGTTAATATTTGCAATATACAATATATAATTTCATACTCAAAGGGAAATAACTCGAGTATACAATAGCATTCAGAAATCTCATATATTCAGTTATTGATAAGTAATTAACATTGATTAGATTTTATCGACAATTTGGCTGATATGAGATCTACTAATTTGTTTTAAATACACTTAGTTGCTATCTAAAAGTGTTACCAGTGTACGATGTTGCTAGATTTATTACCTCTCAATTTAATTTAAATACTTAATTCATTTCAGAAATATTTTATTAGCATGCAGTAGGTAATCATAGTGTAAATATGAAATTTATGACATTATATATACAATTTATATATTTATAAAACAAAATAAATTATAAATAGAATATGAACAAGTTAATTTAATTTAGTCATGTGAGAGGTATAGTACCGATATTTGCAATCATGGTCCATCATAAATCGGTTTGGCTGAGAAATGTATGCAACAACCTGTTCAAATTTATCGATCGTTCGTCATAACCAGAAACTACGGAAGGCGGAGCTTTTCTAAATATGATATTTCTTACTACATGTTTACTACGGCTGATGTAAACATTCATGCCTCAAATCGCCAAATATGGTATCGACATCCAAATAAGGAGAATACCAAAGTGAGGCCGGAAATGATGAAATTCAAAATGTCCAGTGAGAAAGTAAACAAGGATTTTTATTTTGTGGGAATTACATTATAAAATACTGGTAGGTGATAAAAACTTGTTATAGTAATGGTCAAAAGGAAAGGTTATGTCTTATTATTGATAAATGCAGGCGTCGGAAACTCTGTAAGCGAGCGCAAAAAATCTCGGCGGCTGTTTCATTACGTGTAATGGCATCCCGTTAAAACCTTTGCGAGTATGCGAGCATTTAGGGTTATTTTATTAGAACTATAAAATAGGGTAACTCCAATCGCCGAAATCCCCCTGAAACGCCGAAATCCCCGTAGAAATGACCGAAAGTCCCACTGCAAGTTACGAAAAACCCTTCAAAATGAAAGATATGACATTGTTTTAGGGTAATATGATAGTTTTATTAATATTTGATAAGGAATGAGTGCAGTAGAACATTTTGTTTGCGATCACCAGTATTTATTGAACAAACAATAAAGATGGCGGCGGTGGCGCTGCTTCGTCAAGAAAGATAACTCTGTTATAAAAGTACTTATATAATTAAGTGCTGTGCACCCACTTCTCACATTCACTACACTGAATTGTGCCATGAATGCACTCTTCATTGCAAATAACACATGGATATAGCATTTTTGGATATGGTAAAGGGACGTGAAATTTGTCCATATTTAAACATTTTACAGAAAAAACACAAAGCCAAGGAGCTTTGAAGTTTACTTTTGAGAAAATTAATTGTACAAACAATTTTTTAAATAAACACCTCATTATCCAAATACTTTAATCTATTAAGATTAATTTTTAATATAAACAATAATATATACATCAATCAAGCTAATTAATATCTAACTAAATTGATTGTTTCTCTTAAATACTAATTAAACAATCAATTTTAATCACTGAAATCACTTTTTACACATTTCCATTACAATAAGCAATTGTTTTTAAATTCTTTGAGTCAACAGTACTTAAGTACTTTTATAACAGAGTTATCTTTCTTGACGGAGCAGTGCCATCTTTGTTTTTTCAATGAAAATACCGATTGATCTTAAAAAAATGGTTCTACTGCACCAATTCCTGATAAAATATTAATAAAACCATCATACTACCCTAAAACAATGTCATATCTTTCATTTTAAGGGTTTTTTCGCAACTTACAGTGGGGCTTTCGGTCATTTCTACGGGGATTTCGGCGTTTCAGAGGGATTTCGGCGATTGGAACTACCGATTAAAATCTGTTTTTGCAAAGGCAGATTGCATGTCTATCTTACCAACAGGTTATGGGAAAAGTATCATATTTCAGTTACTTCCATGGTTTCTGCAACGACAATACCACCGTACATCTCCAATGATTGTAATAATTGTTTCACCACTTAGTAAGTTAGTTCTTTGATGCAAGATCAATTGATGGCATTACGAAGGCAAGGAATCAAAGCGTGTTGTGTGAATATTGGTGGTAAGTATAGTCCCATTTACTCACAATCTAAATATGTACATTGTACTTAGTTGAGCAGGTTGGCAAGTACCTTGCAACAGTTCCCCAAATGAGTAACTATTCCCTAAATGAGGTACTGTGGCCAACCTGTTTAGGGGACCCTATCATCCCAACAGGCTAATCCCAACCCAAAGACACACAACCTATGGTGCTAGATGGCACAGTTGACCCAGCCCGTGGTGCTTAATCACATTGACCCAAAACTTGAATGTCTATGAATATCACCATTTCATCCGCCTATATTTACTTTACTCTTAGTACCATAATAAGGTAACCGTAACCCAAGGACACAGCCTACAGCTCTAGATGGCACCTTTGACACAGCCTATGGCGATATATCACAGATACAGCTTCATTCGCATCATTATTGGACATATACCTCGAATTTGACGATAGTGGTCAACTCAGTACTAAAATTTATGATAAACGGGACGACTTCAATTTTAAAATCATAAATTTTCCAAATATGTGCAACCATATACCAGCTTCTCATGCATGTGGTGTTTACATCTTGCAATTGATTCGTTATGCAAGGGCCAGTAGCAATTATTCTGATTTCTTGAAACGTCATCTTTATCTGAGAAACAGGTTACTGGACCAGGGCTATTAAAATATTCGCCTTATTCGATCTCTTAAAAAGTTTATATTCCGATACCAAGATCGTTTATTATCTGCAGAGACGATAATAAACGATGGATGTTTATATAGTGAAAATGTATAAAGATATGGATGTCAAGAAAAAATGTCAAAAATATTTGTTTATCAATCTGTGATTTAAGAGTGTTTTTGACATTTACTTCACTGAATTTGGTACTGCTTTGACAATTATTTTACCTATTTTGTTCCAGATTGTTATACATACTGTAATAGTGACAGCCCGGAACCTTTAAGCCGTAATGAAAGCGGGAGGTTTGGCGCTTTAAAATCTGATTCAACCTACCATTTCTTTAGAAATGCCTGTATCAAGTCAGGGTCATTACGGTTTTCACAGTTTTCCGGTTGTTGACTGATTTTGTCTGTTTATATACTTATGAGTTTTTACTTTCCCTTTGTAAGATTGTTCGGAGTTCGGTAATTTTGTTATTACCCTTATTTTTGGTGGAGTCCAAGTTGCTCATTTACTTTAAGTTTGATGTGTGTTTTATTTCAGCTTATTTGTGCTACTCGTTGTATTTGTCTCCGTTTTCCTTGCTTCATCTTTGTTCCTTGACTTACAAACTTTTCATGTTGCTTCAACAGTGGTTATCCATTTTGTTGATTTACTTTTACCTGCATATAATTCTTGTGTTGATCATTGAAGGCACACATGGAATGACATTTGAAGAGAATGGAGAGATGGAGGAGGTTGAGGTTGAATGTGATGTACCTTTTCATGAATTAGAACGTGGTGAATTTAACATCATATATGCACATCCCGAGACATTTTCAAGAAAAAAGTTTGGTAGTTTGCTCAGATTTAATACTTACCAAGATAATGTCTGTTCTGTTGTAATAGATGAGGTGCATATGGTGTCAGAATGGTTTGTATTATAAAATATGCATACATTTACATTCAATGATTAAAATTTAATTTATAACAATTAACTTGGCATACATCTGAAAATATCCTCAGTAGTATAGTGGCTATTACATCTGTCTACATGACAGAAGACTGAGGTTCGAATCATCACTGTGGATATCAGATGCCAAGGAAACGGAAAAATACTCGATACATGTCTATACATTTTATTGTATGTAGTAATGTCTTGTGTAAATATGAATTATAACCAAACCAATGGTGTATCCTTAGCTAGCTTTCAGTAATTGCGAGCAATAAAGCTGAGTATTCGATCATGGGACTTTTAAATGTTTTTATGTCCGGCCAACTTTGTTGGGGAACATATAGATTTTCGGTCTGTCCGTCCGTTCGTTCGTCCGTCATACCTTGTGGTTAAGCTATTTTTCTATGAAGATGAAGTCACATCGTCATGAAACATGGTACACATGAACATCATGATATGAACTAATCAATATATGAAGATTGAGGGCTTCCGACAACAATTTGTGCTGAGCTGGACATCAGTGTCGCAGAGACACATTTTCTTGTTTATGTTCTATTTTTCACTCCTATAATGAATTGGAACACTGTAGACTTGATTCTTTTGACTAAGCTGTAAACCGTAATTTATTGCGCCTGTCCCAAGTCAGGAATAATACAATGGCCAATAGTACAAATGTACATGTTTTGAGAACTATATTTGACTCTTTAGTTTAAATGTATACACTGATATAGGGTGGTGTTCACCTATGTATTCACTCTGTTGTTTCACCTGGGCAACTCAGAGCTCCCTTCTTGGTGTGGTTTCGAATTCCACTATATTGAAGACCGTGGGGGTGAGCTCTGGGTGACTTTGTGTATCGCCGCCTTATTCCGGAGAAGAGATTTGGTATCCATCAGATGTATCGCTTCTTTTCAAATAATGGAAAATACTGACATGTGGACTAAATTGTCCATGAGACAACAATACAACAGAACAGCAAAATTTTATATATAATAAATATAAATATAATATATGTATATTTTAATTAATTTTATATGTAGTTTAGTAAAAACACCTATGCCACCTTGATGTGTAGCCTCTGGTTTTATTGTTTCAGGGGAGATGAGTTTAGACCTGATTTTAAGAAATATAAACATTTTTGAGAAATATGATGATCTGATAATGCCAGTAGCAAATGAATTAAAGGAGAAGCTAACAAATTTCCCCCTTACAATTATGTATGCAGAAAGTCTAGAGTGCCTTGGGTATTTCTATCAGTATTTAGCACATGAGTTGAAGGAAATGCAATTTTGTGGTGAACCTATTCCTCCGAATAAAATATTTGCACAGTATCATAAAGATTATCCAAACACTATGAAACAATTGAGTGTCTCTGAGCTTGTAAAAGAGAGGTCAAACCTAAGATTAGTTCTCGCTACAGTTGCCCTTGGAATGGGTTTGAATGCTCCTTGTATTCAACGAATCATTCACTGTAGACCTCCAACTACAATGGAAAAATGCATGCAAGAAATAGGACGAGCTGGACGAAATGGCCAAGAAGCAGAAGCCATAATGTTTTACAACATGATTGATGTTTCAAAAAGCAGAAAAGGATTTACAACTGCTATGAGGGAATTTTGTTTGCTTGAAAATAAATGTTACCATAAGGAATTGTTGAACTACTTTGGTTTCAACTATATGATGTACAATGGAGATAAGGGAAAATGTTGCTTATATTGTAAAAGTACATGTAGTTAATCTTTTTGTTTCCTAATGGAAATATACTTTTTTTCTTTTTCAAATGTCCTATAGAGGAAGACATTGTACAGCGACAATTTGTCTACTTTTTGTGACATTCTTGTGGATAAATACACTATGATGTCGTGAAATAGCATTGTGACGTTAGGCCATGGAATATCGAGTATTTTACCATAGGTCAGTTTGTACAGGCAATGAAGCAGGCCATATTGGAATTAAAATCTAAAAATTACTTTTCAGTTGGGATTTAAACCATACATATATTTAATTTTTTGTAATTTAGAAAGACGATGAGCTTTTTCAAATGCACTTGCCTACAGCACAGAGCAGTACTTCAAGTAGTTCTGGACGCTTTCTATTCATTTCATCTAATACATCTCTAAACCAGTTCCTTTCTGAAAGTTCTTCTGGATTATTTTTAAAAAGAATACTATGGCCTACTTTGCTCAATTGTGTGAGCTGTTGATCAATTTTGTTTGACATATCACTTTTGTCAGACTCGAACACGGTCAACAAAATTTCCACTGGCAATGGACTTACTGAAATATCCTTGTCCTTGCTAACTGAGGAATATCCATGGTCAAAGTAGATACCTTTTCGAGTTTCAGAAATATCTACTGACCATGCCGGACTTGCAAGAATATCTATGGATTTATCCTTACTAACAGAGTATCCGTGATCATATAAAGTATCAGATTTTCCAGAACATAGTGAAGTATTGGTAGCACTATTTTTATCATCGACTATTTTAATGTTTTTGGTGCTCGGGAGTCATGAAGATCCAACTGTCTCATTTTGTCAACATATTTTATCAATTTTTCAGTTACTGATGCTCTAATTTTTAGCTTGAGAGCTGAGGGGGAGGGGGTGTATTAGCCAACCTCTTTTTCCGGAAACACATTTTATTAAATTTTTCAACATTTTCTAAGCCACTTTGCTTGAATGTGCAGCAATTGTTTTGACAAATTTGGGGAAAGGCGCGGGGAGTTCCGGATGCGGATGAGGTATGCATTCTCTATCCAGAGTTGTCGTTCCTGCTACGCTACACTCCATCTCTGTCAACGCCCATTTTACAAGATTTTTTTAAATTTAGAAACAGTAAAAAAATGTACTTAAAATTGTTTTAATTATTGTAAATATCAATAAAGATGAAAATAAATCACTCATTTCAAATCAATTCTCTCTTAAAAATGATTTGTGATCGTTTTTAACTTTATATTTTTTACCTCCGCAAAATAGTTCTCCAAGAAATAGGGGGGGAATCATTTTTAAGAGAGAATTGATTTGAAATGAGTGATTTATTTTCATCTTTATTGATATTTACAATAATTAAAACAATTTTAAGTACATTTTTTATTGTTTCTAAATTTTACAAAAATCTTGTAAAATGAGCGTTGACAGAGATGTTGTCTAGCGCAGCAAACGACTACTCTGGATAGAGAATGCGAGGTACGGAATCAGCCGAAGTTGCGACGTAAGATTTTTGTAATATCGATTGCGGAAGTGTAAATATTCCGGATAAGTTACGTCACAGTAAACGTCATGTTATGTATGATGTAATGCAATCGACGTTTTCATTTTCATTTATTTTTAATAATCAGCGTAGTAACAATTTTCCTAAAATACATGTTTTATAGATGTGCTTTAAAAGATCTCCCCCTTCTTCACAAATTAATTGTATTGTTTATCTGCTGAAATATATAAACAACAATGCTACCGTAGCATCTTTTTGGATAATAACAATAGAAGACACATTTATGATGGTATTACCACACGATTGTATGGATATACACATGTTTAATAAAGTAAAAAAGACAGTAAATAATAAAGAAATGTTATTGAAAATAAATGTGTAAACAGAAAGCTAAAAAAAGAGGGGGGTGGTTTCATATCACAAGCGCCTATGGGAGGACCAATAAAGAGTTGGTTTTCAATCAATGTTGTCTGAATTTCCCACTAATTAATGCCATAGTTACAAGATGACCAAGATGTGCCACCTTTTATATAGAAATATCTTATTTTGTCTTCATTACCTTGTCTTGTCAGATTTTATTTGCAATGAATAAATGTATTTGGTATTTTGGACTTGTCCTTCAAAATAGCATATCTTGTGTAAAACATATGGATATCTGCTTTAAATTTGATGATGAAAATTGAAACCTGAAATGCAACCCAAATTGTCCCTATTCATTCATCAAACTATTTTTCTATTATTAAAATGTATCAACCATCTTGGTAAAATAAATTACTATCTTTCACATTCAAATTTGGAAAGCAAAATATATTTAGTAAATTCAGAATTTCTGTAGGTAAATTTAAAATTGAAGAAGGGCCTCATAGAAAGATACAAATAAGGGTAATAACAAAATTACCGAACTCAGAACAATCTTACAAAGGGAAAGTCAAAACTCATAATTATATAAACAGAAAAAATCAGTCAACAACCAGAAAACTGTGAAAACCGTAATGACCCTGACTTGGTACAGGCATTTCTAAAGAAATGGTGGGTTGAATCAGATTTTAAGGCGCCAAACCTCCCGCTCTCATTACGATTCAAAGGTTCCGGCTGTCACTATAACAGTATTTAAATACAGAAACAAAATAGGTAAAATAGTTGTAAAAGCAGTACAAAGAGAGAAAAGGGTCTGTATTAATAATATTGATTAGGAGTGTCATTTCTTATAAATTATTCATTTTCATATACAATGTAGATACAAAATGTATATAAACACCATTTTGATAAAGTAAAACAAAATTTTAAGATTTGACCATTGTTGATAAACTAAGAAGTCCTTTAAATCCAATTAATATCCTTTATAATGCACCTCATTTTCGAGAATTGAGGACACTTTATACATATAAAAATTAACATTTTGTGTATATCGTTTGTTATGTTATGTCACTAACAACCAACCTATTAAAAAATAAGAAAATAAAACAACTCATTTGTCTCGATTATTTTAAGCATCCACATTAAATTGGATAAACAAGAGTAAAACTGAGGCTCCCAAAGCATGTGCTGTCTGCTAACTTGGATTTCAGATCCACAAAAAGAAAAAAAATAAAGCAAAACAATCATGAGTATGTATTCATACACCATTTTGATGCCACCAATTTTCTATCACCTTAAAACCAGATATGTTGTAAAGAACCGCCCAATGCACATACAAATTTGCCTACAAATGCTTCAACTCTTTGAGATAGGAATAATTGTGAAATGTGTTTCCTGTTCGGTCCTATGTTAAATGTATCCTCATGATCATCTTGGATTTCCGATTTTCAGAGAAAAAAGATAATTTGTAAGGGACCATTCAACGATTACTCATGTTCAATTTGGGTTCAATCAAATATCTAGTTTCTGAGATGAATTATTTGTTTGCTTGTCCTGCAGCGGTGGCCATCTTAGATTTCCGATAGACAAAAACAAAACTTTTTAAGAGTGTCAAATATGACATATTCCTACATAATCTTTAATGCTGATAATATATATTGTGTTGTCATATTATATTTATAAATTACATAAAACTAGTCTAATGTTGAGATAACAATTGAATGTTACTCACCTCTAAATAGGGCGGGAAATCTGGACGCCATGCATTTCAATCAGGTTAACCCTCTAATGCCCTGTGTAACATGATACATAGCACAGCTTTGCTGATTACTGATTTAAATGTAGAGACAAGAGGTGTATCTATTTTTAAACATGCAGTTCTGTGTATACTCTAATCCATTGATGCCAATATCAGCAACTTATATGTAACACGCCGCGGCGAGATGGTAAGTCGCCACGGCGAGATAGTAAGTCGCCACGGCGAGATAGTTTAACTCGCCATTGCGAGATAGTAACTCGCCTTGGCGAGATAGTAACTCGCCACGCGAGATAATAAGTCGCCACGGCGAGATAGTAAGTCGCCACGGCGAGATAGTTTAACTCGCCATGGCGAGATAGTAACTCGCCATGGCGAGACAGTAGCTCGCCACGGCGAGATAATAAGTCGCCACGGCGGGATAGTAAGTCGCCACGGCGAGATATTTTGTTTTCTTGCATGTCCCTAATACGCTTCCATAAATAGATGAGTATATGTAAAATAAAAATATTATCTGTAAGTCGCAAGGAAAGAGTTTTATTATGACCATTAAGAAATACAACGGACGTTTACAAGCCATATCGGCAATTACTGCAGAACCGTACTCTCAGCTATATCGGCATATACCTTGGTGTAGCGCATACATGTTCATAAAAGGTGTACATTGTACATGATGTTTGGTTACTCACACTGCAATACTGATGAACTTCATTCCAACATTTTACAGTATACCTGAATTTCGGGAAATACTACCTCCATGTGAACAAAATAGAATAATAAAGTCCCCGTCTCCACATACAAAATTTTGAATGAATATATCTAGGTCTATCTATATTTAGGCAATCTTAAAATCTAAATCACACTCTTTAAAATTATATGGTACAAAATTATGCATTTTAGATTCCGAAGTGAGATATTGAGTATTACTGTTTAGAATATTTATCTTATAATATTTTAAGTATAATTATAAATGATGTGTTATGGAGAGTTTATGGACAGTTTATAACGTGTGTGTATATATGGCAGATGTTTTATCATATTTTTGTTGCATGTGCTTTTATCATAATAAATGTACATTTTAATAACTGTAGTTAGATTCACCACCGACACCCCGGCGGTTGGCGCCCCCGATGTAAAGGGTTATTTTCATAATAAATATATATATATATATATATATACAAACGTCTAGAAGCAAGTGACAAGGGAGTGGATGTAGTCGAGTGTTCTAGGGCGCTGGACGTAAGGCTAAGCGAATGGTGCTGCAGTGTAACAATGGTGTGGGTTCAAATCCCGTCGAGGGAAGAACAAAAATTTGACAGCTCTAAAATCTAATTCTAACACTGTTTGGTTTAATTTTCAGACGTATATATATATATATATATATATATATATATATACAGATAATATATTCCTTCGTGTAGATACATCTGGTAACTATCGCTATGGAACATCACATGATAAAAAAAAAACTTTATTTGGTATAATGATACCCTAATGAAGAATATGTTGAATTTTGAAAATGAATTGATTTAAAATAGAAAATCGTGAATTTGATGGTAAAAAGTGGGAAGGGAGGTGATGAGAATCTAAAAAGAATCTTATTTTGTGTGGCTTAAACTAAAAATTGAAATCAAAATGAGAAAAGGAAAATATGTTTCAAAAATAAAAACTGTGATCATCTAGGTAGGGAAGGTCAATTAAGTTTTTCCTTTCCGTAAACTGGATTTTTTGAAAATAATCATAAATGTGTTCCCTTTGGATTGTTTACTTACAAACATAAATTTATTATTACTATTCATTTGTTTTTATCATTAGCCGTTTTTAGATTTATTTTGAATAAGCTCCCCTTTAAGTGATATAAAGTACCAACTATGTTACTTTAAAAGGTGTCTGTACACACAGAAATTCTATTTGTTCATTGTTATAAGTTTTTTATTATTATTACTTGTTCTTTTTCTGTGTTTTGTTGAAAATTGTACATTACTGCCTAAAGGTATCAATGAATTTGTTGTGTTCCTGTGTATTGTACATTAATGGTTTTGATTTTTTACCCTTTTACCCAGATTTTTATTATTGTTTTTAAAGGGACAATGTTTTCCCAGAACAACAATTCTGTTTCAGAGTGCATTTTTTTCAGTTACAAAAATGTAGCATCGAAACCACAGGCACTTGTTTCATTCAAACAAATATGCTCCCTCTTCTTCCTTACTTCAAGGTAAACGTCTACCCTTTTTCCCCTTCCCCACTTCGCCTCAATATTTTTCGCTTATTTGTGATCCTTTTGCTGACCCAATTATATCGTTACACTCCCGAGATATTTCTCTTTTCGACTGCCACATTTGAATATACCTACCGAGCCCCACTCAGACGAATTGGACAAGAATAGTCAGCGAACGTGGCTTAGTGAAAATGTAAGTCATTGAAACGGATACAGCCACTTCCGGTCCATTTTAAATTGATTTAGAAAATAAAAAAAGGTGCTTTAAAAATCAAATGTCAGTAATTTGGAGTTGAACATATTTTTATATTCTGCATTGGAACAATTATCTGTATTTCAAAGGCTTACTTTACATTTGAGAGGAGATAATTATGTAGCATTGTTACACATGGTCGGTCTAGAGAATTCCGAATGCATATGAAAAATCCAGCGCAAATCGGAAGTGGCTGTATCCGTTTCAATGACTGAAATTTTCACTAAACCACGATCGCTGAGTATTCTTGTACAATTCGTCTGAGGGGGGCCCGGTATGTATATTTAAATGTGGCAGTCGAAAAGAGAAATATCTCGGGAGTGTAATGATATAATTGGGTCAGCGAAAAGATCACAAATAAGCGAAAAATATTGAGGCGAAGTGGGGAATGGGAAAAGGGTAGACGTTTACCTTGAAGTAAGGAAGAGGAGGGGGCATATATTTTTTGAATGAAACAAGTGCCTGTGGTTTCGATGCTACATTTTTGTACAAGGGGGGCCCGGTAGGTATATTTAAATGTGGCAGTCGAAAAGAGAAATATCTCGAGAGTAAAGAAGAGGAGGGGGCATATATTTTTTGAATGAAACAAGTGCCTGTGATCGAAACCTATAAAAAGAGTAAAATACACCCTTTGCCCCTAATGATAATGCACGGAAATGAAATATGATACACGTATACACCGTAAGGAATTTAATTAATAACCTAATACAATGTATCCCTGTCGTTCTGTAGTCAACTGTTCCAGCGCAATGGTTGTAAGTATAAGATACAGTACTATCAAAAAAAAGAAGCGACCCGTATTGAATATCCTGCAATACGGGTAACTTCTTTTGGTTTCAATAGTAGTTTATCTAACTTGCACAATAATGTTATAATTTATAAAATAAAAAAAGTCGTGAGAAAAGTTTTGTTTGTGAACGAATTTACAGAATTTTTCTATTCATGATATAAGGGCATTATATATTGACGTGTCCTTGTACCTAACGTTAACAATACGGTTGTTTCGAATCATTTCCATTCCGTCAATTTTTTTTTATTTTCGTCCGCCAGATCACGTGATTTCGATGGACTAATCGGCATTGAACTTCCGGTGTCAATGTACACAACAAAACCTCCAATCGATATGTGCCGTTTTAACGTTCGATCCTCAACTTAAACAAATCTTAACATTTTCTGTAAAAGACAGATATCAATTAAATTATTTTATTTGTATCCAAGACTTCAATGCAGAGACAAACACTTCTTTAAAATTAAATTTGTTTTCTTTCTTTATTTGCGGCTGTCAGCATCATCAAAGGAAAACGATCTGCCTGTATGTATATATTTCTGATATAAGACAGATAGTGGGGTACCGAACACCAGTATTTATTCAGCGTTTCTTTGGTGTCTCCATATTACAATTACTTATAATCTACCGCATCTACGACTATGATGTGCTGACGTTGTCACAGTAATAGCGTAAACACCGGAAGTCGCCTGCCGATTTGTTCAGACGTCAAGACAAGAAAAAGACAGAACGTGGTCGGAATTGACATGATTCGAAACAACCATAGTCAAGCGTCATCGAGATTAAAACGTTCCGCTAACCACTTATGGAACAGCAGCGACGTCTGTCGGAAGAAATTTGGTGAATGATCCCCAAATTGTAATGAGATGTTTGATGGATATTTTATTTGTATACTAAGGTTTAGTATATCACAAAGAATAAACCGGACAAACACCTAATTTTAACATGATGTCCTTCTTTCGATTTTATGAAAAAACGAGCGATTTATCGATTGGTTATAATCTCATTAGCACATGCACATGTGACCGATTTTTCCGTCGTAAATGTACATCTTGATGAATTATCGTCTGCTCGAATTTGGCAGCATAAATATTATGTACGACATATTCCACAAGCGTAAATATAAATACCCGTCTTCCAATCAAAGTATACTACGGTATTTGTACTCTTAGACATATCAGAATCGAAATAATTCATGGAAGCCAGATTGAATGTGTTTTGAGTTTTAACATGGATTGGCGGATATTGGTAAATTTTATCCCTCGCCTTTGGTTAGGAATAAATCATTAATATCCACCAATCCATGTTAAAACTGAAAACACATTCTGACTTCCACAATTTATTTCTTAATTAGATTATGTTAACTGTTCCATGCCATGGAAGATAAACAAGTTCCTTGTGCATGGAGAATGTCATATTCACAACAAGCATCAATTGTTTTGGAGTGGTCATTGGTGTACCTTGTTATTTTGTATATTAACGATATTGCTGAGAATCTAATCTCTCTTAGCCGACTTTTTGCAGTCGACACTTCCATCAGCTATTCCAGTCATGATGAATTACAGATACAAACTGTAATTGATCACGACTTGAAAGAGCTGGATGAATGGTCAAAGAAATGGTTGATGTCTTTTAACCCGGATAAAACAGAAATTATGTTATTTTCAAATACGGAAATTCCAGAATTAAATTTTACATTTAATGGAAGAACTATTCCAATTACAAACTCTCATAAACATTTAGGAGTTACATTCAGCAGCGATGCTAAATGGAATATACATATAGAAAATATATTGTCAAGTATTTACAAACACCTGAATGTTCTTCGAAAGTTAAAATATAAACTTTCTAGGAAAATTTAGAGAAACTCTATTTAGTTTACATCAGACCAATTTTTGAATATGCTAGTGAAGTATGGGATAATTGTGGTGTGGGAAATTCTAATAAACTTGATCAGTTGCAACTTGAGGCAGCTAGAATCGTTACTGGTCTTCCAATATTTGCTAGTTCCATTCTAATTTATAAAGAGTTAAGCTGGGAATCATTGACAGAAAGAAGAAAAAGGAGAAAATTACAAATGTTTTATAATATTCAAAATAATAATGCACCCAGGTATCTTTGTGACTTAATTCCTCCAACGATTCAAAGTACAACCGTTTATCCATTGCGTAATGGAAGTGATATAATAATACCATTTTGCAGACTATCGATTACTTGTGACTCATTTATTCCCTCGACAATACGTCAATGGAATAGCTTAAATCCATCTCTTCGAAATATGGAATCTATTGCAAAATTTAAAACTGAATTAAGAAAACAGAAAGATAATAGACAAGTTCCTAAACATTTCGAAATTGGACCTCGAAAATTAATATTGCATTAACCCAACTTCGATGTTTTGCTTCTTCCTTAAATTATGATTTGTACCAAGTAAATATATTCTCAGATCCGTCATGTCGTTGTGGGGCCAATCGTGAAGACTCGTATCACTTCTTCTTTGATTGTTCCTATTATGCAAATATGAGATATAAATTGTTTCACAATCTCAGCTGGCTACCGAATGACTGTGCTATAGACCTCAAGCTTTTAACCAGTGGTAATCCTATTCTTTCAAATGAACAGAACGAAATTATTTTTAAGCACGTGTTTGAATATATAAAGAGGTCTGAAAGGTTTCTTGTTTAAGTGGTTCACCAAATGAACAACCACACACACCATCACCACCAACCTCTCTCTCTCCTTCTCTAATTCCTTTCTTCATTCTCTGTTCTTCTTCAATTTACACATATTAATGTAAGAAATATTCATATGCATGCATGCTCTATCAAATAATGTTGTAACTTATTGTATGTAGGAGAAGATTTCATAAGTTTGCTTAACTTGTGTCTTATCCTGTTTGCATATTTGAGCAAATAAAATATGTTTAAACTAAACCCTGTTGCAATGCATTTTTTTTGATCCCATCATTTATCCTGTCCCAAGCCATGACCTGCATTTCCAACATCAGATGGTGTTGCCCCCCTTTTTTGTGCTTCAGTGAGTGGTGATTGATATTAGTGGAATGTTTTACCATTACTGTTTTAACTTTCTTTCCATAATCCTATACTTTTTTCCTTTATGACCATTATCCAAATGTCACCAGACACCTTTCAACCATCAATTATTGATTGTAAACTTAATTCTCATCATGAAAATATAACAAGGGCAATGCAAAGGGTGGCGATCCCCTCGCCTAAAAAATTTACCTTTGACCTTTAAAATCAATATGGTTCCAGATTCTTAAGGGCTAAGTATGTACCAAGTTTAGGCAAAATCCATTGAAGATGTTGATTCTAGAGTGTTCACAAGGATGTTACAGGGTAAAAATTAGACCCTGTGACCTTGACCTTTGACCTTGAAAATCAATAGATTCCAGATTAACCAAAGGACTAAGTATGTACCAAGTTTGGTCAAAATCCATTGAAGGATGTTGATTCTATAGTGTTCACAAGGATGTTGCGCGGTAAAAAAAATTACCTGCCAGGCTGATGACCTTTACCTTTGACCTATGACCTTGAAAATCAATAGTGTTTCAGATTCACCTAAGGACTAAGTACGTACCAAGTTTGGTTAAAATCCATTGAAGGATGTTGCTTCTAGAGTGTTCACAAAGATGTTACGGTGACCGCTCGATAGTCCGAAGGTCCCTTACTCCGAAGGTTCATTAGTCCGAAGGTCCGTTAGTCCGAAGGTTCATTAGTCCGAAGGTCCGTTAGTTCGAATTTTTTAAGGTTCGTTAGTCTTGTTTTTCGACCAAAGGATATATATCGAACAGTGTTGAATTGATTTAATATTCAGTCCTTTATCAAATTAAGTAAGAGAAACAAGATACTCATATTCACATCCTGAATAAGCAGTGGCCTATCCAAGTGGGTTGTAGGCTGTACGCCCGGCTTTTGCTAGCTAAAACAAATGTGTAATCGGCAAATATAGGTAAAACTTAAAACATTTTGTAGAAAACACGCCAAAAATTGCACCAAACCCCTGTTTTGTAATTATGGATCCAAGCGTGCTAAGTCTAAACAAACGGGGAAAAAACGCATCGTCTCTGTAATATATGGAAATCATTCCAATGAAGTAAACCCTCCACTAAAACTCTGATCTTAACCAAATATGCTTAAGCTTAAAACTTAAAAGATATTTAGTCAAAGATTATTTTAAGACCCGTTGTTGATCCAATTAACAACTGGGATTTTTTTGCTTAACAAAGACTTCAGAATAGTCTTAGACTTGTCATTTACTCTTTACGAAATACTGAAAGAGTCCCTTTTGATACGACACAAAAGAGACGATCTCTGAGAAAGGGATTAAAAAACATAAAAGCACATCTGAAATTAAGTTTTGTGAGGAACAAGTACATTCCATTAAAAAGAGAATACATAAAATCATTAAACAAACGTTCTAATGTACAACTGATGGTACGGAGTGTAACCTCAAATATATACATTGTTGTACCAATTATTATGGAATATTGAAAACTCCAATCAACTACCGCAACAACTTAAGAATACGCGTACCAAATTCTACATCAATGTAATTCCAGAATATCGTGTTCCATGGCTCGACATATAAATGTACCCTTTACCAGATGCGTGTACCAGATGGGGGCCTCCTTAGAGATTTTAATCAAGTGGTATACTGTAGAGGAATAAACACTCTGTTGTTAATGGAGAAATACCAAAGATTGGTACTTAAGTATACACGCATCAGAAACAAAAAATAATATAATATCATAAAACATCATCTAACAAATGTTTTATGCATATTAAATGTAGGAAAAAATGTACGGGTTAAACTAGAAAAAAAATCATTATTTCCTGCAATTTCGGTACTTTGTTGTTTTATACCTTAATTTCTAGTAACACTACATGTTTGCACAAGGTATTTTGGAAAGTCATTTGGAGTTAACTTCAAATATGTGTTCATATTCTAATTTTACACATGTCCCTTTCCTACCCCTAAGTCAACAAACCAGTATCCCTTGATTAACCCCTCTTTCGTTGCTGCATCCGGGGTTGACCATCATGTGAAATCGACATTTCATTGGTTAGATAGAGAGATGGGGTCTTTTGGGGATAAACAGTAGGTGTAAATTTACCTTTATCATTCCATAAATGGGTTATTTATATGGGGGGAACATGAGTTTCCTTTTTTGAGCCACCAAAACTCAAAGCATGCGTCTTCGGTTTCCCGCGAATACCGCAGTCTTTGTAAGTCGTTATTCTGAACGGACGTGTCAAAGATGGCTTACACCATGCCAGGAAACCAGTATTGGTGTACAACAATTACAGGTTTCATAAAAACAAATTAACTTCTACAACAATTCATTGGAGATGTTGGCGAGTAACATGCAGAGCACCTCTTCAAACAAACCCGGCAGAGTCACACCGAAGAATTTAAAATTGGTAATCGCTGCTTCTCCGCCAAGCACTCGTCATATTTATAGGTAGTGATGACTGGTTGGTTCGGTGTCAGAATAATATGTCCGAGTGGGGGTGACATGTCTTCCTGCGGGCCGTTGCTTCTGTAGCACATTAAAGGTCCGGCTCAGCGTGTCGGTCTAGTACACAGGGTCTGTTCGATTGATTAAACGTTCTCCTCCTGAAATGCATGAAATATCTGCCAATGGACGTTAAACTACAATCAATCAATCAATCAATCTTGATCGGTTTCCAACTTAACTAATCACCGGGCGAGCAACGTTGGTTCATTACAGGCTCATTTCCCCCTTCCCCGACATGTAACAAAATTACCTTCTAGAACCAGAACAAAGACAGTACTGTATAATTAATCTTTCTTGGACTAAAGACTTGTGAGAAAACGCTCTTTAAAGTTCTGTAAATTATTCACACAAGAAAATTTTAAATTGAAACCATGAAAATACAATGTAACTGAATATACACCAGAAAAAATGTCACACTAAGCAGGAAACTCATTAAGCATTGACCTAGAGCAATACTGAATAGCACATATATGTAAGAGTTGAAATTAAGAGAGGATGACAGGGTAACACGAGTTGTTCGGTCTTCAAGAACTTATTGATGGTTCGGCACTGAAACATCTTAAACAAAAATAATAACTGTGCACACACTTGTTTTGAATTGAACAGTACAATCGCTGTCGCGACATCTTGAGGGTTAATAATTCCTTAAATTAGGACATTAACGCCCACTTTATAATAAATAAGATTGATACACGTAGCTGTATGTCCCCCGCCAAGGCACATTGCCAGAACATAACAATAAGTCCCACAACTCCTAAAAATGTCGAATCAGTACAGCTACAAATCATGTGTAACAATCCTGCAAAGTTACATCAAAATTGATCGAGCGGTTTCACAGGAGTTACGTTCACAAGATTTCCTCATAGTCCACTATAGTGAAAAATGTTAAAGGTCCATAACTCCTACAAAATATGTCGAATCAAAATGTCGGTATAGTATGCACATCTACATATCATGTGTAACAATCCTGCAAAGTTTCATCAAAATCGGTCTAGCGTTTTTACAGGAGTTGCGTTCACAAAGTTATTCGGACGGAAGGACGGACGGACGAACGCAGACCATTACTATGTCACTCCGTCGCTTTGCGGCGTGGGACAAAAAGGGTATATGGGTTGAATATATACCTTTATTCAAACCAGAAATAACAGAGTTCAAACGTATGGGTGGCCGACATTAGGACAAACGGACCTTCGGACTAATGGATCTTCGCACTAACGCCACGGAACCTGTAACACATCCCCCTCCCCCGCCACTTACAATACTCCTGTCATAAACAATAAACTGAGGTCAGAGCATATATGACAATAAAATAACATGTGCGTTAGAGAGACATCTCGACCAGTAAATATGCCAATACATTTTTTAATCTGAGAATGTGATTCTATGTTCTACCTGTCAAGCTTGATGAAATGCTGTCAACACGTAGCAGGAGAACCATATAATGGACGAATCACATTCTTAGATTTTTGGCAAATGCATTGACATAAATATAGACTAATTTTCAACAAATCGGGACAATTAGGAAAAAATATACTATTGTCCAAATCTTTATAAATATATGATGTAAAGGGAACGCAATTGGTTTATCGTAACTCTGGGAGTAAAAGGGTACCAATATTCAGAACTAAGGGTCCCTTTTTGACAAAACAGATACGTTATAAACCTGTTTTATTCATTTCAGAAAGCAAATTCTCATTAAAAGTTAATTAATCCTCCGAAAATATTATAAAAAAAACTGTAGGTTTTATAAAAAGAAGTGTTATACCTCGATGATAGACATTGAACAGATTAATTGTTTATGACGGAATTTAAATCTTAATCAAAATACAACAGATTAGAGAAATAAAAGGAATAATTAGATATTGCACCAAATAAGTTCAAATTTCAATATTTTACCACTGCTTTTAAAAATTATTATTTATTGTTCAATTGTTTATATGTTTGGTTTATGGTGTTTAACGCCACTTTCAAAAATATGTCAGTTATATCGTTGCGGTCAGTTTTATAAGGTGATGTCAATTGTTTACCTTTTGTCATAATGTTGACATTGAGATAAACTCGTATCTGTTGTGAAATACACATAAATATAAAAACTATGCATTAGGTTGTAAAGCTAATTACTATCTATCAATTTTAAACATAGCAAACTTATAAAAATGTAGATATCAAATGTAGTGCATGACATACATATTAAACTTCGAAAACTTCAACAAAAATAAACAAAAAATAACAGCGTAGCGTATCTGTCTAATATATGCCACACCACTGATTGTTACACGACGGCTGCCACTAGTGGAGCAGGAACTGCCTACCCTTCCGGAAAACCCCCGTTTTAGTGGGGTTGGTGTTCCTCGATCTTTAGTTTTATGTGTAAGTTTTGTAAATCGTTGTTTGTCCTTTTGTACTTTTTTCTTTTGGCCATTATGTTGTCTGTTCTTCTTCAATATACGGATTCTGCGTACCCCTTTGGTATCTTCAAACTCTTCTTACAACGAGTTTCTCCAAACTTTACATCTTTCCTGACTACGGTTCCATTGCCCGGTGGCTGTAGAGGCGCTAATGGTACACAAGAAATCAGTGCGATCGACCCAAATGACATCAGGTTTGTCTAAAAACTAACGTACCAAAGGATTTTTCTGTCGAATCGTCTTCTATATTTTTGTCATTGTTATATCTAACTATTTAATCCTTTTGTTATGTGTAATGTTACCGAACAACTTAAAATATTCCTTTAATGGATTTTCAGATAATTGTTAAATCTATACAAAAGTTGGTAACGTATCTGGTTAAAAAATTTCGGCCATACAATCTAAATAAAATTATATCATGACAAATTACATGTACTTTAAAATGATGCTAAATGCTTGCTGTCTGGTTGGTTAGTGATCGGAGAACGCAATATAGTACACATAGTGTGAGCTGTTGTAAATGGAGTACACAAAAACAGGAAACTATGAGGGACATGCGTTTTACTAAAATGACACATTCTCGCGAGTCATTTTATTCGTCTTTGAGGTAAAATATATGCTTGTTTTTTGTTTTTTGTTTGTTTGTTTGTTTGTTTGTTAAATATTGCATTGGTGTTTCGAAAAACGATTTTACGGAATATCTGTGTCACAATTGATCATGGCTCTGCTCCTATCGTGATTTCCTTGGTAGATGGTTGGAGCGATCAAGGCAGCTAC
Organism: Bathymodiolus brooksi; assembly: GCA_963680875.1. Lineage (NCBI taxonomy): Eukaryota > Metazoa > Mollusca > Bivalvia > Mytilida > Modiolidae > Bathymodiolus > Bathymodiolus brooksi. The sequence continues at coordinate 25,271,463 of OY804588.1, forward strand.
TGAACTAAGGGGTCCTAATGGTTAAGCTGCAGTCATCACATTTACGGTCGCCACCATGATTTGGTTAACCATTACGGAACATCTGTGTGGATGTCTTCCGTTTGTCGTAATCGTAATCCTGTCCTTTCCTCATTCATGACTTGTCACTGGATTTCTAGTTTTCTGCATACTGTTTTATAGATCATTATTACTCAGTTTGTCCTTTTCCTTTTGGTCATTGTATTGTCTGTCCGTCTCTGATTTACAGATTTGTATTACCCCTTTGGTATCATCAAACGTTTCTTATTAAAACGAGTGGTTTTCTCCGGTACTCCGATATCCCCCACCAATAAAACTGACCGCCACGATATAGCTGACATATTGCTGAAAGTGGCGTTAAACACCATAACCCAACCTATTAAAAAGAGAAAGACTAAAAATAAACACACCTACGTTAATTTATTAGATATAAAGATACACTAACTTAATAGTTATGATGTTTTACTGTTCCAAATTACAAAATAGGTAAGCAAACATAGCTATGTGAAATTTGTTGATTGTACTTGGGTTTTGTATAATCCTGAATGTCTTAAAAGGAATAATCTATTGGAAAGTTACAAAATGAAAGTGAAAGTGCATGTTAGTAGGTATAATTTGATAAACATGATAAACATTGGTATTAAAAACATCGTCTACAATCTACACAAGTCATATTAAAGCCTAAATAAGCAATCCTTCCATGCACGGCGGCTTGGAAGACTTTGTTAAAATGATATAAAAAGTTGTTGCAATGATCTTACAAAATATATTTTGCCAATAATAATGGAAGCACAAACATGGAAATGTACAATACAAGGTTATATTTAACAAAAAAACAAATGCCCCCTTCCCTTTTTCCCAATTTTTTCATCCTTTGCGAAATATATCTTATATCTTGTAATCCCTTGGCTCTCATCAGACTTTTCTTATTAAACAGAGAAAAGGTCTAGAGGCAACATTGACAATAAACAGACCTATGATAATTTATTAGATATAAAGATGCACTAAATTAATAAACATCGTGTTTCCACCACAAAATAAAATATAGGTATATATGTATTGCTATGTTAAAGATGTTAATTGTAGTTGGCTTTTTATCCGGAATGTCTTCAGCAGAATTTGTATTGCAAGTGTAAAATATGAAAGTCAAAGTGCATGTTTGATAAACATTGAGGTGTTGGTGTTTTGTTGATGTAGAAAATATTGTATAAACCATTGAATATTTTGTCTTGTTCTTTTAATTTAAGTTTATTTTATTTCATGCACATTCTTTCTAAGTGTTTCACAATTCCAAGAGATATTTTCTCTCTTCACAATTGTATTTTCAATATAAAAACGATGGTTCTTTACCCAAAGCATTCCCTTAAGAACGCTTCCAGTATTTCAACGTAAAGTCGGGATTCACTATTATACATGTGTAGGCGAAGTAGTATGTCCACCTATGTGTGCCATATGTCACTAATGATTCACTGTTTAAATGGTGACATCCTTTGCGAAATAAATCTTATATCTTGTAATCCCTTCGCTCTCATCAGACTTTTCTTATTAAACAGAGAAAAGGTCTAGAGGCAACATTGACAATAAACAAAACTATGATAATTTATTAGATATAAAGATGCACTAAATTAATAAACATCATGTTTTCCACCACAAAATAAAATATAGGGTATATATGTATTTCTATGTTAAAGATGTTAATTGTAGTTGGTTATTTATCCGGAATTTCTTAAGCATAATTTGTATTGCAAATGTAAAAAATGAAAGTGAAAGTGCATGTTTGATAAACATTGAGGTGTTGGTGTTTTGTTGATGTAGAACATATTGTTTAAATCATTGAATATTATGTATTGTTTTTATTTTTAAATTTAAGGTTATTTTATTTCATGCACATTCTTTCTAAATATTTCACAATTCCAAGATATATTTTCTCTTTTTTCACAATCTTTTAATGTAAAAACGGTAATGTTTCAAAGTAAAGTCGGGATTCATAATTAAAAGACAACTCTAAGCGAAATAGCATGTTTTTCGATATGTGGCATATGTCACAAATGATCAGGGCCTCCAAGAGATATGTTGCAAGGTGGAACAAGATTGTTTTGTGGCCTCGGGGACAGACTGAAACTTTTCTCAAAATTGAGGATTTGAGTTGAAAATACCAAAAAAATGATAATCAAAAAATCAAAATAAAACGTCATTGGCTACGGATATGGCACCCTTCAGAGATTCACGGACCCCTTCTTGGCTCTTCGGGCCCCTGACCGATATACCGACTGAACTCCCCTCTAATAACAACTGCTAATGGTTCACTGCTTAAATGATGACATGAGGGTGGGGTCTTCTTTTTTCTTTGTCTTTTGTTTTTTGTTTGTTTGTTTTTTGTTTGTTTGTTTTGTTGTTTGTATTTTTTTAATAAAGCATAAATGTCAAGATACTGTGATGATACTTAAGCGGAAATGTACTTGAAAAAAACTTATGTCGAAAAGCCCAGTTGTTACTGAGAAATGAATTCCATAATCAATAATGTTTTGGCATTGACAATCCTCCATGTTTCTCTTTCTTATTATCATTTTCGCCAGTAGATGTTATACTAGAGGAACACATAACACCAATCCCTACTCCTACACCCACTGCTAAGGTAGCCCCAGCAATGAGCATAACATTCTCTGCCTGTAAAATAGTAGTATTCGTTTCTTTATTTATATTGATATTATGTCTTATTTTCCTAATATCATTTTCTTGGTTTTCGGTAAATACAACACAATTTTATTTATTTTTTCAACTCACGAGGGCGTAGTCGAAGTGTGTTTGTATTTAAAGCTGTGGTGTCGTTTGCCAAAAACCAACACAATAATATAAGGTGAGTAGCTTATATTATAGTTGTGAGTAACACTCAGTACAGATCAAAATGAAAACTATGTGTAAAATAATATTTACATACAAGTCCACGAAACGAACAAAACCGTTAGACCTGGCAGGGGATCTTTCAGTATTATTTCAGGAAGATTAGAGGGAAGCGGTTTGTTTGAAAAATTTTTTAGAAACTCCACTTTTTTCCCAAGGCAACGATGGCCATATTTGTGTAACTGATACATGTGCTTAGCTCCATTCATTCCACTTGATCTAAATATTATTCTATGGAGTTTCAGAAAATTATTTTTAGGAGATACCATGCTATGTGCGTTTTTGTATTTCCCTTGCTAACAGCAAGAAGCAGAAACCCTGTATCAAAGAAATCATGATATGAACAACAACTTGCTACATATAAATGGAAAGTTCACAATGTGAAAATTGAAATAATCTCCTTTTTCGCACAGTTTATTTTATTGATCGGTCCTCACTCACGTATCTGTTGAATCCATATTTTCAAACTCAATAGGATGGATGCACCAACAAAATCAGCAAACTTAAAATTATTTAATGAAAGGACATCATCTATATACCGGTAGTGGAACGTAAAATTAAAAGATCGGGCGTGCTTCTTTTCGTTTTTTCTTGAGAAACCCCTGTATCCTATATAAAGTCTGCCTTGTACGCATAATGAAAGTAGTTCCAATGTCTGCATATATGATACAGCCGATGCTAGTCGAATGGTGATGATATTGACAATATAGCCTTTGGTTCAGTGTTGACCATTTTTTCTCTGTATTACCGTGTATGTCTTCCGATGGACTTGTGTACTATCTAACATTTAATCGCTAATGACACCGACTTTCTTTTGAAGAAATAGTGTCATACATGTGACAACTTTTGCATGACAAAGAAATAATATAAGACGTACTAAATTCAAGAATATATCCCAGCGTTCTTTGAAACAACCGGTAGAGGCCGTCGTGATCGTGATATTATGGTAGTTGGAATTACAATTACCTATGCAATCAGTGCTTATAACCACTAAAGTTGGGAGTTCGAATCCCTCTCAGACGAGGTTGTACTCGATACAAAATTATGTGATAAAGTTTGTAAGTAACTTGTGCAGGTCAGTGGTTTTCTCCTACTCCGGTTTCCTCCACCAATAAAATTGATCACCACGATATAACTGAAATATTGTTGAAAATGACGTTATACACCATAACCTACCTTCTTATCCTTTATATGTGGTTGTCGGTACTTTATTCACATGTAGAAAACATATACCTGACTACATCATTAAAGTAACAGTATTTACATAAACACAGAAGTGTAGATACACGAAGGCTTATATCATAATGTTTTGAGACTAATACGATTTTGAGATTTTTGTTCATTATATTAATAACTTCAGCTTCAGATTTATTCCACTCTAGAAAAAAACTAAATCTTTCTCGTAGGTGTAGTAGGTGTAGTAGTCTATTACGTAATTTCATCCCGGAACTTTACATAATCGAACATTGAACTCGCTAATTCCGGGAACCAGATGTATGATTAAGTTGTACGTAAAATACAAAATGAATCACTACACTGTTAGATGAAAATAAACCTTAGTAGATACTGCAGAACACTGAACGTCAGCAGAAACCTACAGATTTAAGAATCCTTTTAAACACACAGTTGAAAACAAAAAAAATGCTTCTATTAGAAAGTACCCACCTGAATTTGTGTTAAATTAAAAGTGAAAGTAGGATTTATTTCGGAGGTAACTTTCAAATTAGGGACGTCTTCCATGAGATGTGAGTGTCATATATATTAAGCTTCAGGTGATACCTGTATAAAAGCCCAAAATAATTTTTTTAAGTTATTTATTATTTTACGTCAGCAGAAACCTACATATTTAAGAATCATTTAAAATGATTTTAAACACACCTTTGAAAACATTATGGTCTTAAATAAAAAATGGCTTGCATTGGAAAGTACCCAGCTGAATTTGTGTTAAATCTTAAGTGAAAGCAGGATATTTAGAGGTTTTAAATTAGATTATATGCCTTCCATGAGATATGAGTGTCATATATATTAAACTGCAGGTGATACCTGTGTAAAAGTCCAAAAAGATTGTGTTAACTGTTCACGCGGCACAACTCGGAATTGATTTTTCTTTTAATAATTTTCTTCCATGATATTTTGTAAGAAAATAATGAAAAATTAACAAAACTCGTAAATATGTACCCCCCTTTTTTTTACAATACCCTGTCATAAACAATAAACTAATAAAATATATGAAACTAAAATGTGCGTTAGAGAGAAACGACTTTTTCGACCAGTAAATATGCCTATTATTTTTTTTTTTTAATCCTAGAATGTGATTATATGTTCTATGTGTCAAGCTTGATGGAATGCTGTCAACAGGTGACAGATGCACTGTATAAGGGTAGAATCATAGTCTTCGATTTTTGATAAATGCATTGACATAAATAAACACTAATTGTCACCAAATCGGGACCATTAGGAAAATAATATACTATTGTGGAAATATTTATTAAGTTAGGGTCATTACGGTTTTCACAGTTTACATATGAGTTTTGACTTTCCCTTTGTAAGATTGTTCGGAGTTCGGTAATTTTGTTATTACCCTTATGTAAAAGGAACCCAATTAGTTTTTATTAACTCTGCCATTAAAAAATGATACCAATATTCAAAACTAAGGGTAATTTTTTCGACACAACAGATACGTTACAATTCTGTTTTTATTCATTTTAGCAAACACATTCTCATTAAAAGATATACAGATGCATTTTTTTCCTCCGGACATATTTTAAAAATACTGACGGTTTGATAAAAAGAAGTGTTAAAGAGTTTGATTTGTATTTCGGAATGTAAACCTTAATCAAAACACAACAGCTTAGAGAATATAAAAGCCTTTACGGAATGATGAGATATTGCTCCAAATATGCTCAAATTTCAATATTGTATCACTCCTTTTAAAAATTATTATTTATTATTCAATGGTTTATATGTTTGATTTATGGTGTTTAATGCCACTTTCAACAATATTTCAGTTATATCGACTGTTTTTTGCAAGCTCGCCATCCCAAAAATATATTTGTCTTTGTTATTTAGCCCAGTAAAGAAATGAAATGTTTTATGTTCGAGTGAACATGTGAAATAGAACATAAATAAATTTCTTTTCGGTACAGGGCTAAATAATTATAACTGTAGGTGTATGAATACGCACGCGTTTCTCGTGGTAGAAAGTCTACCCGGTCGGGTACATGGCGGGAATTTAGTCATTCGAGAGCTTACACCTGAACAGCAAACAAGTTTGCTATAAATATACAATTTTAAAAATAGATATAGCAAAATTATATAGTATTTACTAAATAAATGGGACTCGCACATGCAGGTTTAGATTTTGTTGTTTTTTGTTTGTTTTATTTTCATAGTGAAACATTATTGTTATAATTTCTTATATTCTGTATTTATATATTTTGTAGATATATGAGATAGATGCCTCCATGTGAACTTGATTCTTAGGACTTTTATTTTGACAAAACAGCTGTCAAATCAAAATTATTTACCGGTGTACATGCAATTATCTGTTTATATGTGTTTATTAAATGTTGGCCAACTGTTTTTTGTAAGCTCGCCATCCAAAAAGTATATTTGTTTTTGGTATTTAGCCCAGTAAAGAAAAGAAATGTTTCATGTTCGGGTGAACATGTGAATAGAACATAAGGCAAGTCTATGTGAGAAACAAGACAAGATAGAGGGAATCCTTTGACTAAATGACATACTACCAGAAGCTCTCAACACAATTAATTCATGAGGGGGAAAGGTACATGAAAATTGGATGCAAAATATAAAAAAAATCAATGAAAGTTTTATAAAGTTATAAAGTTCAAAGCTGGAAGAAAAATCTTCTAAATCTGTGAAATTTCGGAATGTATGCCCTATTAATAGACCTCTTTTCGAAATGAAATTAAAAATGTAGCTTCTTCTTTCTATTGGCCCATCAATAACATATAAAGTTGATAATTTTGTAAAAACCTGTATTAAAATTAGATGAAAAATGAACTCTTATAACTCCACATACAAATACACCCATTTGTTAACCATTGGGCCTCTTGTTTGGAAACTGATAGGGCTAACATACCCAAAATCAATCCAAACCTTTATTCTGTGTCAAGGATCTATATGCTAAAATATGTAAAGCAACCAAACCCAAAAGCAAATGGACCAAATTGTTAAACCAAATTACACAAAAGATTACCCTAAGACTAGACAAATACTTAAATTAAAACAGTGTGAAATTCTCAATGATTTATTGTTAAAATTGGTATGTTGAAATAAGAAAATATCATCTATATATCGTGACATGTGAAATGTGATGTCTATGTGGTTGTTGTTATTTTTGTCTGATGACAGGATTGTAAATTATCACTGTGCGTGTGTATCAAATGCAATGCAGTTAAAACTAGTAAACAAGTAGTTCTATTCAACAAAAATATTTTGCTTTTTGCATCACTGACTCTCAATACTAGATGTTTTCTTCTTTGACAGCTGGCTTATTATCATACAAACATGCAATTTATATTCTTCTAAATTACAACATCCTGGTACAATGTAAAATGTATAGGAATGTAAGATGAAAAGATATGCATACATTTATGAAATTTAAAATCTAAAATTTTTAAAAAGAAAATAATAGAGTTTTTAGCTTCCTTATTAATCAGGCGCTTTAAAATCTGAATCAACCCACCATTTCTTTAGAAATGCCTGTACCAAGTCAGGGTCATTACGTTTTCACAGTTTTCCGGTTGTTGACTGATTTTGTCTGTTTATATAATTATGAGTTTTGACTTTCCCTTTGTAAGATTGTTCGGAGTTCGGTAATTTTGTTATTACCCTTATTTACGATAAGCAACAAAGTTGACTTGCTATATGGTTTGTTAATATTTTATGTAGAATTGGTGATTCAGTACTTGGTTAAATTAAAATATTTTACAAGTGCATCTGAAAGATCAAGCTAACAGTTTAAGAGTAAGATTTTCTTATCTGACACATTTGTTCGTTTTTCTCTTCCTCCTTCGGTACGATTTGAACATACGTTGGCACACTGTAACACCTAGACCAAATCAACTATAAATACAATACATGCTTGGAGTATTTAATACAAGCACACAATCATACATACAATACACATTACAAAAGATATCTACAACAGTTCATTTGTATTTGTAGCTCTAATGACTGCCTACCCTTCCGAAGCACCTGAGTTTACCCCCGGTTTTTAGTGGGGTTTGTGTTACTTGATCTTTAGTTTTATGTGTATGTTTTGTAGATCGATTTTTGTACTTTTTATTTTGGCCATTGTATTGTCTGTTCTTCATAGATTTATGGATTCTGATTACCCCTTTGGTATTTTCAACCTCTTCTGATAAAGAATATACCCAGGGTCGTATAGGCTAATATTGGCTGCAGCCTAGGACCCCTCAAGCTTGGGGCCCCTCAAGCTATGTAAATGTCCCTTAAATATATCATGATAAAAAATATTTCAGTCTGGCGAGTTTGCAATAAACCAGTCGACCATGTTTAATAAAGTAATACAAGTAAACCACAACATTTAAGTAAACGTTGTTTTTTTGTTTTTTTTTAGCAGGTGTCACGCAAAAAAATGTCCTTTTAACTGATCTCAACAGCCTGCACAATCTACAAAATACAATACAGAAGTATTAGTCAAATACCATATGCACATAAAACATAACTAACAATATATAAAATCATATATATAACTGCAATATGCAATGTTTATGCGTGTGTGTTTTAGGATTTAGCTTTTAAGATGTGTGAAAGATAGACGGAATTAAAGCTAAGATCAAAATTAAATCGAACTACAATATCTTCATCAGACATGAAAAAAAAAATATATATATATATTCGAGTACAATGCAAATCAAATGAGTGTTGCAGAGCGGAAGAAGTTATTCACTGGTGTAAGGCAAACTATCGAATGATTAAATTCCCACTAAGACATACCTGAGTAAGATTACCCGTGTGTGCATATTAATACGCGTATAAAACGGTTATTCAGCCCTGTATCGAAAAGATATTTATTTATGTTCTAACTCGCATGTTCATCGGAACATAAAACATTTCTTTCCTTTACTGGGCTGAATAAGACTCAATACCAACTACTTTTGGATGGCGAGTTTCCAATAAACCAGTCGAGACAAACGGCGAAAGCACTAAACACCAAGCAGCTTAGTAACAGAAAGATTTGGTAATAAATTTTCATTCACATATCCATCTTTAGCGTTTTCTGATCGCCAACGATCGTGTGCCTTGAAAAGCCTGTCTGTAACATTATTATTAGCTGTTTGACTTGCACCACCGCTTCGTATACTGTGCTAACCAAACAATGTGTTATCCAGTCCTATTGCACTAGCTGCCTCTAAAAGAAGCTCCCTAGAACGCGTGTAAGATAACGGTTTGTTAATGTTACTGATAGTACATGTATGGTTGCTTTTGTTGTATTGTAAAGAGCGAAAAATGTATTCATTATAATCCAAGGTGAGGACTGCTAATGTACAGTAGCGACGTAGAAAAGAACTGGACAAGTTTCAGTGTTTGTTCTGGCTATTACGACTGTATTGCCTTGTCTATACATATCTGCCTTGCTAGTTTCAACAAGTATTTCAATATGTGTATCATAAAAAGTAAGGTTAGTCATTCTGATATTAGAAATTTCTTTGTACCTAAGAAAATCCTGCATAAGCTAGTAAAAACATACAAAGTGAACGACTGTTGTATAAATCCAAATTGTTCTAGTACAAATTAAACAATTTATGTATTATATCTGCAGTAATAGGTTCTTTCTTTTTAATAAACTTTGACAACATTTTTTTGTCGCCTTCCAATACATTATTTACTAACCTATTACTACAAGGGTCATTGAACAAATGCATGTCGTGATACCACTTTACAGCATAGAAATTAGAGTTCAGAACTGAAACTGAACAATCGTATTGAATTAATCTTGTTAAATAAATAGTAACTGTAGAAACCTTCGCAGGTAAAAATTCTAAATTAAACTGTTTACACCAAGATTTAAATTTAGAAAAATAAGAGTCATATTTCTTGTTTTCTTTTTGACTGTATCCATGACTGAGAATGCAATATCATGAAGGCCTGGAATACGAGAGAAATCATGAATTTCTTTCCATTCCAAACTTAAAGTAACCTGAAAATAAAGAACTATTTGCTATGTACTTAAACAAATCATGGCCAGGTCCGCCTTAAAGATTTTTTTTATCTTAAAACACATATGCAAAGACATGCACTGCTTTACATGGAAACAATATTACGGTAAGTTCCATAGCAAATATATAAATACATTCATAATGAAAAATGTTCAAAAAAGCGGTCAGGTCCGCTAACAAGACAATATGGCATCAAGCATCAGCACCAGCATATTGGAAATAAATCTTCCTTCATTGAAAACTGAATTTTCAGCCGAGCCTTTAACAAAACATATTGAAGGAGATTCATATTCAATAAATTCAGCAACAATTTTTTCTAAATTCCCAGAAATGGGTGAAAAAAGCAAAGGCCAGAAAATAGCAGATTTCCACTTAGGAACTAGTAATGTGCCCACTGTTTTGCTTAACGGAACATGCTTGGAATGAGCTGCCAGACCATTTCAGGAAAGAAACATCTTTCAATCAATTTAAGAGTTTATTAAACTCTTGGAATGGCAGCTCATGTCATTGCAGCTTCTGTGCATGATTTCAAATTATTTTCATGCTTTTTTGCTTTATTTTTTAATATTTTTAGAAATAGATGCATGTGATTTTAAAAATTTTGATTTCTATTTATCTCATTTTATCAATGCTTTTTGTTTATTCACAGCAATATATAATGTGCTTTTAAGTTATGCTTCTGCTACTGCTTTGTTTTAAATTGCTTTCATATTTTAATTTGGTTTGAAATTTCATAGAAATTTTTAATATGACAATGATTTTTTGTTTTTTTTAACAAATATTGTGTGCATGTTCTTGTTTTATTGTTTATATATGCATATTCTTATGTCGGATTTAAAAGCTGATTAGAGCTTGTGTTGTAATGTTTCATCTTTTCCGACTTTAAATAAAGCTTATTGTATTGCATTGTGTGCTATTAAAGAAACAGGTGCAACAAGCCAATTATTATCTCTTGACCAATCAAATGTAAATGCGTCTACACCTTCAGTTAATGGATCACTGAACTTTGAACTAAACCATGTCAATTTCGTGATATTACCGTTAGCGGAGCGATCAATAGTAAAGGTCCCCAAACTTTATTGAAGTAATGAACAATTCTATCCGACACCGACCAGTCGTCAAAATCGAGAATTCGACTATATTTGTCCGCTACGGTATTCAAATTTCTAGGGATCCATTCTATTTTTTAAACAAATTGACTTTTTCAGACAAAAATACAAATCTCAAGAGCTAATTCATGTAGATCTTTCTTCATGCTACCAACCTCATATATACGTGCAACATTCTGATTGTCTGTGAACAATTTGACAAATTTGTTTTGAAAATGATCTGAAAACACTTTAAGAGTCAAACAACAGCTTTTAGCTCTCGCCATGTTGAAATCTTTAGCCTCTCTTCATTAGTCCACGTTCTGTGAACTATGTTATCAGAAAAGTGTACAACATAACCAGCTCCTGCATAAGAACTAGCATCAGTAAAAGCCAACCTCTCGAGTAACCTTTGAATAGGTGCAAGTACACAATTTGGTAAAGATTTCAAAGAAGTTATCTACAACTGTAATTATTTTATGGAAAAATCATCCATTTGAACAAAAGAATCCCAAGAGGTTCGCTCGTTCATAACATGATTTAAATGTCTGGTCATTATTCTGCAAATATTACCAAATGCAGGAGAGAGCGCTATAATTTTACCAACAACAGCAGCAACTTATCTAGCAGTTAACTGCTTTGAATTTTCTAAACATGTATTTAACAACTGTAAAATATCTAACATTTTCCTAATCTGCATCCCAGACAAAACCTAGCCAATCTATACTGATTTGTGGTTTCCATACACTTTTTTCATAGTTTGGTTAAAAACCAACAGACAACAAATCTGACAAAGCTTCTTTTGACACTTTAAAACATGATTCCTCGAAATCCTCAAAACCGAGACCATCATCTAGATAAACGACTATTAAGAACCCTTTACTTCATCAAAATTTAACTAGCGGGCGGACCACTTTGATAAAAATATAACACGCCGAACTAAGACCAAACGGTAAACAAGTAAAAATGTAATAATTAACTTTATTAACAGTTTTCCATGAAAAACTGAGATAGTCTTGAGAAGCGACATGCATATCTAGATGATGATATTCGTGTCTCAAATCAAATTTAAATGCATAGCGTTTATTTGCTACATGCACTTTTGCTTCTTTAACACCCTCGTATTTAAATGTTGTCAATTTCAAGTATTTGCTTACGTGACGAAGGTCAAGGATTAATCTCTCTTTGCCAGACGAGTTGACCGAAACTAACTGGATTTACAACTTTTGGCACAATGTCAATTTCGCTTACCACACCTGTATGAACTAAATCTGCGATAGCACGCTTATCAAAGTCTGTGTGCTCAAACGCAGATTTATTGTTTCTTAAAATAACTGGAGGAGGTTCTTGTTTAAAAGTAAGCAAGTAACCATATTCTAATATAGGCAAAACTATTTTTTTAACTATCTGCCAATAACAGTTTTTCTTTCCAAAATTGTATATTTTTATGTAATCTACCCTTAACATTGTGTACTTTTACTGTTTGATTTTCATACTCATATGACTCTAAGCATAATGTATTGTCAATAGAAGATAGTACCTCATTGTGTACTGCTGTCGGCTCTCTTGTTGATTTTTTCGGGATAATTGTAGAACCAGTGTCCAGTTGCACCACAGTAGTAACAAATGTCTTGGGCAGCTGACTTTTTTCCTGCGGCGGCGGAGATAGTGGTTTGTCTCTGGTTGTAGAATCTAGGTGTAAATTGGGTTCCTCACATGAAGTTTTGTCTCTCAGGTGGGTGGCTAAAGCCACGAAAATGCTTGTCCGTCGCCATACGTTTGGGTGGTTCCTTGGGGGTGGCAGCTTTGCATCGTCAGAGTCATCAGGTAAAGGATTCCCTTCATATTCACTGACCGTGTCCCAGCCGTGTTTGTCCCCTATCTTAGATTGCCTTTATTTTCTTATGATTTAAAAACAATTTTTGTTTTCTGACGTCAAATTTGCTATATATTTTAACAAAAATAAAATCGGAAAAATCAACATCTGTGCTTAAATCACCACAAAGCAAAAACCAAGCTGACAAAAATTACTATCAGATAAACAAATAACATTCAAAGAATTCTGCGTGTCTTGAAATAAATTTCATAACAATCTGCCCAGAGATAGCTTTGAAATATTGTTTTTGAACAAATATGGTTTTATGTGAAATATATAGTAAACAATCGAAGGTGACGAATACTTATGTTCATGTACATGTTAAGCTTCGAACAATTCAAGGGTCCGGGTGGCTCAATGAGCTAGGTCGTTGGATCTAACAGCTCATACAAGCCTATCACCAATACGGCGTGGGCTTACTCCCAGCTTTGTAAATTGCAAAAAAGGTGCACTCGACTCGCAGCCGCAGTGATAAAGTTTACCAGTTACTTGCCCATGATCGGTGGTTCTCACCGGGTACTCAGGCTTCTTCCACTACTAAATCTGGTCGCCACGATATAACTGAAATATTGCTGAACTTGGCGTTAAGCACAATAAATCAAATCAAATCGAACAATTCAAACAAGATCAATAAAAAGTAATAAGCGTAACAATATCTGTATAATATATGCCACAACAATGATTGTTACAACGAGTTTCTCCAAACTTTATATTTTTCTTGACTACGGTTCCATTTCTCTGTAGAGGCGCTAATGGTAAACAAAAAATCAGCGCGTTCGACAAAAGGTCGTAAATCTTAAACTTAGTCGTACACCTGTCTTTTCGATTTACGACTGTTTCACAAAACTTACCCGGCGAATTCCGACATACGACATTTTCGGTCGCAAATTACCGACTGTGTCGGAACAGTCGTAAATCGTAAATCGCTAAAAAACAAACGTTGAATGTACATAATTACAATGAGGAGTCATGCTATTCCACCACTTTTGTAGATTGACAACTTGTTAATATAATGTCCAAAATAAAATGTATCTCCCTTTGCGGTGTGTATAAACTTCAAATCGATTGACGTATTGCAAATTCCGCACACGTCATATTTACAAAAAGGATATTTCTTTTGTGTTTATGTCGTTGCTAAAAAGAAACTATTTGCTATCAGAGGCGTAGCCAGAATAAAGGAGAAGTAAAGGTACAAGTTGTTTCGTCGAGGGGTCTGTGGGCCGCTAAAAGTAAAGGCCCACAGTGGTTCTAGGTAGACCCTGGTAGAGGGTCCATCGGGAAAAGTCACCAAGTCCCGGAAGCTCGCAGGTTATACAACAGAAAGGATGACATTTTTATCATTATGGAAAGTGCTTTTATTTTGTCCCCTTTTGACTACACCACTACGGACTAACTAGAGCGTTAACGTCTTTGATTACTCAGACAAATCTATCGCGGACAGACGTACGGATGGTCACGTTACTTTATACCTGTCGTAACTTTAATGCTGAAAGGGATAACACAATACATGTATAATAGAGGTTATTTTATGCAGTTCATTCATCATGAATTAATCATTGTTTTCCCTTGTATAAGTTTATGAAAGTCAAGGCGCCGATTCCTTCTGCTTACAAAGTCACCACTTATCATATCCAAGTCGACTTGCACGTGTCTGTGTACATGTATTTAAGTAATAAGTTGGATAGTCGTGTATCGCCAATAGTCGACCGTAAGTAGGAATTCATGCCTCTCATTGAACTGACAGATCTCACGCTTGATGCCGATGACACCGACATTGTCAGTAAGATACTGATGATGCTGTATAATATAGCCCGTAATAGGTTACGGTTTGTTGCATATAGTGTCGAGTAGTCTCTCTGGCTTATCATCTACAAGAGCCCATCTGATTTTCCAACGCTCCAGCTTATGCACAAAATCATGGAACATATCTACATGCATATTCCAGTAGGAAAGTGGAACATTGATTTATATTAAAAAGAATTGTCAAATGTGTGCATAGGCACCTGCCTCCTTGAGCCTAACGTAGCTACGCACCTGGTTATAAGTATCTTTCAAAATAAACAATACAATTTTACTAAATAAAATCTACCTCTTTTTCTCTATATTACAAGGAAATCTATCCAGACACACAACATAAAAAAACGATGGCAATCTGCGCTTCATAAAACGTAATCATGAAATATTATATAAGGAAAAATCTCAGTGACAGGATATTATTGGCATGCATGTAGATTTCGACGGGTCAAGAAAAAACACACTGAATTCGTGCTGCAATGTTCAATTTTCAATTTCTTGACAGTTTTCTCATCAAAATTACAAAAAGAAAGTCCAAGAATTCCAAAGCGGAAATTCGATATATCGTCAAATTTTAACGGGATATTCCATTACTTTAAGTTGGAACTATCAATAGACGTTATATTCATGGAAAACACTGAGATGTGAAATAAATGTCCACCAGAAAACGATCTCCAAAATCTGAAACAAATCAAATTATCAACTCTACAAAGTTATATGGATATTGACCATATATTTACTGCATACAAAGGAGCCCTTTGAGTAATAGCAATACAAGGACAGTTATACAAATGAATAAGATGTTCAAAAGGTGCATCAATCAAAATAAACATGAACAAGACAAAAGATAATAAACCCGGTAATGGTCCACCTCCCTGATTTAATGGCTGTCTTATAAAAGAGACATCTGGTTTCATATAATCCTGCTGGTTGTTCATGGGCTAAGAATGACTTATCACTGGATTTGTTGTTTTCTACATAGTGTTGTATAGATCATTATTAGTCCGTTTGTCCTTTTCCTTTTGGTCATTGCATTGTCTCTCCGTCTGCTATTTACAGATTTGTATTACCCCCTTGGTATCATCAAACTTTTCTTATTAAAAAGAGTGGTATTCTCCGGGTACTCCGGTATCACCTACCAATAAAATTGATTGCCAAGATATAGCTGACATATTGTTGAAAGTGGCGTTAAACACCATAAACCAACCTATTATAAAGAGAAAGACTCTAAATGCAACATTAAAAATAAACACACCTATGTTAATTTATTAGATATAAAGATACAATAAATAAATAATTATGACGTTTTACTGTGCAAAATACAAAATAGGTACAGTAAGCAAAAATAGCAATGTGAAATTTGTTGATTGTGCTTGGTTTTTTAAATCCTGAATGTCTTAAACGGAATAATATATTGGAAAGTTACAAAATGAAAGTGAAAGTGCATGTTAGTAGGTATAATTTGTTAAACATGATAAACATTGGGATTAAAAACATCATCTACAATCTACACAAGTCACATTAAAGCCCAAATAAGCAGTCCTTCCATGCACGGGGGGTTGGAAGACTTTGTTAAAATGATATAAAAAGTTGTTGCAATGATCTTACAAACTATGTATTGCCAATAATAATGGAAACACAAACATGGAAATGTACAATACAAGGTTATATTTAACACAAAAACAAATGCCCCCTTCCCTTTTTTCCCAATTTTTTCATCCTTTGCGAAATAAATCTTATATCTTGTAATACCTTTGCTCTCATCAGACTTTTCTTATTAAACAGAGAAAAGGTCTAGAGGCAACATTGACAATAAACAAACCTATGATAATTTATTAGATATAAAGATGCACTAAATTAATAAACATCATGTTTTCCACCACAAAATAAAATATAGTTATGTATGTATGGGTACCTATAAAGTGCGAAACGAAATAGAAACGAAGCGAAACGAAGCGAAACGAAATCAACGAAAACGAAACGAAACGAAACGAAACGAAACGAAATCAACAAAAACGAAACGAAACGAAACGAAATCAACGAAATGAAAACGAAATAAAACGAAACCAACGAAAACAAACGAAATCAACGAAGACAAAGCGAAATAGAAAATGGAAGAAAAAATAATAGGGGCTTAAAAAAAATCAAACCTATTTTCACAATTATGATGCTAGACTACTTCCCACACATGTCTGTCTTTCATCAGGAGAGGACAGGATTTGATCACCGTTGAACAAGAATAATATGCATTTATTCAGCGGGAGTCTGTCCTTTTCACTTAGTGGCTTCTTTTAAATTTGGGAACCTTAAGAGCAACGTCAAGTCTGTTGAAAGGAGAGGAATTAAAATAACAGAAGTGTAGTAGTTAAAGTTCACTAATAAATACCCCCGTCCGAGCAAAATTTAAGTGTGTCAGAGAGACGAAAAAGTGTGACGACCGGACGGACAAACGAACGAACGGACAGCAGAAGTCCTATATACCCTAATTTTTTTTTGGCGAATGCTTACAAATCCTATCAAAAATTAACTTTAGAAATTTTAAAAAATCTACATATCTTGTAAAAGTACCTTTTTTTCCCTTTGATCCTTTTTCATATAAAAAAAAACCCAAATCACCCCCCCTCCGGTATTAATGAAATTTGATACGGCACATATGTTATACCCCCGCTATCCAGCGGGAGAGGGGTACATAGTATATGTTCGTTTGTCCGTGAGTGCTTCCCTCACTGCCTATGCAATTCCTCCTTAACAACTTGATGGAATTGCATGAATCTTACAGGAAATCTTTAATACCATATGGCAAGGTTCATTAATTTCATGAATTCTTTAGTACCAACTACCATTGTGCACCTACTATTTTTGTTTTCCCATTTTAACAGTTCTTGCTAAAATTTCTTCACTTTTGGACTTTGTCATTTAAGGCTATGTAATTGTCATACAAGGCTATACAATAGAGAGAGGATACTGTTGCGTTATCCATAACTCTTCCTAAACAACATAATGAATTTCAATAAAACTTCCAGAGTTTCTTATGTTTAGCTTTTGCAAGCATTATTTTTTCCAGAAGTTCTTCTGCAAAGAGGGCGCTCACTACGTCCTGTTATGTTGTTGTTGGTTTTTTTTCAGTTCTTCAAAATAGAACAATAGGATTTGAAATAAAAAGTTTATAGTGTTGGGTCTTTTTGACCCCTGTATATCTCGGAAAGAACAACGGTAAGACAATACGCCAAATCTGTTGGCACACTACCGAATAAAGGTAATAACAATGGTACCGTACTCCAAGGCGCATTCAAAAGGGAAAGTCCACAAAAACAGACAAAACCGATAAGAGGCTCAACCATCTGAGTTTTCAATCAACGGAACAACTGAAAAACAACACATTCCTGACTTGGTACAGACATTTTCCCAGGAAAATAGTGGGTTCTGATAGCAGATATGCAGATACCACTCGTCTAACCCTAAGACGTTACCAAGTATAAAAACAATAGGTACATGTAAATTCTCTAATCCTAAGACATGACCAAATGTGAAACTAGAAAACAACTATCATATTCCCGACTTGGTACAGGCATTTCCCAAGAAAATAGTGGGTCAAACCTCCCACTTGTATGACATTCGTTAATAGTTCCGGGTCATATTGACAAATGGGGGGGGGGGGGGGGGTGCATGGGGATTAAACGTGACAAGTTGTGAAAATCCAGTAGTCAACTAGGGCCCGGAATCTCAAACTCAAGACCATCCTGTTTGATTTGCGAATAGGCAAATTTATGTAGAATACAAACGAAAAACGTAATAAAATCAGACGAATAATGAACCCTCAATATCCCAACGTATGAAAATACCCCCTCATATCCCCCATTTTTTTCTATATGCCCACTCCAGAAACTTTATAATTCATAAATACTGACACACACACAAACACAAATAAAAATATGACATTTGAACTTCTGAAAGTTTGTCGGCAAGCAAACCCGGCTTGGATTGAGTTGCGGGTAATGTACGTGAGGAGTACTGTAACGGACAGACATGCAAGATGGGTTATAATTAATCAAAATTATTGTATTTAAAAAATCGAATTATCTTTTTTTTATTTCTTTATTTCATTTTGTCTTTTATTTGTTTCCTTCCATTTTCTTTATATTAGTCTATTTCGTTTTGCTTTCGTTGGTTTCGTTTCATTTCGTTTCGTTTTCGTTGATTTCGTTTCGTTTCGTTTCGTTTCTATTTCGTTTCGCACTTTATAGGTACCCATGTATGTATTGCTATGTTAAAGATGTTAATTGTAGTTGGTTATTTATCCGGAATTTCTTAAGCATAATTTGTATTGCAAATGTAAAATATGAAAGTCAAAGTGCATGTTTGATAAACATTGAGGTGTTGGTGTTTTGTTGATGTAGAAAATATTGCATAAACCATTGAATATTTTGTCTTGTTTATAAATTTAAGGTTATTTTATTGCATGCACATTCTTTCTAAGTGTTTCACAATTCCAAGAGATATTTTTTTGTCTTTTTTTACAATTTGTTTTTCAATATATAAAACGGTAATTCTTTACCCAAAGTATTCCCTTAAGAACGCATGTAGTATTTCAACGTAAAGTTGGGATTCACTATTATACATGTGTAGGCGAAGTAGTATGTCCATCTATGTGTGACATATGTCACTAATGATTCACTGTTTAAATGGTGACATCCATTGCGAAATATATCTTATATCTTGTAATCCCTTCGCTCTCATCATACTTTTCTTATTAAACAGAGAAAAGATCTAGAGACAACATTGACAATAAACAAAACTATGATAATTTATTAGATATAAAGATGCACTAAATTAATAAACATCATGTTTTCCACCACAAAATAAAATATAGTTATGTATGAATTGCTATGTTAAAGATGTTAATTGTAGTTGGTTATTTATCCGGAATTTCTTAAGCATAATTTGTATTGCAAATGTAAAAAATGAAAGCGAAAGTGCATGCTTGATAAACATTGAGGTGTTGGTGTTGTGTTGATGTAGAAAATATTGTATTTTGTCTTGTATTTTTTTTTTTAATTTAAGGTTATTTTATTGCATGCACATTCTTTCTAAGTGTTTCACTATTCCAAGAGATATGGTTTTTTTTTTACAATTTTTTTTCAATATACAAACGGTAATTCTTTACCCAAAGCATTCCCTTAAGAACGCTTGTAGTATTTCAACGTAAAGTCGGGATTCACTATTAAGAGACACGAGTAGGCGAAGTAGCATGTTCTTCTATGTGTGACATATGTCACTAATGATTCACTGCTTAAATGGAGACATAGATCCATCAGCGGGTTTTCCTTTTTGTTTGTTTGTTTGTTTGGTTTTTTTTCTTTTTTTTGGGGTTATTTTTGTGCGGATGAAATGTAAATTTCATGGGAAAAAGCATTAAAATGGGGAAAATCCATTTAATGAATGTCGGAAAATCCAGTTGTTACCAAGAAAATAACTACCCAAATACTGATCGTATTCCATTTGCAACCAAACTGCAACCGTTTTTTATTCCATTTACAACCAAGCTGCAATAGTGGCCTATTGTTGTTGTCACTTTTTTTCTGTGAACATATAACTTATAACATACCAATCCTACAACCACCACTCCTACTGCAACCCCAACCACCTGTAAAATAGTAGTATTCGTTTCTTTATTTGTATTTTTTATTACGTTTTATATTTACACTCGCAAGAACACTTGAAAACCAATTGGGTTTATGTATAAAACTGTGGTTTCATTTCCCGAAAACCAACACGATAATATTAGGTAGGTAGCTTGTATTATAGTTTCTAGATGCAGTTTTTGTATATAACATGAAATTGTACTTTCCCAAGTAGTCGATAGCATGCAAACTAGTGCACTTCGGACAATTGTACATTGTCAAAACCTCTTGACTAATACGTTTATTATTTTTTGTGTATTTGAGATGATATTTGTAAATATTATCGATGCTGGTTGTGCTAGACACATCGTCGGTAATCCACAGCTGATCGCGATGTACTGGACGAAGGGCGAGACTACTACTTATGGTGAGCTGGTTCGCTATCCTTAGAGGGTTGATATCAAAATACGCATGGTTTCATATTGGGCAAACTTTATTGATGGTAAACAATCAAAACTTCCTAACGTGTTATATAAATTATGTCTTGCTCTCTCTTACATAGAAGGACAGAACTTTGGTTATTTTCTGT
Organism: Bathymodiolus brooksi; assembly: GCA_963680875.1. Lineage (NCBI taxonomy): Eukaryota > Metazoa > Mollusca > Bivalvia > Mytilida > Modiolidae > Bathymodiolus > Bathymodiolus brooksi. Next base: position 25,292,558 of record OY804588.1, read on the forward strand.
TAAAGGTATTTTAAATGAATGTGGCTTAGCTTACATTTCGAACACTCAGACATTCCAGAATACTGCAAGGCTTAAGTTATATATAAAGCAAACCCTGAAAGATCAATTTATACAGATTTTGTTATCTTTAATTCAAAATTCACCAAAGCTCTTAACTGAAATTTATCTGCATATTCTTGATGATAATTATTAATTTGAATTTTGTAAATTTAGAACTCTAAATCATAAATTACCAATAGAATATGGAAGATGGCAGAACATAGCGTGAAACATGCGCTTCTGTAATTTATGTAATCAAAATGAAATTGGGGATGAATACCACTATATTTTGGAATGCAATTTTTTTAGCAGTATTCGAAAAAAAACATATTGGCACTTACTATATAAAAAGTGCAATAAAATTCTGCCAGTTAATGAAAACAAAAAATAATATTAAACTTAACAAAATTTGCAGATTTATCAAAGTTATCAACAAAGCTGTGTGTGCCCCGGGATAATCCTATAGCGACGTTCTACTCCATCCTGTTCTTAATTATTATATTATTTCATTTCTACTGACATTTATTATCCTAATTAACATTACTAATATATTTTTAGAATTTGTATGCTATTGATATTTTTATTGTATACGTAAATAATGTTTCTTATTTTCCCTTTCTTTCTTCTTGCTGTTTAATTTGCATTATATATGATTATCGTTATTTATTATTTATGTATCTCTATACCTTTGTAACTACACTGGTTTATGAGAATAAAGATATATATATATACTACCATGACTACAACAAAAGCTAGTTTGGGACATGGAAATTAATGATATTCGTTTTTACAGCAGGTAAGTTAATCTGACAAAAGTTCTCTTTTGGAATAATCGATCGAAAATATAAACAGTTTGATTTTTTTTGCATTTCATTTCATACATGTAAGTAAAATGATATGCTAAATTCATTTTGGTGTTTGTAGTTTACCAAATTGAAATTTGATCCATGCCTTTGTTCAACAAGAACTTTGGACTACCTTTAAAAAATCAAGATATTGGTTTATATTCATATGTTAGTAAGATTATTTTAAGGTGTATATACCGGGTGTGTTTCAAAGTTCAATTTAAACCAATTGGTATGTTTTTCAAATGCTTCGTTCCTTTTTTGTTTCTAAGGAAACCATAAAGGTTATGCTTACGCGTAAGAGGTCACTAGTGAGACAGTAAAAAGTTACTTCATTTGTAAATGCAGAATGAGAATATATGTATGCTGAATTATCTCTATAAAAGGGGCTCAATAAATATACAGCATAATATACTGGATACAGAAGTTGCATAGAAACTGATTTTATGAATCCGAAAATCGAGCTTTTGTTAATTCAGTCTTATTCTTTAGTACTGGTCATATTGCCCTTGGCCAACAACAATCTGATCGGGCCAGTAAGCTCAATTGATTTTTCATTGCAATTCTGCTGAACATTTGCTTATTTTTTTTAAATAAAGTTTGAGCCTGTACTTTTTAAAGTCTAAACTCATAGACTGATAATTATCACTGGGGCCTCACAGCATAATCATAATCATTAAATGTCTACATCTTTTACTTCCTGTTGTGATGTCTGCTACTATTTTGGGGTAAAAGTGATGTTCGCTTCACATTTACATAATATTCGGTGTTGATCGAAGGCAAATCTGATCAAACATCGAATATCAATAAGATTTTAATCATCCCGATAACTTGCATCGTTGGTAACCCACAGCTGATCATGCCTCGATAACTCTCCATTCACCACCCGTGGATCAACTGACAGAGAAATCCTCTTAGTCATATGGTCGATTTAAAACAATTTGATAAGTCCCCGATGACTCTCTTTACAACCAATCAAATCACAGCTTATACACGTATCTACATTAAGAAAGGAATTCCTTGCAAATTATGGGAGCCGTCATTTATCTGTATAGCTTTTCATCTCAAAGGAGATTAACATTATGAACTGGTGATTTTGTTTGGTAACTATTTACAGCCTTTTGTTTCAACGAAACGAGGATTTCTCTGGCAGTTGACCCACAGGTGGGCGTTGGAGAATATTCGGAGTGAGATCGGGTTGTGGATTACCAACAATGGATAACTTGATGATTACTTTTGCATAGACGTTGTGTAGAACATAACAGTTTGTAAACAAATACACTTGAAATATTAAAATTATCACCAAAATATGCACGAATCTTAACAAGTTCATTGAGCAGATTGACTTAACAAGACATCACCGATTTTCACAGGCCGTCACGATATTATTAATATATTTCTTAAGTAAAGCCCAATTAAACATTCACAACCCTTACCGTTGAAATTAAAGTTTGAATAATCATCATGTTCAGATGAAATAAATTAAACAATTACGAATACTAAATATACAATGTAAAATGTTTAAGATTAAAGTGTTCTTTAGAACAACGTTGTTCACACGGTCATGTGATAGACTTTGTAATAAACCCACATGTGAAAAACACTTTCATGACCGCATCATGTCTGTAAGAGGGGAGATTTGAGTCTTAAATCTAGTTTTACCTCGTCACTTTTTTATTGAAGTATCTGTACCAAGATAGGAAAGTGAGCGGTCATGTATATGTGTTAGGGGTACCTATTTTGTCTCTTTCTGTGATTTTTCGATTGGGTTTTGGAACTTTTACGACAGTTTGGTGATTTGTTTTTGCTTTCCATTTTATTTCATACAGCACATTGATATGTTTCTAAAACATTCCTAAGACTATATGATGTACATTACCTGATGTAATTCAAGTATTCGATTTCGACCCAAAGCGTCAACACTGGATGGTACCCGCCATAATCTCGACAGTGGCAGTGCTCCTGTCATGATTTCTTCCATGGGGATTGGCCTGTATTTAATAAAATATAGGTAATACAGGGAAGTATCAATACCCTGATCTCGGATGAGTAATCTATTTGTTTAACTCGAAATGACACATTCGTTCGATATAACTTTTAGCTTATTTTATCGTAGTTATCGTGGATATATCTCTGTCTACGTTAGTACCATGATATATTTGAAATATTTTCTATTTTGGTGCTGAATCCATATTGAATATCACAATTCTTAACTCGAATGTTCGAATCTTCGGTTCCTTTGACGTACCGGGCTTAAATGTACTTACATTCTTGACATACCGAAGTTTCGCGTATTTTCTTTCCGTTTGTCGTGGGTTGGAGGAAAATGAGACATTCATTGACTTTCTATTTCATCAATGTATTACTTGTAATGTATGTTGTTATATTTGTCTTTCGTGGGGCACTGAATGTCGTGTTTTGAAGATATCAATGAAAACCACGAAAACTGGTGTTCAACGAATAACAAGAGGTTCCCAGGAGCTTGTAATCGCTCACTTAAATCAAAGCTGCTTTCAATAACAACGCAACTGCACTGTGGCGGCCATATTGGTGGGCGAGTGCGACTGTCGGACACAATTTTGGAAGAGGACGATCCAATGACTATTCCATCAAAGTTTGGTTCTAATTGAGCTACTGGTTCCAGACAAGATGGTTTTTATGTGAATTTACCATACCGTCTTATGTTAAACTAAGTACAGCTGTGCAGACATATTGGTCAGAGGGTGGGACCACCAGACACAATTGTGGAAAAGGACCATCCAATGACTATTTTATCAAAGTTTGGTTCCAATTGAGCAACTGGTTCCAGACAAGAAGATTTTTATGTGAATTTCCCATAGGGTCCTATGTTAAGCTAAGTTCGGCTGTGGGGGCCATCTTGGTCGAAGGGCCAAACCGCCGGACACATTTTTGGAAGAGAACCATCCAATGACTATTTCATCAACATTTTGTTCTTATTGAACAAATGGTTTCAGACAAGAAGATTTTCATGGGAATTTCCAATGGGGTCCTATGTTAAATTAAGTTCGGCTGTGGCGGCCATCTTGGTCGGAGGTCTGAAATGCTAGACATATTTTTGGAAGGGGACCACCCAAGGATCATTTCAGTAAAGTTTGGTTGAGATTGGCTCAGTAGTTTCAGAGGAGAAGATTTTTTTTTAAATGCATCCCCTTTTTTCTATTTTTAGCTTGGCGGCCATCTTGGTCGGAAGTCGGGATCATTGGACACAATTTTGGAAGGGGTCATCCAAGGATCATTCCACAAAAGTTTGGTTGCAATTGGCCCCGTGATTTCTGAGGAGAAGTTGTTATGTGAATTTCCCATAGGGTCCTATGTTAAGCTAAGTTCGGCTGTGGGGGCCATCTTGGTCGAAGGGCCGAATCGCCAGACACATCTTTGGAAAAGAACCATCCAATGACTATTTCATCAAAATTTTGTTCTTATTGAGCAAATGGTTTCAGACAAGAAAATGTTTATGGGAATTTCCCATAGGGTCCTATGTTAGATTAAGTTTGGCTGTGGCAGCCATCTTGGTCGGTGTTCTGAAATGTCGGACACAATTTTGGAAAAGGACCACCCAAGAATCATTTCAGCAAAGTTTGGTTGAGATTGGCTCAGTAGTTTCAGAGGAGAAGTTTTTTTTTAATTTCATCCCCCCTTTTTTCTAATTTGCATAATCGGTCAAAATCGGCAAGAGTTCAAAGTTCATAAAAAGTCCCGTAATATATGTTAAAAAGCTCATCATTATGATTATACAGTTCAAATTTGAGCACATTCTGGCTTAAAATAGAGCAGTTTTGGCCATTTGAAGAAATTTCTATTTGTAGTAATGGCGGCCATCTTGGATACAGGACGGCGCTGACGGTACCACCTAAGGATCATTCAGACAAAGTTTGGTTGAAATTGGCCTAGTGGTTTCTAACAAGAGGATTTTTAAAAGATTTTTTGCTTATTTATGCCTAATTTGCATAATCGGCCAGAATCGGCAAAAGTTCAAAGTTCATGCAAAATCCCATAATAGATGTTAAAAAGCTCATCATTATGCTTATACAGTACACATTTGGACACATTATGGCTTAAAATAAAGCAGTTTTGGCCATTTGAAGAAAGGTCTATTTTTAGTAACATCGGCCATCTTGGATGAAGGGCATGGCTATCGGACATAATTTTGAAAGGGACCGACACAGGGACCATTCCTGCCAGGCTTGGTTTAATTTGGTTCGGCGTTTTCAGAGAAGATTTAAATGTGATCTTTTATCAAAATATGCCTAATTTGCATAATCGGTATAAATCGGCTGAAATAAACATTTCACACAAATACCCCGAACATATGTTAAACTACTCCTTGCCATGTAGCTGCAGTTAAAATTTGAGCTCATTTTGACTTGTACTAAAGCAACAATGGACAATTACAATTTCATCCTCCCTTTATTCTATTTTTAGCTTGGCGGCCATCTTGGTTGGAAGTCGGATCACCGAACACAATTTTGGAAGGGGTCATCCAAGGACCATTCCACCAAAGTTTGGTTGCAATTGGCCCAGTGGCTTCTGAGGAGAAGATTAAAATGTGAAATGTTGAGGGACGAACGAAAAGTGATGGCAATAGCACCAAAATGGGTAATGGGATTTACTTCAAAATTGCAGGATAGGTAGATATTGACACGCTGCACTTTTTTGCAATTTAAACTTAACATCTATCTCTGAATAATTTTTGAAATATAAGAAGAAAAGTATTAAAATTAAAAAAAAAAATTGATGAAAAAAGGGCAATAACTCCAAGATGGGTAATCAGATTTACAGATCTTGACATGCTGAACATGTTTGCAGTTTCAACTTACCATCTGTCTCTTATAGTTTTTGAAATAAAGTACGAAAAGTATTAAAATTTTGAAAATTTGATGAAAAAAGGGAAATAACTCCAACATGGGTAATGGGATTTACTTCAAAATTGCAGGGTAGGTAGATCTTGTTGTGCTGATCATTTTTACCCAATGTCAGATTTTTGATATTATTAACGGTTTTTGAGTTATTACCCAAAACCTGCAATTTTACCATATGTTCTATTTTTAGTTGATTCCTACTTCCTGTTTGCCGATTTTGTCGATTTTTATACACATTTAACATACATTTGTATATGCACATTTTTCGTCGCATTTTTCTAAGCAACTATTGATGACAGGAATCTAATATTTGGTCACAAGCTTCATATAGGTATGCCATATTGTGGGAAATGTTTTTGGACCCATCAGATTCCTACTTCCTGTTTGCCGACTTAGTTGGTTTTTATACACATTGAACATATATGCACATTTTTCGTCGCATTTTCCTCAGCAAGCATTGATGACAGGAATCTGATATTTGGTCACAAGCTTCATATAGGTATGCCATATGGTAGGACACTTTTTTTGACCCATCAGATTCCTACTTCCTGTTTGCCGACTTTGTTGATTTTTATACACATTAAACATACATTTTGAATATGCCCATTTTTAGTCACATTTTTCTCAGCAACTATTGATGGCAGAAATCTGATATTTGGTCACAAGCTTCATATAGGTACCCCATATCGTGGGAAGCGTTTTTGACCCATCTGATTCCTACGTCCTGTTTGCCGAAGAGCGGGGGTATCATAAGTGAGCTAATGCTCACTGTTCATCTTGTTTTGATCATTCTATTGTTTGTCTTTCGTCAATTTCCTGCTTCCACTTACCCCTTTGATATCCTCAAACTTTTCTTTGTATAAAACTGAAATAACGCTTTTGTTTTTGTTTGTTTGTTTAACTTTATGTTTTTTATTTTTTTATTGAGAAAATGAATACGTTAATATCCACTTCTGATTACATAATTCTACGGCTTGTTTGTCTAATGTATTGAATGTGAAAGGGGATTCAGTTGTATGTCCAGAGTGAAGACAACATTGAGGAACAAACAGGCTGACTAACACCATATTACAAGGATTAATGATGGTTTCAATACATGGACCGGATGACTCAGAATTTGATATGAGGACAGCCATGAACATTTGGGTGAAACTTAGAAAGAGACATATCTTGGTTGAAAAAGCAAAGGAATCAACAGGAAAATCAAACTTGAAAAAAAATGGCGATGAAATCTCTTTTGCAAAGGGAAATTACAAGAGAAAGAAGAATTAATAGAGACATGTTGAAAAGAAAATAAAATTGCTGCAGCAAGTAGTAGCATAAAATTGGAAATATAAAGTATTCTTTGTATTAGTTTTGTCTTGCTTACGCGTACTTAAGCGCAACGGCGAAAAAATGAAAACACACTATAAAAGTCAGCAACAAAGAACAACCACCTATCACTGAGGAAAAATGGAAAACACTGACTAATGATTCACTGTTTAAATGGAGACATAGATCCGTGAGTGGTTTTTCTTTTTCTTTTTCTTTTTTCTTTTCTTTTTTTGTTTTTTTGTTTTTTGTTTGTTTGTATTTTTGTGGATAAAATGTAAATTACATGGGAAAAAGCATGGAAATGGGGGAAATCAATATTATAAAAACAGAAATACTGTGATAATACTTAAGCAGAAGTGTACTTCAAAAAGTTTATGTCGAAAAGCCCAGTTGTCACTGGGAAGTTAATTCCATAATTAATATGGTGTTAGCTTTGACAATCCTCAATGTTTCTATTACCCCCTATTTTTGTTGGCAGCATATGACGCATACCATATTTTTGCAACTCCACCCAAGATGTCTGCAATCTGTAAAAAAAATAATATTAATTTCTTTATTTGTATTTATATTAAGTCTTAATCACCTAATACCATTTTGTTCGTTTTCGTTAAATGCATCACAGATTTTATTTTTACACTTGCGAGAGCACATGGAAACCAGGTGGGATAATATATAAAACTGTGAATTCATTGCCCGAAAGCCAACACGGTAGGTAGCCTGTATTATAGTTTCTAGATGCAGTTATTGTATATAAAATGAAATTGTAGTTTCCCAAGAGGCCGATAGTATGAAAGCTAGTTCAATTCGGACAAATTTATTATATTTGTTTTTACAGCAGGTTACTTAATCTGACGAAAGTTATCACCAAAATATTCATGAATCTGCCAAATGATTGCAAATAAATACACTTGAAATATCAAAATTATCTCTAAAATATTCACGAATCGCATTAAGTTCATTCAGTAGATTGACTTAACTCGAAATCACGGGTTTTCTCAGACCGCCACGATATTATTAAAATATTTCTTAAATAAAGCCCAATTAAACATTCACAACCCTTACCGTTGATATTAAAGTTTGAACAATTACCATGGTAAGCTGAAATATACTGTGTAAAATGTTCAAGATAAGAGCATTTTTTTAGAACAATTGTTGTTCACACGGTCATGTGATAGACTTTGTAATTAACTCACATATGAAACAAAAACATTTTCATGGCCGCATCATGTCACTAAGAGGGAAGATTTGAGTCTTAAGTCTAGTTTTACCTCGTCACTTTTTATTGAAGTTTCTGTGCCAAGATAGGAAAGTGAGCGGTCATGTATTATTTTGTGTGTCTGTAAGAGGAGAGATTTGAGTCTTAAGATTAGTTTTACCTCGTCACTTTTTATTGAAGTTTCTGTGCCAAGATAGGAAAGTGAGCGGTCATGTATTATTTTGTATGTCTTTAAGAGGGAGATTTGAGTCTTAAGTCTAGTTTTACCTCGTCACTTTTTATTGAAGTTTCTGTGTCAAGATAGGAAGGTGAGCGGTCATGTATTATTTTGTGTGTCTTTAAGAGGGAGATTTGAGTCTTAAGTTTAGTTTTACCTCGTCACTTTTTATTGAAGTTTCTCTACCAAGATAGGAAAGTGAGCGGTCATGTATTATTTTGAATGTCTTTAAGAGGGAGATTTGAGTCTTAAGTTTAGTTTTACCTCGTCACTTTTTATTGAAGATTCTGTGCCAAGATAGGAAAGTGAGCGGTCATGTATTATTTTGTATGTCTTTAAGAGGGAGATTTGAGTCTTAAGTTTAGTTTTACCTCGTCACTTTTTATTGAAGTTTCTGTACCAAGATAGGAAAGTGAGCGGTCATGTATTATTTTGTATGTCTTTAAGAGGGAGATTTGAGTCTTAAGTCTAGCTTTACCTCGTCACTTTTTATTGAAGTTTCTGTGCTAAGATAGGAAAGTGAGCGGTCATGTATTATTTTGTGTGTCTGTAAGAGGGAGATTTGAGTCTTAAGATTAGTTTTACCTCGTCACTTTTTATTGACGTTTCTGTACCAAGATAGGAAAGTGAGCGGTCATGTATTATTTTGTATGTCTTTAAGAGGGAGATTTGAGTCTTAAGTTTAGTTTTACCTCGTCACTTTTTATTGAAGTTTCTGTGCAAAGATAGGAAAGTGAGCGGTCATGTATTATTTTGTATGTCTGTAAGAGGGAGATTTGAGTCTTAAAATTAGCTTTACCTCGTCACTTTTTATTGACGTTTCTGTACCAAGATAGGAAAGTGAGCGGTCATGTATTATTTTGTATGTCTTTAAGAGGGAGATTTGAGTCTTAAGTTTAGTTTTACCTCGTCACTTTTTATTGAAGTTTCTGTGCTAAGATAGGAAAGTGAGCGGTCATGTATTATTTTGTATGTCTGTAAGAGGAGAGATTTGAGTCTTAAGTTTAGTTTTACCTCGTCACTTTTTATTGAAGTTTCTGTGCCAAGATAGGAAAGTGAGCGGTCATGTATTATTTTGTATGTCTTTAAGAGGGAGATTTGAGTCTTAAGCTTAGTTATACCTCGTCACTTTTAATTGAAGTTTCTGTTCTAAGATAGGAAAGTGAGCGGTCATGTATTATTTTGTATGTCTGTAAGAGGAGAGATTTGAGTCTTAAGTTTAGTTTTACCTCGTCACTTTTTATTGAAGTTTCTGTGCCAAGATAGGAAAGTGAGCGGTCATGTATTATTTTGTATGTCTTTAAGAGGGAGATTTGAGTCTTAAGTTTAGTTTTACCTCGTCACTTTTAATTGAAGTTTCTGTGCTAAGATAGGAAAGTGAGCGGTCATGTATTATTTGTATGTCTGTAAGAGGAGAGATTTGAGTCTTAAGTCTAGTTTTACCTCGTAACTTTTTATTGAAGTTTCTGTGCTAAGATAGGAAAGTGAGCGGTCATGTATTATTTTGTATGTCTTTAAGAGGGAGATTTGAGTCTTAAGTTTAGTTTTACCTCGTCACTTTTTATTGAAGTTTCTGTGCCAAGATAGGAAAGTGAGCGGTCATGTATTATTTTGTATGTCTTTAAGAGGGAGATTTGAGTCTTAAGTTTAGTTTTACCTCGTCACTTTTTATTGAAGTTTCTGTGCCAAGATAGGAAAGTGAGCGGTCATGTATTACTTTGTATGTCTTTAAGAGGGAGATTTGAGTCTTAAGATTAGTTTTAACTCGTCACTTTTTATTGAAGTTTCTGTAGCAAGATAGGAAGGTGAGCGGTCATGTATTATTTTGTACGTCTTTAAGAGGGGGATTTGAGTCTTAAGTTTAGTTTTACCTCGTCACATTTAATTGAAGTTTCTGTGCTAAGATAGGAAAGTGAGCAGTCATGTATTATTTTGTATGTCTGTAAGAGGAGAGATTTGAGTCTTAAGTTTAGTTTTACCTCGTCACTTTTTATTGAAGTTTCTGTGCAAAGATAGGAAAGTGAGCGGTCATGTATTATTTTGTATGTCTTTAAGAGGGAGATTTGAGTCTTAAGATTAGTTTTACCTCGTCACTTTTAATTGAAGTTTCTGTGCTAAGATAGGAAAGTGAGCGGTCATGTATTATTTTGTATGTCTGTAAGAGGGGAGATTTGAGTCTTAAGTTTAGTTTTACCTCGTCACTTTTTATTGAAGTTTCTGTGCTAAGATAGGAAAGTGAGAGGTCATGTATTATTTTGTATGTCTGTAAGAGAGATTTGAGTCTTAAGTTTAGTTTTACCTCGTCACTTTTTATTGAAGTTCCTGTGCCAAGATAGGAAAGTGAGCGGTCATGTATTATTTTGTATGTCTTTAAGAGGGAGATTTGAGTCTTAAGTTTAGTTTTACCTCGTCACTATTTATTGAAGTTTCTGTGCCAAGATAGGAAAGTGAGCGGTCATGTATTATTTTGTATGTCTTTAAGAGGGAGATTTGAGTCTAAAGTTAATTTTACATCGTCACTTTTTATTGAAGTTTCTGTGCCAGAATAGGAAAGTGAGCGGTCATGTATTATTTTGTGTGTCTGTAAGAGGAGATATTTGAGTCTTAAGTTTAGTTTTACCTCGTCACTTTTTATTGAAGTTTCTGTGCTAAGATAGGAAAGTGAGCGGTCATATATTATTTTGTATGTCTGTAAGAGGAGAGATTTGAGTCTTAAGTTTAGTTTTACCTCGTCATTTTTTATTGAAGTTTCTGTGCCAAGATAGGAAAGTGAGCGGTCATGTATTATTTTGTATGTCTTTAAGAGGGAGATTTGAGTCTTAAGTTTAGTTTTACCTCGTCACTTTTAATTGAAGTTTCTGTGCTAAGATAGGAAAGTGGGCGGTCATGTATTATTTTGTATGTCTGTAAGAGGAGAGATTTGAGTCTTAAGTTTAGTCTTACCTCGTCACTTTTTATTGAAGTTTCTGTGCTAAGATAGGAAAGTGAGCGGTCATGTATTATTTTGTATGTCTTTAAGAGGGAGATTTGAGTCTTAAGTTTAGTTTTACCTCGTCACTTTTTATTGAAGTTTCTGTGCCAAGATAGGAAAGTGAGAGGTCATATATTATTTTGTATGTCTTTAAGAGGGAGATTTGAGTCTTAAGTTTAGTTTTACCTCGTCACTTTTTATTGAAGTTTCTGTGCCAAGATAGGAAAGTGAGCGGTCATGTATTATTTTGTATGTCTTTAAGAGGGAGATTTGAGTCTTAAGATTAGTTTTACCTCGTCACTTTTTATTGAAGTTTCTGTAGGCAGATAGGAAAGTGAGCGGTCATGTATTATTTTGTATGTCTTTAAGAGGGAGATTTGAGTCTTAAGTTTAGTTTTACCTCGTCACTTTTTATTGAAGTTTCTGTGCCAAGATAGGAAAGTGAGCGGTCATGTATTATTTTGTATGTCTTTAAGAGGGAGATTTGAGTCTTAAGTTTAGTTTTACCTCGTCACTTTTAATTGAAGTTTCTGTGCTAAGATAGGAAAGTGAGCGGTCATGTATTATTTGTATGTCTGTAAGAGGAGAGATTTGAGTCTTAAGTCTAGTTTTACCTCGTCACTTTTTATTGAAGTTTCTGTGCTAAGATAGGAAAGTGAGCGGTCATGTATTATTTTGTATGTCTTTAAGAGGGAGATTTGAGTCTTAAGTTTAGTTTTACCTCGTCACTTTTTATTGAAGTTTCTGTGCCAAGATAGGAAAGTGAGCGGTCATGTATTATTTTGTGTGTCTGTAAGAGGAGAGATTTGAGTCTTAAGATTAGTTTTACCTCGTCACTTTTTATTGAAGTTTCTGTGCCAAAATAGGAAAGTGAGCGGTCATGTATTATTTTGTGTGTCTGTAAGAGGGGGATTTGAGTCTTAAGTTTAGTTTTAGCTCGTCACTTTTTATTGAAGTTTCTGTGCTAAGATAGGAAAGTGAGCGGTCATGTATTATTTTGTATGTCTGTAAGAGGAGAGATTTGAGTCTTAAGTTTAGTTTTACCTCGTCACTTTTTATTGAAGTTTCTGTGCCAAGATAGGAAAGTGGGCGGTCATGTATTATTTTGTATGTCTTTAAGAGGGAGATTTGAGTCTTAAGTTTAGTTTTACCTCGTCACTTTTAATTGAAGTTTCTGTGCTAAGATAGGATAGTGGGCGGTCATGTATTATTTTGTATGTCTTTAAGAGGGAGATTTGAGTCTTAAGTTTAGTTTTACCTCGTCACTTTTTATTGAAGTTTCTGTGCTAAGATAGGAAAGTGAGCGGTCATGTATTATTTTGTATGTCTTTAAGAGGGAGATTTGAGTCTTAAGTTTAGTTTTACCTCGTCACTTTTTATTGAAGTTTCTGTGCCAAGATAGGAAAGTGAGCGGTCATGTATTATTTCGTATGTCTTTAAGAGGGAGATTTGAGTCTTAAGTTTAGTTTTACCTCGTCACTTTTTATTGAAGTTTCTCTACCAAGATAGGAAAGTGAGCGGTCATGTATTATTTTGTATGTCTTTAAGAGGGAGATTTGAGTCTTAAGTTTAGTTTTACCTCGTCACTTTTTATTGAAGTTTCTGTGCTAAGATAGGAAAGTGAGCGGTCATGTATTATTTTGTATGTCTGTAAGAGGGAGATTTGAGTCTTAAGATTAGTTTTACCTCGTCTTTTTTTATTGACGTTTCTGTACCAAGATAGGAAAGTGAGCGGTCATGTATTATTTTGTATGTCTTTAAGAGGGAGATTTGAGTCTTAAGTTTAGTTTTACCTCGTCACTTTTTATTGAAGTTTCTGTGCCAAGATAGGAAAGTGAGCGGTCATGTATTATTTTGTATGTCTTTAAGAGGGAGATTTGAGTCTTAAGTTTAGTTTTACCTCGTCACTTTTTATTGAAGTTTCTGTACCAAGATAGGAAAGTGAGCGGTCATGTATTATTTTGTATGTCTTTAAGAGGGAGATTTGAGTCTTAAGTCTAGCTTTACCTCGTCACTTTTTATTGAAGTTTCTGTGCTAAGATAGGAAAGTGAGCGGTCATGTATTATTTTGTGTGTCTGTAAGAGGGAGATTTGAGTCTTAAGATTAGTTTTACCTCGTCACTTTTTATTGAAGTTTCTGTGCCAGATAGGAAAGTGAGCGGTCATGTATTATTTTGTATGTCTGTAAGAGGGAGATTTGAGTCTTAAGATTAGTTTTACCTCGTCACTTTTTATTGACGTTTCTGTACCAAGATAGGAAAGTGAGCGGTCATGTATTATTTTGTATGTCTTTAAGATGGAGATTTGAGTCTTAAGTTTAGTTTTACCTCGTCACTTTTTATTGAAGTTTCTGTGCTAAGATAGGAAAGTGAGCGGTCATGTATTATTTTGTATGTCTGTAAGAGGAGAGATTTGAGTCTTAAGTTTAGTTTTACCTCGTCACTTTTTATTGAAGTTTCTGTGCCAAGATAGGAAAGTGAGCGGTCATGTATTATTTTGTATGTCTGTAAGAGGAGATATTTGAGTCTTAAGTTTAGTTTTACCTCGTCACTTTTTATTGAAGTTTCTGTGCCAAGATAGGAAAGTGAGCGGTCATGTATTATTTTGTTTATCTTTAAGAGGGAGATTTGAGTCTTAAGTTTAGTTTTACCTCGTCACTTTTAATTGAAGTTTCTGTGCTAAGATAGGAAAGTGAGCGGTCATGTATTATTTTGTATGTCTTTAAGAGGGAGATTTGAGTCTTAAGTTTAGTTTTACCTCGTCACTTTTTATTGAAGTTTCTGTGCCAAGATAGGAAAGTGAGCGGTCATGTATTATTTTGTATGTCTTTAAGAGGGAGATTTGAGTCTTAATTATAGTTTTACCTCGTCACTTTTTATTGAAGTTGCTGTGCCAAGATAGGAAAGTGAGCGGTCATGTATTATTTTGTATGTCTTTAAGAGGGAGATTTGAGTCTTAAGTTTAGTTTTACCTCGTCACTTTTTATTGAAGTTTCTGTGCCAAGATAGGAAAGTGAGCGGTCATGTATTATTTTGTATGTCTTTAAGAGGGAGATTTGAGTCTTAAGATTAGTTTTAACTCGTCACTTTTTATTGAAGTTTCTGTAGCAAGATAGGAAGGTGAGCGGTCATGTATTATTTTGTACGTCTTTAAGAGGGAGATTTGAGTCTTAAGTTTAGTTTGACCTCGTCACATTTAATTGAAGTTTCTGTGCTAAGATAGGAAAGTGAGCAGTCATGTATTATTTTGTATGTCTGTAAGAGGAGAGATTTGAGTCTTAAGTTTAGTTTTACCTCGTCACTTTTTATTGAAGTTTCTGTGCCAAGATAGGAAAGTGAGCGGTCATGTATTATTTTGTATGTCTTTAAGAGGGAGATTTGAGTCTTAAGTCTAGTTTTACCTCGTCACTTTTAATTGAAGTTTCTGTGCTAAGATAGGAAAGTGAGCGGTCATGTATTATTTTGTATGTCTGTAAGAGGGGAGATTTGAGTCTTAAGTTTAGTTTTACCTCGTCACTTTTTATTGAAGTTTCTGTGCTAAGATAGGAAAGTGAGCGGTCATGTATTATTTTGTATGTCTGTAAGAGAGATTTGAGTCTTAAGTTTAGTTTTACCTCGTCACTTTTTATTGAAGTTCCTGTGCCAAGATAGGAAAGTGAGCGGTCATGTATTATTTTGTATGTCTTTAAGAGGGAGATTTGAGTCTTAAGTTTAGTTTTACCTCGTCACTATTTATTGAAGTTTCTGTGCCAAGATAGGAAAGTGAGCGGTCATGTATTATTTTGTATGTCTTTAAGAGGGAGATTTGAGTCTAAAGTTAATTTTACATCGTCACTTTTTATTGAAGTTTCTGTGGCAGAATAGGAAAGTGAGCGGTCATGTATTATTTTGTGTGTCTGTAAGAGGAGATATTTGAGTCTTAAGTTTAGTTTTACCTCGTCACTTTTTATTGAAGTTTCTGTGCCAAGATAGGAAAGTGAGCGGTCATGTATTACTTTGTATGTCTTTAAGAGGGAGATTTGAGTCTTAAGTTTAGTTTTACCTCGTCACTTTTTATTGAAGTTTCTGTGCTAAGATAGGAAAGTGAGCGGTCATGTATTATTTTGTATGTCTGTAAGAGGGAGATTTGAGTCTTAAGATTAGTTTTACCTCGTCTTTTTTTATTGACGTTTCTGTACCAAGATAGGAAAGTGAGCGGTCATGTATTATTTTGTATGTCTTTAAGAGGGAGATTTGAGTCTTAAGTTTAGTTTTACCTCGTCACTTTTTATTGAAGTTTCTGTGCCAAGATAGGAAAGTGAGCGGTCATGTATTATTTTGTATGTCTTTAAGAGGGAGATTTGAGTCTTAAGTTTAGTTTTACCTCGTCACTTTTTATTGAAGTTTCTGTACCAAGATAGGAAAGTGAGCGGTCATGTATTATTTTGTATGTCTTTAAGAGGGAGATTTGAGTCTTAAGTCTAGCTTTACCTCGTCACTTTTTATTGAAGTTTCTGTGCTAAGATAGGAAAGTGAGCGGTCATGTATTATTTTGTGTGTCTGTAAGAGGGAGATTTGAGTCTTAAGATTAGTTTTACCTCGTCACTTTTTATTGAAGTTTCTGTGCCAGATAGGAAAGTGAGCGGTCATGTATTATTTTGTATGTCTGTAAGAGGGAGATTTGAGTCTTAAGATTAGTTTTACCTCGTCACTTTTTATTGACGTTTCTGTACCAAGATAGGAAAGTGAGCGGTCATGTATTATTTTGTATGTCTTTAAGATGGAGATTTGAGTCTTAAGTTTAGTTTTACCTCGTCACTTTTTATTGAAGTTTCTGTGCTAAGATAGGAAAGTGAGCGGTCATGTATTATTTTGTATGTCTGTAAGAGGAGAGATTTGAGTCTTAAGTTTAGTTTTACCTCGTCACTTTTTATTGAAGTTTCTGTGCCAAGATAGGAAAGTGAGCGGTCATGTATTATTTTGTATGTCTGTAAGAGGAGATATTTGAGTCTTAAGTTTAGTTTTACCTCGTCACTTTTTATTGAAGTTTCTGTGCCAAGATAGGAAAGTGAGCGGTCATGTATTATTTTGTTTATCTTTAAGAGGGAGATTTGAGTCTTAAGCTTAGTTTTACCTCGTCACTTTTAATTGAAGTTTCTGTGCTAAGATAGGAAAGTGAGCGGTCATGTATTATTTGTATGTCTGTAAGAGGAGAGATTTGAGTCTTAAGTCTAGTTTTACCTCGTCACTTTTTATTGAAGTTTCTGTGCTAAGATAGGAAAGTGAGCGGTCATGTATTATTTTGTATGTCTTTAAGAGGGAGATTTGAGTCTTAAGTTTAGTTTTACCTCGTCACTTTTTATTGAAGTTTCTGTGCCAAGATAGGAAAGTGAGCGGTCATGTATTATTTTGTATGTCTTTAAGAGGGAGATTTGAGTCTTAATTATAGTTTTACCTCGTCACTTTTTATTGAAGTTGCTGTGCCAAGATAGGAAAGTGAGCGGTCATGTATTATTTTGTATGTCTTTAAGAGGGAGATTTGAGTCTTAAGTTTAGTTTTACCTCGTCACTTTTTTTTGAAGTTTCTGTGCCAAGATAGGAAAGTGAGCGGTCATGTATTATTTTGTATGTCTTTAAGAGGGAGATTTGAGTCTTAAGATTAGTTTTAACTCGTCACTTTTTATTGAAGTTTCTGTAGCAAGATAGGAAGGTGAGCGGTCATGTATTATTTTGTACGTCTTTAAGAGGGAGATTTGAGTCTTAAGTTTAGTTTGACCTCGTCACATTTAATTGAAGTTTCTGTGCTAAGATAGGAAAGTGAGCAGTCATGTATTATTTTGTATGTCTGTAAGAGGAGAGATTTGAGTCTTAAGTTTAGTTTTACCTCGTCACTTTTTATTGAAGTTTCTGTGCCAAGATAGGAAAGTGAGCGGTCATGTATTATTTTGTATGTCTTTAAGAGGGAGATTTGAGTCTTAAGTTTAGTTTTACCTCGTCACTTTTAATTGAAGTTTCTGTGCTAAGATAGGAAAGTGAGCGGTCATGTATTATTTTGTATGTCTGTAAGAGGGGAGATTTGAGTCTTAAGTTTAGTTTTACCTCGTCACTTTTTATTGAAGTTTCTGTGCTAAGATAGGAAAGTGAGCGGTCATGTATTATTTTGTATGTCTGTAAGAGAGATTTGAGTCTTAAGTTTAGTTTTACCTCGTCACTTTTTATTGAAGTTCCTGTGCCAAGATAGGAAAGTGAGCGGTCATGTATTATTTTGTATGTCTTTAAGAGGGAGATTTGAGTCTTAAGTTTAGTTTTACCTCGTCACTATTTATTGAAGTTTCTGTGCCAAGATAGGAAAGTGAGCGGTCATGTATTATTTTGTATGTCTTTAAGAGGGAGATTTGAGTCTAAAGTTAATTTTACATCGTCACTTTTTATTGAAGTTTCTGTGGCAGAATAGGAAAGTGAGCGGTCATGTATTATTTTGTGTGTCTGTAAGAGGAGATATTTGAGTCTTAAGTTTAGTTTTACCTCGTCACTTTTTATTGAAGTTTCTGTGCCAAGATAGGAAAGTGAGCGGTCATGTATTACTTTGTATGTCTTTAAGAGGGAGATTTGAGTCTTAAGTTTAGTTTTACCTCGTCACTTTTAATTGAAGTTTCTGTGCTAAGATAGGAAAGTGGGCGGTCATGTATTATTTTGTATGTCTGTAAGAGGAGAGATTTGAGTCTTAAGTTTAGTTTTACCTCGTCACTTTTTATTGAAGTTTCTGTGCTAAGATAGGAAAGTGAGCGGTCATGTATTATTTTGTATGTCTTTAAGAGGGAGATTTGAGTCTTAAGTTTAGTTTTACCTCGTCACTTTTTATTGAAGTTTCTGTGCCAAGATAGGAAAGTGAGCGGTCATATATTATTTTGTATGTCTTTAAGAGGGAGATTTGAGTCTTAAGTTTAGTTTTACCTCGTCACTTTTTATTGAAGTTTCTGTGCCAAGATAGGAAAGTGAGCGGTCATGTATTATTTTGTATGTCTTTAAGAGGGAGATTTGAGTCTTAAGATTAGTTTTACCTCGTCACTTTTTATTGAAGTTTCTGTAGGCAGATAGGAAAGTGAGCGGTCATGTATTATTTTGTATGTCTTTAAGAGGGAGATTTGAGTCTTAAGTTTAGTTTTACCTCGTCACTTTTAATTGAAGTTTCTGTGCTAAGATAGTAAAGTGAGCGGTCATGTATTATTTGTATGTCTGTAAGAGGAGAGATTTGAGTCTTAAGTCTAGTTTTACCTCGTCACTTTTTATTGAAGTTTCTGTGCTAAGATAGGAAAGTGAGCGGTCATGTATTATTTTGTATGTCTTTAAGAGGGAGATTTGAGTCTTAAGTTTAGTTTTACCTCGTCACTTTTTATTGAAGTTTCTGTGCCAAGATAGGAAAGTGAGCGGTCATGTATTATTTTGTATGTCTTTAAGAGGGAGATTTGAGTCTTAATTCTAGTTTTACCTCGTCACTTTTTATTGAAGTTTCTGTGCCAAGATAGGAAAGTGAGCGGTCATGTATTATTTTGTATGTCTTTAAGAGGGAGATTTGAGTCTTAAGTTTAGTTTTACCTCGTCACTTTTTATTGAAGTTTCTGTGCCAAGATAGGAAAGTGAGCGGTCATGTATTATTTTGTATGTCTTTAAGAGGGAGATTTGAGTCTTAAGATTAGTTTTAACTCGTCACTTTTTATTGAAGTTTCTGTAGCAAGATAGGAAGGTGAGCGGTCATGTATTATTTTGTACGTCTTTAAGAGGGAGATTTGAGTCTTAAGTTTAGTTTTACCTCGTCACATTTAATTGAAGTTTCTGTGCTAAGATAGGAAAGTGAGCAGTCATGTATTATTTTGTATGTCTGTAAGAGGAGAGATTTGAGTCTTAAGTTTAGTTTTACCTCGTCACTTTTTATTGAAGTTTCTGTGCAAAGATAGGAAAGTGAGCGGTCATGTATTATTTTGTATGTCTTTAAGAGGGAGATTTGAGTCTTAAGTTTAGTTTTACCTCGTCACTTTTAATTGAAGTTTCTGTGCTAAGATAGGAAAGTGAGCGGTCATGTATTATTTTGTATGTCTGTAAGAGGGGAGATTTGAGTCTTAAGTTTAGTTTTACCTCGTCACTTTTTATTGAAGTTTCTGTGCTAAGATAGGAAAGTGAGCGGTCATGTATTATTTTGTATGTCTGTAAGAGAGATTTGAGTCTTAAGTTTAGTTTTACCTCGTCACTTTTTATTGAAGTTTCTGTGCCAAGATAGGAAAGTGAGCGGTCATGTATTATTTTGTATGTCTTTAAGAGGGAGATTTGAGTCTTAAGCTTAGTTATACCTCGTCACTTTTAATTGAAGTTTCTGTGCTAAGATAGGAAAGTGAGCGGTCATGTATTATTTTGTATGTCTGTAAGAGGAGAGATTTGAGTCTTAAGTTTAGTTTTACCTCGTCACTTTTTATTGAAGTTTCTGTGCCAAGATAGGAAAGTGAGCGGTCATGTATTATTTTGTATGTCTTTAAGAGGGAGATTTGAGTCTTAAGTTTAGTTTTACCTCGTCACTTTTAATTGAAGTTTCTGTGCTAAGATAGGAAAGTGAGCGGTCATGTATTATTTGTATGTCTGTAAGAGGAGAGATTTGAGTCTTAAGTCTAGTTTTACCTCGTAACTTTTTATTGAAGTTTCTGTGCTAAGATAGGAAAGTGAGCGGTCATGTATTATTTTGTATGTCTTTAAGAGGGAGATTTGAGTCTTAAGTTTAGTTTTACCTCGTCACTTTTTATTGAAGTTTCTGTGCCAAGATAGGAAAGTGAGCGGTCATGTATTATTTTGTATGTCTTTAAGAGGGAGATTTGAGTCTTAATTATAGTTTTACCTCGTCACTTTTTATTGAAGTTTCTGTGCCAAGATAGGAAAGTGAGCGGTCATGTATTATTTTGTATGTCTTTAAGAGGGAGATTTGAGTCTTAAGTTTAGTTTTACCTCGTCACTTTTTATTGAAGTTTCTGTGCCAAGATAGGAAAGTGAGCGGTCATGTATTACTTTGTATGTCTTTAAGAGGGAGATTTGAGTCTTAAGATTAGTTTTAACTCGTCACTTTTTATTGAAGTTTCTGTAGCAAGATAGGAAGGTGAGCGGTCATGTATTATTTTGTACGTCTTTAAGAGGGGGATTTGAGTCTTAAGTTTAGTTTTACCTCGTCACATTTAATTGAAGTTTCTGTGCTAAGATAGGAAAGTGAGCAGTCATGTATTATTTTGTATGTCTGTAAGAGGAGAGATTTGAGTCTTAAGTTTAGTTTTACCTCGTCACTTTTTATTGAAGTTTCTGTGCAAAGATAGGAAAGTGA
Organism: Bathymodiolus brooksi; assembly: GCA_963680875.1. Lineage (NCBI taxonomy): Eukaryota > Metazoa > Mollusca > Bivalvia > Mytilida > Modiolidae > Bathymodiolus > Bathymodiolus brooksi. The sequence continues at coordinate 25,313,373 of OY804588.1, forward strand.
GCGGTCATGTATTATTTTGTATGTCTTTAAGAGGGAGATTTGAGTCTTAAGATTAGTTTTACCTCGTCACTTTTAATTGAAGTTTCTGTGCTAAGATAGGAAAGTGAGCGGTCATGTATTATTTTGTATGTCTGTAAGAGGGGAGATTTGAGTCTTAAGTTTAGTTTTACCTCGTCACTTTTTATTGAAGTTTCTGTGCTAAGATAGGAAAGTGAGAGGTCATGTATTATTTTGTATGTCTGTAAGAGAGATTTGAGTCTTAAGTTTAGTTTTACCTCGTCACTTTTTATTGAAGTTCCTGTGCCAAAATAGGAAAGTGAGCGGTCATGTATTATTTTGTATGTCTTTAAGAGGGAGATTTGAGTCTTAAGTTTAGTTTTACCTCGTTACTCTTTATTGAAGTTTCTGTGCCAAGATAGGAAAGTGAGCGGTCATGTATTATTTTGTATGTCTTTAAGAGGGAGATTTGAGTCTAAAGTTAATTTTACATCGTCACTTTTTATTGAAGTTTCTGTGCCAAGATAGGAAAGTGAGCGGTCATGTATTATTTTGTATGTCTTTAAGAGGGAGATTTGAGTCTTAAGATTAGTTTTACCTCGTCACTTTTTATTGAAGTTTCTGTAGGCAGATAGGAAAGTGAGCGGTCATGTATTATTTTGTATGTCTTTAAGAGGGAGATTTGAGTCTTAAGTTTAGTTTTACCTCGTCACTTTTTATTGAAGTTTCTGTGCCAAGATAGGAAAGTGAGCGGTCATGTATTATTTTGTATGTCTTTAAGAGGGAGATTTGAGTCTTAAGTTTAGTTTTACCTCGTCACTTTTAATTGAAGTTTCTGTGCTAAGATAGGAAAGTGAGCGGTCATGTATTATTTGTATGTCTGTAAGAGGAGAGATTTGAGTCTTAAGTCTAGTTTTACCTCGTCACTTTTTATTGAAGTTTCTGTGCTAAGATAGGAAAGTGAGCGGTCATGTATTATTTTGTATGTCTTTAAGAGGGAGATTTGAGTCTTAAGTTTAGTTTTACCTCGTCACTTTTTATTGAAGTTTCTGTGCCAAGATAGGAAAGTGAGCGGTCATGTATTATTTTGTGTGTCTGTAAGAGGAGAGATTTGAGTCTTAAGATTAGTTTTACCTCGTCACTTTTTATTGAAGTTTCTGTGCCAAGATAGGAAAGTGAGCGGTCATGTATTATTTTGTATGTCTGTAAGAGGGGGATTTGAGTCTTAAGTTTAGTTTTAGCTCGTCACTTTTTATTGAAGTTTCTGTGCTAAGATAGGAAAGTGAGCGGTCATGTATTATTTTGTATGTCTGTAAGAGGAGAGATTTGAGTCTTAAGTTTAGTTTTACCTCGTCACTTTTTATTGAAGTTTCTGTGCCAAGATAGGAAAGTGGGCGGTCATGTATTATTTTGTATGTCTTTAAGAGGGAGATTTGAGTCCTAAGTTTAGTTTTACCTCGTCACTTTTAATTGAAGTTTCTGTGCTAAGATAGGATAGTGGGCGGTCATGTATTATTTTGTATGTCTTTAAGAGGGAGATTTGAGTCTTAAGTTTAGTTTTACCTCGTCACTTTTTATTGAAGTTTCTGTGCTAAGATAGGAAAGAGAGCGGTCATGTATTATTTTGTATGTCTTTAAGAGGGAGATTTGAGTCTTAAGTTTAGTTTTACCTCGTCACTTTTTATTGAAGTTTCTGTGCCAAGATAGGAAAGTGAGCGGTCATGTATTATTTTGTATGTCTTTAAGAGGGAGATTTGAGTCTTAAGTTTAGTTTTACCTCGTCACTTTTTATTGAAGTTTCTCTACCAAGATAGGAAAGTGAGCGGTCATGTATTATTTTGTATGTCTTTAAGAGGGAGATTTGAGTCTTAAGTTTAGTTTTACCTCGTCACTTTTTATTGAAGTTTCTGTGCTAAGATAGGAAAGTGAGCGGTCATGTATTATTTTGTATGTCTGTAAGAGGGAGATTTGAGTCTTAAGATTAGTTTTACCTCGTCTTTTTTTATTGACGTTTCTGTACCAAGATAGGAAAGTGAGCGGTCATGTATTATTTTGTATGTCTTTAAGAGGGAGATTTGAGTCTTAAGTTTAGTTTTACCTCGTCACTTTTTATTGAAGTTTCTGTGCCAAGATAGGAAAGTGAGCGGTCATGTATTATTTTGTATGTCTTTAAGAGGGAGATTTGAGTCTTAAGTTTAGTTTTACCTCGTCACTTTTTATTGAAGTTTCTGTACCAAGATAGGAAAGTGAGCGGTCATGTATTATTTTGTATGTCTTTAAGAGGGAGATTTGAGTCTTAAGTCTAGCTTTACCTCGTCACTTTTTATTGAAGTTTCTGTAGGCAGATAGGAAAGTGAGCGGTCATGTATTATTTTGTATGTCTTTAAGAGGGAGATTTGAGTCTTAAGTTTAGTTTTACCTCGTCACTTTTTATTGAAGTTTCTGTGCCAAGATAGGAAAGTGAGCGGTCATGTATTATTTTGTATGTCTTTAAGAGGGAGATTTGAGTCTTAAGTTTAGTTTTACCTCGTCACTTTTAATTGAAGTTTCTGTGCTAAGATAGGAAAGTGAGCGGTCATGTATTATTTGTATGTCTGTAAGAGGAGAGATTTGAGTCTTAAGTCTAGTTTTACCTCGTCACTTTTTATTGAAGTTTCTGTGCTAAGATAGGAAAGTGAGCGGTCATGTATTATTTTGTATGTCTTTAAGAGGGAGATTTGAGTCTTAAGTTTAGTTTTACCTCGTCACTTTTTATTGAAGTTTCTGTGCCAAGATAGGAAAGTGAGCGGTCATGTATTATTTTGTGTGTCTGTAAGAGGAGAGATTTGAGTCTTAAGATTAGTTTTACCTCGTCACTTTTTATTGAAGTTTCTGTGCCAAGATAGGAAAGTGAGCGGTCATGTATTATTTTGTATGTCTTTAAGAGGGAGATTTGAGTCTTAAGTTTAGTTTTACCTCGTCACTTTTTATTGAAGTTTCTGTGCCAAAATAGGAAAGTGAGCGGTCATGTATTATTTTGTGTGTCTGTAAGAGGGGGATTTGAGTCTTAAGTTTAGTTTTAGCTCGTCACTTTTTATTGAAGTTTCTGTGCTAAGATAGGAAAGTGAGCGGTCATGTATTATTTTGTATGTCTGTAAGAGGAGAGATTTGAGTCTTAAGTTTAGTTTTACCTCGTCACTTTTTATTGAAGTTTCTGTGCCAAGATAGGAAAGTGGGCGGTCATGTATTATTTTGTATGTCTTTAAGAGGGAGATTTGAGTCTTAAGTTTAGTTTTACCTCGTCACTTTTAATTGAAGTTTCTGTGCTAAGATAGGATAGTGGGCGGTCATGTATTATTTTGTATGTCTTTAAGAGGGAGATTTGAGTCTTAAGTTTAGTTTTACCTCGTCACTTTTTATTGAAGTTTCTGTGCTAAGATAGTAAAGTGAGCGGTCATGTATTATTTTGTATGTCTTTAAGAGGGAGATTTGAGTCTTAAGTTTAGTTTTACCTCGTCACTTTTTATTGAAGTTTCTGTGCCAAGATAGGAAAGTGAGCGGTCATGTATTATTTTGTATGTCTTTAAGAGGGAGATTTGAGTCTTAAGTTTAGTTTTACCTCGTCACTTTTTATTGAAGTTTCTCTACCAAGATAGGAAAGTGAGCGGTCATGTATTATTTTGTATGTCTTTAAGAGGGAGATTTGAGTCTTAAGTTTAGTTTTACCTCGTCACTTTTTATTGAAGTTTCTGTGCTAAGATAGGAAAGTGAGCGGTCATGTATTATTTTGTATGTCTGTAAGAGGGAGATTTGAGTCTTAAGATTAGTTTTACCTCGTCTTTTTTTATTGACGTTTCTGTACCAAGATAGGAAAGTGAGCGGTCATGTATTATTTTGTATGTCTTTAAGAGGGAGATTTGAGTCTTAAGTTTAGTTTTACCTCGTCACTTTTTATTGAAGTTTCTGTGCCAAGATAGGAAAGTGAGCGGTCATGTATTATTTTGTATGTCTTTAAGAGGGAGATTTGAGTCTTAAGTTTAGTTTTACCTCGTCACTTTTTATTGAAGTTTCTGTACCAAGATAGGAAAGTGAGCGGTCATGTATTATTTTGTATGTCTTTAAGAGGGAGATTTGAGTCTTAAGTCTAGCTTTACCTCGTCACTTTTTATTGAAGTTTCTGTGCTAAGATAGGAAAGTGAGCGGTCATGTATTATTTTGTGTGTCTGTAAGAGGGAGATTTGAGTCTTAAGATTAGTTTTACCTCGTCACTTTTTATTGAAGTTTCTGTGCCAGATAGGAAAGTGAGTGGTCATGTATTATTTTGTATGTCTGTAAGAGGGAGATTTGAGTCTTAAGATTAGTTTTACCTCGTCACTTTTTATTGACGTTTCTGTACCAAGATAGGAAAGTGAGCGGTCATGTATTATTTTGTATGTCTTTAAGATGGAGATTTGAGTCTTAAGTTTAGTTTTACCTCGTCACTTTTTATTGAAGTTTCTGTGCTAAGATAGGAAAGTGAGCGGTCATGTATTATTTTGTATGTCTGTATGAGGAGAGATTTGAGTCTTAAGTTTAGTTTTACCTCGTCACTTTTTATTGAAGTTTCTGTGCCAAGATAGGAAAGTGAGCGGTCATGTATTATTTTGTATGTCTGTAAGAGGAGAGATTTGAGTCTTAAGTTTAGTTTTACCTCGTCACTTTTTATTGAAGTTTCTGTGCCAAGATAGGAAAGTGAGCGGTCATGTATTATTTTGTTTATCTTTAAGAGGGAGATTTGAGTCTTAAGTTTAGTTTTACCTCGTCACTTTTAATTGAAGTTTCTGTGCTAAGATAGGAAAGTGAGCGGTCATGTATTATTTGTATGTCTGTAAGAGGAGAGATTTGAGTCTTAAGTCTAGTTTTAACTCGTCACTTTTTATTGAAGTTTCTGTGCTAAGATAGGAAAGTGAGCGGTCATGTATTATTTTGTATGTCTTTAAGAGGGAGATTTGAGTCTTAAGTTTAGTTTTACCTCGTCACTTTTTATTGAAGTTTCTGTGCCAAGATAGGAAAGTGAGCGGTCATGTATTATTTTGTATGTCTTTAAGAGGGAGATTTGAGTCTTAATTATAGTTTTACCTCGTCACTTTTTATTGAAGTTGCTGTGCCAAGATAGGAAAGTGAGCGGTCATGTATTATTTTGTATGTCTTTAAGAGGGAGATTTGAGTCTTAAGTTTAGTTTTACCTCGTCACTTTTTATTGAAGTTTCTGTGCCAAGATAGGAAAGTGAGCGGTCATGTATTATTTTGTATGTCTTTAAGAGGGAGATTTGAGTCTTAAGATTAGTTTTAACTCGTCACTTTTTATTGAAGTTTCTGTAGCAAGATAGGAAGGTGAGCGGTCATGTATTATTTTGTACGTCTTTAAGAGGGAGATTTGAGTCTTAAGTTTAGTTTGACCTCGTCACATTTAATTGAAGTTTCTGTGCTAAGATAGGAAAGTGTGCAGTCATGTATTATTTTGTATGTCTGTAAGAGGAGAGATTTGAGTCTTAAGTTTAGTTTTACCTCGTCACTTTTTATTGAAGTTTCTGTGCAAAGATAGGAAAGTGAGCGGTCATGTATTATTTTGTATGTCTTTAAGAGGGAGATTTGAGTCTTAAGTTTAGTTTTACCTCGTCACTTTTAATTGAAGTTTCTGTGCTAAGATAGGAAAGTGAGCGGTCATGTATTATTTTGTATGTCTGTAAGAGGGGAGATTTGAGTCTTAAGTTTAGTTTTACCTCGTCACTTTTTATTGAAGTTTCTGTGCTAAGATAGGAAAGTGAGCGGTCATGTATTATTTTGTATGTCTGTAAGAGAGATTTGAGTCTTAAGTTTAGTTTTACCTCGTCACTTTTTATTGAAGTTCCTGTGCCAAGATAGGAAAGTGAGCGGTCATGTATTATTTTGTATGTCTTTAAGAGGGAGATTTGAGTCTTAAGTTTAGTTTTACCTCGTCACTATTTATTGAAGTTTCTGTGCCAAGATAGGAAAGTGAGCGGTCATGTATTATTTTGTATGTCTTTAAGAGGGAGATTTGAGTCTAAAGTTAATTTTACATCGTCACTTTTTATTGAAGTTTCTGTGGCAGAATAGGAAAGTGAGCGGTCATGTATTATTTTGTGTGTCTGTAAGAGGAGATATTTGAGTCTTAAGTTTAGTTTTACCTCGTCACTTTTTATTGAAGTTTCTGTGCTAAGATAGGAAAGTGTGCAGTCATGTATTATTTTGTATGTCTGTAAGAGGAGAGATTTGAGTCTTAAGTTTAGTTTTACCTCGTCACTTTTTATTGAAGTTTCTGTGCAAAGATAGGAAAGTGAGCGGTCATGTATTATTTTGTATGTCTTTAAGAGGGAGATTTGAGTCTTAAGTTTAGTTTTACCTCGTCACTTTTAATTGAAGTTTCTGTGCTAAGATAGGAAAGTGAGCGGTCATGTATTATTTTGTATGTCTGTAAGAGGGGAGATTTGAGTCTTAAGTTTAGTTTTACCTCGTCACTTTTTATTGAAGTTTCTGTGCTAAGATAGGAAAGTGAGCGGTCATGTATTATTTTGTATGTCTGTAAGAGAGATTTGAGTCTTAAGTTTAGTTTTACCTCGTCACTTTTTATTGAAGTTCCTGTGCCAAGATAGGAAAGTGAGCGGTCATGTATTATTTTGTATGTCTTTAAGAGGGAGATTTGAGTCTTAAGTTTAGTTTTACCTCGTCACTATTTATTGAAGTTTCTGTGCCAAGATAGGAAAGTGAGCGGTCATGTATTATTTTGTATGTCTTTAAGAGGGAGATTTGAGTCTAAAGTTAATTTTACATCGTCACTTTTTATTGAAGTTTCTGTGGCAGAATAGGAAAGTGAGCGGTCATGTATTATTTTGTGTGTCTGTAAGAGGAGATATTTGAGTCTTAAGTTTAGTTTTACCTCGTCACTTTTTATTGAAGTTTCTGTGCTAAGATTGGAAAGTGAGCGGTCATGTATTATTTTGTATGTCTGTAAGAGGAGAGATTTGAGTCTTAAGTTTAGTTTTACCTCGTCATTTTTTATTGAAGTTTCTGTGCCAAGATAGGAAAGTGAGCGGTCATGTATTACTTTGTATGTCTTTAAGAGGGAGATTTGAGTCTTAAGTTTAGTTTTACCTCGTCACTTTTAATTGAAGTTTCTTGGCTAAGATAGGAAAGTGGGCGGTCATGTATTATTTTGTATGTCTGTAAGAGGAGAGATTTGAGTCTTAAGTTTAGTTTTACCTCGTCACTTTTTATTGAAGTTTCTGTGCTAAGATAGGAAAGTGAGCGGTCATGTATTATTTTGTATGTCTTTAAGAGGGAGATTTGAGTCTTAAGTTTAGTTTTACCTCGTCACTTTTTATTGAAGTTTCTGTGCCAAGATAGGAAAGTGAGCGGTCATGTATTATTTTGTATGTCTTTAAGAGGGAGATTTGAGTCTTAAGATTAGTTTTACCTCGTCACTTTTTATTGAAGTTTCTGTAGGCAGATAGGAAAGTGAGCGGTCATGTATTATTTTGTATGTCTTTAAGAGGGAGATTTGAGTCTTAAGTTTAGTTTTACCTCGTCACTTTTAATTGAAGTTTCTGTGCTAAGATAGGAAAGTGAGCGGTCATGTATTATTTGTATGTCTGTAAGAGGAGAGATTTGAGTCTTAAGTCTAGTTTTACCTCGTCACTTTTTATTGAAGTTTCTGTGCTAAGATAGGAAAGTGAGCGGTCATGTATTATTTTGTATGTCTTTAAGAGGGAGATTTGAGTCTTAAGTTTAGTTTTACCTCGTCACTTTTTATTGAAGTTTCTGTGCCAAGATAGGAAAGTGAGCGGTCATGTATTATTTTGTATGTCTTTAAGAGGGAGATTTGAGTCTTAATTCTAGTTTTACCTCGTCACTTTTTATTGAAGTTTCTGTGCCAAGATAGGAAAGTGAGCGGTCATGTATTATTTTGTATGTCTTTAAGAGGGAGATTTGAGTCTTAAGTTTAGTTTTACCTCGTCACTTTTTATTGAAGTTTCTGTGCCAAGATAGGAAAGTGAGCGGTCATGTATTATTTTGTATGTCTTTAAGAGGAGAGATTTGAGTCTTAAGTCTAGTTTTAACTCGTCACTTTTTATTGAAGTTTCTGTGCTAAGATAGGAAAGTGAGCGGTCATGTATTATTTTGTATGTCTTTAAGAGGGAGATTTGAGTCTTAAGTTTAGTTTTACCTCGTCACTTTTTATTGAAGTTTCTGTGCCAAGATAGGAAAGTGAGCGGTCATGTATTATTTTGTATGTCTTTAAGAGGGAGATTTGAGTCTTAATTATAGTTTTACCTCGTCACTTTTTATTGAAGTTGCTGTGCCAAGATAGGAAAGTGAGCGGTCATGTATTATTTTGTATGTCTTTAAGAGGGAGATTTGAGTCTTAAGTTTAGTTTTACCTCGTCACTTTTTATTGAAGTTTCTGTGCCAAGATAGGAAAGTGAGCGGTCATGTATTATTTTGTATGTCTTTAAGAGGGAGATTTGAGTCTTAAGATTAGTTTTAACTCGTCACTTTTTATTGAAGTTTCTGTAGCAAGATAGGAAGGTGAGCGGTCATGTATTATTTTGTACGTCTTTAAGAGGGAGATTTGAGTCTTAAGTTTAGTTTGACCTCGTCACATTTAATTGAAGTTTCTGTGCTAAGATAGGAAAGTGTGCAGTCATGTATTATTTTGTATGTCTGTAAGAGGAGAGATTTGAGTCTTAAGTTTAGTTTTACCTCGTCACTTTTTATTGAAGTTTCTGTGCAAAGATAGGAAAGTGAGCGGTCATGTATTATTTTGTATGTCTTTAAGAGGGAGATTTGAGTCTTAAGTTTAGTTTTACCTCGTCACTTTTAATTGAAGTTTCTGTGCTAAGATAGGAAAGTGAGCGGTCATGTATTATTTTGTATGTCTGTAAGAGGGGAGATTTGAGTCTTAAGTTTAGTTTTACCTCGTCACTTTTTATTGAAGTTTCTGTGCTAAGATAGGAAAGTGAGCGGTCATGTATTATTTTGTATGTCTGTAAGAGAGATTTGAGTCTTAAGTTTAGTTTTACCTCGTCACTTTTTATTGAAGTTCCTGTGCCAAGATAGGAAAGTGAGCGGTCATGTATTATTTTGTATGTCTTTAAGAGGGAGATTTGAGTCTTAAGTTTAGTTTTACCTCGTCACTATTTATTGAAGTTTCTGTGCCAAGATAGGAAAGTGAGCGGTCATGTATTATTTTGTATGTCTTTAAGAGGGAGATTTGAGTCTAAAGTTAATTTTACATCGTCACTTTTTATTGAAGTTTCTGTGGCAGAATAGGAAAGTGAGCGGTCATGTATTATTTTGTGTGTCTGTAAGAGGAGATATTTGAGTCTTAAGTTTAGTTTTACCTCGTCACTTTTTATTGAAGTTTCTGTGCTAAGATTGGAAAGTGAGCGGTCATGTATTATTTTGTATGTCTGTAAGAGGAGAGATTTGAGTCTTAAGTTTAGTTTTACCTCGTCATTTTTTATTGAAGTTTCTGTGCCAAGATAGGAAAGTGAGCGGTCATGTATTACTTTGTATGTCTTTAAGAGGGAGATTTGAGTCTTAAGTTTAGTTTTACCTCGTCACTTTTAATTGAAGTTTCTTGGCTAAGATAGGAAAGTGGGCGGTCATGTATTATTTTGTATGTCTGTAAGAGGAGAGATTTGAGTCTTAAGTTTAGTTTTACCTCGTCACTTTTTATTGAAGTTTCTGTGCTAAGATAGGAAAGTGAGCGGTCATGTATTATTTTGTATGTCTTTAAGAGGGAGATTTGAGTCTTAAGTTTAGTTTTACCTCGTCACTTTTTATTGAAGTTTCTGTGCCAAGATAGGAAAGTGAGCGGTCATGTATTATTTTGTATGTCTTTAAGAGGGAGATTTGAGTCTTAAGATTAGTTTTACCTCGTCACTTTTTATTGAAGTTTCTGTAGGCAGATAGGAAAGTGAGCGGTCATGTATTATTTTGTATGTCTTTAAGAGGGAGATTTGAGTCTTAAGTTTAGTTTTACCTCGTCACATTTAATTGAAGTTTCTGTGCTAAGATAGGAAAGTGAGCAGTCATGTATTATTTTGTATGTCTGTAAGAGGAGAGATTTGAGTCTTAAGTTTAGTTTTACCTCGTCACTTTTTATTGAAGTTTCTGTGCAAAGATAGGAAAGTGAGCGGTCATGTATTATTTTGTATGTCTTTAAGAGGGAGATTTGAGTCTTAAGTTTAGTTTTACCTCGTCACTTTTAATTGAAGTTTCTGTGCTAAGATAGGAAAGTGAGCGGTCATGTATTATTTGTATGTCTGTAAGAGGAGAGATTTGAGTCTTAAGTCTAGTTTTACCTCGTCACTTTTTATTGAAGTTTCTGTGCTAAGATAGGAAAGTGAGCGGTCATGTATTATTTTGTATGTCTTTAAGAGGGAGATTTGAGTCTTAAGTTTAGTTTTACCTCGTCACTTTTTATTGAAGTTTCTGTGCCAAGATAGGAAAGTGAGCGGTCATGTATTATTTTGTATGTCTTTAAGAGGGAGATTTGAGTCTTAATTCTAGTTTTACCTCGTCACTTTTTATTGAAGTTTCTGTGCCAAGATAGGAAAGTGAGCGGTCATGTATTATTTTGTATGTCTTTAAGAGGGAGATTTGAGTCTTAAGTTTAGTTTTACCTCGTCACTTTTTATTGAAGTTTCTGTGCCAAGATAGGAAAGTGAGCGGTCATGTATTATTTTGTATGTCTTTAAGAGGGAGATTTGAGTCTTAAGATTAGTTTTAACTCGTCACTTTTTATTGAAGTTTCTGTAGCAAGATAGGAAGGTGAGCGGTCATGTATTATTTTGTACGTCTTTAAGAGGGAGATTTGAGTCTTAAGTTTAGTTTTACCTCGTCACATTTAATTGAAGTTTCTGTGCTAAGATAGGAAAGTGAGCAGTCATGTATTATTTTGTATGTCTGTAAGAGGAGAGATTTGAGTCTTAAGTTTAGTTTTACCTCGTCACTTTTTATTGAAGTTTCTGTGCAAAGATAGGAAAGTGAGCGGTCATGTATTATTTTGTATGTCTTTAAGAGGGAGATTTGAGTCTTAAGTTTAGTTTTACCTCGTCACTTTTAATTGAAGTTTCTGTGCTAAGATAGGAAAGTGAGCGGTCATGTATTATTTTGTATGTCTGTAAGAGGGGAGATTTGAGTCTTAAGTTTAGTTTTACCTCGTCACTTTTTATTGAAGTTTCTGTGCTAAGATAGGAAAGTGAGCGGTCATGTATTATTTTGTATGTCTGTAAGAGAGATTTGAGTCTTAAGTTTAGTTTTATCTCGTCACTTTTTATTGAAGTTCCTGTGCCAAGATAGGAAAGTGAGCGGTCATGTATTATTTTGTATGTCTTTAAGAGGGAGATTTGAGTCTTAAGTTTAGTTTTACCTCGTCACTATTTATTGAAGTTTCTGTGCCAAGATAGGAAAGTGAGCGGTCATGTATTATTTTGTATGTCTTTAAGAGGGAGATTTGAGTCTAAAGTTAATTTTACATCGTCACTTTTTATTGAAGTTTCTGTGGCAGAATAGGAAAGTGAGCGGTCATGTATTATTTTGTGTGTCTGTAAGAGGAGATATTTGAGTCTTAAGTTTAGTTTTACCTCGTCACTTTTTATTGAAGTTTCTGTGCTAAGATTGGAAAGTGAGCGGTCATGTATTATTTTGTATGTCTGTAAGAGGAGAGATTTGAGTCTTAAGTTTAGTTTTACCTCGTCATTTTTTATTGAAGTTTCTGTGCCAAGATAGGAAAGTGAGCGGTCATGTATTACTTTGTATGTCTTTAAGAGGGAGATTTGAGTCTTAAGTTTAGTTTTACCTCGTCACTTTTAATTGAAGTTTCTTGGCTAAGATAGGAAAGTGGGCGGTCATGTATTATTTTGTATGTCTGTAAGAGGAGAGATTTGAGTCTTAAGTTTAGTTTTACCTCGTCACTTTTTATTGAAGTTTCTGTGCTAAGATAGGAAAGTGAGCGGTCATGTATTATTTTGTATGTCTTTAAGAGGGAGATTTGAGTCTTAAGTTTAGTTTTACCTCGTCACTTTTTATTGAAGTTTCTGTGCCAAGATAGGAAAGTGAGCGGTCATGTATTATTTTGTATGTCTTTAAGAGGGAGATTTGAGTCTTAAGATTAGTTTTACCTCGTCACTTTTTATTGAAGTTTCTGTAGGCAGATAGGAAAGTGAGCGGTCATGTATTATTTTGTATGTCTTTAAGAGGGAGATTTGAGTCTTAAGTTTAGTTTTACCTCGTCACTTTTAATTGAAGTTTCTGTGCTAAGATAGGAAAGTGAGCGGTCATGTATTATTTGTATGTCTGTAAGAGGAGAGATTTGAGTCTTAAGTCTAGTTTTACCTCGTCACTTTTTATTGAAGTTTCTGTGCTAAGATAGGAAAGTGAGCGGTCATGTATTATTTTGTATGTCTTTAAGAGGGAGATTTGAGTCTTAAGTTTAGTTTTACCTCGTCACTTTTTATTGAAGTTTCTGTGCCAAGATAGGAAAGTGAGCGGTCATGTATTATTTTGTATGTCTTTAAGAGGGAGATTTGAGTCTTAATTCTAGTTTTACCTCGTCACTTTTTATTGAAGTTTCTGTGCCAAGATAGGAAAGTGAGCGGTCATGTATTATTTTGTATGTCTTTAAGAGGGAGATTTGAGTCTTAAGTTTAGTTTTACCTCGTCACTTTTTATTGAAGTTTCTGTGCCAAGATAGGAAAGTGAGCGGTCATGTATTATTTTGTATGTCTTTAAGAGGAGAGATTTGAGTCTTAAGTCTAGTTTTAACTCGTCACTTTTTATTGAAGTTTCTGTGCTAAGATAGGAAAGTGAGCGGTCATGTATTATTTTGTATGTCTTTAAGAGGGAGATTTGAGTCTTAAGTTTAGTTTTACCTCGTCACTTTTTATTGAAGTTTCTGTGCCAAGATAGGAAAGTGAGCGGTCATGTATTATTTTGTATGTCTTTAAGAGGGAGATTTGAGTCTTAATTATAGTTTTACCTCGTCACTTTTTATTGAAGTTGCTGTGCCAAGATAGGAAAGTGAGCGGTCATGTATTATTTTGTATGTCTTTAAGAGGGAGATTTGAGTCTTAAGTTTAGTTTTACCTCGTCACTTTTTATTGAAGTTTCTGTGCCAAGATAGGAAAGTGAGCGGTCATGTATTATTTTGTATGTCTTTAAGAGGGAGATTTGAGTCTTAAGATTAGTTTTAACTCGTCACTTTTTATTGAAGTTTCTGTAGCAAGATAGGAAGGTGAGCGGTCATGTATTATTTTGTACGTCTTTAAGAGGGAGATTTGAGTCTTAAGTTTAGTTTGACCTCGTCACATTTAATTGAAGTTTCTGTGCTAAGATAGGAAAGTGTGCAGTCATGTATTATTTTGTATGTCTGTAAGAGGAGAGATTTGAGTCTTAAGTTTAGTTTTACCTCGTCACTTTTTATTGAAGTTTCTGTGCAAAGATAGGAAAGTGAGCGGTCATGTATTATTTTGTATGTCTTTAAGAGGGAGATTTGAGTCTTAAGTTTAGTTTTACCTCGTCACTTTTAATTGAAGTTTCTGTGCTAAGATAGGAAAGTGAGCGGTCATGTATTATTTTGTATGTCTGTAAGAGGGGAGATTTGAGTCTTAAGTTTAGTTTTACCTCGTCACTTTTTATTGAAGTTTCTGTGCTAAGATAGGAAAGTGAGCGGTCATGTATTATTTTGTATGTCTGTAAGAGAGATTTGAGTCTTAAGTTTAGTTTTACCTCGTCACTTTTTATTGAAGTTCCTGTGCCAAGATAGGAAAGTGAGCGGTCATGTATTATTTTGTATGTCTTTAAGAGGGAGATTTGAGTCTTAAGTTTAGTTTTACCTCGTCACTATTTATTGAAGTTTCTGTGCCAAGATAGGAAAGTGAGCGGTCATGTATTATTTTGTATGTCTTTAAGAGGGAGATTTGAGTCTAAAGTTAATTTTACATCGTCACTTTTTATTGAAGTTTCTGTGGCAGAATAGGAAAGTGAGCGGTCATGTATTATTTTGTGTGTCTGTAAGAGGAGATATTTGAGTCTTAAGTTTAGTTTTACCTCGTCACTTTTTATTGAAGTTTCTGTGCTAAGATTGGAAAGTGAGCGGTCATGTATTATTTTGTATGTCTGTAAGAGGAGAGATTTGAGTCTTAAGTTTAGTTTTACCTCGTCATTTTTTATTGAAGTTTCTGTGCCAAGATAGGAAAGTGAGCGGTCATGTATTACTTTGTATGTCTTTAAGAGGGAGATTTGAGTCTTAAGTTTAGTTTTACCTCGTCACTTTTAATTGAAGTTTCTTGGCTAAGATAGGAAAGTGGGCGGTCATGTATTATGTTGTATGTCTGTAAGAGGAGAGATTTGAGTCTTAAGTTTAGTTTTACCTCGTCACTTTTTATTGAAGTTTCTGTGCTAAGATAGGAAAGTGAGCGGTCATGTATTATTTTGTATGTCTTTAAGAGGGAGATTTGAGTCTTAAGTTTAGTTTTACCTCGTCACTTTTTATTGAAGTTTCTGTGCCAAGATAGGAAAGTGAGCGGTCATGTATTATTTTGTATGTCTTTAAGAGGGAGATTTGAGTCTTAAGATTAGTTTTACCTCGTCACTTTTTATTGAAGTTTCTGTAGGCAGATAGGAAAGTGAGCGGTCATGTATTATTTTGTATGTCTTTAAGAGGGAGATTTGAGTCTTAAGTTTAGTTTTACCTCGTCACTTTTAATTGAAGTTTCTGTGCTAAGATAGGAAAGTGAGCGGTCATGTATTATTTGTATGTCTGTAAGAGGAGAGATTTGAGTCTTAAGTCTAGTTTTACCTCGTCACTTTTTATTGAAGTTTCTGTGCTAAGATAGGAAAGTGAGCGGTCATGTATTATTTTGTATGTCTTTAAGAGGGAGATTTGAGTCTTAAGTTTAGTTTTACCTCGTCACTTTTTATTGAAGTTTCTGTGCCAAGATAGGAAAGTGAGCGGTCATGTATTATTTTGTATGTCTTTAAGAGGGAGATTTGAGTCTTAATTCTAGTTTTACCTCGTCACTTTTTATTGAAGTTTCTGTGCCAAGATAGGAAAGTGAGCGGTCATGTATTATTTTGTATGTCTTTAAGAGGGAGATTTGAGTCTTAAGTTTAGTTTTACCTCGTCACTTTTTATTGAAGTTTCTGTGCCAAGATAGGAAAGTGAGCGGTCATGTATTATTTTGTATGTCTTTAAGAGGGAGATTTGAGTCTTAAGATTAGTTTTAACTCGTCACTTTTTATTGAAGTTTCTGTAGCAAGATAGGAAGGTGAGCGGTCATGTATTATTTTGTACGTCTTTAAGAGGGAGATTTGAGTCTTAAGTTTAGTTTTACCTCGTCACATTTAATTGAAGTTTCTGTGCTAAGATAGGAAAGTGAGCAGTCATGTATTATTTTGTATGTCTGTAAGAGGAGAGATTTGAGTCTTAAGTTTAGTTTTACCTCGTCACTTTTTATTGAAGTTTCTGTGCAAAGATAGGAAAGTGAGCGGTCATGTATTATTTTGTATGTCTTTAAGAGGGAGATTTGAGTCTTAAGTTTAGTTTTACCTCGTCACTTTTAATTGAAGTTTCTGTGCTAAGATAGGAAAGTGAGCGGTCATGTATTATTTTGTATGTCTGTAAGAGGGGAGATTTGAGTCTTAAGTTTAGTTTTACCTCGTCACTTTTTATTGAAGTTTCTGTGCTAAGATAGGAAAGTGAGCGGTCATGTATTATTTTGTATGTCTGTAAGAGAGATTTGAGTCTTAAGTTTAGTTTTATCTCGTCACTTTTTATTGAAGTTCCTGTGCCAAGATAGGAAAGTGAGCGGTCATGTATTATTTTGTATGTCTTTAAGAGGTAGATTTGAGTCTTAAGTTTAGTTTTACCTCGTCACTATTTATTGAAGTTTCTGTGCCAAGATAGGAAAGTGAGCGGTCATGTATTATTTTGTATGTCTTTAAGAGGGAGATTTGAGTCTAAAGTTAATTTTACATCGTCACTTTTTATTGAAGTTTCTGTGCCAGAATAGGAAAGTGAGCGGTCATGTAATATTTTGTGTGTCTGTAAGAGGAGATATTTGAGTCTTAAGTTTAGTTTTACCTCGTCACTTTTTATTGAAGTTTCTGTGCTAAGATAGGAAAGTGAGCGGTCATGTATTATTTTGTATGTCTGTAAGAGGAGAGATTTGAGTCTTAAGTTTAGTTTTACCTCGTCATTTTTTATTGAAGTTTCTGTGCCAAGATAGGAAAGTGAGCGTCATGTATTATTTTGTATGTCTTTAAGAAGAAGATTTGAGTCTTAAGTTTAGTTTTACCTCGTCACTTTTAATTGAAGTTTCTGTGCTAAGATAGGAAAGTGGGCGGTCATGTATTATTGTGTATGTCTGTAAGAGGAGAGATTTGAGTCTTAAGTTTAGTTTTACCTCGTCACTTTTTATTGAAGTTTCTGTGCTAAGATAGGAAAGTGAGCGGTCATGTATTACTTTGTATGTCTTTAAGAGGGAGATTTGAGTCTTAAGTTTAGTTTTACCTCGTCACTTTTTATTGAAGTTTCTGTGCCAAGATAGGAAAGTGAGCGGTCATATATTATTTTGTATGTCTTTAAGAGGGAGATTTGAGTCTTAAGTTTAGTTTTACCTCGTCACTTTTTATTGAAGTTTCTGTGCCAAGATAGGAAAGTGAGCGGTCATGTATTATTTTGTATGTCTTTAAGAGGGAGATTTGAGTCTTAAGATTAGTTTTACCTCGTAACTTTTTATTGAAGTTTCTGTAGGCAGATAGGAAAGTGAGCGGTCATGTATTATTTTGTATGTCTTTAAGAGGGAGATTTGAGTCTTAAGTTTAGTTTTACCTCGTCACTTTTAATTGAAGTTTCTGTGCTAAGATAGGAAAGTGGGCGGTCATGTATTATTTTGTATGTCTGTAAGAGGAGAGATTTGAGTCTTAAGTTTAGTTTTACCTCGTCATTTTTTATTGAAGTTTCTGTGCCAAGATAGGAAAGTGAGCGGTCATGTATTATTTTCTATGTCTTTAAGAGGGAGATTTGAGTCTAAAGTTTAGTTTTACCTCGTCACTTTTTATTGAAGTTTCTGTGCCAAGATAGGAAAGTGAGCGGTCATGTATTATTTTGTATGTCTTTAAGAGGGAGATTTGAGTCTTATTTCTAGTTTTACCTCGTCACTTTTTATTGAAGTTTCTGTGCCAAGATAGGAAAGTGAGCGGTCATGTATTATTTTGTATGTCTTTAAGAGGGAGATTTGAGTCTTAAGTTTAGTTTTACCTCGTCACTTTTTATTGAAGTTTCTGTGCCAAGATAGGAAAGTGAGCGGTCATGTATTATTTTGTATGTCTTTAAGAGGGAGATTTGAGTCTTAAGATTAGTTTTAACTCGTCACCTGTTATTGAAGTTTCTGTAGCAAGATAGGAAGGTGAGCGGTCATGTATTATTTTGTACGTCTTTAAGAGGGAGATTTGAGTCTTAAGTTTAGTTTTACCTCGTCACATTTAATTGAAGTTTCTGTGCTAAGATAGGAAAGTGAGCAGTCATGTATTATTTTGTATGTCTGTAAGAGGAGAGATTTGAGTCTTAAGTTTAGTTTTACCTCGTCACTTTTTATTGAAGTTTCTGTGCAAAGATAGGAAAGTGAGCGGTCATGTATTATTTTGTATGTCTTTAAGAGGGAGATTTGAGTCTTAAGTTTAGTTTTACCTCGTCACTTTTTATTGAAGTTTCTGTGCTAAGATAGGAAAGTGAGCGGTCATGTATTATTTTGTATGTCTGTAAGAGGGGAGATTTCAGTCTTAAGTTTAGTTTTACCTCGTCACTTTTTATTGAAGTTTCTGTGCCAAGATAGGAAAGTGAGCGGTCATGTATTATTTTGTATGTCTTTAAGAGGGAGATTTGAGTCTTAAGATTAGTTTTAACTCGTCACTTTTTATTGAAGTTTCTGTAGCAAGATAGGAAGGTGAGCGGTCATGTATTATTTTGTACGTCTTTAAGAGGGAGATTTGACTCTTAAGTTTAGTTTTACCTCGTCACATTTAATTGAAGTTACTGTGCTAAGATAGGAAAGTGAGCAGTCATGTATTATTTTGTATGTCTGTAAGAGGAGAGATTTGAGTCTTAAGTTTAGTTTTACCTCGTCACTTTTTATTGAAGTTTCTGTGCAAAGATAGGAAAGTGAGCGGTCATGTATTATTTTGTATGTCTTTAAGAGGGAGATTTGAGTCTTAAGTTTAGTTTTACCTCGTCACTTTTTATTGAAGTTTCTGTGCTAAGATAGGAAAGTGAGCGGTCATGTATTATTTTGTATGTCTGTAAGAGGGGAGATTTGAGTCTTAAGTTTAGTTTTACCTCGTCACTTTTTATTGAAGTTTCTGTGCTAAGATAGGAAAGTGAGCGGTCATGTATTATTTTGTATGTCTGTAAGAGAGATTTGAGTCTTAAGTTTAGTTTTACCTCGTCACTTTTTATTGAAGTTCCTGTGCCAAGATAGGAAAGTGAGCGGTCATGTATTATTTTGTATGTCTTTAAGAGGGAGATTTGAGTCTTAAGTTTAGTTTTACCTCGTCACTATTTATTGAAGTTTCTGTGCCAAGATAGGAAAGTGAGCGGTCATGTATTATTTTGTGTGTCTGTAAGAGGAGATATTTGAGTCTTAAGTTTAGTTTTACCTCGTCACTTTTTATTGAAGTTTCTGTGCTAAGATAGAAAGTGAGCGGTCATGTATTATTTTGTATGTCTTTAAGAGGGAGATTTGAGTCTTAAGATTAGTTTTACCTCGTCACTTTTTATTGAAGTTTCTGTAGGCAGATAGGAAAGTGAGCGGTCATGTATTATTTTGTATGTCTTTAAGAGGGAGATTTGAGTCTTAAGTTTAGTTTTACCTCGTCACTTTTAATTGAAGTTTCTGTGCTAAGATAGGAAAGTGAGCGGTCATGTATTATTTGTATGTCTGTAAGAGGAGAGATTTGAGTCTTAAGTCTAGTTTTACCTCGTCACTTTTTATTGAAGTTTCTGTGCTAAGATAGGAAAGTGAGCGGTCATGTATTATTTTGTATGTCTTTAAGAGGGAGATTTGAGTCTTAAGTTTAGTTTTACCTCGTCACTTTTTATTGAAGTTTCTGTGCCAAGATAGGAAAGTGAGCGGTCATGTATTATTTTGTGTGTCTGTAAGAGGAGAGATTTGAGTCTTAAGATTAGTTTTACCTCGTCACTTTTTATTGAAGTTTCTGTGCCAAGATAGGAAAGTGAGCGGTCATGTATTATTTTGTATGTCTTTAAGAGGGAGATTTGAGTCTTAAGTTTAGTTTTACCTCGTCACTTTTTATTGAAGTTTCTGTGCCAAAATAGGAAAGTGAGCGGTCATGTATTATTTTGTGTGTCTGTAAGAGGGGGATTTGAGTCTTAAGTTTAGTTTTAGCTCGTCACTTTTTATTGAAGTTTCTGTGCTAAGATAGGAAAGTGAGCGGTCATGTATTATTTTGTATGTCTGTAAGAGGAGAGATTTGAGTCTTAAGTTTAGTTTTACCTCGTCACTTTTTATTGAAGTTTCTGTGCCAAGATAGGAAAGTGGGCGGTCATGTATTATTTTGCATGTCTTTAAGAGGGAGATTTGAGTCTTAAGTTTAGTTTTACCTCGTCACTTTTAATTGAAGTTTCTGTGCTAAGATAGGATAGTGGGCGGTCATGTATTATTTTGTATGTCTTTAAGAGGGAGATTTGAGTCTTAAGTTTAGTTTTACCTCGTCACTTTTTATTGAAGTTTCTGTGCTAAGATAGGAAAGTGAGCGGTCATGTATTATTTTGTATGTCTTTAAGAGGGAGATTTGAGTCTTAAGTTTAGTTTTACCTCGTCACTTTTTATTGAAGTTTCTGTGCCAAGATAGGAAAGTGAGCGGTCATGTATTATTTTGTATGTCTTTAAGAGGGAGATTTGAGTCTTAAGTTTAGTTTTACCTCGTCACTTTTTATTGAAGTTTCTGTACCAAGATAGGAAAGTGAGCGGTCATGTATTATTTTGTATGTCTTTAAGAGGGAGATTTGAGTCTTAAGTCTAGCTTTACCTCGTCACTTTTTATTGAAGTTTCTGTGCTAAGATAGGAAAGTGAGCGGTCATGTATTATTTTGTGTGTCTGTAAGAGGGAGATTTGAGTCTTAAGATTAGTTTTACCTCGTCACTTTTTATTGAAGTTCCTGTGCCAGATAGGAAAGTGAGCGGTCATGTATTATTTTGTATGTCTGTAAGAGGGAGATTTGAGTCTTAAGTTTAGTTTTACCTCGTCACTTTTTATTGAAGTTTCTGTGCTAAGATAGGAAAGTGAGCGGTCATGTATTATTTTGTATGTCTTTAAGAGGGAGATTTGAGTCTTAAGTTTAGTTTTACCTCGTCATTTTTTATTGAAGTTTCTGTGCCAAGATAGGAAAGTGAGCGGTCATGTATTATTTTGTATGTCTTTAAGAGGGAGATTTGAGTCTTAAGTTTAGTTTTACCTCGTCACTTTTTATTGAAGTTTCTCTACCAAGATAGGAAAGTGAGCGGTCATGTATTATTTTGTATGTCTTTAAGAGGGAGATTTGAGTCTTAAGTTTAGTTTTACCTCGTCACTTTTTATTGAAGTTTCTGTGCTAAGATAGGAAAGTGAGCGGTCATGTATTATTTTGTATGTCTGTAAGAGGGAGATTTGAGTCTTAAGATTAGTTTTACCTCGTCATTTTTTATTGACGTTTCTGTACCAAGATAGGAAAGTGAGCGGTCATGTATTATTTTGTATGTCTTTAAGAGGGAGATTTGAGTCTTAAGTTTAGTTTTACCTCGTCACTTTTTATTGAAGTTTCTGTGCCAAGATAGGAAAGTGAGCGGTCATGTATTATTTTGTATGTCTTTAAGAGGGAGATTTGAGTCTTAAGTTTAGTTTTACCTCGTCACTTTTTATTGAAGTTTCTGTACCAAGATAGGAAAGTGAGCGGTCATGTATTATTTTGTATGTCTTTAAGAGGGAGATTTGAGTCTTAAGTCTAGCTTTACCTCGTCACTTTTTATTGAAGTTTCTGTGCTAAGATAGGAAAGTGAGCGGTCATGTATTATTTTGTGTGTCTGTAAGAGGGAGATTTGAGTCTTAAGATTAGTTTTACCTCGTCACTTTTTATTGAAGTTTCTGTGCCAGATAGGAAAGTGAGCGGTCATGTATTATTTTGTATGTCTGTAAGAGGGAGATTTGAGTCTTAAGATTAGTTTTACCTCGTCACTTTTTATTGACGTTTCTGTACCAAGATAGGAAAGTGAGCGGTCATGTATTATTTTGTATGTCTTTAAGATGGAGATTTGAGTCTTAAGTTTAGTTTTACCTCGTCACTTTTTATTGAAATTTCTGTGCTAAGATAGGAAAGTGAGCGGTCATGTATTATTTTGTATGTCTGTAAGAGGAGAGATTTGAGTCTTAAGTTTAGTTTTACCTCGTCACTTTTTATTGAAGTTTCTGTGCCAAGATTGGAAAGTGAGCGGTCATGTATTATTTTGTATGTCTGTAAGAGGAGAGATTTGAGTCTTAAGTTTAGTTTTACCTCGTCACTTTTTATTGAAGTTTCTGTGCCAAGATAGGAAAGTGAGCGGTCATGTATTATTTTGTTTATCTTTAAGAGGGAGATTTGAGTCTTAAGTTTAGTTTTACCTCGTCACTTTTAATTGAAGTTTCTGTGCTAAGATAGGAAAGTGAGCGGTCAAGTATTATTTGTATGTCTGTAAGAGGAGAGATTTGAGTCTTAAGTCTAGTTTTACCTCGTCACTTTTTATTGAAGTTTCTGTGCTAAGATAGGAAAGTGAGCGGTCATGTATTATTTTGTATGTCTTTAAGAGGGAGATTTGAGTCTTAATTATAGTTTTACCTCGTCACTTTTTATTGAAGTTACTGTGCCAAGATAGGAAAGTGAGCGGTCATGTATTATTTTGTATGTCTTTAAGAGGGAGATTTGAGTCTTAAGTTTAGTTTTACCTCGTCACTTTTTATTGAAGTTTCTGTGCCAAGATAGGAAAGTGAGCGGTCATGTATTATTTTGTATGTCTTTAAGAGGGAGATTTGAGTCTTAAGATTAGTTTTAACTCGTCACTTTTTATTGAAGTTTCTGTAGCAAGATAGGAAGGTGAGCGGTCATGTATTATTTTGTACGTCTTTAAGAGGGAGATTTGAGTCTTAAGTTTAGTTTGACCTCGTCACATTTAATTGAAGTTTCTGTGCTAAGATAGGAAAGTGAGCAGTCATGTATTATTTTGTATGTCTGTAAGAGGAGAGATTTGAGTCTTAAGTTTAGTTTTACCTCGTCACTTTTTATTGAAGTTTCTGTGCAAAGATAGGAAAGTGAGCGGTCATGTATTATTTTGTATGTCTTTAAGAGGGAGATTTGAGTCTTAAGTTTAGTTTTACCTCGTCACTTTTAATTGAAGTTTCTGTGCTAAGATAGGAAAGTGAGCGGTCATGTATTATTTTGTATGTCTGTAAGAGGGGAGATTTGAGTCTTAAGTTTAGTATTACCTCGTCACTTTTTATTGAAGTTTCTGTGCCAAGATAGGAAAGTGGGCGGTCATGTATTATTTTGTATGTCTTTAAGAGGGAGATTTGAGTCTTAAGTTTAGTTTTACCTCGTCACTTTTAATTGAAGTTTCTGTGCTAAGATAGGATAGTGGGCGGTCATGTATTATTTTGTATGTCTTTAAGAGGGAGATTTGAGTCTTAAGTTTAGTTTTACCTCGTCACTTTTTATTGAAGTTTCTGTGCTAAGATAGGAAAGTGAGCGGTCATGTATTATTTTGTATGTCTTTAAGAGGGAGATTTGAGTCTTAAGTTTAGTTTTACCTCGTCACTTTTTATTGAAGTTTCTGTGCCAAGATAGGAAAGTGAGCGGTCATGTATTATTTTGTATGTCTTTAAGAGGGAGATTTGAGTCTTAAGTTTAGTTTTACCTCGTCACTTTTTATTGAAGTTTCTCTACCAAGATAGGAAAGTGAGCGGTCATGTATTATTTTGTATGTCTTTAAGAGGGAGATTTGAGTCTTAAGTTTAGTTTTACCTCGTCACTTTTTATTGAAGTTTCTGTGCTAAGATAGGAAATTGAGCGGTCATGTATTATTTTGTATGTCTGTAAGAGGGAGATTTGAGTCTTAAGATTAGTTTTACCTCGTCTTTTTTTATTGACGTTTCTGTACCAAGATAGGAAAGTGAGCGGTCATGTATTATTTTGTATGTCTTTAAGAGGGAGATTTGAGTCTTAAGTTTAGTTTTACCTCGTCACTTTTTATTGAAGTTTCTGTGCCAAGATAGGAAAGTGAGCGGTCATGTATTATTTTGTATGTCTTTAAGAGGGAGATTTGAGTCTTAAGTTTAGTTTTACCTCGTCACTTTTTATTGAAGTTTCTGTACCAAGATAGGAAAGTGAGCGGTCATGTATTATTTTGTATGTCTTTAAGAGGGAGATTTGAGTCTTAAGTCTAGCTTTACCTCGTCACTTTTTATTGAAGTTTCTGTGCTAAGATAGGAAAGTGAGCGGTCATGTATTATTTTGTGTGTCTGTAAGAGGGAGATTTGAGTCTTAAGATTAGTTTTACCTCGTCACTTTTTATTGAAGTTTCTGTGCCAGATAGGAAAGTGAGCGGTCATGTATTATTTTGTATGTCTGTAAGAGGGAGATTTGAGTCTTAAGATTAGTTTTACCTCGTCACTTTTTATTGACGTTTCTGTACCAAGATAGGAAAGTGAGCGGTCATGTATTATTTTGTATGTCTTTAAGATGGAGATTTGAGTCTTAAGTTTAGTTTTACCTCGTCACTTTTTATTGAAATTTCTGTGCTAAGATAGGAAAGTGAGCGGTCATGTATTATTTTGTATGTCTGTAAGAGGAGAGATTTGAGTCTTAAGTTTAGTTTTACCTCGTCACTTTTTATTGAAGTTTCTGTGCCAAGATAGGAAAGTGAGCGGTCATGTATTATTTTGTATGTCTGTAAGAGGAGAGATTTGAGTCTTAAGTTTAGTTTTACCTCGTCACTTTTTATTGAAGTTTCTGTGCCAAGATAGGAAAGTGAGCGGTCATGTATTATTTTGTTTATCTTTAAGAGGGAGATTTGAGTCTTAAGTTTAGTTTTACCTCGTCACTTTTAATTGAAGTTTCTGTGCTAAGATAGGAAAGTGAGCGGTCATGTATTATTTGTATGTCTGTAAGAGGAGAGATTTGAGTCTTAAGTCTAGTTTTACCTCGTCACTTTTTATTGAAGTTTCTGTGCTAAGATAGGAAAGTGAGCGGTCATGTATTATTTTGTATGTCTTTAAGAGGGAGATTTGAGTCTTAAGTTTAGTTTTACCTCGTCACTTTTTATTGAAGTTTCTGTGCCAAGATAGGAAAGTGAGCGGTCATGTATTATTTTGTATGTCTTTAAGAGGGAGATTTGAGTCTTAATTATAGTTTTACCTCGTCACTTTTTATTGAAGTTGCTGTGCCAAGATAGGAAAGTGAGCGGTCATGTATTATTTTGTATATCTTTAAGAGGGAGATTTGAGTCTTAAGTTTAGTTTTACCTCGTCACTTTTTATTGAAGTTTCTGTGCCAAGATAGGAAAGTGAGCGGTCATGTATTATTTTGTATGTCTTTAAGAGGGAGATTTGAGTCTTAAGATTAGTTTTAACTCGTCACTTTTTATTGAAGTTTCTGTAGCAAGATAGGAAGGTGAGCGGTCATGTATTATTTTGTACGTCTTTAAGAGGGAGATTTGAGTCTTAAGTTTAGTTTGACCTCGTCACATTTAATTGAAGTTTCTGTGCTAAGATAGGAAAGTGAGCAGTCATGTATTATTTTGTATGTCTGTAAGAGGAGAGATTTGAGTCTTAAGTTTAGTTTTACCTCGTCACTTTTTATTGAAGTTTCTGTGCAAAGATAGGAAAGTGAGCGGTCATGTATTATTTTGTATGTCTTTAAGAGGGAGATTTGAGTCTTAAGTTTAGTTTTACCTCGTCACTTTTAATTGAAGTTTCTGTGCTAAGATAGGAAAGTGAGCGGTCATGTATTATTTTGTATGTCTGTAAGAGGAGAGATTTGAGTCTTAAGTTTAGTTTTACCTCGTCACTTTTTATTGAAGTTTCTGTGCTAAGATAGGAAAGTGAGCGGTCATGTATTATTTTGTATGTCTGTAAGAGAGATTTGAGTCTTAAGTTTAGTTTTACCTCGTCACTTTTTATTGAAGTTCCTGTGCCAAGATAGGAAAGTGAGCGGTCATGTATTATTTTGTATGTCTTTAAGAGGGAGATTTGAGTCTTAAGTTTAGTTTTACCTCGTCACTATTTATTGAAGTTTCTGTGCCAAGATAGGAAAGTGAGCGGTCATGTATTATTTTGTATATCTTTAAGAGGGAGATTTGAGTCTAAAGTTAATTTTACATCGTCACTTTTTATTGAAGTTTCTGTGGCAGAATAGGAAAGTGAGCGGTCATGTATTATTTTGTGTGTCTGTATGAGGAGATATTTGAGTCTTAAGTTTAGTTTTACCTCGTCACTTTTTATTGAAGTTTCTGTGCTAAGATAGGAAAGTGAGCGGTCATGTATTATTTTGTATGTCTGTAAGAGGAGAGATTTGAGTCTTAAGTTTAGTTTTACCTCGTCACTTTTATTTGAAGTTTCTGTGCTAAGATAGGAAAGTGGGCGGTCATGTATTATTTTGTATGTCTGTAAGAGGAGAGATTTGAGTCTTAAGTTTAGTTTTACCTCGTCACTTTTTATTGAAGTTTCTGTGCCAAGATAGGAAAGTGAGCGGTCATGTATTATTTTGTTTATCTTTAAGAGGGAGATTTGAGTCTTAAGTTTAGTTTTACCTCGTCACTTTTAATTGAAGTTTCTGTGCTAAGATAGGAAAGTGAGCGATCAAGTATTATTTGAATGTCTGTAAGAGGAGAGATTTGAGTCTTAAGTCTAGTTTTACCTCGTCACTTTTTATTGAAGTTTCTGTGCTAAGATAGGAAAGTGAGCGGTCATGTATTATTTTGTATGTCTTTAAGAGGGAGATTTGAGTCTTAATTATAGTTTTACCTCGTCACTTTTTATTGAAGTTACTGTGCCAAGATAGGAAAGTGAGCGGTCATGTATTATTTTGTATGTCTTTAAGAGGGAGATTTGAGTCTTAAGTTTAGTTTTACCTCGTCACTTTTTATTGAAGTTTCTGTGCCAAGATAGGAAAGTGAGCGGTCATGTATTATTTTGTATGTCTTTAAGAGGGAGATTTGAGTCTTAAGATTAGTTTTAACTCGTCACTTTTTATTGAAGTTTCTGTAGCAAGATAGGAAGGTGAGCGGTCATGTATTATTTTGTACGTCTTTAAGAGGGAGATTTGAGTCTTAAGTTTAGTTTGACCTCGTCACATTTAATTGAAGTTTCTGTGCTAAGATAGGAAAGTGAGCAGTCATGTATTATTTTGTATGTCTGTAAGAGGAGAGATTTGAGTCTTAAGTTTAGTTTTACCTCGTCACTTTTTATTGAAGTTTCTGTGCAAAGATAGGAAAGTGAGCGGTCATGTATTATTTTGTATGTCTTTAAGAGGGAGATTTGAGTCTTAAGTTTAGTTTTACCTCGTCACTTTTAATTGAAGTTTCTGTGCTAAGATAGGAAAGTGAGCGGTCATGTATTATTTTGTATGTCTGTAAGAGGGGAGATTTGAGTCTTAAGTTTAGTATTACCTCGTCACTTTTTATTGAAGTTTCTGTGCCAAGATAGGAAAGTGGGCGGTCATGTATTATTTTGTATGTCTTTAAGAGGGAGATTTGAGTCTTAAGTTTAGTTTTACCTCGTCACTTTTAATTGAAGTTTCTGTGCTAAGATAGGATAGTGGGCGGTCATGTATTATTTTGTATGTCTTTAAGAGGGAGATTTGAGTCTTAAGTTTAGTTTTACCTCGTCACTTTTTATTGAAGTTTCTGTGCTAAGATAGGAAAGTGAGCGGTCATGTATTATTTTGTATGTCTTTAAGAGGGAGATTTGAGTCTTAAGTTTAGTTTTACCTCGTCACTTTTTATTGAAGTTTCTGTGCCAAGATAGGAAAGTGAGCGGTCATGTATTATTTTGTATGTCTTTAAGAGGGAGATTTGAGTCTTAAGTTTAGTTTTACCTCGTCACTTTTTATTGAAGTTTCTCTACCAAGATAGGAAAGTGAGCGGTCATGTATTATTTTGTATGTCTTTAAGAGGGAGATTTGAGTCTTAAGTTTAGTTTTACCTCGTCACTTTTTATTGAAGTTTCTGTGCTAAGATAGGAAAGTGAGCGGTCATGTATTATTTTGTATGTCTGTAAGAGGGAGATTTGAGTCTTAAGATTAGTTTTACCTCGTCTTTTTTTATTGACGTTTCTGTACCAAGATAGGAAAGTGAGCGGTCATGTATTATTTTGTATGTCTTTAAGAGGGAGATTTGAGTCTTAAGTTTAGTTTTACCTCGTCACTTTTTATTGAAGTTTCTGTGCCAAGATAGGAAAGTGAGCGGTCATGTATTATTTTGTATGTCTTTAAGAGGGAGATTTGAGTCTTAAGTTTAGTTTTACCTCGTCACTTTTTATTGAAGTTTCTGTACCAAGATAGGAAAGTGAGCGGTCATGTATTATTTTGTATGTCTTTAAGAGGGAGATTTGAGTCTTAAGTCTAGCTTTACCTCGTCACTTTTTATTGAAGTTTCTGTGCTAAGATAGGAAAGTGAGCGGTCATGTATTATTTTGTGTGTCTGTAAGAGGGAGATTTGAGTCTTAAGATTAGTTTTACTTCGTCACTTTTTATTGAAGTTTCTGTGCCAGATAGGAAAGTGAGCGGTCATGTATTATTTTGTATGTCTGTAAGAGGGAGATTTGAGTCTTAAGATTAGTTTTACCTCGTCACTTTTTATTGACGTTTCTGTACCAAGATAGGAAAGTGAGCGGTCATGTATTATTTTGTATGTCTTTAAGATGGAGATTTGAGTCTTAAGTTTAGTTTTACCTCGTCACTTTTTATTGAAATTTCTGTGCTAAGATAGGAAAGTGAGCGGTCATGTATTATTTTGTATGTCTGTAAGAGGAGAGATTTGAGTCTTAAGTTTAGTTTTACCTCGTCACTTTTTATTGAAGTTTCTGTGCCAAGATAGGAAAGTGAGCGGTCATGTATTATTTTGTATGTCTGTAAGAGGAGAGATTTGAGTCTTAAGTTTAGTTTTACCTCGTCACTTTTTATTGAAGTTTCTGTGCCAAGATAGGAAAGTGAGCGGTCATGTATTATTTTGTTTATCTTTAAGAGGGAGATTTGAGTCTTAAGTTTAGTTTTACCTCGTCACTTTTAATTGAAGTTTCTGTGCTAAGATAGGAAAGTGAGCGGTCATGTATTATTTGTATGTCTGTAAGAGGAGAGATTTGAGTCTTAAGTCTAGTTTTACCTCGTCACTTTTTATTGAAGTTTCTGTGCTAAGATAGGAAAGTGAGCGGTCATGTATTATTTTGTATGTCTTTAAGAGGGAGATTTGAGTCTTAAGTTTAGTTTTACCTCGTCACTTTTTATTGAAGTTTCTGTGCCAAGATAGGAAAGTGAGCGGTCATGTATTATTTTGTATGTCTTTAAGAGGGAGATTTGAGTCTTAATTATAGTTTTACCTCGTCACTTTTTATTGAAGTTGCTGTGCCAAGATAGGAAAGTGAGCGGTCATGTATTATTTTGTATGTCTTTAAGAGGGAGATTTGAGTCTTAAGTTTAGTTTTACCTCGTCACTTTTTATTGAAGTTTCTGTGCCAAGATAGGAAAGTGAGCGGTCATGTATTATTTTGTATGTCTTTAAGAGGGAGATTTGAGTCTTAAGATTAGTTTTAACTCGTCACTTTTTATTGAAGTTTCTGTAGCAAGATAGGAAGGTGAGCGGTCATGTATTATTTTGTACGTCTTTAAGAGGGAGATTTGAGTCTTAAGTTTAGTTTGACCTCGTCACATTTAATTGAAGTTTCTGTGCTAAGATAGGAAAGTGAGCAGTCATGTATTATTTTGTATGTCTGTAAGAGGAGAGATTTGAGTCTTAAGTTTAGTTTTACCTCGTCACTTTTTATTGAAGTTTCTGTGCAAAGATAGGAAAGTGAGCGGTCATGTATTATTTTGTATGTCTTTAAGAGGGAGATTTGAGTCTTAAGTTTAGTTTTACCTCGTCACTTTTAATTGAAGTTTCTGTGCTAAGATAGGAAAGTGAGCGGTCATGTATTATTTTGTATGTCTGTAAGAGGGGAGATTTGAGTCTTAAGTTTAGTTTTACCTCGTCACTTTTTATTGAAGTTTCTGTGCTAAGATAGGAAAGTGAGCGGTCATGTATTATTTTGTATGTCTGTAAGAGAGATTTGAGTCTTAAGTTTAGTTTTACCTCGTCACTTTTTATTGAAGTTCCTGTGCCAAGATAGGAAAGTGAGCGGTCATGTATTATTTTGTATGTCTTTAAGAGGGAGATTTGAGTCTTAAGTTTAGTTTTACCTCGTCACTATTTATTGAAGTTTCTGTGCCAAGATAGGAAAGTGAGCGGTCATGTATTATTTTGTATATCTTTAAGAGGGAGATTTGAGTCTAAAGTTAATTTTACATCGTCACTTTTTATTGAAGTTTCTGTGGCAGAATAGGAAAGTGAGCGGTCATGTATTATTTTGTGTGTCTGTATGAGGAGATATTTGAGTCTTAAGTTTAGTTTTACCTCGTCACTTTTTATTGAAGTTTCTGTGCTAAGATAGGAAAGTGAGCGGTCATGTATTATTTTGTATGTCTGTAAGAGGAGAGATTTGAGTCTTAAGTTTAGTTTTACCTCGTCACTTTTAATTGAAGTTTCTGTGCTAAGATAGGAAAGTGGGCGGTCATGTATTATTTTGTATGTCTGTAAGAGGAGAGATTTGAGTCTTAAGTTTAGTTTTACCTCGTCACTTTTTATTGAAGTTTCTGTGCTAAGATAGGAAAGTGAGCGGTCATGTATTATTTTGTATGTCTTTAAGAGGGAGATTTGAGTCTTAAGTTTAGTTTTACCTCGTCACTTTTTATTGAAGTTTCTGTGCCAAGATAGGAAAGTGAGCGGTCATATATTATTTTGTATGTCTTTAAGAGGGAGATTTGAGTCTTAAGTTTAGTTTTACCTCGTCACTTTTTATTGAAGTTTCTGTGCCAAGATAGGAAAGTGAGCGGTCATGTATTATTTTGTATGTCTTTAAGAGGGAGATTTGAGTCTTAAGTTTAGTTTTACCTCGTCACTTTTTATTGAAGTTTCTGTACCAAGATAGGAAAGTGAGCGGTCATGTATTATTTTGTATGTCTTTAAGAGGGAGATTTGAGTCTTAAGTCTAGCTTTACCTCGTCACTTTTTATTGAAGTTTCTGTGCTAAGATAGGAAAGTGAGCGGTCATGTATTATTTTGTGTGTCTGTAAGAGGGAGATTTGAGTCTTAAGATTAGTTTTATCTCGTCACTTTTTATTGAAGTTTCTGTGCCAGATAGGAAAGTGAGCGGTCATGTATTATTTTGTATGTCTGTAAGAGGGAGATTTGAGTCTTAAGATTAGTTTTACCTCGTCACTTTTTATTGACGTTTCTGTACCAAGATAGGAAAGTGAGCGGTCATGTATTATTTTGTATGTCTTTAAGATGGAGATTTGAGTCTTAAGTTTAGTTTTACCTCGTCACTTTTTATTGAAATTTCTGTGCTAAGATAGGAAAGTGAGCGGTCATGTATTATTTTGTATGTCTGTAAGAGGAGAGATTTGAGTCTTAAGTTTAGTTTTACCTCGTCACTTTTTATTGAAGTTTCTGTGCCAAGATAGGAAAGTGAGCGGTCATGTATTATTTTGTATGTCTGTAAGAGGAGAGATTTGAGTCTTAAGTTTAGTTTTACCTCGTCACTTTTTATTGAAGTTTCTGTGCCAAGATAGGAAAGTGAGCGGTCATGTATTATTTTGTTTATCTTTAAGAGGGAGATTTGAGTCTTAAGTTTAGTTTTACCTCGTCACTTTTAATTGAAGTTTCTGTGCTAAGATAGGAAAGTGAGCGGTCATGTATTATTTGTATGTCTGTAAGAGGAGAGATTTGAGTCTTAAGTCTAGTTTTACCTCGTCACTTTTTATTGAAGTTTCTGTGCTAAGATAGGAAAGTGAGCGGTCATGTATTATTTTGTATGTCTTTAAGAGGGAGATTTGAGTCTTAAGTTTAGTTTTACCTCGTCACTTTTTATTGAAGTTTCTGTGCCAAGATAGGAAAGTGAGCGGTCATGTATTATTTTGTATGTCTTTAAGAGGGAGATTTGAGTCTTAATTATAGTTTTACCTCGTCACTTTTTATTGAAGTTGCTGTGCCAAGATAGGAAAGTGAGCGGTCATGTATTATTTTGTATGTCTTTTAGAGGGAGATTTGAGTCTTAAGTTTAGTTTTACCTCGTCACTTTTTATTGAAGTTTCTGTGCCAAGATAGGAAAGTGAGCGGTCATGTATTATTTTGTATGTCTTTAAGAGGGAGATTTGAGTCTTAAGATTAGTTTTAACTCGTCACTTTTTATTGAAGTTTCTGTAGCAAGATAGGAAGGTGAGCGGTCATGTATTATTTTGTACGTCTTTAAGAGGGAGATTTGAGTCTTAAGTTTAGTTTGACCTCGTCACATTTAATTGAAGTTTCTGTGCTAAGATAGGAAAGTGAGCAGTCATGTATTATTTTGTATGTCTGTAAGAGGAGAGATTTGAGTCTTAAGTTTAGTTTTACCTCGTCACTTTTTATTGAAGTTTCTGTGCAAAGATAGGAAAGTGAGCGGTCATATATTATTTTGTATGTCTTTAAGAGGGAGATTTGAGTCTTAAGTTTAGTTTTACCTCGTCACTTTTTATTGAAGTTTCTGTGCCAAGATAGGAAAGTGAGCGGTCATGTATTATTTTGTATGTCTTTAAGAGGGAGATTTGAGTCTTAAGTTTAGTTTTACCTCGTCACTTTTTATTGAAGTTTCTGTACCAAGATAGGAAAGTGAGCGGTCATGTATTATTTTGTATGTCTTTAAGAGGGAGATTTGAGTCTTAAGTCTAGCTTTACCTCGTCACTTTTTATTGAAGTTTCTGTGCTAAGATAGGAAAGTGAGCGGTCATGTATTATTTTGTGTGTCTGTAAGAGGGAGATTTGAGTCTTAAGATTAGTTTTACCTCGTCACTTTTTATTGAAGTTTCTGTGCCAGATAGGAAAGTGAGCGGTCATGTATTATTTTGTATGTCTGTAAGAGGGAGATTTGAGTCTTAAGATTAGTTTTACCTCGTCACTTTTTATTGACGTTTCTGTACCAAGATAGGAAAGTGAGCGGTCATGTATTATTTTGTATGTCTTTAAGATGGAAATTTGAGTCTTAAGTTTAGTTTTACCTCGTCACTTTTTATTGAAATTTCTGTGCTAAGATAGGAAAGTGAGCGGTCATGTATTATTTTGTATGTCTGTAAGAGGAGAGATTTGAGTCTTAAGTTTAGTTTTACCTCGTCACTTTTTATTGAAGTTTCTGTGCCAAGATAGGAAAGTGAGCGGTCATGTATTATTTTGTATGTCTGTAAGAGGAGAGATTTGAGTCTTAAGTTTAGTTTTACCTCGTCACTTTTTATTGAAGTTTCTGTGCCAAGATAGGAAAGTGAGCGGTCATGTATTATTTTGTTTATCTTTAAGAGGGAGATTTGAGTCTTAAGTTTAGTTTTACCTCGTCACTTTTAATTGAAGTTTCTGTGCTAAGATAGGAAAGTGAGCGGTCATGTATTATTTGTATGTCTGTAAGAGGAGAGATTTGAGTCTTAAGTCTAGTTTTACCTCGTCACTTTTTATTGAAGTTTCTGTGCTAAGATAGGAAAGTGAGCGGTCATGTATTATTTTGTATGTCTTTAAGAGGGAGATTTGAGTCTTAAGTTTAGTTTTACCTCGTCACTTTTGATTGAAGTTTCTGTGCCAAGATAGGAAAGTGAGCGGTCATGTATTATTTTGTATGTCTTTAAGAGGGAGATTTGAGTCTTAATTATAGTTTTACCTCGTCACTTTTTATTGAAGTTGCTGTGCCAAGATAGGAAAGTGAGCGGTCATGTATTATTTTGTATGTCTTTAAGAGGGAGATTTGAGTCTTAAGTTTAGTTTTACCTCGTCACTTTTTATTGAAGTTTCTGTGCCAAGATAGGAAAGTGAGCGGTCATGTATTATTTTGTATGTCTTTAAGAGGGAGATTTGAGTCTTAAGATTAGTTTTAACTCGTCACTTTTTATTGAAGTTTCTGTAGCAAGATAGGAAGGTGAGCGGTCATGTATTATTTTGTACGTCTTTAAGAGGGAGATTTGAGTCTTAAGTTTAGTTTGACCTCGTCACATTTAATTGAAGTTTCTGTGCAAAGATAGGAAAGTGAGCAGTCATGTATTATTTTGTATGTCTGTAAGAGGAGAGATTTGAGTCTTAAGTTTAGTTTTACCTCGTCACTTTTTATTGAAGTTTCTGTGCAAAGATAGGAAAGTGAGCGGTCATGTATTATTTTGTATGTCTTTAAGAGGGAGATTTGAGTCTTAAGTTTAGTTTTACCTCGTCACTTTTTATTGAAGTTTCTGTGCCAAGATAGGAAAGTGAGCGGTCATGTATTATTTTGTATGTCTTTAAGAGGGAGATTTGAGTCTTAAGTTTAGTTTTACCTCGTCACTTTTTATTGAAGTTTCTGTACCAAGATAGGAAAGTGAGCGGTCATGTATTATTTTGTATGTCTTTAAGAGGGAGATTTGAGTCTTAAGTCTAGCTTTACCTCGTCACTTTTTATTGAAGTTTCTGTGCTAAGATAGGAAAGTGAGCGGTCATGTATTATTTTGTGTGTCTGTAAGAGGGAGATTTGAGTCTTAAGATTAGTTTTACCTCGTCACTTTTTATTGAAGTTTCTGTGCCAGATAGGAAAGTGAGCGGTCATGTATTATTTTGTATGTCTGTAAGAGGGAGATTTGAGTCTTAAGATTAGTTTTACCTCGTCACTTTTTATTGACGTTTCTGTACCAAGATAGGAAAGTGAGCGGTCATGTATTATTTTGTATGTCTTTAAGATGGAGATTTGAGTCTTAAGTTTAGTTTTACCTCGTCACTTTTTATTGAAATTTCTGTGCTAAGATAGGAAAGTGAGCGGTCATGTATTATTTTGTATGTCTGTAAGAGGAGAGATTTGAGTCTTAAGTTTAGTTTTACCTCGTCACTTTTTATTGAAGTTTCTGTGCCAAGATAGGAAAGTGAGCGGTCATGTATTATTTTGTATGTCTGTAAGAGGAGAGATTTGAGTCTTAAGTTTAGTTTTACCTCGTCACTTTTTATTGAAGTTTCTGTGCCAAGATAGGAAAGTGAGCGGTCATGTATTATTTTGTTTATCTTTAAGAGGGAGATTTGAGTCTTAAGTTTAGTTTTACCTCGTCACTTTTAATTGAAGTTTCTGTGCTAAGATAGGAAAGTGAGCGGTCATGTATTATTTGTATGTCTGTAAGAGGAGAGATTTGAGTCTTAAGTCTAGTTTTACCTCGTCACTTTTTATTGAAGTTTCTGTGCTAAGATAGGAAAGTGAGCGGTCATGTATTATTTTGTATGTCTTTAAGAGGGAGATTTGAGTCTTAAGTTTAGTTTTACCTCGTCACTTTTTATTGAAGTTTCTGTGCCAAGATAGGAAAGTGAGCGGTCATGTATTATTTTGTATGTCTTTAAGAGGGAGATTTGAGTCTTAATTATAGTTTTACCTCGTCACTTTTTATTGAAGTTGCTGTGCCAAGATAGGAAAGTGAGCGGTCATGTATTATTTTGTATGTCTTTAAGAGGGAGATTTGAGTCTTAAGTTTAGTTTTACCTCGTCACTTTTTATTGAAGTTTCTGTGCCAAGATAGGAAAGTGAGCGGTCATGTATTATTTTGTATGTCTTTAAGAGGGAGATTTGAGTCTTAAGATTAGTTTTAACTCGTCACTTTTTATTGAAGTTTCTGTAGCAAGATAGGAAGGTGAGCGGTCATGTATTATTTTGTACGTCTTTAAGAGGGAGATTTGAGTCTTAAGTTTAGTTTGACCTCGTCACATTTAATTGAAGTTTCTGTGCTAAGATAGGAAAGTGAGCAGTCATGTATTATTTTGTATGTCTGTAAGAGGAGAGATTTGAGTCTTAAGTTTAGTTTTACCTCGTCACTTTTTATTGAAGTTTCTGTGCAAAGATAGGAAAGTGAGCGGTCATGTATTATTTTGTATGTCTTTAAGAGGGAGATTTGAGTCTTAAGTTTAGTTTTACCTCGTCACTTTTAATTGAAGTTTCTGTGCTAAGATAGGAAAGTGAGCGGTCATGTATTATTTTGTATGTCTGTAAGAGGGGAGATTTGAGTCTTAAGTTTAGTTTTACCTCGTCACTTTTTATTGAAGTTTCTGTGCTAAGATAGGAAAGTGAGCGGTCATGTATTATTTTGTATGTCTGTAAGAGAGATTTGAGTCTTAAGTTTAGTTTTACCTCGTCACTTTTTATTGAAGTTCCTGTGCCAAGATAGGAAAGTGAGCGGTCATGTATTATTTTGTATGTCTTTAAGAGGGAGATTTGAGTCTTAAGTTTAGTTTTACCTCGTCACTATTTATTGAAGTTTCTGTGCCAAGATAGGAAAGTGAGCGGTCATGTATTATTTTGTATATCTTTAAGAGGGAGATTTGAGTCTAAAGTTAATTTTACATCGTCACTTTTTATTGAAGTTTCTGTGGCAGAATAGGAAAGTGAGCGGTCATGTATTATTTTGTGTGTCTGTATGAGGAGATATTTGAGTCTTAAGTTTAGTTTTACCTCGTCACTTTTTATTGAAGTTTCTGTGCTAAGATAGGAAAGTGAGCGGTCATGTATTATTTTGTATGTCTGTAAGAGGAGAGATTTGAGTCTTAAGTTTAGTTTTACCTCGTCACTTTTAATTGAAGTTTCTGTGCTAAGATAGGAAAGTGGGCGGTCATGTATTATTTTGTATGTCTGTAAGAGGAGAGATTTGAGTCTTAAGTTTAGTTTTACCTCGTCACTTTTTATTGAAGTTTCTGTGCTAAGATAGGAAAGTGAGCGGTCATGTATTATTTTGTATGTCTTTAAGAGGGAGATTTGAGTCTTAAGTTTAGTTTTACCTCGTCACTTTTTATTGAAGTTTCTGTGCCAAGATAGGAAAGTGAGCGGTCATATATTATTTTGTATGTCTTTAAGAGGGAGATTTGAGTCTTAAGTTTAGTTTTACCTCGTCACTTTTTATTGAAGTTTCTGTGCCAAGATAGGAAAGTGAGCGGTCATGTATTATTTTGTATGTCTTTAAGAGGGAGATTTGAGTCTTAAGTTTAGTTTTACCTCGTCACTTTTTATTGAAGTTTCTGTACCAAGATAGGAAAGTGAGCGGTCATGTATTATTTTGTATGTCTTTAAGAGGGAGATTTGAGTCTTAAGTCTAGCTTTACCTCGTCACTTTTTATTGAAGTTTCTGTGCTAAGATAGGAAAGTGAGCGGTCATGTATTATTTTGTGTGTCTGTAAGAGGGAGATTTGAGTCTTAAGATTAGTTTTACCTCGTCACTTTTTATTGAAGTTTCTGTGCCAGATAGGAAAGTGAGCGGTCATGTATTATTTTGTATGTCTGTAAGAGGGAGATTTGAGTCTTAAGATTAGTTTTACCTCGTCACTTTTTATTGACGTTTCTGTACCAAGATAGGAAAGTGAGCGGTCATGTATTATTTTGTATGTCTTTAAGATGGAGATTTGAGTCTTAAGTTTAGTTTTACCTCGTCACTTTTTATTGAAATTTCTGTACTAAGATAGGAAAGTGAGCGGTCATGTATTATTTTGTATGTCTGTAAGAGGAGAGATTTGAGTCTTAAGTTTAGTTTTACCTCGTCACTTTTTATTGAAGTTTCTGTGCCAAGATAGGAAAGTGAGCGGTCATGTATTATTTTGTATGTCTGTAAGAGGAGAGATTTGAGTCTTAAGTTTAGTTTTACCTCGTCACTTTTTATTGAAGTTTCTGTGCCAAGATAGGAAAGTGAGCGGTCATGTATTATTTTGTTTATCTTTAAGAGGGAGATTTGAGTCTTAAGTTTAGTTTTACCTCGTCACTTTTAATTGAAGTTTCTGTGCTAAGATAGGAAAGTGAGCGGTCATGTATTATTTGTATGTCTGTAAGAGGAGAGATTTGAGTCTTAAGTCTAGTTTTACCTCGTCACTTTTTATTGAAGTTTCTGTGCTAAGATAGGAAAGTGAGCGGTCATGTATTATTTTGTATGTCTTTAAGAGGGAGATTTGAGTCTTAAGTTTAGTTTTACCTCGTCACTTTTTATTGAAGTTTCTGTGCCAAGATAGGAAAGTGAGCGGTCATGTATTATTTTGTATGTCTTTAAGAGGGAGATTTGAGTCTTAATTATAGTTTTACCTCGTCACTTTTTATTGAAGTTGCTGTGCCAAGATAGGAAAGTGAGCGGTCATGTATTATTTTGTATGTCTTTTAGAGGGAGATTTGAGTCTTAAGTTTAGTTTTACCTCGTCACTTTTTATTGAAGTTTCTGTGCCAAGATAGGAAAGTGAGCGGTCATGTATTATTTTGTATGTCTTTAAGAGGGAGATTTGAGTCTTAAGATTAGTTTTAACTCGTCACTTTTTATTGAAGTTTCTGTAGCAAGATAGGAAGGTGAGCGGTCATGTATTATTTTGTACGTCTTTAAGAGGGAGATTTGAGTCTTAAGTTTAGTTTGACCTCGTCACATTTAATTGAAGTTTCTGTGCTAAGATAGGAAAGTGAGCAGTCATGTATTATTTTGTATGTCTGTAAGAGGAGAGATTTGAGTCTTAAGTTTAGTTTTACCTCGTCACTTTTTATTGAAGTTTCTGTGCAAAGATAGGAAAGTGAGCGGTCATATATTATTTTGTATGTCTTTAAGAGGGAGATTTGAGTCTTAAGTTTAGTTTTACCTCGTCACTTTTTATTGAAGTTTCTGTGCCAAGATAGGAAAGTGAGCGGTCATGTATTATTTTGTATGTCTTTAAGAGGGAGATTTGAGTCTTAAGTTTAGTTTTACCTCGTCACTTTTTATTGAAGTTTCTGTACCAAGATAGGAAAGTGAGCGGTCATGTATTATTTTGTATGTCTTTAAGAGGGAGATTTGAGTCTTAAGTCTAGCTTTACCTCGTCACTTTTTATTGAAGTTTCTGTGCTAAGATAGGAAAGTGAGCGGTCATGTATTATTTTGTGTGTCTGTAAGAGGGAGATTTGAGTCTTAAGATTAGTTTTACCTCGTCACTTTTTATTGAAGTTTCTGTGCCAGATAGGAAAGTGAGCGGTCATGTATTATTTTGTATGTCTGTAAGAGGGAGATTTGAGTCTTAAGATTAGTTTTACCTCGTCACTTTTTATTGACGTTTCTGTACCAAGATAGGAAAGTGAGCGGTCATGTATTATTTTGTATGTCTTTAAGATGGAGATTTGAGTCTTAAGTTTAGTTTTACCTCGTCACTTTTTATTGAAATTTCTGTGCTAAGATAGGAAAGTGAGCGGTCATGTATTATTTTGTATGTCTGTAAGAGGAGAGATTTGAGTCTTAAGTTTAGTTTTACCTCGTCACTTTTTATTGAAGTTTCTGTGCTAAGATAGGAAAGTGAGCGGTCATGTATTATTTTGTATGTCTGTAAGAGGAGAGATTTGAGTCTTAAGTTTAGTTTTACCTCGTCACTTTTTATTGAAGTTTCTGTGCCAAGATAGGAAAGTGAGCGGTCATGTATTATTTTGTTTATCTTTAAGAGGGAGATTTGAGTCTTAAGTTTAGTTTTACCTCGTCACTTTTAATTGAAGTTTCTGTGCTAAGATAGGAAAGTGAGCGGTCATGTATTATTTGTATGTCTGTAAGAGGAGAGATTTGAGTCTTAAGTCTAGTTTTACCTCGTCACTTTTTATTGAAGTTTCTGTGCTAAGATAGGAAAGTGAGCGGTCATGTATTATTTTGTATGTCTTTAAGAGGGAGATTTGAGTCTTAAGTTTAGTTTTACCTCGTCACTTTTGATTGAAGTTTCTGTGCCAAGATAGGAAAGTGAGCGGTCATGTATTATTTTGTATGTCTTTAAGAGGGAGATTTGAGTCTTAATTATAGTTTTACCTCGTCACTTTTTATTGAAGTTGCTGTGCCAAGATAGGAAAGTGAGCGGTCATGTATTATTTTGTATGTCTTTAAGAGGGAGATTTGAGTCTTAAGTTTAGTTTTACCTCGTCACTTTTTATTGAAGTTTCTGTGCCAAGATAGGAAAGTGAGCGGTCATGTATTATTTTGTATGTCTTTAAGAGGGAGATTTGAGTCTTAAGATTAGTTTTAACTCGTCACTTTTTATTGAAGTTTCTGTAGCAAGATAGGAAGGTGAGCGGTCATGTATTATTTTGTACGTCTTTAAGAGGGAGATTTGAGTCTTAAGTTTAGTTTGACCTCGTCACATTTAATTGAAGTTTCTGTGCAAAGATAGGAAAGTGAGCAGTCATGTATTATTTTGTATGTCTGTAAGAGGAGAGATTTGAGTCTTAAGTTTAGTTTTACCTCGTCACTTTTTATTGAAGTTTCTGTGCAAAGATAGGAAAGTGAGCGGTCATGTATTATTTTGTATGTCTTTAAGAGGGAGATTTGAGTCTTAAGTTTAGTTTTACCTCGTCACTTTTAATTGAAGTTTCTGTGCTAAGATAGGAAAGTGAGCGGTCATGTATTATTTTGTATGTCTGTAAGAGGGGAGATTTGAGTCTTAAGTTTAGTTTTACCTCGTCACTTTTTATTGAAGTTTCTGTGCTAAGATAGGAAAGTGAGCGGTCATGTATTATTTTGTATGTCTGTAAGAGAGATTTGAGTCTTAAGTTTAGTTTTAACTCGTCACTTTTTATTGAAGTTCCTGTGCCAAGATAGGAAAGTGAGCGGTCATGTATTATTTTGTATGTCTTTAAGAGGGAGATTTGAGTCTTAAGTTTAGTTTTACCTCGTCACTATTTATTGAAGTTTCTGTGCCAAGATAGGAAAGTGAGCGGTCATGTATTATTTTGTATGTCTTTTAGAGGGAGATTTGAGTCTAAAGTTAATTTTACATCGTCACTTTTTATTGAAGTTTCTGTGGCAGAATAGGAAAGTGAGCGGTCATGTATTATTTTGTGTGTCTGTATGAGGAGATATTTGAGTCTTAAGTTTAGTTTTACCTCGTCACTTTTTATTGAAGTTTCTGTGCTAAGATAGGAAAGTGAGCGGTCATGTATTATTTTGTATGTCTGTAAGAGGAGAGATTTGAGTCTTAAGTTTAGTTTTACCTCGTCATTTTTTATTGAAGTTTCTGTGCCAAGATAGGAAAGTGAGCGGTCATGTATTACTTTGTATGTCTTTAAGAGGGAGATTTGAGTCTTAAGTTTAGTTTTACCTCGTCACTTTTAATTGAAGTTTCTGTGCTAAGATAGGAAAGTGGGCGGTCATGTATTATTTTGTATGTCTGTAAGAGGAGAGATTTGAGTCTTAAGTTTAGTTTTACCTCGTCACTTTTTATTGAAGTTTCTGTGCTAAGATAGGAAAGTGAGCGGTCATGTATTATTTTGTATGTCTTTAAGAGGGAGATTTGAGTCTTAAGTTTAGTTTTACCTCGTCACTTTTTATTGAAGTTTCTGTGCCAAGATAGGAAAGTGAGCGGTCATATATTATTTTGTATGTCTTTAAGAGGGAGATTTGAGTCTTAAGTTTAGTTTTACCTCGTCACTTTTTATTGAAGTTTCTGTGCCAAGATAGGAAAGTGAGCGGTCATGTATTATTTTGTATGTCTTTAAGAGGGAGATTTGAGTCTTAAGATTAGTTTTACCTCGTCACTTTTTATTGAAGTTTCTGTAGGCAGATAGGAAAGTGAGCGGTCATGTATTATTTTGTATGTCTTTAAGAGGGAGATTTGAGTCTTAAGTTTAGTTTTACCTCGTCACTTTTAATTGAAGTTTCCGTGCTAAGATAGGAAAGTGAGCGGTCATGTATTATTTTGTATGTCTGTAAGAGGAGAGATTTGAGTCTTAAGTTTAGTTTTACCTCGTCATTTTTTATTGAAGTTTCTGTGCCAAGATAGGAAAGTGAGCGGTCATGTATTACTTTGTATGTCTTTAAGAGGGAGATTTGAGTCTTAAGTTTAGTTTTACCTCGTCACTTTTAATTGAAGTTTCTGTGCTAAGATAGGAAAGTGGGCGGTCATGTATTATTTTGTATGTCTGTAAGAGGAGAGATTTGAGTCTTAAGTTTAGTTTTACCTCGTCACTTTTTATTGAAGTTTCTGTGCTAAGATAGGAAAGTGAGCGGTCATGTATTATTTTGTATGTCTTTAAGAGGGAGATTTGAGTCTTAAGTTTAGTTTTACCTCGTCACTTTTTATTGAAGTTTCTGTGCCAAGATAGGAAAGTGAGCGGTCATGTATTATTTTGTATGTCTTTAAGAGGGAGATTTGAGTCTTAAGTTTAGTTTTACCTCGTCACTTTTTATTGAAGTTTCTGTGCCAAGATAGGAAAGTGAGCGGTCATGTATTATTTTGTATGTCTTTAAGAGGGAGATTTGAGTCTTAAGATTAGTTTTAACTCGTCACTTTTTATTGAAGTTTCTGTAGCAAGATAGGAAGGTGAGCGGTCATGTATTATTTTGTACGTCTTTAAGAGGGAGATTTGAGTCTTAAGTTTAGTTTGACCTCGTCACATTTAATTGAAGTTTCTGTGCTAAGATAGGAAAGTGAGCAGTCATGTATTATTTTGTATGTCTGTAAGAGGAGAGATTTGAGTCTGAAGTTTAGTTTTACCTCTTCACTTTTTATTGAAGTTTCTGTGCAAAGATAGGAAAGTGAGCGGTCATGTATTATTTTGTATGTCTTTAAGAGGGAGATTTGAGTCTTAAGTTTAGTTTTACCTCGTCACTTTTAATTGAAGTTTCTGTGCTAAGATAGGAAAGTGAGCGGTCATGTATTATTTTGTATGTCTGTAAGAGGGGAGATTTGAGTCTTAAGTTTAGTTTTACCTCGTCACTTTTTATTGAAGTTTCTGTGCCAAGATAGGAAAGTGGGCGGTCATGTATTATTTTGTATGTCTTTAAGAGGGAGATTTGAGTCTTAAGTTTAGTTTTACCTCGTCACTTTTAATTGAAGTTTCTGTGCTAAGATAGGATAGTGGGCGGTCATGTATTATTTTGTATGTCTTTAAGAGGGAGATTTGAGTCTTAAGTTTAGTTTTACCTCGTCACTTTTTATTGAAGTTTCTGTGCTAAGATAGGAAAGTGAGCGGTCATGTATTATTTTGTATGTCTTTAAGAGGGAGATTTGAGTCTTAAGTTTAGTTTTACCTCGTCACTTTTTATTGAAGTTTCTGTGCCAAGATAGGAAAGTGAGCGGTCATGTATTATTTTGTATGTCTTTAAGAGGGAGATTTGAGTCTTAAGTTTAGTTTTACCTCGTCACTTTTTATTGAAGTTTCTCTACCAAGATAGGAAAGTGAGCGGTCATGTATTATTTTGTATGTCTTTAAGAGGGAGATTTGAGTCTTAAGTTTAGTTTTACCTCGTCACTTTTTATTGAAGTTTCTGTGCTAAGATAGGAAAGTGAGCGGTCATGTATTATTTTGTATGTCTGTAAGAGGGAGATTTGAGTCTTAAGATTAGTTTTACCTCGTCTTTTTTTATTGACGTTTCTGTACCAAGATAGGAAAGTGAGCGGTCATGTATTATTTTGTATGTCTTTAAGAGGGAGATTTGAGTCTTAAGTTTAGTTTTACCTCGTCACTTTTTATTGAAGTTTCTGTGCCAAGATAGGAAAGTGAGCGGTCATGTATTATTTTGTATGTCTTTAAGAGGGAGATTTGAGTCTTAAGTTTAGTTTTACCTCGTCACTTTTTATTGAAGTTTCTGTACCAAGATAGGAAAGTGAGCGGTCATGTATTATTTTGTATGTCTTTAAGAGGGAGATTTGAGTCTTAAGTCTAGCTTTACCTCGTCACTTTTT
Organism: Bathymodiolus brooksi; assembly: GCA_963680875.1. NCBI lineage: Eukaryota > Metazoa > Mollusca > Bivalvia > Mytilida > Modiolidae > Bathymodiolus > Bathymodiolus brooksi. Next base: position 25,356,401 of record OY804588.1, read on the forward strand.
ATTGAAGTTTCTGTGCTAAGATAGGAAAGTGAGCGGTCATGTATTATTTTGTGTGTCTGTAAGAGGGAGATTTGAGTCTTAAGATTAGTTTTACCTCGTCACTTTTTATTGAAGTTTCTGTGCCAGATAGGAAAGTGAGCGGTCATGTATTATTTTGTATGTCTGTAAGAGGGAGATTTGAGTCTTAAGATTAGTTTTACCTCGTCACTTTTTATTGACGTTTCAGTACCAAGATAGGAAAGTGAGCGGTCATGTATTATTTTGTATGTCTTTAAGATGGAGATTTGAGTCTTAAGTTTAGTTTTACCTCGTCACTTTTTATTGAAATTTCTGTGCTAAGATAGGAAAGTGAGCGGTCATGTATTATTTTGTATGTCTGTAAGAGGAGAGATTTGAGTCTTAAGTTTAGTTTTACCTCGTCACTTTTTATTGAAGTTTCTGTGCCAAGATAGGAAAGTGAGCGGTCATGTATTATTTTGTATGTCTGTAAGAGGAGAGATTTGAGTCTTAAGTTTAGTTTTACCTCGTCACTTTTTATTGAAGTTTCTGTGCCAAGATAGGAAAGTGAGCGGTCATGTATTATTTTGTTTATCTTTAAGAGGGAGATTTGAGTCTTAAGTTTAGTTTTACCTCGTCACTTTTAATTGAAGTTTCTGTGCTAAGATAGGAAAGTGAGCGGTCATGTATTATTTGTATGTCTTTAAGAGGGAGATTTGAGTCTTAAGTTTAGTTTTACCTCGTCACTTTTTATTGAAGTTTCTGTGCCAAGATAGGAAAGTGAGCGGTCATATATTATTTTGTATGTCTTTAAGAGGGAGATTTGAGTCTTAAGTTTAGTTTTACCTCGTCACTTTTTATTGAAGTTTCTGTGCCAAGATAGGAAAGTGAGCGGTCATGTATTATTTTGTATGTCTTTAAGAGGGAGATTTGAGTCTTAAGATTAGTTTTACCTCGTCACTTTTTATTGAAGTTTCTGTAGGCAGATAGGAAAGTGAGCGGTCATGTATTATTTTGTATGTCTTTAAGAGGGAGATTTGAGTCTTAAGTTTAGTTTTACCTCGTCACTTTTAATTGAAGTTTCCGTGCTAAGATAGGAAAGTGAGCGGTCATGTATTATTTTGTATGTCTGTAAGAGGAGAGATTTGAGTCTTAAGTTTAGTTTTACCTCGTCATTTTTTATTGAAGTTTCTGTGCCAAGATAGGAAAGTGAGCGGTCATGTATTACTTTGTATGTCTTTAAGAGGGAGATTTGAGTCTTAAGTTTAGTTTTACCTCGTCACTTTTAATTGAAGTTTCTGTGCTAAGATAGGAAAGTGGGCGGTCATGTATTATTTTGTATGTCTGTAAGAGGAGAGATTTGAGTCTTAAGTTTAGTTTTACCTCGTCACTTTTTATTGAAGTTTCTGTGCTAAGATAGGAAAGTGAGCGGTCATGTATTATTTTGTATGTCTTTAAGAGGGAGATTTGAGTCTTAAGTTTAGTTTTACCTCGTCACTTTTTATTGAAGTTTCTGTGCCAAGATAGGAAAGTGAGCGGTCATGTATTATTTTGTATGTCTTTAAGAGGGAGATTTGAGTCTTAAGTTTAGTTTTACCTCGTCACTTTTTATTGAAGTTTCTGTGCCAAGATAGGAAAGTGAGCGGTCATGTATTATTTTGTATGTCTTTAAGAGGGAGATTTGAGTCTTAAGATTAGTTTTAACTCGTCACTTTTTATTGAAGTTTCTGTAGCAAGATAGGAAGGTGAGCGGTCATGTATTATTTTGTACGTCTTTAAGAGGGAGATTTGAGTCTTAAGTTTAGTTTGACCTCGTCACATTTAATTGAAGTTTCTGTGCTAAGATAGGAAAGTGAGCAGTCATGTATTATTTTGTATGTCTGTAAGAGGAGAGATTTGAGTCTGAAGTTTAGTTTTACCTCTTCACTTTTTATTGAAGTTTCTGTGCAAAGATAGGAAAGTGAGCGGTCATGTATTATTTTGTATGTCTTTAAGAGGGAGATTTGAGTCTTAAGTTTAGTTTTACCTCGTCACTTTTAATTGAAGTTTCTGTGCTAAGATAGGAAAGTGAGCGGTCATGTATTATTTTGTATGTCTGTAAGAGGGGAGATTTGAGTCTTAAGTTTAGTTTTACCTCGTCACTTTTTATTGAAGTTTCTGTGCCAAGATAGGAAAGTGGGCGGTCATGTATTATTTTGTATGTCTTTAAGAGGGAGATTTGAGTCTTAAGTTTAGTTTTACCTCGTCACTTTTAATTGAAGTTTCTGTGCTAAGATAGGATAGTGGGCGGTCATGTATTATTTTGTATGTCTTTAAGAGGGAGATTTGAGTCTTAAGTTTAGTTTTACCTCGTCACTTTTTATTGAAGTTTCTGTGCTAAGATAGGAAAGTGAGCGGTCATGTATTATTTTGTATGTCTTTAAGAGGGAGATTTGAGTCTTAAGTTTAGTTTTACCTCGTCACTTTTTATTGAAGTTTCTGTGCCAAGATAGGAAAGTGAGCGGTCATGTATTATTTTGTATGTCTTTAAGAGGGAGATTTGAGTCTTAAGTTTAGTTTTACCTCGTCACTTTTTATTGAAGTTTCTCTACCAAGATAGGAAAGTGAGCGGTCATGTATTATTTTGTATGTCTTTAAGAGGGAGATTTGAGTCTTAAGTTTAGTTTTACCTCGTCACTTTTTATTGAAGTTTCTGTGCTAAGATAGGAAAGTGAGCGGTCATGTATTATTTTGTATGTCTGTAAGAGGGAGATTTGAGTCTTAAGATTAGTTTTACCTCGTCTTTTTTTATTGACGTTTCTGTACCAAGATAGGAAAGTGAGCGGTCATGTATTATTTTGTATGTCTTTAAGAGGGAGATTTGAGTCTTAAGTTTAGTTTTACCTCGTCACTTTTTATTGAAGTTTCTGTGCCAAGATAGGAAAGTGAGCGGTCATGTATTATTTTGTATGTCTTTAAGAGGGAGATTTGAGTCTTAAGTTTAGTTTTACCTCGTCACTTTTTATTGAAGTTTCTGTACCAAGATAGGAAAGTGAGCGGTCATGTATTATTTTGTATGTCTTTAAGAGGGAGATTTGAGTCTTAAGTCTAGCTTTACCTCGTCACTTTTTATTGAAGTTTCTGTGCTAAGATAGGAAAGTGAGCGGTCATGTATTATTTTGTGTGTCTGTAAGAGGGAGATTTGAGTCTTAAGATTAGTTTTACCTCGTCACTTTTTATTGAAGTTTCTGTGCCAGATAGGAAAGTGAGCGGTCATGTATTATTTTGTATGTCTGTAAGAGGGAGATTTGAGTCTTAAGATTAGTTTTACCTCGTCACTTTTTATTGACGTTTCAGTACCAAGATAGGAAAGTGAGCGGTCATGTATTATTTTGTATGTCTTTAAGATGGAGATTTGAGTCTTAAGTTTAGTTTTACCTCGTCACTTTTTATTGAAATTTCTGTGCTAAGATAGGAAAGTGAGCGGTCATGTATTATTTTGTATGTCTGTAAGAGGAGAGATTTGAGTCTTAAGTTTAGTTTTACCTCGTCACTTTTTATTGAAGTTTCTGTGCCAAGATAGGAAAGTGAGCGGTCATGTATTATTTTGTATGTCTGTAAGAGGAGAGATTTGAGTCTTAAGTTTAGTTTTACCTCGTCACTTTTTATTGAAGTTTCTGTGCCAAGATAGGAAAGTGAGCGGTCATGTATTATTTTGTTTATCTTTAAGAGGGAGATTTGAGTCTTAAGTTTAGTTTTACCTCGTCACTTTTAATTGAAGTTTCTGTGCTAAGATAGGAAAGTGAGCGGTCATGTATTATTTGTATGTCTGTAAGAGGAGAGATTTGAGTCTTAAGTCTAGTTTTACCTCGTCACTTTTTATTGAAGTTTCTGTGCTAAGATAGGAAAGTGAGCGGTCATGTATTATTTTGTATGTCTTTAAGAGGGAGATTTGAGTCTTAAGTTTAGTTTTACCTCGTCACTTTTTATTGAAGTTTCTGTGCCAAGATAGGAAAGTGAGCGGTCATGTATTATTTTGTATGTCTTTAAGAGGGAGATTTGAGTCTTAATTATAGTTTTACCTCGTCACTTTTTATTGAAGTTGCTGTGCCAAGATAGGAAAGTGAGCGGTCATGTATTATTTTGTATGTCTTTAAGAGGGAGATTTGAGTCTTAAGTTTAGTTTTACCTCGTCACTTTTTATTGAAGTTTCTGTGCCAAGATAGGAAAGTGAGCGGTCATGTATTATTTTGTATGTCTTTAAGAGGGAGATTTGAGTCTTAAGATTAGTTTTAGCTCGTCACTTTTTATTGAAGTTTCTGTAGCAAGATAGGAAGGTGAGCGGTCATGTATTATTTTGTACGTCTTTAAGAGGGAGATTTGAGTCTTAAGTTTAGTTTGACCTCGTCACATTTAATTGAAGTTTCTGTGCTAAGATAGGAAAGTGAGCAGTCATGTATTATTTTGTATGTCTGTAAGAGGAGAGATTTGAGTCTTAAGTTTAGTTTTACCTCGTCACTTTTTATTGAAGTTTCTGTGCAAAGATAGGAAAGTGAGCGGTCATGTATTATTTTGTATGTCTTTAAGAGGGAGATTTGAGTCTTAAGTTTAGTTTTACCTCGTCACTTTTAATTGAAGTTTCTGTGCTAAGATAGGAAAGTGAGCGGTCATGTATTATTTTGTATGTCTGTAAGAGGGGAGATTTGAGTCTTAAGTTTAGTTTTACCTCGTCACTTTTTATTGAAGTTTCTGTGCTAAGATAGGAAAGTGAGCGGTCATGTATTATTTTGTATGTCTGTAAGAGAGATTTGAGTCTTAAGTTTAGTTTTACCTCGTCACTTTTTATTGAAGTTCCTGTGCCAAGATAGGAAAGTGAGCGGTCATGTATTATTTTGTATGTCTTTAAGAGGGAGATTTGCGTCTTAAGTTTAGTTTTACCTCGTCACTATTTATTGAAGTTTCTGTGCCAAGATAGGAAAGTGAGCGGTCATGTATTATTTTGTATGTCTTTAAGAGGGAGATTTGAGTCTAAAGTTAATTTTACATCGTCACTTTTTATTGAAGTTTCTGTGGCAGAATAGGAAAGTGAGCGGTCATGTATTATTTTGTGTGTCTGTATGAGGAGATATTTGAGTCTTAAGTTTAGTTTTACCTCGTCACTTTTTATTGAAGTTTCTGTGCTAAGATAGGAAAGTGAGCGGTCATGTATTATTTTGTATGTCTGTAAGAGGAGAGATTTGAGTCTTAAATTTAGTTTTACCTCGTCATTTTTTATTGAAGTTTCTGTGCCAAGATAGGAAAGTGAGCGGTCATGTATTACTTTGTATGTCTTTAAGAGGGAGATTTGAGTCTTAAGTTTAGTTTTACCTCGTCACTTTTAATTGAAGTTTCTGTGCTAAGATAGGAAAGTGGGCGGTCATGTATTATTTTGTATGTCTGTAAGAGGAGAGATTTGAGTCTTAAGTTTAGTTTTACCTCGTCACTTTTTATTGAAGTTTCTGTGCTAAGATAGGAAAGTGAGCGGTCATGTATTATTTTGTATGTCTTTAAGAGGGAGATTTGAGTCTTAAGTTTAGTTTTACCTCGTCACTTTTTATTGAAGTTTCTGTGCCAAGATAGGAAAGTGAGCGGTCATATATTATTTTGTATGTCTTTAAGAGGGAGATTTGAGACTTAAGTTTAGTTTTACCTCGTCACTTTTTATTGAAGTTTCTGTGCCAAGATAGGAAAGTGAGCGGTCATGTATTATTTTGTATGTCTTTAAGAGGGAGATTTGAGTCTTAAGATTAGTTTTACCTCGTCACTTTTTATTGAAGTTTCTGTAGGCAGATAGGAAAGTGAGCGGTCATGTATTATTTTGTATGTCTTTAAGAGGGAGATTTGAGTCTTAAGTTTAGTTTTACCTCGTCACTTTTAATTGAAGTTTCTGTGCTAAGATAGGAAAGTGAGCGGTCATGTATTATTTTGTATGTCTGTAAGAGGAGAGATTTGAGTCTTAAGTTTAGTTTTACCTCGTCATTTTTTATTGAAGTTTCTGTGCCAAGATAGGAAAGTGAGCGGTCATGTATTACTTTGTATGTCTTTAAGAGGGAGATTTGAGTCTTAAGTTTAGTTTTACCTCGTCACTTTTAATTGAAGTTTCTGTGCTAAGATAGGAAAGTGGGCGGTCATGTATTATTTTGTATGTCTGTAAGAGGAGAGATTTGAGTCTTAAGTTTAGTTTTACCTCGTCACTTTTTATTGAAGTTTCTGTGCTAAGATAGGAAAGTGAGCGGTCATGTATTATTTTGTATGTCTTTAAGAGGGAGATTTGAGTCTTAAGTTTAGTTTTACCTCGTCACTTTTTATTGAAGTTTCTGTGCCAAGATAGGAAAGTGAGCGGTCATATATTATTTTGTATGTCTTTAAGAGGGAGATTTGAGTCTTAAGTTTAGTTTTACCTCGTCACTTTTTATTGAAGTTTCTGTGCCAAGATAGGAAAGTGAGCGGTCATGTATTATTTTGTATGTCTTTAAGAGGGAGATTTGAGTCTTAAGATTAGTTTTACCTCGTCACTTTTTATTGAAGTTTCTGTAGGCAGATAGGAAAGTGAGCGGTCATGTATTATTTTGTATGTCTTTAAGAGGGAGATTTGAGTCTTAAGTTTAGTTTTACCTCGTCACTTTTAATTGAAGTTTCTGTGCTAAGATAGGAAAGTGAGCGGTCATGTATTATTTTGTATGTCTGTAAGAGGAGAGATTTGAGTCTTAAGTTTAGTTTTACCTCGTCACTTTTTATTGAAGTTTCTGTGCTAAGATAGGAAAGTGAGCGGTCATGTATTATTTTGTATGTCTGTAAGAGAGATTTGAGTCTTAAGTTTAGTTTTATCTCGTCACTTTTTATTGAAGTTCCTGTGCCAAGATAGGAAAGTGAGCGGTCATGTATTATTTTGTATGTCTTTAAGAGGGAGATTTGAGTCTTAAGTTTAGTTTTACCTCGTCACTATTTATTGAAGTTTCTGTGCCAAGATAGGAAAGTGAGCGGTCATGTATTATTTTGTATGTCTTTAAGAGGGAGATTTGAGTCTAAAGTTAATTTTACATCGTCACTTTTTATTGAAGTTTCTGTGGCAGAATAGGAAAGTGAGCGGTCATGTATTATTTTGTATGTCTGTAAGAGGAGAGATTTGAGTCTTAAGTTTAGTTTTACCTCGTCATTTTTTATTGAAGTTTCTGTGCCAAGATAGGAAAGTGAGCGGTCATGTATTACTTTGTATGTCTTTAAGAGGAGAGATTTGAGTCTTAAGTTTAGTTTTACCTCGTCACTTTTTATTGAAGTTTCTGTGCTAAGATAGGAAAGTGAGCGGTCATGTATTATTTTGTATGTCTTTAAGAGGGAGATTTGAGTCTTAAGTTTAGTTTTACCTCGTCACTTTTTATTGAAGTTTCTGTGCCAAGATAGGAAAGTGAGCGGTCATATATTATTTTGTATGTCTTTAAGAGGGAGATTTGAGTCTTAAGTTTAGTTTTACCTCGTCACTTTTTATTGAAGTTTCTGTGCCAAGATAGGAAAGTGAGCGGTCATGTATTATTTTGTATGTCTTTAAGAGGGAGATTTGAGTCTTAAGATTAGTTTTACCTCGTCACTTTTTATTGAAGTTTCTGTAGGCAGATAGGAAAGTGAGCGGTCATGTATTATTTTGTATGTCTTTAAGAGGGAGATTTGAGTCTTAAGTTTAGTTTTACCTCGTCACTTTTTATTGAAGTTTCTGTGCCAAGATAGGAAAGTGAGCGGTCATGTATTATTTTGTATGTCTTTAAGAGGGAGATTTGAGTCTTAATTCTAGTTTTACCTCGTCACTTTTTATTGAAGTTTCTGTGCCAAGATAGGAAAGTGAGCGGTCATGTATTATTTTGTATGTCTTTAAGAGGGAGATTTGAGTCTTAAGTTTAGTTTTACCTCGTCACTTTTTATTGAAGTTTCTGTGCCAAGATAGGAAAGTGAGCGGTCATGTATTATTTTGTATGTCTTTAAGAGGGAGATTTGAGTCTTAAGATTAGTTTTACCTCGTCACTTTTTATTGAAGTTTCTGTAGGCAGATAGGAAAGTGAGCGGTCATGTATTATTTTGTATGTCTTTAAGAGGGAGATTTGAGTCTTAAGTTTAGTTTTACCTCGTCACTTTTTATTGAAGTTTCTGTGCCAAGATAGGAAAGTGAGCGGTCATGTATTATTTTGTATGTCTTTAAGAGGGAGATTTGAGTCTTAATTCTAGTTTTACCTCGTCACTTTTTATTGAAGTTTCTGTGCCAAGATAGGAAAGTGAGCGGTCATGTATTATTTTGTATGTCTTTAAGAGGGAGATTTGAGTCTTAAGTTTAGTTTTACCTCGTCACTTTTTATTGAAGTTTCTGTGCCAAGATAGGAAAGTGAGCGGTCATGTATTATTTTGTATGTCTTTAAGAGGGAGATTTGAGTCTTAAGATTAGTTTTAACTCGTCACTTTTTATTGAAGTTTCTGTAGCAAGATAGGAAGGTGAGCGGTCATGTATTATTTTGTACGTCTTTAAGAGGGAGATTTGAGTCTTAAGTTTAGTTTTACCTCGTCACATTTAATTGAAGTTTCTGTGCTAAGATAGGAAAGTGAGCAGTCATGTATTATTTTGTATGTCTGTAAGAGGAGAGATTTGAGTCTTAAGTTTAGTTTTACCTCGTCACTTTTTATTGAAGTTTCTGTGCCAAGATAGGAAAGTGAGCGGTCATGTATTATTTTGTATGTCTTTAAGAGGGAGATTTGAGTCTTAAGATTAGTTTTACCTCGTCACTTTTTATTGAAGTTTCTGTAGGCAGATAGGAAAGTGAGCGGTCATGTATTATTTTGTATGTCTTTAAGAGGGAGATTTGAGTCTTAAGTTTAGTTTTACCTCGTCACTTTTTATTGAAGTTTCTGTGCCAAGATAGGAAAGTGAGCGGTCATGTATTATTTTGTATGTCTTTAAGAGGGAGATTTGAGTCTTAAGATTAGTTTTACCTCGTCACTTTTTATTGAAGTTTCTGTAGGCAGATAGGAAAGTGAGCGGTCATGTATTATTTTGTATGTCTTTAAGAGGGAGATTTGAGTCTTAAGTTTAGTTTTACCTCGTCACTTTTTATTGAAGTTTCTGTGCCAAGATAGGAAAGTGAGCGGTCATGTATTATTTTGTATGTCTTTAAGAGGGAGATTTGAGTCTTAATTCTAGTTTTACCTCGTCACTTTTTATTGAAGTTTCTGTGCCAAGATAGGAAAGTGAGCGGTCATGTATTATTTTGTATGTCTTTAAGAGGGAGATTTGAGTCTTAAGTTTAGTTTTACCTCGTCACTTTTTATTGAAGTTTCTGTGCCAAGATAGGAAAGTGAGCGGTCATGTATTATTTTGTATGTCTTTAAGAGGGAGATTTGAGTCTTAAGATTAGTTTTAACTCGTCACTTTTTATTGAAGTTTCTGTAGCAAGATAGGAAGGTGAGCGGTCATGTATTATTTTGTACGTCTTTAAGAGGGAGATTTGAGTCTTAAGTTTAGTTTTACCTCGTCACATTTAATTGAAGTTTCTGTGCTAAGATAGGAAAGTGAGCAGTCATGTATTATTTTGTATGTCTGTAAGAGGAGAGATTTGAGTCTTAAGTTTAGTTTTACCTCGTCACTTTTTATTGAAGTTTCTGTGCCAAGATAGGAAAGTGAGCGGTCATGTATTATTTTGTATGTCTTTAAGAGGGAGATTTGAGTCTTAAGATTAGTTTTACCTCGTCACTTTTTATTGAAGTTTCTGTAGGCAGATAGGAAAGTGAGCGGTCATGTATTATTTTGTATGTCTTTAAGAGGGAGATTTGAGTCTTAAGTTTAGTTTTACCTCGTCACTTTTTATTGAAGTTTCTGTGCCAAGATAGGAAAGTGAGCGGTCATGTATTATTTTGTATGTCTTTAAGAGGGAGATTTGAGTCTTAATTCTAGTTTTACCTCGTCACTTTTTATTGAAGTTTCTGTGCCAAGATAGGAAAGTGAGCGGTCATGTATTATTTTGTATGTCTTTAAGAGGGAGATTTGAGTCTTAAGTTTAGTTTTACCTCGTCACTTTTTATTGAAGTTTCTGTGCCAAGATAGGAAAGTGAGCGGTCATGTATTATTTTGTATGTCTTTAAGAGGGAGATTTGAGTCTTAAGATTAGTTTTAACTCGTCACTTTTTATTGAAGTTTCTGTAGCAAGATAGGAAGGTGAGCGGTCATGTATTATTTTGTACGTCTTTAAGAGGGAGATTTGAGTCTTAAGTTTAGTTTTACCTCGTCACATTTAATTGAAGTTTCTGTGCTAAGATAGGAAAGTGAGCAGTCATGTATTATTTTGTATGTCTGTAAGAGGAGAGATTTGAGTCTTAAGTTTAGTTTTACCTCGTCACATTTAATTGAAGTTTCTGTGCCAAGATAGGAAAGTGAGCGGTCATGTATTATTTTGTATGTCTTTAAGAGGGAGATTTGAGTCTTAAGATTAGTTTTACCTCGTCACTTTTTATTGAAGTTTCTGTAGGCAGATAGGAAAGTGAGCGGTCATGTATTATTTTGTATGTCTTTAAGAGGGAGATTTGAGTCTTAAGTTTAGTTTTACCTCGTCACTTTTTATTGAAGTTTCTGTGCCAAGATAGGAAAGTGAGCGGTCATGTATTATTTTGTATGTCTTTAAGAGGGAGATTTGAGTCTTAATTCTAGTTTTACCTCGTCACTTTTTATTGAAGTTTCTGTGCCAAGATAGGAAAGTGAGCGGTCATGTATTATTTTGTATGTCTTTAAGAGGGAGATTTGAGTCTTAAGTTTAGTTTTACCTCGTCACTTTTTATTGAAGTTTCTGTGCCAAGATAGGAAAGTGAGCGGTCATGTATTATTTTGTATGTCTTTAAGAGGGAGATTTGAGTCTTAAGATTAGTTTTAACTCGTCACTTTTTATTGAAGTTTCTGTAGCAAGATAGGAAGGTGAGCGGTCATGTATTATTTTGTACGTCTTTAAGAGGGAGATTTGAGTCTTAAGTTTAGTTTTACCTCGTCACATTTAATTGAAGTTTCTGTGCTAAGATAGGAAAGTGAGCAGTCATGTATTATTTTGTATGTCTGTAAGAGGAGAGATTTGAGTCTTAAGTTTAGTTTTACCTCGTCACTTTTTATTGAAGTTTCTGTGCAAAGATAGGAAAGTGAGCGGTCATGTATTATTTTGTATGTCTTTAAGAGGGAGATTTGAGTCTTAAGTTTAGTTTTACCTCGTCACTTTTTATTGAAGTTTCTGTGCTAAGATAGGAAAGTGAGCGGTCATGTATTATTTTGTATGTCTTTAAGAGGGAGATTTGAGTCTTAAGTTTAGTTTTACCTCGTCACTTTTTATTGAAGTTTCTGTGCCAAGATAGGAAAGTGAGCGGTCATATATTATTTTGTATGTCTTTAAGAGGGAGATTTGAGTCTTAAGTTTAGTTTTACCTCGTCACTTTTTATTGAAGTTTCTGTGCCAAGATAGGAAAGTGAGCGGTCATGTATTATTTTGTATGTCTTTAAGAGGGAGATTTGAGTCTTAAGATTAGTTTTACCTCGTCACTTTTTATTGAAGTTTCTGTAGGCAGATAGGAAAGTGAGCGGTCATGTATTATTTTGTATGTCTTTAAGAGGGAGATTTGAGTCTTAAGTTTAGTTTTACCTCGTCACTTTTTATTGAAGTTTCTGTGCCAAGATAGGAAAGTGAGCGGTCATGTATTATTTTGTATGTCTTTAAGAGGGAGATTTGAGTCTTAATTCTAGTTTTACCTCGTCACTTTTTATTGAAGTTTCTGTGCCAAGATAGGAAAGTGAGCGGTCATGTATTATTTTGTATGTCTTTAAGAGGGAGATTTGAGTCTTAAGTTTAGTTTTACCTCGTCACTTTTTATTGAAGTTTCTGTGCCAAGATAGGAAAGTGAGCGGTCATGTATTATTTTGTATGTCTTTAAGAGGGAGATTTGAGTCTTAAGATTAGTTTTACCTCGTCACTTTTTATTGAAGTTTCTGTAGGCAGATAGGAAAGTGAGCGGTCATGTATTATTTTGTATGTCTTTAAGAGGGAGATTTGAGTCTTAAGTTTAGTTTTACCTCGTCACTTTTTATTGAAGTTTCTGTGCCAAGATAGGAAAGTGAGCGGTCATGTATTATTTTGTATGTCTTTAAGAGGGAGATTTGAGTCTTAATTCTAGTTTTACCTCGTCACTTTTTATTGAAGTTTCTGTGCCAAGATAGGAAAGTGAGCGGTCATGTATTATTTTGTATGTCTTTAAGAGGGAGATTTGAGTCTTAAGTTTAGTTTTACCTCGTCACTTTTTATTGAAGTTTCTGTGCCAAGATAGGAAAGTGAGCGGTCATGTATTATTTTGTATGTCTTTAAGAGGGAGATTTGAGTCTTAAGATTAGTTTTAACTCGTCACTTTTTATTGAAGTTTCTGTAGCAAGATAGGAAGGTGAGCGGTCATGTATTATTTTGTACGTCTTTAAGAGGGAGATTTGAGTCTTAAGTTTAGTTTTACCTCGTCACATTTAATTGAAGTTTCTGTGCTAAGATAGGAAAGTGAGCAGTCATGTATTATTTTGTATGTCTGTAAGAGGAGAGATTTGAGTCTTAAGTTTAGTTTTACCTCGTCACTTTTTATTGAAGTTTCTGTGCAAAGATAGGAAAGTGAGCGGTCATGCATTATTTTGTATGTCTTTAAGAGGGAGATTTGAGTCTTAAGTTTAGTTTTACCTCGTCACTTTTAATTGAAGTTTCTGTGCTAAGATAGGAAAGTGAGCGGTCATGTATTATTTTGTATGTCTGTAAGAGGGGAGATTTGAGTCTTAAGTTTAGTTTTACCTCGTCACTTTTTATTGAAGTTTCTGTGCTAAGATAGGAAAGTGAGCGGTCATGTATTATTTTGTATGTCTGTAAGAGAGATTTGAGTCTTAAGTTTAGTTTTATCTCGTCACTTTTTATTGAAGTTCCTGTGCCAAGATAGGAAAGTGAGCGGTCATGTATTATTTTGTATGTCTTTAAGAGGTAGATTTGAGTCTTAAGTTTAGTTTTACCTCGTCACTATTTATTGAAGTTTCTGTGCTAAGATAGGAAAGTGAGCGGTCATGTATTATTTTGTGTGTCTGTAAGAGGGAGATTTGAGTCTTAAGATTAGTTTTACCTCGTCACTTTTTATTGAAGTTTCTGTGCCAGATAGGAAAGTGAGCGGTCATGTATTATTTTGTATGTCTTTAAGAGGGAGATTTGAGTCTAAAGTTAATTTTACATCGTCACTTTTTATTGAAGTTTCTGTGCCAGAATAGGAAAGTGAGCGGTCATGTAATATTTTGTGTGTCTGTAAGAGGAGATATTTGAGTCTTAAGTTTAGTTTTACCTCGTCACTTTTTATTGAAGTTTCTGTGCTAAGATAGGAAAGTGAGCGGTCATGTATTATTTTGTATGTCTGTAAGAGGAGAGATTTGAGTCTTAAGTTTAGTTTTACCTCGTCATTTTTTATTGAAGTTTCTGTGCCAAGATAGGAAAGTGAGCGTCATGTATTATTTTGTATGTCTTTAAGAAGAAGATTTGAGTCTTAAGTTTAGTTTTACCTCGTCACTTTTAATTGAAGTTTCTGTGCTAAGATAGGAAAGTGGGCGGTCATGTATTATTGTGTATGTCTGTAAGAGGAGAGATTTGAGTCTTAAGTTTAGTTTTACCTCGTCACTTTTTATTGAAGTTTCTGTGCTAAGATAGGAAAGTGAGCGGTCATGTATTACTTTGTATGTCTTTAAGAGGGAGATTTGAGTCTTAAGTTTAGTTTTACCTCGTCACTTTTTATTGAAGTTTCTGTGCCAAGATAGGAAAGTGAGCGGTCATATATTATTTTGTATGTCTTTAAGAGGGAGATTTGAGTCTTAAGTTTAGTTTTACCTCGTCACTTTTTATTGAAGTTTCTGTAGGCAGATAGGAAAGTGAGCGGTCATGTATTATTTTGTATGTCTTTAAGAGGGAGATTTGAGTCTTAAGTTTAGTTTTACCTCGTCACTTTTAATTGAAGTTTCTGTGCTAAGATAGGAAAGTGGGCGGTCATGTATTATTTTGTATGTCTGTAAGAGGAGAGATTTGAGTCTTAAGTTTAGTTTTACCTCGTCATTTTTTATTGAAGTTTCTGTGCCAAGATAGGAAAGTGAGCGGTCATGTATTATTTTCTATGTCTTTAAGAGGGAGATTTGAGTCTAAAGTTTAGTTTTACCTCGTCACTTTTTATTGAAGTTTCTGTGCCAAGATAGGAAAGTGAGCGGTCATGTATTATTTTGTATGTCTTTAAGAGGGAGATTTGAGTCTTAATTCTAGTTTTACCTCGTCACTTTTTATTGAAGTTTCTGTGCAAAGATAGGAAAGTGAGCGGTCATGTATTATTTTGTATGTCTTTAAGAGGGAGATTTGAGTCTTAAGTTTAGTTTTACCTCGTCACTTTTTATTGAAGTTTCTGTGCCAAGATAGGAAAGTGAGCGGTCATGTATTATTTTGTATGTCTTTAAGAGGGAGATTTGAGTCTTAAGATTAGTTTTAACTCGTCACTTGTTATTGAAGTTTCTGTAGCAAGATAGGAAGGTGAGCGGTCATGTATTATTTTGTACGTCTTTAAGAGGGAGATTTGAGTCTTAAGTTTAGTTTTACCTCGTCACATTTAATTGAAGTTTCTGTGCTAAGATAGGAAAGTGAGCAGTCATGTATTATTTTGTATGTCTGTAAGAGGAGAGATTTGAGTCTTAAGTTTAGTTTTACCTCGTCACTTTTTATTGAAGTTTCTGTGCAAAGATAGGAAAGTGAGCGGTCATGTATTATTTTGTATGTCTTTAAGAGGGAGATTTGAGTCTTAAGTTTAGTTTTACCTCGTCACTTTTTATTGAAGTTTCTGTGCTAAGATAGGAAAGTGAGCGGTCATGTATTATTTTGTATGTCTGTAAGAGGGGAGATTTGAGTCTTAAGTTTAGTTTTACCTCGTCACTTTTTATTGAAGTTTCTGTGCCAAGATAGGAAAGTGAGCGGTCATGTATTATTTTGTATGTCTTTAAGAGGGAGATTTGAGTCTTAAGATTAGTTTTAACTCGTCACTTTTTATTGAAGTTTCTGTAGCAAGATAGGAAGGTGAGCGGTCATGTATTATTTTGTACGTCTTTAAGAGGGAGATTTGACTCTTAAGTTTAGTTTTACCTCGTCACATTTAATTGAAGTTACTGTGCTAAGATAGGAAAGTGAGCAGTCATGTATTATTTTGTATGTCTGTAAGAGGAGAGATTTGAGTCTTAAGTTTAGTTTTACCTCGTCACTTTTTATTGAAGTTTCTGTGCAAAGATAGGAAAGTGAGCGGTCATGTATTATTTTGTATGTCTTTAAGAGGGAGATTTGAGTCTTAAGTTTAGTTTTACCTCGTCACTTTTTATTGAAGTTTCTGTGCTAAGATAGGAAAGTGAGCGGTCATGTATTATTTTGTATGTCTTTAAGAGGGAGATTTGAGTCTTAATTCTAGTTTTACCTCGTCACTTTTTATTGAAGTTTCTGTGCCAAGATAGGAAAGTGAGCGGTCATGTATTATTTTGTATGTCTTTAAGAGGGAGATTTGAGTCTTAAGTTTAGTTTTACCTCGTCACTTTTTATTGAAGTTTCTGTGCCAAGATAGGAAAGTGAGCGGTCATGTATTATTTTGTATGTCTTTAAGAGGGAGATTTGAGTCTTAAGATTAGTTTTAACTCGTCACTTTTTATTGAAGTTTCTGTAGCAAGATAGGAAGGTGAGCGGTCATGTATTATTTTGTACGTCTTTAAGAGGGAGATTTGAGTCTTAAGTTTAGTTTTACCTCGTCACATTTAATTGAAGTTTCTGTGCTAAGATAGGAAAGTGAGCAGTCATGTATTATTTTGTATGTCTGTAAGAGGAGAGATTTGAGTCTTAAGTTTAGTTTTACCTCGTCACTTTTTATTGAAGTTTCTGTGCAAAGATAGGAAAGTGAGCGGTCATGCATTATTTTGTATGTCTTTAAGAGGGAGATTTGAGTCTTAAGTTTAGTTTTACCTCGTCACTTTTAATTGAAGTTTCTGTGCTAAGATAGGAAAGTGAGCGGTCATGTATTATTTTGTATGTCTGTAAGAGGGGAGATTTGAGTCTTAAGTTTAGTTTTACCTCGTCACTTTTTATTGAAGTTTCTGTGCTAAGATAGGAAAGTGAGCGGTCATGTATTATTTTGTATGTCTGTAAGAGAGATTTGAGTCTTAAGTTTAGTTTTATCTCGTCACTTTTTATTGAAGTTCCTGTGCCAAGATAGGAAAGTGAGCGGTCATGTATTATTTTGTATGTCTTTAAGAGGTAGATTTGAGTCTTAAGTTTAGTTTTACCTCGTCACTATTTATTGAAGTTTCTGTGCTAAGATAGGAAAGTGAGCGGTCATGTATTATTTTGTGTGTCTGTAAGAGGGAGATTTGAGTCTTAAGATTAGTTTTACCTCGTCACTTTTTATTGAAGTTTCTGTGCCAGATAGGAAAGTGAGCGGTCATGTATTATTTTGTATGTCTTTAAGAGGGAGATTTGAGTCTAAAGTTAATTTTACATCGTCACTTTTTATTGAAGTTTCTGTGCCAGAATAGGAAAGTGAGCGGTCATGTAATATTTTGTGTGTCTGTAAGAGGAGATATTTGAGTCTTAAGTTTAGTTTTACCTCGTCACTTTTTATTGAAGTTTCTGTGCTAAGATAGGAAAGTGAGCGGTCATGTATTATTTTGTATGTCTGTAAGAGGAGAGATTTGAGTCTTAAGTTTAGTTTTACCTCGTCATTTTTTATTGAAGTTTCTGTGCCAAGATAGGAAAGTGAGCGTCATGTATTATTTTGTATGTCTTTAAGAAGAAGATTTGAGTCTTAAGTTTAGTTTTACCTCGTCACTTTTAATTGAAGTTTCTGTGCTAAGATAGGAAAGTGGGCGGTCATGTATTATTGTGTATGTCTGTAAGAGGAGAGATTTGAGTCTTAAGTTTAGTTTTACCTCGTCACTTTTTATTGAAGTTTCTGTGCTAAGATAGGAAAGTGAGCGGTCATGTATTACTTTGTATGTCTTTAAGAGGGAGATTTGAGTCTTAAGTTTAGTTTTACCTCGTCACTTTTTATTGAAGTTTCTGTGCCAAGATAGGAAAGTGAGCGGTCATATATTATTTTGTATGTCTTTAAGAGGGAGATTTGAGTCTTAAGTTTAGTTTTACCTCGTCACTTTTTATTGAAGTTTCTGTAGGCAGATAGGAAAGTGAGCGGTCATGTATTATTTTGTATGTCTTTAAGAGGGAGATTTGAGTCTTAAGTTTAGTTTTACCTCGTCACTTTTAATTGAAGTTTCTGTGCTAAGATAGGAAAGTGGGCGGTCATGTATTATTTTGTATGTCTGTAAGAGGAGAGATTTGAGTCTTAAGTTTAGTTTTACCTCGTCATTTTTTATTGAAGTTTCTGTGCCAAGATAGGAAAGTGAGCGGTCATGTATTATTTTCTATGTCTTTAAGAGGGAGATTTGAGTCTAAAGTTTAGTTTTACCTCGTCACTTTTTATTGAAGTTTCTGTGCCAAGATAGGAAAGTGAGCGGTCATGTATTATTTTGTATGTCTTTAAGAGGGAGATTTGAGTCTTAATTCTAGTTTTACCTCGTCACTTTTTATTGAAGTTTCTGTGCAAAGATAGGAAAGTGAGCGGTCATGTATTATTTTGTATGTCTTTAAGAGGGAGATTTGAGTCTTAAGTTTAGTTTTACCTCGTCACTTTTTATTGAAGTTTCTGTGCCAAGATAGGAAAGTGAGCGGTCATGTATTATTTTGTATGTCTTTAAGAGGGAGATTTGAGTCTTAAGATTAGTTTTAACTCGTCACTTGTTATTGAAGTTTCTGTAGCAAGATAGGAAGGTGAGCGGTCATGTATTATTTTGTACGTCTTTAAGAGGGAGATTTGAGTCTTAAGTTTAGTTTTACCTCGTCACATTTAATTGAAGTTTCTGTGCTAAGATAGGAAAGTGAGCAGTCATGTATTATTTTGTATGTCTGTAAGAGGAGAGATTTGAGTCTTAAGTTTAGTTTTACCTCGTCACTTTTTATTGAAGTTTCTGTGCAAAGATAGGAAAGTGAGCGGTCATGTATTATTTTGTATGTCTTTAAGAGGGAGATTTGAGTCTTAAGTTTAGTTTTACCTCGTCACTTTTTATTGAAGTTTCTGTGCTAAGATAGGAAAGTGAGCGGTCATGTATTATTTTGTATGTCTGTAAGAGGGGAGATTTGAGTCTTAAGTTTAGTTTTACCTCGTCACTTTTTATTGAAGTTTCTGTGCCAAGATAGGAAAGTGAGCGGTCATGTATTATTTTGTATGTCTTTAAGAGGGAGATTTGAGTCTTAAGATTAGTTTTAACTCGTCACTTTTTATTGAAGTTTCTGTAGCAAGATAGGAAGGTGAGCGGTCATGTATTATTTTGTACGTCTTTAAGAGGGAGATTTGACTCTTAAGTTTAGTTTTACCTCGTCACATTTAATTGAAGTTACTGTGCTAAGATAGGAAAGTGAGCAGTCATGTATTATTTTGTATGTCTGTAAGAGGAGAGATTTGAGTCTTAAGTTTAGTTTTACCTCGTCACTTTTTATTGAAGTTTCTGTGCAAAGATAGGAAAGTGAGCGGTCATGTATTATTTTGTATGTCTTTAAGAGGGAGATTTGAGTCTTAAGTTTAGTTTTACCTCGTCACTTTTTATTGAAGTTTCTGTGCTAAGATAGGAAAGTGAGCGGTCATGTATTATTTTGTATGTCTTTAAGAGGGAGATTTGAGTCTTAAGATTAGTTTTACCTCGTCACTTTTTATTGACGTTTCTGTACCAAGATAGGAAAGTGAGCGGTCATGTATTATTTTGTATGTCTTTAAGATGGAGATTTGAGTCTTAAGTTTAGTTTTACCTCGTCACTTTTTATTGAAATTTCTGTGCTAAGATAGGAAAGTGAGCGGTCATGTATTATTTTGTATGTCTGTAAGAGGAGAGATTTGAGTCTTAAGTTTAGTTTTACCTCGTCACTTTTTATTGAAGTTTCTGTGCCAAGATAGGAAAGTGAGCGGTCATGTATTATTTTGTATGTCTGTAAGAGGAGAGATTTGAGTCTTAAGTTTAGTTTTACCTCGTCACTTTTTATTGAAGTTTCTGTGCCAAGATAGGAAAGTGAGCGGTCATGTATTATTTTGTTTATCTTTAAGAGGGAGATTTGAGTCTTAAGTTTAGTTTTACCTCGTCACTTTTAATTGAAGTTTCTGTGCTAAGATAGGAAAGTGAGCGGTCATGTATTATTTGTATGTCTGTAAGAGGAGAGATTTGAGTCTTAAGTCTAGTTTTACCTCGTCACTTTTTATTGAAGTTTCTGTGCTAAGATAGGAAAGTGAGCGGTCATGTATTATTTTGTATGTCTTTAAGAGGGAGATTTGAGTCTTAAGTTTAGTTTTACCTCGTCACTTTTTATTGAAGTTTCTGTGCCAAGATAGGAAAGTGAGCGGTCATGTATTATTTTGTATGTCTTTAAGAGGGAGATTTGAGTCTTAATTATAGTTTTACCTCGTCACTTTTTATTGAAGTTGCTGTGCCAAGATAGGAAAGTGAGCGGTCATGTATTATTTTGTATGTCTTTTAGAGGGAGATTTGAGTCTTAAGTTTAGTTTTACCTCGTCACTTTTTATTGAAGTTTCTGTGCCAAGATAGGAAAGTGAGCGGTCATGTATTATTTTGTATGTCTTTAAGAGGGAGATTTGAGTCTTAAGATTAGTTTTAACTCGTCACTTTTTATTGAAGTTTCTGTAGCAAGATAGGAAGGTGAGCGGTCATGTATTATTTTGTACGTCTTTAAGAGGGAGATTTGAGTCTTAAGTTTAGTTTGACCTCGTCACATTTAATTGAAGTTTCTGTGCTAAGATAGGAAAGTGAGCAGTCATGTATTATTTTGTATGTCTGTAAGAGGAGAGATTTGAGTCTTAAGTTTAGTTTTACCTCGTCACTTTTTATTGAAGTTTCTGTGCAAAGATAGGAAAGTGAGCGGTCATATATTATTTTGTATGTCTTTAAGAGGGAGATTTGAGTCTTAAGTTTAGTTTTACCTCGTCACTTTTTATTGAAGTTTCTGTGCCAAGATAGGAAAGTGAGCGGTCATGTATTATTTTGTATGTCTTTAAGAGGGAGATTTGAGTCTTAAGTTTAGTTTTACCTCGTCACTTTTTATTGAAGTTTCTGTACCAAGATAGGAAAGTGAGCGGTCATGTATTATTTTGTATGTCTTTAAGAGGGAGATTTGAATCTTAAGTCTAGCTTTACCTCGTCACTTTTTATTGAAGTTTCTGTGCTAAGATAGGAAAGTGAGCGGTCATGTATTATTTTGTGTGTCTGTAAGAGGGAGATTTGAGTCTTAAGATTAGTTTTACCTCGTCACTTTTTATTGAAGTTTCTGTGCCAGATAGGAAAGTGAGCGGTCATGTATTATTTTGTATGTCTGTAAGAGGGAGATTTGAGTCTTAAGATTAGTTTTACCTCGTCACTTTTTATTGACGTTTCTGTACCAAGATAGGAAAGTGAGCGGTCATGTATTATTTTGTATGTCTTTAAGATGGAGATTTGAGTCTTAAGTTTAGTTTTACCTCGTCACTTTTTATTGAAATTTCTGTGCTAAGATAGGAAAGTGAGCGGTCATGTATTATTTTGTATGTCTGTAAGAGGAGAGATTTGAGTCTTTAGTTTAGTTTTACCTCGTCACTTTTTATTGAAGTTTCTGTGCCAAGATAGGAAAGTGAGCGGTCATGTATTATTTTGTATGTCTGTAAGAGGAGAGATTTGAGTCTTAAGTTTAGTTTTACCTCGTCACTTTTTATTGAAGTTTCTGTGCCAAGATAGGAAAGTGAGCGGTCATGTATTATTTTGTTTATTTTTAAGAGGGAGATTTGAGTCTTAAGTTTAGTTTTACCTCGTCACTTTTAATTGAAGTTTCTGTGCTAAGATAGGAAAGTGAGCGGTCATGTATTATTTGTATGTCTGTAAGAGGAGAGATTTGAGTCTTAAGTCTAGTTTTACCTCGTCACTTTTTATTGAAGTTTCTGTGCTAAGATAGGAAAGTGAGCGGTCATGTATTATTTTGTATGTCTTTAAGAGGGAGATTTGAGTCTTAAGTTTAGTTTTACCTCGTCACTTTTTATTGAAGCTTCTTTGCCAAGATAGGAAAGTGAGCGGTCATGTATTATTTTGTATGTCTTTAAGAGGGAGATTTGAGTCTGAATTATAGTTTTACCTCGTCACTTTTTATTGAAGTTGCTGTGCCAAGATAGGAAAGTGAGCGGTCATGTATTATTTTGTATGTCTTTAAGAGGGAGATTTGAGTCTTAAGTTTAGTTTTACCTCGTCACTTTTTATTGAAGTTTCTGTGCCAAGATAGGAAAGTGAGCGGTCATGTATTATTTTGTATGTCTTTAAGAGGGAGATTTGAGTCTTAAGATTAGTTTTAACTCGTCACTTTTTATTGAAGTTTCTGTAGCAAGATAGGAAGGTGAGCGGTCATGTATTATTTTGTACGTCTTTAAGAGGGAGATTTGAGTCTTAAGTTTAGTTTGACCTCGTCACATTTAATTGAAGTTTCTGTGCTAAGATAGGAAAGTGAGCAGTCATGTATTATTTTGTATGTCTGTAAGAGGAGAGATTTGAGTCTTAAGTTTAGTTTTACCTCGTCACTTTTTATTGAAGTTTCTGTGCAAAGATAGGAAAGTGAGCGGTCATGTATTATTTTGTATGTCTTTAAGAGGGAGATTTGAGTCTTAAGTTTAGTTTTACCTCGTCACTTTTAATTGAAGTTTCTGTGCTAAGATAGGAAAGTGAGCGGTCATGTATTATTTTGTATGTCTGTAAGAGGGGAGATTTGAGTCTTAAGTTTAGTTTTACCTCGTCACTTTTTATTGAAGTTTCTGTGCTAAGATAGGAAAGTGAGCGGTCATGTATTATTTTATATGTCTGTAAGAGAGATTTGAGTCTTAAGTTTAGTTTTACCTCGTCACTTTTTATTGAAGTTCCTGTGCCAAGATAGGAAAGTGAGCGGTCATGTATTATTTTGTATGTCTTTAAGAGGGAGATTTGAGTCTTAAGTTTAGTTTTACCTCGTCACTATTTATTGAAGTTTCTGTGCCAAGATAGGAAAGTGAGCGGTCATGTATTATTTTGTATGTCTTTAAGAGGGAGATTTGAGTCTAAAGTTAATTTTACATCGTCACTTTTTATTGAAGTTTCTGTGGCAGAATAGGAAAGTGAGCGGTCATGTATTATTTTGTGTGTCTGTATGAGGAGATATTTGAGTCTTAAGTTTAGTTTTACCTCGTCACTTTTTATTGAAGTTTCTGTGCTAAGATAGGAAAGTGAGCGGTCATGTATTATTTTGTATGTCTGTAAGAGGAGAGATTTGAGTCTTAAGTTTAGTTTTACCTCGTCATTTTTTATTGAAGTTTCTGTGCCAAGATAGGAAAGTGAGCGGTCATGTATTACTTTGTATGTCTTTAAGAGGGAGATTTGAGTCTTAAGTTTAGTTTTACCTCGTCACTTTTAATTGAAGTTTCTGTGCTAAGATAGGAAAGTGGGCGGTCATGTATTATTTTGTATGTCTGTAAGAGGAGAGATTTGAGTCTTAAGTTTAGTTTTACCTCGTCACTTTTTATTGAAGTTTCTGTGCTAAGATAGGAAAGTGAGCGGTCATGTATTATTTTGTATGTCTTTAAGAGGGAGATTTGAGTCTTAAGTTTAGTTTTACCTCGTCACTTTTTATTGAAGTTTCTGTGCCAAGATAGGAAAGTGAGCGGTCATATATTATTTTGTATGTCTTTAAGAGGGAGATTTGAGTCTTAAGTTTAGTTTTACCTCGTCACTTTTTATTGAAGTTTCTGTGCCAAGATAGGAAAGTGAGCGGTCATGTATTATTTTGTATGTCTTTAAGAGGGAGATTTGAGTCTTAAGATTAGTTTTACCTCGTCACTTTTTATTGAAGTTTCTGTAGGCAGATAGGAAAGTGAGCGGTCATGTATTATTTTGTATGTCTTTAAGAGGGAGATTTGAGTCTTAAGTTTAGTTTTACCTCGTCACTTTTAATTGAAGTTTCTGTGCTAAGATAGGAAAGTGAGCGGTCATGTATTATTTTGTATGTCTGTAAGAGGAGAGATTTGAGTCTTAAGTTTAGTTTTACCTCGTCATTTTTTATTGAAGTTTCTGTGCCAAGATAGGAAAGTGAGCGGTCATGTATTACTTTGTATGTCTTTAAGAGGGAGATTTGAGTCTTAAGTTTAGTTTTACCTCGTCACTTTTAATTGAAGTTTCTGTGCTAAGATAGGAAAGTGGGCGGTCATGTATTATTTTGTATGTCTGTAAGAGGAGAGATTTGAGTCTTAAGTTTAGTTTTACCTCGTCACTTTTTATTGAAGTTTCTGTGCTAAGATAGGAAAGTGAGCGGTCATGTATTATTTTGTATGTCTTTAAGAGGGAGATTTGAGTCTTAAGTTTAGTTTTACCTCGTCACTTTTTATTGAAGTTTCTGTGCCAAGATAGGAAAGTGAGCGGTCATGTATTATTTTGTATGTCTTTAAGAGGGAGATTTGAGTCTTAAGTTTAGTTTTACCTCGTCACTTTTTATTGAAGTTTCTGTGCCAAGATAGGAAAGTGAGCGGTCATGTATTATTTTGTATGTCTTTAAGAGGGAGATTTGAGTCTTAAGATTAGTTTTAACTCGTCACTTTTTATTGAAGTTTCTGTAGCAAGATAGGAAGGTGAGCGGTCATGTATTATTTTGTACGTCTTTAAGAGGGAGATTTGAGTCTTAAGTTTAGTTTGACCTCGTCACATTTAATTGAAGTTTCTGTGCTAAGATAGGAAAGTGAGCAGTCATGTATTATTTTGTATGTCTGTAAGAGGAGAGATTTGAGTCTTAAGTTTAGTTTTACCTCGTCACTTTTTATTGAAGTTTCTGTGCAAAGATAGGAAAGTGAGCGGTCATGTATTATTTTGTATGTCTTTAAGAGGGAGATTTGAGTCTTAAGTTTAGTTTTACCTCGTCACTTTTAATTGAAGTTTCTGTGCTAAGATAGGAAAGTGAGCGGTCATGTATTATTTGTATGTCTGTAAGAGGAGAGATTTGAGTCTTAAGTTTAGTTTTACCTCGTCACTTTTTATTGAAGTTTCTGTGCCAAGATAGGAAAGTGAGCGGTCATGTATTATTTTGTATGTCTTTAAGAGGGAGATTTGAGTCTTAAGTTTAGTTTTACCTCGTCACTTTTTATTGAAGTTTCTGTACCAAGATAGGAAAGTGAGCGGTCATGTATTATTTTGTATGTCTTTAAGAGGGAGATTTGAGTCTTAAGTCTAGCTTTACCTCGTCACTTTTTATTGAAGTTTCTGTGCTAAGATAGGAAAGTGAGCGGTCATGTATTATTTTGTGTGTCTGTAAGAGGGAGATTTGAGTCTTAAGATTAGTTTTACCTCGTCACTTTTTATTGAAGTTTCTGTGCCAGATAGGAAAGTGAGCGGTCATGTATTATTTTGTATGTCTGTAAGAGGGAGATTTGAGTCTTAAGATTAGTTTTACCTCGTCACTTTTTATTGACGTTTCTGTACCAAGATAGGAAAGTGAGCGGTCATGTATTATTTTGTATGTCTTTAAGATGGAGATTTGAGTCTTAAGTTTAGTTTTACCTCGTCACTTTTTATTGAAATTTCTGTGCTAAGATAGGAAAGTGAGCGGTCATGTATTATTTTGTATGTCTGTAAGAGGAGAGATTTGAGTCTTAAGTTTAGTTTTACCTCGTCACTTTTTATTGAAGTTTCTGTGCCAAGATAGGAAAGTGAGCGGTCATGTATTATTTTGTATGTCTGTAAGAGGAGAGATTTGAGTCTTAAGTTTAGTTTTACCTCGTCACTTTTTATTGAAGTTTCTGTGCCAAGATAGGAAAGTGAGCGGTCATGTATTATTTTGTTTATCTTTAAGAGGGAGATTTGAGTCTTAAGTTTAGTTTTACCTCGTCACTTTTAATTGAAGTTTCTGTGCTAAGATAGGAAAGTGAGCGGTCATGTATTATTTGTATGTCTGTAAGAGGAGAGATTTGAGTCTTAAGTCTAGTTTTACCTCGTCACTTTTTATTGAAGTTTCTGTGCTAAGATAGGAAAGTGAGCGGTCATGTATTATTTTGTATGTCTTTAAGAGGGAGATTTGAGTCTTAAGTTTAGTTTTACCTCGTCACTTTTTATTGAAGTTTCTGTGCCAAGATAGGAAAGTGAGCGGTCATGTATTATTTTGTATGTCTTTAAGAGGGAGATTTGAGTCTTAATTATAGTTTTACCTCGTCACTTTTTATTGAAGTTGCTGTGCCAAGATAGGAAAGTGAGCGGTCATGTATTATTTTGTATGTCTTTTAGAGGGAGATTTGAGTCTTAAGTTTAGTTTTACCTCGTCACTTTTTATTGAAGTTTCTGTGCCAAGATAGGAAAGTGAGCGGTCATGTATTATTTTGTATGTCTTTAAGAGGGAGATTTGAGTCTTAAGATTAGTTTTAACTCGTCACTTTTTATTGAAGTTTCTGTAGCAAGATAGGAAGGTGAGCGGTCATGTATTATTTTGTACGTCTTTAAGAGGGAGATTTGAGTCTTAAGTTTAGTTTGACCTCGTCACATTTAATTGAAGTTTCTGTGCTAAGATAGGAAAGTGAGCAGTCATGTATTATTTTGTATGTCTGTAAGAGGAGAGATTTGAGTCTTAAGTTTAGTTTTACCTCGTCACTTTTTATTGAAGTTTCTGTGCAAAGATAGGAAAGTGAGCGGTCATATATTATTTTGTATGTCTTTAAGAGGGAGATTTGAGTCTTAAGTTTAGTTTTACCTCGTCACTTTTTATTGAAGTTTCTGTGCCAAGATAGGAAAGTGAGCGGTCATGTATTATTTTGTATGTCTTTAAGAGGGAGATTTGAGTCTTAAGTTTAGTTTTACCTCGTCACTTTTTATTGAAGTTTCTGTACCAAGATAGGAAAGTGAGCGGTCATGTATTATTTTGTATGTCTTTAAGAGGGAGATTTGAATCTTAAGTCTAGCTTTACCTCGTCACTTTTTATTGAAGTTTCTGTGCTAAGATAGGAAAGTGAGCGGTCATGTATTATTTTGTGTGTCTGTAAGAGGGAGATTTGAGTCTTAAGATTAGTTTTACCTCGTCACTTTTTATTGAAGTTTCTGTGCCAGATAGGAAAGTGAGCGGTCATGTATTATTTTGTATGTCTGTAAGAGGGAGATTTGAGTCTTAAGATTAGTTTTACCTCGTCACTTTTTATTGACGTTTCTGTACCAAGATAGGAAAGTGAGCGGTCATGTATTATTTTGTATGTCTTTAAGATGGAGATTTGAGTCTTAAGTTTAGTTTTACCTCGTCACTTTTTATTGAAATTTCTGTGCTAAGATAGGAAAGTGAGCGGTCATGTATTATTTTGTATGTCTGTAAGAGGAGAGATTTGAGTCTTAAGTTTAGTTTTACCTCGTCACTTTTTATTGAAGTTTCTGTGCCAAGATAGGAAAGTGAGCGGTCATGTATTATTTTGTATGTCTGTAAGAGGAGAGATTTGAGTCTTAAGTTTAGTTTTACCTCGTCACTTTTTATTGAAGTTTCTGTGCCAAGATAGGAAAGTGAGCGGTCATGTATTATTTTGTTTATTTTTAAGAGGGAGATTTGAGTCTTAAGTTTAGTTTTACCTCGTCACTTTTAATTGAAGTTTCTGTGCTAAGATAGGAAAGTGAGCGGTCATGTATTATTTGTATGTCTGTAAGAGGAGAGATTTGAGTCTTAAGTCTAGTTTTACCTCGTCACTTTTTATTGAAGTTTCTGTGCTAAGATAGGAAAGTGAGCGGTCATGTATTATTTTGTATGTCTTTAAGAGGGAGATTTGAGTCTTAAGTTTAGTTTTACCTCGTCACTTTTTATTGAAGTTTCTGTGCCAAGATAGGAAAGTGAGCGGTCATGTATTATTTTGTATGTCTTTAAGAGGGGGATTTGAGTCTGAATTATAGTTTTACCTCGTCACTTTTTATTGAAGTTGCTGTGCCAAGATAGGAAAGTGAGCGGTCATGTATTATTTTGTATGTCTTTAAGAGGGAGATTTGAGTCTTAAGTTTAGTTTTACCTCGTCACTTTTTATTGAAGTTTCTGTGCCAAGATAGGAAAGTGAGCGGTCATGTATTATTTTGTATGTCTTTAAGAGGGAGATTTGAGTCTTAAGATTAGTTTTAACTCGTCACTTTTTATTGAAGTTTCTGTAGCAAGATAGGAAGGTGAGCGGTCATGTATTATTTTGTACGTCTTTAAGAGGGAGATTTGAGTCTTAAGTTTAGTTTGACCTCGTCACATTTAATTGAAGTTTCTGTGCTAAGATAGGAAAGTGAGCAGTCATGTATTATTTTGTATGTCTGTAAGAGGAGAGATTTGAGTCTTAAGTTTAGTTTTACCTCGTCACTTTTTATTGAAGTTTCTGTGCAAAGATAGGAAAGTGAGCGGTCATGTATTATTTTGTATGTCTTTAAGAGGGAGATTTGAGTCTTAAGTTTAGTTTTACCTCGTCACTTTTAATTGAAGTTTCTGTGCTAAGATAGGAAAGTGAGCGGTCATGTATTATTTTGTATGTCTGTAAGAGGGGAGATTTGAGTCTTAAGTTTAGTTTTACCTCGTCACTTTTTATTGAAGTTTCTGTGCTAAGATAGGAAAGTGAGCGGTCATGTATTATTTTATATGTCTGTAAGAGAGATTTGAGTCTTAAGTTTAGTTTTACCTCGTCACTTTTTATTGAAGTTCCTGTGCCAAGATAGGAAAGTGAGCGGTCATGTATTATTTTGTATGTCTTTAAGAGGGAGATTTGAGTCTTAAGTTTAGTTTTACCTCGTCACTATTTATTGAAGTTTCTGTGCCAAGATAGGAAAGTGAGCGGTCATGTATTATTTTGTATGTCTTTAAGAGGGAGATTTGAGTCTAAAGTTAATTTTACATCGTCACTTTTTATTGAAGTTTCTGTGGCAGAATAGGAAAGTGAGCGGTCATGTATTATTTTGTGTGTCTGTATGAGGAGATATTTGAGTCTTAAGTTTAGTTTTACCTCGTCACTTTTTATTGAAGTTTCTGTGCTAAGATAGGAAAGTGAGCGGTCATGTATTATTTTGTATGTCTGTAAGAGGAGAGATTTGAGTCTTAAGTTTAGTTTTACCTCGTCATTTTTTATTGAAGTTTCTGTGCCAAGATAGGAAAGTGAGCGGTCATGTATTACTTTGTATGTCTTTAAGAGGGAGATTTGAGTCTTAAGTTTAGTTTTACCTCGTCACTTTTAATTGAAGTTTCTGTGCTAAGATAGGAAAGTGGGCGGTCATGTATTATTTTGTATGTCTGTAAGAGGAGAGATTTGAGTCTTAAGTTTAGTTTTACCTCGTCACTTTTTATTGAAGTTTCTGTGCTAAGATAGGAAAGTGAGCGGTCATGTATTATTTTGTATGTCTTTAAGAGGGAGATTTGAGTCTTAAGTTTAGTTTTACCTCGTCACTTTTTATTGAAGTTTCTGTGCCAAGATAGGAAAGTGAGCGGTCATATATTATTTTGTATGTCTTTAAGAGGGAGATTTGAGTCTTAAGTTTAGTTTTACCTCGTCACTTTTTATTGAAGTTTCTGTGCCAAGATAGGAAAGTGAGCGGTCATGTATTATTTTGTATGTCTTTAAGAGGGAGATTTGAGTCTTAAGATTAGTTTTACCTCGTCACTTTTTATTGAAGTTTCTGTAGGCAGATAGGAAAGTGAGCGGTCATGTATTATTTTGTATGTCTTTAAGAGGGAGATTTGAGTCTTAAGTTTAGTTTTACCTCGTCACTTTTAATTGAAGTTTCTGTGCTAAGATAGGAAAGTGAGCGGTCATGTATTATTTTGTATGTCTGTAAGAGGAGAGATTTGAGTCTTAAGTTTAGTTTTACCTCGTCATTTTTTATTGAAGTTTCTGTGCCAAGATAGGAAAGTGAGCGGTCATGTATTACTTTGTATGTCTTTAAGAGGGAGATTTGAGTCTTAAGTTTAGTTTTACCTCGTCACTTTTAATTGAAGTTTCTGTGCTAAGATAGGAAAGTGGGCGGTCATGTATTATTTTGTATGTCTGTAAGAGGAGAGATTTGAGTCTTAAGTTTAGTTTTACCTCGTCACTTTTTATTGAAGTTTCTGTGCTAAGATAGGAAAGTGAGCGGTCATGTATTATTTTGTATGTCTTTAAGAGGGAGATTTGAGTCTTAAGTTTAGTTTTACCTCGTCACTTTTTATTGAAGTTTCTGTGCCAAGATAGGAAAGTGAGCGGTCATGTATTATTTTGTATGTCTTTAAGAGGGAGATTTGAGTCTTAAGTTTAGTTTTACCTCGTCACTTTTTATTGAAGTTTCTGTGCCAAGATAGGAAAGTGAGCGGTCATGTATTATTTTGTATGTCTTTAAGAGGGAGATTTGAGTCTTAAGATTAGTTTTAACTCGTCACTTTTTATTGAAGTTTCTGTAGCAAGATAGGAAGGTGAGCGGTCATGTATTATTTTGTACGTCTTTAAGAGGGAGATTTGAGTCTTAAGTTTAGTTTGACCTCGTCACATTTAATTGAAGTTTCTGTGCTAAGATAGGAAAGTGAGCAGTCATGTATTATTTTGTATGTCTGTAAGAGGAGAGATTTGAGTCTTAAGTTTAGTTTTACCTCGTCACTTTTTATTGAAGTTTCTGTGCAAAGATAGGAAAGTGAGCGGTCATGTATTATTTTGTATGTCTTTAAGAGGGAGATTTGAGTCTTAAGTTTAGTTTTACCTCGTCACTTTTAATTGAAGTTTCTGTGCTAAGATAGGAAAGTGAGCGGTCATGTATTATTTTGTATGTCTGTAAGAGGGGAGATTTGAGTCTTAAGTTTAGTTTTACCTCGTCACTTTTTATTGAAGTTTCTGTGCCAAGATAGGAAAGTGGGCGGTCATGTATTATTTTGTATGTCTTTAAGAGGGAGATTTGAGTCTTAAGTTTAGTTTTACCTCGTCACTTTTAATTGAAGTTTCTGTGCTAAGATAGGATAGTGGGCGGTCATGTATTATTTTGTATGTCTTTAAGAGGGAGATTTGAGTCTTAAGTTTAGTTTTACCTCGTCACTTTTTATTGAAGTTTCTGTGCTAAGATAGGAAAGTGAGCGGTCATGTATTATTTTGTATGTCTTTAAGAGGGAGATTTGAGTCTTAAGTTTAGTTTTACCTCGTCACTTTTTATTGAAGTTTCTGTGCCAAGATAGGAAAGTGAGCGGTCATGTATTATTTTGTATGTCTTTAAGAGGGAGATTTGAGTCTTAAGTTTAGTTTTACCTCGTCACTTTTTATTGAAGTTTCTCTACCAAGATAGGAAAGTGAGCGGTCATGTATTATTTTGTATGTCTTTAAGAGGGAGATTTGAGTCTTAAGTTTAGTTTTACCTCGTCACTTTTTATTGAAGTTTCTGTGCTAAGATAGGAAAGTGAGCGGTCATGTATTATTTTGTATGTCTGTAAGAGGGAGATTTGAGTCTTAAGATTAGTTTTACCTCGTCTTTTTTTATTGACGTTTCTGTACCAAGATAGGAAAGTGAGCGGTCATGTATTATTTTGTATGTCTTTAAGAGGGAGATTTGAGTCTTAAGTTTAGTTTTACCTCGTCACTTTTTATTGAAGTTTCTGTGCCAAGATAGGAAAGTGAGCGGTCATGTATTATTTTGTATGTCTTTAAGAGGGAGATTTGAGTCTTAAGTTTAGTTTTACCTCGTCACTTTTTATTGAAGTTTCTGTACCAAGATAGGAAAGTGAGCGGTCATGTATTATTTTGTATGTCTTTAAGAGGGAGATTTGAGTCTTAAGTCTAGCTTTACCTCGTCACTTTTTATTGAAGTTTCTGTGCTAAGATAGGAAAGTGAGCGGTCATGTATTATTTTGTGTGTCTGTAAGAGGGAGATTTGAGTCTTAAGATTAGTTTT
This sequence comes from Bathymodiolus brooksi, assembly GCA_963680875.1. Taxonomy (NCBI): domain Eukaryota; kingdom Metazoa; phylum Mollusca; class Bivalvia; order Mytilida; family Modiolidae; genus Bathymodiolus; species Bathymodiolus brooksi. The sequence continues at coordinate 25,387,455 of OY804588.1, forward strand.
ACCTCGTCACTTTTTATTGAAGTTTCTGTGCCAGATAGGAAAGTGAGCGGTCATGTATTATTTTGTATGTCTGTAAGAGGGAGATTTGAGTCTTAAGATTAGTTTTACCTCGTCACTTTTTATTGACGTTTCTGTACCAAGATAGGAAAGTGAGCGGTCATGTATTATTTTGTATGTCTTTAAGATGGAGATTTGAGTCTTAAGTTTAGTTTTACCTCATCACTTTTTATTGAAATTTCTGTGCTAAGATAGGAAAGTGAGCGGTCATGTATTATTTTGTATGTCTGTAAGAGGAGAGATTTGAGTCTTAAGTTTAGTTTTACCTCGTCACTTTTTATTGAAGTTTCTGTGCCAAGATAGGAAAGTGAGCGGTCATGTATTATTTTGTATGTCTGTAAGAGGAGAGATTTGAGTCTTAAGTTTAGTTTTACCTCGTCACTTTTTATTGAAGTTTCTGTGCCAAGATAGGAAAGTGAGCGGTGATGTATTATTTTGTTTATCTTTAAGAGGGAGATTTGAGTCTTAAGTTTAGTTTTACCTCGTCACTTTTAATTGAAGTTTCTGTGCTAAGATAGGAAAGTGAGCGGTCATGTATTATTTGTATGTCTGTAAGAGGAGAGATTTGAGTCTTAAGTCTAGTTTTACCTCGTCACTTTTTATTGAAGTTTCTGTGCTAAGATAGGAAAGTGAGCGGTCATGTATTATTTTGTATGTCTTTAAGAGGGAGATTTGAGTCTTAAGTTTAGTTTTACCTCGTCACTTTTTATTGAAGTTTCTGTGCCAAGATAGGAAAGTGAGCGGTCATGTATTATTTTGTATGTCTTTAAGAGGGAGATTTGAGTCTTAATTATAGTTTTACCTCGTCACTTTTTATTGAAGTTGCTGTGCCAAGATAGGAAAGTGAGCGGTCATGTATTATTTTGTATGTCTTTAAGAGGGAGATTTGAGTCTTAAGTTTAGTTTTACCTCGTCACTTTTTATTGAAGTTTCTGTGCCAAGATAGGAAAGTGAGCGGTCATGTATTATTGTGTATGTCTTTAAGAGGGAGATTTGAGTCTTAAGATTAGTTTTAGCTCGTCACTTTTTATTGAAGTTTCTGTAGCAAGATAGGAAGGTGAGCGGTCATGTATTATTTTGTACGTCTTTAAGAGGGAGATTTGAGTCTTAAGTTTAGTTTGACCTCGTCACATTTAATTGAAGTTTCTGTGCTAAGATAGGAAAGTGAGCAGTCATGTATTATTTTGTATGTCTGTAAGAGGAGAGATTTGAGTCTTAAGTTTAGTTTGACCTCGTCACTTTTTATTGAAGTTTCTGTGCAAAGATAGGAAAGTGAGCGGTCATGTATTATTTTGTATGTCTTTAAGAGGGAGATTTGAGTCTTAAGTTTAGTTTTACCTCGTCACTTTTAATTGAAGTTTCTGTGCTAAGATAGGAAAGTGAGCGGTCATGTATTATTTTGTATGTCTGTAAGAGGGGAGATTTGAGTCTTAAGTTTAGTTTTACCTCGTCACTTTTTATTGAAGTTTCTGTGCTAAGATAGGAAAGTGAGCGGTCATGTATTATTTTGTATGTCTGTAAGAGAGATTTGAGTCTTAAGTTTAGTTTTACCTCGTCACTTTTTATTGAAGTTCCTGTGTCAAGATAGGAAAGTGAGCGGTCATGTATTATTTTGTATGTCTTTAAGAGGGAGATTTGCGTCTTAAGTTTAGTTTTACCTCGTCACTATTTATTGAAGTTTCTGTGCCAAGATAGGAAAGTGAGCGGTCATGTATTATTTTGTATGTCTTTAAGAGGGAGATTTGAGTCTAAAGTTAATTTTACATCGTCACTTTTTATTGAAGTTTCTGTGGCAGAATAGGAAAGTGAGCGGTCATGTATTATTTTGTGTGTCTGTATGAGGAGATATTTGAGTCTTAAGTTTAGTTTTACCTCGTCACTTTTTATTGAAGTTTCTGTGCTAAGATAGGAAAGTGAGCGGTCATGTATTATTTTGTATGTCTGTAAGAGGAGAGATTTGAGTCTTAAATTTAGTTTTACCTCGTCATTTTTTATTGAAGTTTCTGTGCCAAGATAGGAAAGTGAGCGGTCATGTATTACTTTGTATGTCTTTAAGAGGGAGATTTGAGTCTTAAGTTTAGTTTTACCTCGTCACTTTTAATTGAAGTTTCTGTGCTAAGATAGGAAAGTGGGCGGTCATGTATTATTTTGTATGTCTGTAAGAGGAGAGATTTGAGTCTTAAGTTTAGTTTTACCTCGTCACTTTTTATTGAAGTTTCTGTGCTAAGATAGGAAAGTGAGCGGTCATGTATTATTTTGTATGTCTTTAAGAGGGAGATTTGAGTCTTAAGTTTAGTTTTACCTCGTCACTTTTTATTGAAGTTTCTGTGCCAAGATAGGAAAGTGAGCGGTCATATATTATTTTGTATGTCTTTAAGAGGGAGATTTGAGTCTTAAGTTTAGTTTTACCTCGTCACTTTTTATTGAAGTTTCTGTGCCAAGATAGGAAAGTGAGCGGTCATGTATTATTTTGTATGTCTTTAAGAGGGAGATTTGAGTCTTAAGATTAGTTTTACCTCGTCACTTTTTATTGAAGTTTCTGTAGGCAGATAGGAAAGTGAGCGGTCATGTATTATTTTGTATGTCTTTAAGAGGGAGATTTGAGTCTTAAGTTTAGTTTTACCTCGTCACTTTTAATTGAAGTTTCTGTGCTAAGATAGGAAAGTGAGCGGTCATGTATTATTTTGTATGTCTGTAAGAGGAGAGATTTGAGTCTTAAGTTTAGTTTTACCTCGTCATTTTTTATTGAAGTTTCTGTGCCAAGATAGGAAAGTGAGCGGTCATGTATTACTTTGTATGTCTTTAAGAGGGAGATTTGAGTCTTAAGTTTAGTTTTACCTCGTCACTTTTAATTGAAGTTTCTGTGCTAAGATAGGAAAGTGGGCGGTCATGTATTATTTTGTATGTCTGTAAGAGGAGAGATTTGAGTCTTAAGTTTAGTTTTACCTCGTCACTTTTTATTGAAGTTTCTGTGCTAAGATAGGAAAGTGAGCGGTCATGTATTATTTTGTATGTCTTTAAGAGGGAGATTTGAGTCTTAAGTTTAGTTTTACCTCGTCACTTTTTATTGAAGTTTCTGTGCCAAGATAGGAAAGTGAGCGGTCATATATTATTTTGTATGTCTTTAAGAGGGAGATTTGAGTCTTAAGTTTAGTTTTACCTCGTCACTTTTTATTGAAGTTTCTGTGCCAAGATAGGAAAGTGAGCGGTCATGTATTATTTTGTATGTCTTTAAGAGGGAGATTTGAGTCTTAAGATTAGTTTTACCTCGTCACTTTTTATTGAAGTTTCTGTAGGCAGATAGGAAAGTGAGCGGTCATGTATTATTTTGTATGTCTTTAAGAGGGAGATTTGAGTCTTAAGTTTAGTTTTACCTCGTCACTTTTAATTGAAGTTTCTGTGCTAAGATAGGAAAGTGAGCGGTCATGTATTATTTTGTATGTCTGTAAGAGGGGAGATTTGAGTCTTAAGTTTAGTTTTACCTCGTCACTTTTTATTGAAGTTTCTGTGCTAAGATAGGAAAGTGAGCGGTCATGTATTATTTTGTATGTCTGTAAGAGAGATTTGAGTCTTAAGTTTAGTTTTATCTCGTCACTTTTTATTGAAGTTCCTGTGCCAAGATAGGAAAGTGAGCGGTCATGTATTATTTTGTATGTCTTTAAGAGGGAGATTTGAGTCTTAAGTTTAGTTTTACCTCGTCACTATTTATTGAAGTTTCTGTGCCAAGATAGGAAAGTGAGCGGTCATGTATTATTTTGTATGTCTTTAAGAGGGAGATTTGAGTCTAAAGTTAATTTTACATCGTCACTTTTTATTGAAGTTTCTGTGGCAGAATAGGAAAGTGAGCGGTCATGTATTATTTTGTGTGTCTGTAAGAGGAGATATTTGAGTCTTAAGTTTAGTTTTACCTCGTCACTTTTTATTGAAGTTTCTGTGCTAAGATAGGAAAGTGAGCGGTCATGTATTATTTTGTATGTCTGTAAGAGGAGAGATTTGAGTCTTAAGTTTAGTTTTACCTCGTCATTTTTTATTGAAGTTTCTGTGCCAAGATAGGAAAGTGAGCGGTCATGTATTACTTTGTATGTCTTTAAGAGGGAGATTTGAGTCTTAAGATTAGTTTTACCTCGTCACATTTAATTGAAGTTTCTGTGCTAAGATAGGAAAGTGGGCGGTCATGTATTATTTTGTATGTCTGTAAGAGGAGAGATTTGAGTCTTAAGTTTAGTTTTACCTCGTCACTTTTTATTGAAGTTTCTGTGCTAAGATAGGAAAGTGAGCGGTCATGTATTATTTTGTATGTCTTTAAGAGGGAGATTTGAGTCTTAAGTTTAGTTTTACCTCGTCACTTTTTATTGAAGTTTCTGTGCCAAGATAGGAAAGTGAGCGGTCATATATTATTTTGTATGTCTTTAAGAGGGAGATTTGAGTCTTAAGTTTAGTTTTACCTCGTCACTTTTTATTGAAGTTTCTGTGCCAAGATAGGAAAGTGAGCGGTCATGTATTATTTTGTATGTCTTTAAGAGGGAGATTTGAGTCTTAAGATTAGTTTTACCTCGTCACTTTTTATTGAAGTTTCTGTAGGCAGATAGGAAAGTGAGCGGTCATGTATTATTTTGTATGTCTTTAAGAGGGAGATTTGAGTCTTAAGTTTAGTTTTACCTCGTCACTTTTTATTGAAGTTTCTGTGCCAAGATAGGAAAGTGAGCGGTCATGTATTATTTTGTATGTCTTTAAGAGTGAGATTTGAGTCTTAATTCTAGTTTTACCTCGTCACTTTTTATTGAAGTTTCTGTGCCAAGATAGGAAAGTGAGCGGTCATGTATTATTTTGTATGTCTTTAAGAGGGAGATTTGAGTCTTAAGTTTAGTTTTGCCTCGTCACTTTTTATTGAAGTTTCTGTGCCAAGATAGGAAAGTGAGCGGTCATGTATTATTTTGTATGTCTTTAAGAGGGAGATTTGAGTCTTAAGATTAGTTTTAACTCGTCACTTTTTATTGAAGTTTCTGTAGCAAGATAGGAAGGTGAGCGGTCATGTATTATTTTGTACGTCTTTAAGAGGGAGATTTGAGTCTTAAGTTTAGTTTTACCTCGTCACATTTAATTGAAGTTTCTGTGCTAAGATAGGAAAGTGAGCAGTCATGTATTATTTTGTATGTCTGTAAGAGGAGAGATTTGAGTCTTAAGTTTAGTTTTACCTCGTCACTTTTTATTGAAGTTTCTGTGCAAAGATAGGAAAGTGAGCGGTCATGTATTATTTTGTATGTCTTTAAGAGGGAGATTTGAGTCTTAAGTTTAGTTTTACCTCGTCACTTTTAATTGAAGTTTCTGTGCTAAGATAGGAAAGTGAGCGGTCATGTATTATTTTGTATGTCTGTAAGAGGGGAGATTTGAGTCTTAAGTTTAGTTTTACCTCGTCACTTTTTATTGAAGTTTCTGTGCTAAGATAGGAAAGTGAGCGGTCATGTATTATTTTGTATGTCTGTAAGAGAGATTTGAGTCTTAAGTTTAGTTTTATCTCGTCACTTTTTATTGAAGTTCCTGTGCCAAGATAGGAAAGTGAGCGGTCATGTATTATTTTGTATGTCTTTAAGAGGTAGATTTGAGTCTTAAGTTTAGTTTTACCTCGTCACTATTTATTGAAGTTTCTGTGCCAAGATAGGAAAGTGAGCGGTCATGTATTATTTTGTATGTCTTTAAGAGGGAGATTTGAGTCTAAAGTTAATTTTACATCGTCACTTTTTATTGAAGTTTCTGTGCCAGAATAGGAAAGTGAGCGGTCATGTATTATTTTGTATGTCTTTAAGAGGGAGATTTGAGTCTTAAGATTAGTTTTAACTCGTCACTTTTTATTGAAGTTTCTGTAGCAAGATAGGAAGGTGAGCGGTCATGTATTATTTTGTACGTCTTTAAGAGGGAGATTTGAGTCTTAAGTTTAGTTTTACCTCGTCATTTTTTATTGAAGTTTCTGTGCCAAGATAGGAAAGTGAGCGTCATGTATTATTTTGTATGTCTTTAAGAAGAAGATTTGAGTCTTAAGTTTAGTTTTACCTCGTCACTTTTAATTGAAGTTTCTGTGCTAAGATAGGAAAGTGGGCGGTCATGTATTATTGTGTATGTCTGTAAGAGGAGAGATTTGAGTCTTAAGTTTAGTTTTACCTCGTCACTTTTTATTGAAGTTTCTGTGCTAAGATAGGAAAGTGAGCGGTCATGTATTACTTTGTATGTCTTTAAGAGGGAGATTTGAGTCTTAAGTTTAGTTTTACCTCGTCACTTTTTATTGAAGTTTCTGTGCCAAGATAGGAAAGTGAGCGGTCATATATTATTTTGTATGTCTTTAAGAGGGAGATTTGAGTCTTAAGTTTAGTTTTACCTCGTCACTTTTTATTGAAGTTTCTGTAGGCAGATAGGAAAGTGAGCGGTCATGTATTATTTTGTATGTCTTTAAGAGGGAGATTTGAGTCTTAAGTTTAGTTTTACCTCGTCACTTTTAATTGAAGTTTCTGTGCTAAGATAGGAAAGTGGGCGGTCATGTATTATTTTGTATGTCTGTAAGAGGAGAGATTTGAGTCTTAAGTTTAGTTTTACCTCGTCATTTTTTATTGAAGTTTCTGTGCCAAGATAGGAAAGTGAGCGGTCATGTATTATTTTCTATGTCTTTAAGAGGGAGATTTGAGTCTAAAGTTTAGTTTTACCTCGTCACTTTTTATTGAAGTTTCTGTGCCAAGATAGGAAAGTGAGCGGTCATGTATTATTTTGTATGTCTTTAAGAGGGAGATTTGAGTCTTAATTCTAGTTTTACCTCGTCACTTTTTATTGAAGTTTCTGTGCAAAGATAGGAAAGTGAGCGGTCATGTATTATTTTGTATGTCTTTAAGAGGGAGATTTGAGTCTTAAGTTTAGTTTTACCTCGTCACTTTTTATTGAAGTTTCTGTGCCAAGATAGGAAAGTGAGCGGTCATGTATTATTTTGTATGTCTTTAAGAGGGAGATTTGAGTCTTTAGATTAGTTTTAACTCGTCACTTGTTATTGAAGTTTCTGTAGCAAGATAGGAAGGTGAGCGGTCATGTATTATTTTGTACGTCTTTAAGAGGGAGATTTGAGTCTTAAGTTTAGTTTTACCTCGTCACATTTAATTGAAGTTTCTGTGCTAAGATAGGAAAGTGAGCAGTCATGTATTATTTTGTATGTCTGTAAGAGGAGAGATTTGAGTCTTAAGTTTAGTTTTACCTCGTCACTTTTTATTGAAGTTTCTGTGCAAAGATAGGAAAGTGAGCGGTCATGTATTATTTTGTATGTCTTTAAGAGGGAGATTTGAGTCTTAAGTTTAGTTTTACCTCGTCACTTTTTATTGAAGTTTCTGTGCTAAGATAGGAAAGTGAGCGGTCATGTATTATTTTGTATGTCTGTAAGAGGGGAGATTTGAGTCTTAAGTTTAGTTTTACCTCGTCACTTTTTATTGAAGTTTCTGTGCCAAGATAGGAAAGTGAGCGGTCATGTATTATTTTGTATGTCTTTAAGAGGGAGATTTGAGTCTTAAGATTAGTTTTAACTCGTCACTTTTTATTGAAGTTTCTGTAGCAAGATAGGAAGGTGAGCGGTCATGTATTATTTTGTACGTCTTTAAGAGGGAGATTTGACTCTTAAGTTTAGTTTTACCTCGTCACATTTAATTGAAGTTACTGTGCTAAGATAGGAAAGTGAGCAGTCATGTATTATTTTGTATGTCTGTAAGAGGAGAGATTTGAGTCTTAAGTTTAGTTTTACCTCGTCACTTTTTATTGAAGTTTCTGTGCAAAGATAGGAAAGTGAGCGGTCATGTATTATTTTGTATGTCTTTAAGAGGGAGATTTGAGTCTTAAGTTTAGTTTTACCTCGTCACTTTTTATTGAAGTTTCTGTGCTAAGATAGGAAAGTGAGCGGTCATGTATTATTTTGTATGTCTGTAAGAGAGATTTGAGTCTTAAGTTTAGTTTTACCTCGTCACTTTTTATTGAAGTTCCTGTGCCAAGATAGGAAAGTGAGCGGTCATGTATTATTTTGTATGTCTTTAAGAGGGAGATTTGAGTCTTAAGTTTAGTTTTACCTCGTCACTATTTATTGAAGTTTCTGTGCCAAGATAGGAAAGTGAGCGGTCATGTATTATTTTGTATGTCTTTAAGAGGGAGATTTGAGTCTAAATTTAATTTTACATCGTCACTTTTTATTGAAGTTTCTGTGCCAGAATAGGAAAGTGAGCGGTCATGTATTATTTTGTGTGTCTGTAAGAGGAGATATTTGAGTCTTAAGTTTAGTTTTACCTCGTCACTTTTTATTGAAGTTTCTGTGCTAAGATAGGAAAGTGAGCGGTCATGTATTATTTTGTATGTCTTTAAGAGGGAGATTTGAGTCTTAAGATTAGTTTTACCTCGTCACTTTTTATTGAAGTTTCTGTGCTAAGATAGGAAAGTGAGCGGTCATGTATTATTTTGTATGTCTTTAAGAGGGAGATTTGAGTCTTAAGTTTAGTTTTACCTCGTCACTTTTAATTGAAGTTTCTGTGCTAAGATAGGAAAGTGGGCGGTCATATATTATTTTGTATGTTTGTAAGAGGAGAGATTTGAGTCTTAAGTTTAGTTTTACCTCGTCATTTTTTATTGAAGTTTCTGTGCCAAGATAGGAAAGTGAGCGGTCATGTATTATTTTGTATGTCTTTAAGAGGGAGATTTGAGTCTTAAGTTTAGTTTTACCTCGTCACTTTTTATTGAAGTTTCTGTGCCAAGATAGGAAAGTGAGCGGTCATGTATTATTTTGTATGTCTTTAAGAGGGAGATTTGAGTCTTAATTCTAGTTTTACCTCGTCACTTTTTATTGAAGTTTCTGTGCCAAGATAGGAAAGTGAGCGGTCATGTATTATTTTGTATGTCTTTAAGAGGGAGATTGGAGTCTTAAGTTTAGTTTTACCTCGTCACTTTTTATTGAAGTTTCTGTGCCAAGATAGGAAAGTGAGCGGTCATGTATTATTTTGTATGTCTTTAAGAGGGAGATTTGAGTCTTAAGATTAGTTTTAACTCGTCACTTGTTATTGAAGTTTCTGTAGCAAGATAGGAAGGTGAGCGGTCATGTATTATTTTGTACGTCTTTAAGAGGGAGATTTGAGTCTTAAGTTTAGTTTTACCTCGTCACATTTAATTGAAGTTTCTGTGCTAAGATAGGAAAGTGAGCAGTCATGTATTATTTTGTATGTCTGTAAGAGGAGAGATTTGAGTCTTAAGTTTAGTTTTACCTCGTCACTTTTTATTGAAGTTTCTGTGCAAAGATAGGAAAGTGAGCGGTCATGTATTATTTTGTATGTCTTTAAGAGGGAGATTTGAGTCTTAAGTTTAGTTTTACCTCGTCACTTTTTATTGAAGTTTCTGTGCTAAGATAGGAAAGTGAGCGGTCATGTATTATTTTGTATGTCTGTAAGAGGGGAGATTTGAGTCTTAAGTTTAGTTTTACCTCGTCACTTTTTATTGAAGTTTCTGTGCCAAGATAGGAAAGTGAGCGGTCATGTATTATTTTGTATGTCTTTAAGAGGGAGATTTGAGTCTTAAGATTAGTTTTAACTCGTCACTTTTTATTGAAGTTTCTGTAGCAAGATAGGAAGGTGAGCGGTCATGTATTATTTTGTACGTCTTTAAGAGGGAGATTTGAGTCTTAAGTTTAGTTTTACCTCGTCACATTTAATTGAAGTTTCTGTGCTAAGATAGGAAAGTGAGCAGTCATGTATTATTTTGTATGTCTGTAAGAGGAGAGATTTGAGTCTTAAGTTTAGTTTTACCTCGTCACTTTTTATTGAAGTTTCTGTGCAAAGATAGGAAAGTGAGCGGTCATGTATTATTTTGTATGTCTTTAAGAGGGAGATTTGAGTCTTAAGTTTAGTTTTACCTCGTCACTTTTTATTGAAGTTTCTGTGCTAAGATAGGAAAGTGAGCGGTCATGTATTATTTTGTATGTCTGTAAGAGGGGAGATTTGAGTCTTAAGTTTAGTTTTACCTCGTCACTTTTTATTGAAGTTTCTGTGCTAAGATAGGAAAGTGAGCGGTCATGTATTATTTTGTATGTCTGTAAGAGAGATTTGAGTCTTAAGTTTAGTTTTACCTCGTCACTTTTTATTGAAGTTCCTGTGCCAAGATAGGAAAGTGAGCGGTCATGTATTATTTTGTATGTCTTTAAGAGGGAGATTTGAGTCTTAAGTTTAGTTTTACCTCGTCACTATTTATTGAAGTTTCTGTGCCAAGATAGGAAAGTGAGCGGTCATGTATTATTTTGTATGTCTTTAAGAGGGAGATTTGAATCTAAAGTTAATTTTACATCGTCACTTTTTATTGAAGTTTCTGTGCCAGAATAGGAAAGTGAGCGGTCATGTATTATTTTGTGTGTCTGTAAGAGGAGATATTTGAGTCTTAAGTTTAGTTTTACCTCGTCACTTTTTATTGAAGTTTCTGTGCTAAGATAGGAAAGTGAGCGGTCATGTATTATTTTGTATGTCTGTAAGAAGAGAGATTTGAGTCTTAAGTTTAGTTTTACCTCGTCATTTGTTATTGAAGTTTCTGTGCCAAGATAGGAAAGTGAGCGTCATGTATTATTTTGTATGTCTTTAAGAGGGAGATTTGAGTCTTAAGTTTAGTTTTACCTCGTCACTTTTAATTGAAGTTTCTGTGCTAAGATAGGAAAGTGGGCGGTCATGTATTATTGTGTATGTCTGTAAGAGGAGAGATTTGAGTCTTAAGTTTAGTTTTACCTCGTCACTTTTTATTGAAGTTTCTGTGCTAAGATAGGAAAGTGAGCGGTCATGTATTACTTTGTATGTCTTTAAGAGGGAGATTTGAGTCTTAAGTTTAGTTTTACCTCGTCACTTTTTATTGAAGTTTCTGTGCCAAGATAGGAAAGTGAGCGGTCATATATTATTTTGTATGTCTTTAAGAGGGAGATTTGAGTCTTAAGTTTAGTTTTACCTCGTCACTTTTTATTGAAGTTTCTGTGCCAAGATAGGAAAGTGAGCGGTCATGTATTATTTTGTATGTCTTTAAGAGGGAGATTTGAGTCTTAAGATTAGTTTTACCTCGTAACTTTTTATTGAAGTTTCTGTAGGCAGATAGGAAAGTGAGCGGTCATGTATTATTTTGTATGTCTTTAAGAGGGAGATTTGAGTCTTAAGTTTAGTTTTACCTCGTCACTTTTAATTGAAGTTTCTGTGCTAAGATAGGAAAGTGGGCGGTCATGTATTATTTTGTATGTCTGTAAGAGGAGAGATTTGAGTCTTAAGTTTAGTTTTACCTCGTCATTTTTTATTGAAGTTTCTGTGCCAAGATAGGAAAGTGAGCGGTCATGTATTATTTTCTATGTCTTTAAGAGGGAGATTTGAGTCTAAAGTTTAGTTTTACCTCGTCACTTTTTATTGAAGTTTCTGTGCCAAGATAGGAAAGTGAGCGGTCATGTATTATTTTGTATGTCTTTAAGAGGGAGATTTGAGTCTTAATTCTAGTTTTACCTCGTCACTTTTTATTGAAGTTTCTGTGCAAAGATAGGAAAGTGAGCGGTCATGTATTATTTTGTATGTCTTTAAGAAGGAGATTTGAGTCTTAAGTTTAGTTTTACCTCGTCACTTTTTATTGAAGTTTCTGTGCCAAGATAGGAAAGTGAGCGGTCATGTATTATTTTGTATGTCTTTAAGAGGGAGATTTGAGTCTTAAGATTAGTTTTAACTCGTCACTTGTTATTGAAGTTTCTGTAGCAAGATAGGAAGGTGAGCGGTCATGTATTATTTTGTACGTCTTTAAGAGGGAGATTTGAGTCTTAAGTTTAGTTTTACCTCGTCACATTTAATTGAAGTTTCTGTGCTAAGATAGGAAAGTGAGCAGTCATGTATTATTTTTGTATGTCTGTAAGAGGAGAGATTTGAGTCTTAAGTTTAGTTTTACCTCGTCACTTTTTATTGAAGTTTCTGTGCAAAGATAGGAAAGTGAGCGGTCATGTATTATTTTGTATGTCTTTAAGAGGGAGATTTGAGTCTTAAGTTTAGTTTTACCTCGTCACTTTTTATTGAAGTTTCTGTGCTAAGATAGGAAAGTGAGCGGTCATGTATTATTTTGTATGTCTGTAAGAGGGGAGATTTGAGTCTTAAGTTTAGTTTTACCTCGTCACTTTTTATTGAAGTTTCTGTGCCAAGATAGGAAAGTGAGCGGTCATGTATTATTTTGTATGTCTTTAAGAGGGAGATTTGAGTCTTACGATTAGTTTTAACTCGTCACTTTTTATTGAAGTTTCTGTAGCAAGATAGGAAGGTGAGCGGTCATGTATTATTTTGTACGTCTTTAAGAGGGAGATTTGACTCTTAAGTTTAGTTTTACCTCGTCACATTTAATTGAAGTTACTGTGCTAAGATAGGAAAGTGAGCAGTCATGTATTATTTTGTATGTCTGTAAGAGGAGAGATTTGAGTCTTAAGTTTAGTTTTACCTCGTCACTTTTTATTGAAGTTTCTGTGCAAAGATAGGAAAGTGAGCGGTCATGTATTATTTTGTATGTCTTTAAGAGGGAGATTTGAGTCTTAAGTTTAGTTTTACCTCGTCACTTTTTATTGAAGTTTCTGTGCTAAGATAGGAAAGTGAGCGGTCATGTATTATTTTGTATGTCTGTAAGAGGGGAGATTTGAGTCTTAAGTTTAGTTTTACCTCGTCACTTTTTATTGAAGTTTCTGTGCTAAGATAGGAAAGTGAGCGGTCATGTATTATTTTGTATGTCTGTAAGAGAGATTTGAGTCTTAAGTTTAGTTTTACCTCGTCACTTTTTATTGAAGTTCCTGTGCCAAGATAGGAAAGTGAGCGGTCATGTATTATTTTGTATGTCTTTAAGAGGGAGATTTGAGTCTTAAGTTTAGTTTTACCTCGTCACTATTTATTGAAGTTTCTGTGCCAAGATAGGAAAGTGAGCGGTCATGTATTATTTTGTATGTCTTTAAGAGGGAGATTTGAGTCTAAATTTAATTTTACATCGTCACTTTTTATTGAAGTTTCTGTGCCAGAATAGGAAAGTGAGCGGTCATGTATTATTTTGTGTGTCTGTAAGAGGAGATATTTGAGTCTTAAGTTTAGTTTTACCTCGTCACTTTTTATTGAAGTTTCTGTGCTAAGATAGGAAAGTGAGCGGTCATGTATTATTTTGTATGTCTTTAAGAGGGAGATTTGAGTCTTAAGTTTAGTTTTACCTCGTCACTTTTAATTGAAGTTTCTGTGCTAAGATAGGAAAGTGAGCGGTCATGGATTATTTTGTATGTCTTTAAGAGGGAGATTTGAGTCTTACGATTAGTTTTAACTCGTCACTTTTTATTGAAGTTTCTGTAGCAAGATAGGAAGGTGAGCGGTCATGTATTATTTTGTACGTCTTTAAGAGGGAGATTTGACTCTTAAGTTTAGTTTTACCTCGTCACATTTAATTGAAGTTACTGTGCTAAGATAGGAAAGTGAGCAGTCATGTATTATTTTGTATGTCTGTAAGAGGAGAGATTTGAGTCTTAAGTTTAGTTTTACCTCGTCACTTTTTATTGAAGTTTCTGTGCAAAGATAGGAAAGTGAGCGGTCATGTATTATTTTGTATGTCTTTAAGAGGGAGATTTGAGTCTTAAGTTTAGTTTTACCTCGTCACTTTTTATTGAAGTTTCTGTGCTAAGATAGGAAAGTGAGCGGTCATGTATTATTTTGTATGTCTGTAAGAGGGGAGATTTGAGTCTTAAGTTTAGTTTTACCTCGTCACTTTTTATTGAAGTTTCTGTGCTAAGATAGGAAAGTGAGCGGTCATGTATTATTTTGTATGTCTGTAAGAGAGATTTGAGTCTTAAGTTTAGTTTTACCTCGTCACTTTTTATTGAAGTTCCTGTGCCAAGATAGGAAAGTGAGCGGTCATGTATTATTTTGTATGTCTTTAAGAGGGAGATTTGAGTCTTAAGTTTAGTTTTACCTCGTCACTATTTATTGAAGTTTCTGTGCCAAGATAGGAAAGTGAGCGGTCATGTATTATTTTGTATGTCTTTAAGAGGGAGATTTGAGTCTAAATTTAATTTTACATCGTCACTTTTTATTGAAGTTTCTGTGCCAGAATAGGAAAGTGAGCGGTCATGTATTATTTTGTGTGTCTGTAAGAGGAGATATTTGAGTCTTAAGTTTAGTTTTACCTCGTCACTTTTTATTGAAGTTTGTGTGCTAAGATAGGAAAGTGAGCGGTCATGTATTATTTTGTATGTCTTTAAGAGGGAGATTTGAGTCTTAAGATTAGTTTTACCTCGTCACTTTTTATTGAAGTTTCTGTGCTAAGATAGGAAAGTGAGCGGTCATGTATTATTTTGTATGTCTTTAAGAGGGAGATTTGAGTCTTAAGTTTAGTTTTACCTCGTCACTTTTAATTGAAGTTTCTGTGCTAAGATAGGAAAGTGGGCGGTCATATATTATTTTGTATGTTTGTAAGAGGAGAGATTTGAGTCTTAAGTTTAGTTTTACCTCGTCATTTTTTATTGAAGTTTATGTGCCAAGATAGGAAAGTGAGCGGTCATGTATTATTTTGTATGTCTTTAAGAGGGAGATTTGAGTCTTAAGTTTAGTTTTACCTCGTCACTTTTTATTGAAGTTTCTGTGCCAAGATAGGAAAGTGAGCGGTCATGTATTATTTTGTATGTCTTTAAGAGGGAGATTTGAGTCTTAATTCTAGTTTTACCTCGTCACTTTTTATTGAAGTTTCTGTGCCAAGATAGGAAAGTGAGCGGTCATGTATTATTTTGTATGTCTTTAAGAGGGAGATTGGAGTCTTAAGTTTAGTTTTACCTCGTCACTTTTTATTGAAGTTTCTGTGCCAAGATAGGAAAGTGAGCGGTCATGTATTATTTTGTATGTCTTTAAGAGGGAGATTTGAGTCTTAAGATTAGTTTTAACTCGTCACTTGTTATTGAAGTTTCTGTAGCAAGATAGGAAGGTGAGCGGTCATGTATTATTTTGTACGTCTTTAAGAGGGAGATTTGAGTCTTAAGTTTAGTTTTACCTCGTCACATTTAATTGAAGTTTCTGTGCTAAGATAGGAAAGTGAGCAGTCATGTATTATTTTGTATGTCTGTAAGAGGAGAGATTTGAGTCTTAAGTTTAGTTTTACCTCGTCACTTTTTATTGAAGTTTCTGTGCAAAGATAGGAAAGTGAGCGGTCATGTATTATTTTGTATGTCTTTAAGAGGGAGATTTGAGTCTTAAGTTTAGTTTTACCTCGTCACTTTTTATTGAAGTTTCTGTGCTAAGATAGGAAAGTGAGCGGTCATGTATTATTTTGTATGTCTGTAAGAGGGGAGATTTGAGTCTTAAGCTTAGTTTTACCTCGTCACTTTTTATTGAAGTTTCTGTGCCAAGATAGGAAAGTGAGCGGTCATGTATTATTTTGTATGTCTTTAAGAGGGAGATTTGAGTCTTAAGATTAGTTTTAACTCGTCACTTTTTATTGAAGTTTCTGTAGCAAGATAGGAAGGTGAGCGGTCATGTATTATTTTGTACGTCTTTAAGAGGGAGATTTGAGTCTTAAGTTTAGTTTTACCTCGTCACATTTAATTGAAGTTTCTGTGCTAAGATAGGAAAGTGAGCAGTCATGTATTATTTTGTATGTCTGTAAGAGGAGAGATTTGAGTCTTAAGTTTAGTTTTACCTCGTCACTTTTTATTGAAGTTTCTGTGCAAAGATAGGAAAGTGAGCGGTCATGTATTATTTTGTATGTCTGTAAGAGGGGAGATTTGAGTCTTAAGTTTAGTTTTACCTCGTCACTTTTTATTGAAGTTTCTGTGCTAAGATAGGAAAGTGAGCGGTCATGTATTATTTTGTATGTCTGTAAGAGAGATTTGAGTCTTAAGTTTAGCTTTACCTCGTCACTTTTTATTGAAGTTCCTGTGCCAAGATAGGAAAGTGAGCGGTCATGTATTATTTTGTATGTCTTTAAGAGGGAGATTTGAGTCTTAAGTTTAGTTTTACCTCGTCACTATTTATTGAAGTTTCTGTGCCAAGATAGGAAAGTGAGCGGTCATGTATTATTTTGTATGTCTTTAAGAGGGAGATTTGAGTCTAAAGTTAATTTTACATCGTCACTTTTTATTGAAGTTTCTGTGCCAGAATAGGAAAGTGAGCGGTCATGTATTATTTTGTGTGTCTGTAAGAGGAGATATTTGAGTCTTAAGTTTAGTTTTACCTCGTCACTTTTTATTGAAGTTTCTGTGCTAAGATAGGAAAGTGAGCGGTCATGTATTATTTTGTATGTCTGTAAGAAGAGAGATTTGAGTCTTAAGTTTAGTTTTACCTCGTCATTTTTTATTGAAGTTTCTGTGCCAAGATAGGAAAGTGAGCGTCATGTATTATTTTGTATGTCTTTAAGAGGGAGATTTGAGTCTTAAGTTTAGTTTTACCTCGTCACTTTTAATTGAAGTTTCTGTGCTAAGATAGGAAAGTGGGCGGTCATGTATTATTGTGTATGTCTGTAAGAGGAGAGATTTGAGTCTTAAGTTTAGTTTTACCTCGTCACTTTTTATTGAAGTTTCTGTGCCAAGATAGGAAAGTGAGCGGTCATATATTATTTTGTATGTCTTTAAGAGGGAGATTTGAGTCTTAAGTTTAGTTTTACCTCGTCACTTTTTATTGAAGTTTCTGTGCCAAGATAGGAAAGTGAGCGGTCATGTATTATTTTGTATGTCTTTAAGAGGGAGATTTGAGTTTTAAGATTAGTTTTACCTCGTCACTTTTTATTGAAGTTTCTGTAGGCAGATAGGAAAGTGAGCGGTCATGTATTATTTTGTATGTCTTTAAGAGGGAGATTTGAGTCTTAAGTTTAGTTTTACCTCGTCACTTTTAATTGAAGTTTCTGTGCTAAGATAGGAAAGTGGGCGGTCATGTATTATTTTGTATGTCTGTAAGAGGAGAGATTTGAGTCTTAAGTTTAGTTTTACCTCGTCATTTTTTATTGAAGTTTCTGTGCCAAGATAGGAAAGTGAGCGGTCATGTATTATTTTGTATGTCTTTAAGAGGGAGATTTGAGTCTTAAGTTTAGTTTTACCTCGTCACTTTTAATTGAAGTTTCTGTGCTAAGATAGGAAAGTGAGCGGTCATGTATTATTTTGTATGTCTTTAAGAGGGAGATTTGAGTCTTACGATTAGTTTTAACTCGTCACTTTTTATTGAAGTTTCTGTAGCAAGATAGGAAGGTGAGCGGTCATGTATTATTTTGTACGTCTTTAAGAGGGAGATTTGACTCTTAAGTTTAGTTTTACCTCGTCACATTTAATTGAAGTTACTGTGCTAAGATAGGAAAGTGAGCAGTCATGTATTATTTTGTATGTCTGTAAGAGGAGAGATTTGAGTCTTAAGTTTAGTTTTACCTCGTCACTTTTTATTGAAGTTTCTGTGCAAAGATAGGAAAGTGAGCGGTCATGTATTATTTTGTATGTCTTTAAGAGGGAGATTTGAGTCTTAAGTTTAGTTTTACCTCGTCACTTTTTATTGAAGTTTCTGTGCTAAGATAGGAAAGTGAGCGGTCATGTATTATTTTGTATGTCTGTAAGAGGGGAGATTTGAGTCTTAAGTTTAGTTTTACCTCGTCACTTTTTATTGAAGTTTCTGTGCTAAGATAGGAAAGTGAGCGGTCATGTATTATTTTGTATGTCTGTAAGAGAGATTTGAGTCTTAAGTTTAGTTTTACCTCGTCACTTTTTATTGAAGTTCCTGTGCCAAGATAGGAAAGTGAGCGGTCATGTATTATTTTGTATGTCTTTAAGAGGGAGATTTGAGTCTTAAGTTTAGTTTTACCTCGTCACTATTTATTGAAGTTTCTGTGCCAAGATAGGAAAGTGAGCGGTCATGTATTATTTTGTATGTCTTTAAGAGGGAGATTTGAGTCTAAATTTAATTTTACATCGTCACTTTTTATTGAAGTTTCTGTGCCAGAATAGGAAAGTGAGCGGTCATGTATTATTTTGTGTGTCTGTAAGAGGAGATATTTGAGTCTTAAGTTTAGTTTTACCTCGTCACTTTTTATTGAAGTTTCTGTGCTAAGATAGGAAAGTGAGCGGTCATGTATTATTTTGTATGTCTTTAAGAGGGAGATTTGAGTCTTAAGATTAGTTTTACCTCGTCACTTTTTATTGAAGTTTCTGTGCTAAGATAGGAAAGTGAGCGGTCATGTATTATTTTGTATGTCTTTAAGAGGGAGATTTGAGTCTTAAGTTTAGTTTTACCTCGTCACTTTTAATTGAAGTTTCTGTGCTAAGATAGGAAAGTGGGCGGTCATATATTATTTTGTATGTTTGTAAGAGGAGAGATTTGAGTCTTAAGTTTAGTTTTACCTCGTCATTTTTTATTGAAGTTTATGTGCCAAGATAGGAAAGTGAGCGGTCATGTATTATTTTGTATGTCTTTAAGAGGGAGATTTGAGTCTTAAGTTTAGTTTTACCTCGTCACTTTTTATTGAAGTTTCTGTGCCAAGATAGGAAAGTGAGCGGTCATGTATTATTTTGTATGTCTTTAAGAGGGAGATTTGAGTCTTAATTCTAGTTTTACCTCGTCACTTTTTATTGAAGTTTCTGTGCCAAGATAGGAAAGTGAGCGGTCATGTATTATTTTGTATGTCTTTAAGAGGGAGATTGGAGTCTTAAGTTTAGTTTTACCTCGTCACTTTTTATTGAAGTTTCTGTGCCAAGATAGGAAAGTGAGCGGTCATGTATTATTTTGTATGTCTTTAAGAGGGAGATTTGAGTCTTAAGATTAGTTTTAACTCGTCACTTGTTATTGAAGTTTCTGTAGCAAGATAGGAAGGTGAGCGGTCATGTATTATTTTGTACGTCTTTAAGAGGGAGATTTGAGTCTTAAGTTTAGTTTTACCTCGTCACATTTAATTGAAGTTTCTGTGCTAAGATAGGAAAGTGAGCAGTCATGTATTATTTTGTATGTCTGTAAGAGGAGAGATTTGAGTCTTAAGTTTAGTTTTACCTCGTCACTTTTTATTGAAGTTTCTGTGCAAAGATAGGAAAGTGAGCGGTCATGTATTATTTTGTATGTCTTTAAGAGGGAGATTTGAGTCTTAAGTTTAGTTTTACCTCGTCACTTTTTATTGAAGTTTCTGTGCTAAGATAGGAAAGTGAGCGGTCATGTATTATTTTGTATGTCTGTAAGAGGGGAGATTTGAGTCTTAAGCTTAGTTTTACCTCGTCACTTTTTATTGAAGTTTCTGTGCCAAGATAGGAAAGTGAGCGGTCATGTATTATTTTGTATGTCTTTAAGAGGGAGATTTGAGTCTTAAGATTAGTTTTAACTCGTCACTTTTTATTGAAGTTTCTGTAGCAAGATAGGAAGGTGAGCGGTCATGTATTATTTTGTACGTCTTTAAGAGGGAGATTTGAGTCTTAAGTTTAGTTTTACCTCGTCACATTTAATTGAAGTTTCTGTGCTAAGATAGGAAAGTGAGCAGTCATGTATTATTTTGTATGTCTGTAAGAGGAGAGATTTGAGTCTTAAGTTTAGTTTTACCTCGTCACTTTTTATTGAAGTTTCTGTGCAAAGATAGGAAAGTGAGCGGTCATGTATTATTTTGTATGTCTGTAAGAGGGGAGATTTGAGTCTTAAGTTTAGTTTTACCTCGTCACTTTTTATTGAAGTTTCTGTGCTAAGATAGGAAAGTGAGCGGTCATGTATTATTTTGTATGTCTGTAAGAGAGATTTGAGTCTTAAGTTTAGCTTTACCTCGTCACTTTTTATTGAAGTTCCTGTGCCAAGATAGGAAAGTGAGCGGTCATGTATTATTTTGTATGTCTTTAAGAGGGAGATTTGAGTCTTAAGTTTAGTTTTACCTCGTCACTATTTATTGAAGTTTCTGTGCCAAGATAGGAAAGTGAGCGGTCATGTATTATTTTGTATGTCTTTAAGAGGGAGATTTGAGTCTAAAGTTAATTTTACATCGTCACTTTTTATTGAAGTTTCTGTGCCAGAATAGGAAAGTGAGCGGTCATGTATTATTTTGTGTGTCTGTAAGAGGAGATATTTGAGTCTTAAGTTTAGTTTTACCTCGTCACTTTTTATTGAAGTTTCTGTGCTAAGATAGGAAAGTGAGCGGTCATGTATTATTTTGTATGTCTGTAAGAAGAGAGATTTGAGTCTTAAGTTTAGTTTTACCTCGTCATTTTTTATTGAAGTTTCTGTGCCAAGATAGGAAAGTGAGCGTCATGTATTATTTTGTATGTCTTTAAGAGGGAGATTTGAGTCTTAAGTTTAGTTTTACCTCGTCACTTTTAATTGAAGTTTCTGTGCTAAGATAGGAAAGTGGGCGGTCATGTATTATTGTGTATGTCTGTAAGAGGAGAGATTTGAGTCTTAAGTTTAGTTTTACCTCGTCACTTTTTATTGAAGTTTCTGTGCCAAGATAGGAAAGTGAGCGGTCATATATTATTTTGTATGTCTTTAAGAGGGAGATTTGAGTCTTAAGTTTAGTTTTACCTCGTCACTTTTTATTGAAGTTTCTGTGCCAAGATAGGAAAGTGAGCGGTCATGTATTATTTTGTATGTCTTTAAGAGGGAGATTTGAGTTTTAAGATTAGTTTTACCTCGTCACTTTTTATTGAAGTTTCTGTAGGCAGATAGGAAAGTGAGCGGTCATGTATTATTTTGTATGTCTTTAAGAGGGAGATTTGAGTCTTAAGTTTAGTTTTACCTCGTCACTTTTAATTGAAGTTTCTGTGCTAAGATAGGAAAGTGGGCGGTCATGTATTATTTTGTATGTCTGTAAGAGGAGAGATTTGAGTCTTAAGTTTAGTTTTACCTCGTCATTTTTTATTGAAGTTTCTGTGCCAAGATAGGAAAGTGAGCGGTCATGTATTATTTTGTATGTCTTTAAGAGGGAGATTTGAGTCTTAAGTTTAGTTTTACCTCGTCACTTTTAATTGAAGTTTCTGTGCTAAGATAGGAAAGTGAGCGGTCATGTATTATTTTGTATGTCTTTAAGAGGGAGATTTGAGTCTTACGATTAGTTTTAACTCGTCACTTTTTATTGAAGTTTCTGTAGCAAGATAGGAAGGTGAGCGGTCATGTATTATTTTGTACGTCTTTAAGAGGGAGATTTGACTCTTAAGTTTAGTTTTACCTCGTCACATTTAATTGAAGTTACTGTGCTAAGATAGGAAAGTGAGCAGTCATGTATTATTTTGTATGTCTGTAAGAGGAGAGATTTGAGTCTTAAGTTTAGTTTTACCTCGTCACTTTTTATTGAAGTTTCTGTGCAAAGATAGGAAAGTGAGCGGTCATGTATTATTTTGTATGTCTTTAAGAGGGAGATTTGAGTCTTAAGTTTAGTTTTACCTCGTCACTTTTTATTGAAGTTTCTGTGCTAAGATAGGAAAGTGAGCGGTCATGTATTATTTTGTATGTCTGTAAGAGGGGAGATTTGAGTCTTAAGTTTAGTTTTACCTCGTCACTTTTTATTGAAGTTTCTGTGCTAAGATAGGAAAGTGAGCGGTCATGTATTATTTTGTATGTCTGTAAGAGAGATTTGAGTCTTAAGTTTAGTTTTACCTCGTCACTTTTTATTGAAGTTCCTGTGCCAAGATAGGAAAGTGAGCGGTCATGTATTATTTTGTATGTCTTTAAGAGGGAGATTTGAGTCTTAAGTTTAGTTTTACCTCGTCACTATTTATTGAAGTTTCTGTGCCAAGATAGGAAAGTGAGCGGTCATGTATTATTTTGTATGTCTTTAAGAGGGAGATTTGAGTCTAAATTTAATTTTACATCGTCACTTTTTATTGAAGTTTCTGTGCCAGAATAGGAAAGTGAGCGGTCATGTATTATTTTGTGTGTCTGTAAGAGGAGATATTTGAGTCTTAAGTTTAGTTTTACCTCGTCACTTTTTATTGAAGTTTCTGTGCTAAGATAGGAAAGTGAGCGGTCATGTATTATTTTGTATGTCTTTAAGAGGGAGATTTGAGTCTTAAGATTAGTTTTACCTCGTCACTTTTTATTGAAGTTTCTGTGCTAAGATAGGAAAGTGAGCGGTCATGTATTATTTTGTATGTCTTTAAGAGGGAGATTTGAGTCTTAAGTTTAGTTTTACCTCGTCACTTTTAATTGAAGTTTCTGTGCTAAGATAGGAAAGTGGGCGGTCATATATTATTTTGTATGTTTGTAAGAGGAGAGATTTGAGTCTTAAGTTTAGTTTTACCTCGTCATTTTTTATTGAAGTTTCTGTGCCAAGATAGGAAAGTGAGCGGTCATGTATTATTTTGTATGTCTTTAAGAGGGAGATTTGAGTCTTAAGTTTAGTTTTACCTCGTCACTTTTTATTGAAGTTTCTGTGCCAAGATAGGAAAGTGAGCGGTCATGTATTATTTTGTATGTCTTTAAGAGGGAGATTTGAGTCTTAATTCTAGTTTTACCTCGTCACTTTTTATTGAAGTTTCTGTGCCAAGATAGGAAAGTGAGCGGTCATGTATTATTTTGTATGTCTTTAAGAGGGAGATTGGAGTCTTAAGTTTAGTTTTACCTCGTCACTTTTTATTGAAGTTTCTGTGCCAAGATAGGAAAGTTAGCGGTCATGTATTATTTTGTATGTCTTTAAGAGGGAGATTTGAGTCTTAAGATTAGTTTTAACTCGTCACTTGTTATTGAAGTTTCTGTAGCAAGATAGGAAGGTGAGCGGTCATGTATTATTTTGTACGTCTTTAAGAAGGAGATTTGAGTCTTAAGTTTAGTTTTACCTCGTCACATTTAATTGAAGTTTCTGTGCTAAGATAGGAAAGTGAGCAGTCATGTATTATTTTGTATGTCTGTAAGAGGAGAGATTTGAGTCTTAAGTTTAGTTTTACCTCGTCACTTTTTATTGAAGTTTCTGTGCAAAGATAGGAAAGTGAGCGGTCATGTATTATTTTGTATGTCTTTAAGAGGGAGATTTGAGTCTTAAGTTTAGTTTTACCTCGTCACTTTTTATTGAAGTTTCTGTGCTAAGATAGGAAAGTGAGCGGTCATGTATTATTTTGTATGTCTGTAAGAGGGGATATTTGAGTCTTAAGTTTAGTTTTACCTCGTCACTTTTTATTAAAGTTTCTGTGCCAAGATAGGAAAGTGAGCGGTCATGTATTATTTTGTATGTCTTTAAGAGGGAGATTTGAGTCTTAAGATTAGTTTTAACTCGTCACTTTTTATTGAAGTTTCTGTAGCAAGATAGGAAGGTGAGCGGTCATGTATTATTTTGTACGTCTTTAAGAGGGAGATTTGAGTCTTAAGTTTAGTTTTACCTCGTCACATTTAATTGAAGTTTCTGTGCTAAGATAGGAAAGTGAGCAGTCATGTATTATTTTGTATGTCTGTAAGAGGAGAGATTTGAGTCTTAAGTTTAGTTTTACCTCGTCACTTTTTATTGAAGTTTCTGTGCAAAGATAGGAAAGTGAGCGGTCATGTATTATTTTGTATGTCTTTAAGAGGGAGATTTGAGTCTTAAGTTTAGTTTTACCTCGTCACTTTTTATTGAAGTTTCTGTGCTAAGATAGGAAAGTGAGCGGTCATGTATTATTTTGTATGTCTGTAAGAGGGGAGATTTGAGTCTTAAGTTTAGTTTTACCTCGTCACTTTTTATTGAAGTTTCTGTGCTAAGATAGGAAAGTGAGCGGTCATGTATTATTTTGTATGTCTGTAAGAGAGATTTGAGTCTTAAGTTTAGTTTTACCTCGTCACTTTTTATTGAAGTTCCTGTGCCAAGATAGGAAAGTGAGCGGTCATGTATTATTTTGTATGTCTTTAAGAGGGAGATTTGAGTCTAAAGTTAATTTTACATCGTCACTTTTTATTGAAGTTTCTGTGCCAGAATAGGAAAGTGAGCGGTCATGTATTATTTTGTGTGTCTGTAAGAGGAGATATTTGAGTCTTAAGTTTAGTTTTACCTCGTCACTTTTTATTGAAGTTTCTGTGCTAAGATAGGAAAGTGAGCGGTCATGTATTATTTTGTATGTCTGTAAGAAGAGAGATTTGAGTCTTAAGTTTAGTTTTACCTCGTCATTTTTTATTGAAGTTTCTGTGCCAAGATAGGAAAGTGAGCGTCATGTATTATTTTGTATGTCTTTAAGAGGGAGATTTGAGTCTTAAGTTTAGTTTTACCTCGTCACTTTTAATTGAAGTTTCTGTGCTAAGATAGGAAAGTGGGCGGTCATGTATTATTGTGTATGTCTGTAAGAGGAGAGATTTGAGTCTTAAGTTTAGTTTTACCTCGTCACTTTTTATTGAAGTTTCTGTGCCAAGATAGGAAAGTGAGCGGTCATGTATTATTTTGTATGTCTTTAAGAGGAGAGATTTGAGTCTTAAGTTTAGTTTTACCTCGTCATTTTTTATTGAAGTTTCTGTGCCAAGATAGGAAAGTGAGCGGTCATGTATTATTTTGTATGTCTTTAAGAGGGAGATTTGAGTCTTAAGTTTAGTTTTACCTCGTCACTTTTAATTGAAGTTTCTGTGCTAAGATAGGAAAGTGAGCGGTCATGTATTATTTTGTATGTCTTTAAGAGGGAGATTTGAGTCTTACGATTAGTTTTAACTCGTCACTTTTTATTGAAGTTTCTGTAGCAAGATAGGAAGGTGAGCGGTCATGTATTATTTTGTACGTCTTTAAGAGGGAGATTTGACTCTTAAGTTTAGTTTTACCTCGTCACATTTAATTGAAGTTACTGTGCTAAGATAGGAAAGTGAGCGGTCATGTATTATTTTGTATGTCTTTAAGAGGGAGATTTGAGTCTTAAGTTTAGTTTTACCTCGTCACTTTTTATTGAAGTTTCTGTGCTAAGATAGGAAAGTGAGCGGTCATGTATTATTTTGTATGTCTGTAAGAGGGGAGATTTGAGTCTTAAGTTTAGTTTTACCTCGTCACTTTTTATTGAAGTTTCTGTGCTAAGATAGGAAAGTGAGCGGTCATGTATTATTTTGTATGTCTGTAAGAGAGATTTGAGTCTTAAGTTTAGTTTTACCTCGTCACTTTTTATTGAAGTTCCTGTGCCAAGATAGGAAAGTGAGCGGTCATGTATTATTTTGTATGTCTTTAAGAGGGAGATTTGAGTCTTAAGTTTAGTTTTACCTCGTCACTATTTATTGAAGTTTCTGTGCCAAGATAGGAAAGTGAGCGGTCATGTATTATTTTGTATGTCTTTAAGAGGGAGATTTGAGTCTAAATTTAATTTTACATCGTCACTTTTTATTGAAGTTTCTGTGCCAGAATAGGAAAGTGAGCGGTCATGTATTATTTTGTGTGTCTGTAAGAGGAGATATTTGAGTCTTAAGTTTAGTTTTACCTCGTCACTTTTTATTGAAGTTTCTGTGCTAAGATAGGAAAGTGAGCGGTCATGTATTATTTTGTATGTCTTTAAGAGGGAGATTTGAGTCTTAAGATTAGTTTTACCTCGTCACTTTTTATTGAAGTTTCTGTGCTAAGATAGGAAAGTGAGCGGTCATGTATTATTTTGTATGTCTTTAAGAGGGAGATTTGAGTCTTAAGTTTAGTTTTACCTCGTCACTTTTAATTGAAGTTTCTGTGCTAAGATAGGAAAGTGGGAGGTCATATATTATTTTGTATGTTTGTAAGAGGAGAGATTTGAGTCTTAAGTTTAGTTTTACCTCGTCATTTTTTATTGAAGTTTCTGTGCCAAGATAGGAAAGTGAGCGGTCATGTATTATTTTGTATGTCTTTAAGAGGGAGATTTGAGTCTTAAGTTTAGTTTTACCTCGTCACTTTTTATTGAAGTTTCTGTGCCAAGATAGGAAAGTGAGCGGTCATGTATTATTTTGTATGTCTTTAAGAGGGAGATTTGAGTCTTAATTCTAGTTTTACCTCGTCACTTTTTATTGAAGTTTCTGTGCCAAGATAGGAAAGTGAGCGGTCATGTATTATTTTGTATGTCTTTAAGAGGGAGATTGGAGTCTTAAGTTTAGTTTTACCTCGTCACTTTTTATTGAAGTTTCTGTGTCAAGATAGGAAAGTGAGCGGTCATGTATTATTTTGTATGTCTTTAAGAGGGAGATTTGAGTCTTAAGATTAGTTTTAACTCGTCACTTGTTATTGAAGTTTCTGTAGCAAGATAGGAAGGTGAGCGGTCATGTATTATTTTGTACGTCTTTAAGAGGGAGATTTGAGTCTTAAGTTTAGTTTTACCTCGTCACATTTAATTGAAGTTTCTGTGCTAAGATAGGAAAGTGAGCAGTCATGTATTATTTTGTATGTCTGTAAGAGGAGAGATTTGAGTCTTAAGTTTAGTTTTACCTCGTCACTTTTTATTGAAGTTTCTGTGCAAAGATAGGAAAGTGAGCGGTCATGTATTATTTTGTATGTCTTTAAGAGGGAGATTTGAGTCTTAAGCTTAGTTTTACCTCGTCACTTTTTATTGAAGTTTCTGTGCTAAGATAGGAAAGTGAGCGGTCATGTATTATTTTGTATGTCTGTAAGAGGGGAGATTTGAGTCTTAAGTTTAGTTTTACCTCGTCACTTTTTATTGAAGTTTCTGTGCCAAGATAGGAAAGTGAGCGGTCATGTATTATTTTGTATGTCTTTAAGAGGGAGATTTGAGTCTTAAGATTAGTTTTAACTCGTCACTTTTTATTGAAGTTTCTGTAGCAAGATAGGAAGGTGAGCGGTCATGTATTATTTTGTATGTCTTTAAGAGGGAGATTTGAGTCTTAAGTTTAGTTTTACCTCGTCACATTTAATTGAAGTTTCTGTGCTAAGATAGGAAAGTGAGCAGTCATGTATTATTTTGTATGTCTGTAAGAGGAGAGATTTGAGTCTTAAGTTTAGTTTTACCTCGTCACTTTTTATTGAAGTTTCTGTGCAAAGATAGGAAAGTGAGCGGTCATGTATTATTTTGTATGTCTTTAAGAGGGAGATTTGAGTCTTAAGTTTAGTTTTACCTCGTCACTTTTTATTGAAGTTTCTGTGCTAAGATAGGAAAGTGAGCGGTCATGTATTATTTTGTATGTCTGTAAGAGGGGAGATTTGAGTCTTAAGTTTAGTTTTACCTCGTCACTTTTTATTGAAGTTTCTGTGCTAAGATAGGAAAGTGAGCGGTCATGTATTATTTTGTATGTCTGTAAGAGAGATTTGAGTCTTAAGTTTAGTTTTACCTCGTCACTTTTTATTGAAGTTCCTGTGCCAAGATAGGAAAGTGAGCGGTCATGTATTATTTTGTATGTCTTTAAGAGGGAGATTTGAGTCTTAAGTTTAGTTTTACCTCGTCACTATTTATTGAAGTTTCTGTGCCAAGATAGGAAAGTGAGCGGTCATGTATTATTTTGTATGTCTTTAAGAGGGAGATTTGAGTCTAAAGTTAATTTTACATCGTCACTTTTTATTGAAGTTTCTGTGCCAGAATAGGAAAGTGAGCGGTCATGTATTATTTTGTGTGTCTGTAAGAGGAGATATTTGAGTCTTAAGTTTAGTTTTACCTCGTCACTTTTTATTGAAGTTTCTGTGCTAAGATAGGAAAGTGAGCGGTCATGTATTATTTTGTATGTCTGTAAAAAGAGAGATTTGAGTCTTAAGTTTAGTTTTACCTCGTCATTTTTTATTGAAGTTTCTGTGCCAAGATAGGAAAGTGAGCGTCATGTATTATTTTGTATGTCTTTAAGAGGGAGATTTGAGTCTTAAGTTTAGTTTTACCTCGTCACTTTTAATTGAAGTTTCTGTGCTAAGATAGGAAAGTGGGCGGTCATGTATTATTGTGTATGTCTGTAAGAGGAGAGATTTGAGTCTTAAGTTTAGTTTTACCTCGTCACTTTTTATTGAAGTTTCTGTGCCAAGATAGGAAAGTGAGCGGTCATATATTATTTTGTATGTCTTTAAGAGGGAGATTTGAGTCTTAAGTTTAGTTTTACCTCGTCACTTTTTATTGAAGTTTCTGTGCCAAGATAGGAAAGTGAGCGGTCATGTATTATTTTGTATGTCTTTAAGAGGGAGATTTGAGTTTTAAGATTAGTTTTACCTCGTCACTTTTTATTGAAGTTTCTGTAGGCAGATAGGAAAGTGAGCGGTCATGTATTATTTTGTATGTCTTTAAGAGGGAGATTTGAGTCTTAAGTTTAGTTTTACCTCGTCACTTTTAATTGAAGTTTCTGTGCTAAGATAGGAAAGTGGGCGGTCATGTATTATTTTGTATGTCTGTAAGAGGAGAGATTTGAGTCTTAAGTTTAGTTTTACCTCGTCATTTTTTATTGAAGTTTCTGTGCCAAGATAGGAAAGTGAGCGGTCATGTATTATTTTGTATGTCTTTAAGAGGGAGATTTGAGTCTTAAGTTTAGTTTTACCTCGTCACTTTTTATTGAAGTTTCTGTGCCAAGATAGGAAAGTGAGCGGTCATGTATTATATTGTATGTCTTTAAGAGGGAGATTTGAGTCTTAATTCTAGTTTTACCTCGTCACTTTTTATTGAAGTTTCTGTGCCAAGATAGGAAAGTGAGCGGTCATGTATTATTTTGTATGTCTTTAAGAGGGAGATTTGAGTCTTAATTCTAGTTTTACCTCGTCACTTTTTATTGAAGTTTCTGTGCCAAGATAGGAAAGTGAGCGGTCATGTATTATTTTGTATGTCTTTAAGAGGGAGATTTGAGTCTTAAGATTAGTTTTAACTCGTCACTTTTTATTGAAGTTTCTGTAGCAAGATAGGAAGGTGAGCGGTCATGTATTATTTTGTACGTCTTTAAGAGGGAGATTTGAGTCTTAAGTTTAGTTTTACCTCGTCACATTTAATTGAAGTTTCTGTGCTAAGATAGGAAAGTGAGCAGTCATGTATTATTTTGTATGTCTGTAAGAGGAGAGATTTGAGTCTTAAGTTTAGTTTTACCTCGTCACTTTTTATTGAAGTTTCTGTGCAAAGATAGGAAAGTGAGCGGTCATGTATTATTTTGTATGTCTTTAAGAGGGAGATTTGAGTCTTAAGTTTAGTTTTACCTCGTCACTTTTTATTGAAGTTTCTGTGCTAAGATAGGAAAGTGAGCGGTCATGTATTATTTTGTATGTCTGTAAGAGGGGAGATTTGAGTCTTAAGTTTAGTTTTACCTCGTCACTTTTTATTGAAGTTTCTGTGCTAAGATAGGAAAGTGAGCGGTCATGTATTATTTTGTATGTCTGTAAGAGAGATTTGAGTCTTAAGTTTAGTTTTACCTCGTCACTATTTATTGAAGTTTCTGTGCCAAGATAGGAAAGTGAGCGGTCATGTATTATTTTGTATGTCTTTAAGAGGGAGATTTGAGTCTAAAGTTAATTTTACATCGTCACTTTTTATTGAAGTTTCTGTGCCAGAATAGGAAAGTGAGCGGTCATGTATTATTTTGTGTGTCTGTAAGAGGAGATATTTGAGTCTTAAGTTTAGTTTTACCTCGTCACTTTTTATTGAAGTTTCTGTGCTAAGATAGGAAAGTGAGCGGTCATGTATTATTTTGTATGTCTGTAAGAAGAGAGATTTGAGTCTTAAGTTTAGTTTTACCTCGTCATTTTTTATTGAAGTTTCTGTGCCAAGATAGGAAAGTGAGCGTCATGTATTATTTTGTATGTCTTTAAGAGGGAGATTTGAGTCTTAAGTTTAGTTTTACCTCGTCACTTTTAATTGAAGTTTCTGTGCTAAGATAGGAAAGTGGGCGGTCATGTATTATTGTGTATGTCTGTAAGAGGAGAGATTTGAGTCTTAAGTTTAGTTTTACCTCGTCACTTTTTATTGAAGTTTCTGTGCCAAGATAGGAAAGTGAGCGGTCATATATTATTTTGTATGTCTTTAAGAGGGAGATTTGAGTCTTAAGTTTAGTTTTACCTCGTCACTTTTTATTGAAGTTTCTGTGCCAAGATAGGAAAGTGAGCGGTCATGTATTATTTTGTATGTCTTTAAGAGGGAGATTTGAGTTTTAAGATTAGTTTTACCTCGTCACTTTTTATTGAAGTTTCTGTAGGCAGATAGGAAAGTGAGCGGTCATGTATTATTTTGTATGTCTTTAAGAGGGAGATTTGAGTCTTAAGTTTAGTTTTACCTCGTCACTTTTAATTGAAGTTTCTGTGCTAAGATAGGAAAGTGGGCGGTCATGTATTATTTTGTATGTCTGTAAGAGGAGAGATTTGAGTCTTAAGTTTAGTTTTACCTCGTCATTTTTTATTGAAGTTTCTGTGCCAAGATAGGAAAGTGAGCGGTCATGTATTATTTTGTATGTCTTTAAGAGGGAGATTTGAGTCTTAAGTTTAGTTTTACCTCGTCACTTTTTATTGAAGTTTCTGTGCCAAGATAGGAAAGTGAGCGGTCATGTATTATATTGTATGTCTTTAAGAGGGAGATTTGAGTCTTAATTCTAGTTTTACCTCGTCACTTTTTATTGAAGTTTCTGTGCCAAGATAGGAAAGTGAGCGGTCATGTATTATTTTGTATGTCTTTAAGAGGGAGATTTGAGTCTTAAGTTTAGTTTTACCTCGTCACTTTTTATTGAAGTTTCTGTGCCAAGATAGGAAAGTGAGCGGTCATGTATTATTTTGTATGTCTTTAAGAGGGAGATTTGAGTCTTAATTCTAGTTTTACCTCGTCACTTTTTATTGAAGTTTCTGTGCCAAGATAGGAAAGTGAGCGGTCATGTATTATTTTGTATGTCTTTAAGAGGGAGATTTGAGTCTTAAGATTAGTTTTAACTCGTCACTTTTTATTGAAGTTTCTGTAGCAAGATAGGAAGGTGAGCGGTCATGTATTATTTTGTACGTCTTTAAGAGGGAGATTTGAGTCTTAAGTTTAGTTTTACCTCGTCACATTTAATTGAAGTTTCTGTGCTAAGATAGGAAAGTGAGCAGTCATGTATTATTTTGTATGTCTGTAAGAGGAGAGATTTGAGTCTTAAGTTTAGTTTTACCTCGTCACTTTTTATTGAAGTTTCTGTGCAAAGATAGGAAAGTGAGCGGTCATGTATTATTTTGTATGTCTTTAAGAGGGAGATTTGAGTCTTAAGTTTAGTTTTACCTCGTCACTTTTTATTGAAGTTTCTGTGCTAAGATAGGAAAGTGAGCGGTCATGTATTATTTTGTATGTCTTTAAGAGGGAGATTTGAGTCTTAAGCTTAGTTTTACCTCGTCACTATTTATTGAAGTTTCTGTGCCAAGATAGGAAAGTGAGCGGTCATGTATTATTTTGTATGTCTTTAAGAGGGAGATTTGAGTCTAAAGTTAATTTTACATCGTCACTTTTTATTGAAGTTTCTGTGCCAGAATAGGAAAGTGAGCGATCATGTATTATTTTGTGTGTCTGTAAGAGGAGATATTTGAGTCTTAAGTTTAGTTTTACCTCGTCACTTTTTATTGAAGTTTCTGTGCTAAGATAGGAAAGTGAGCGGTCATGTATTATTTTGTATGTCTGTAAGAGGAGAGATTTGAGTCTTAAGTTTAGTTTTACCTCGTCATTTTTTATTGAAGTTTCTGTGCCAAGATAGGAAAGTGAGCGGTCATGTATTATTTTGTATGTCTTTAAGAGGGAGATTTGAGTCTTAAGTTTAGTTTTACCTCGTCACTTTTAATTGAAGTTTCTGTGCTAAGATAGGAAAGTGGGCGGTCATGTATTATTTTGTATGTCTGTAAGAGGAGAGATTTGAGTCTTAAGTTTAGTTTTACCTCGTCACTTTTTATTGAAGTTTCTGTGCTAAGATAGGAAAGTGAGCGGTCATGTATTATTTTGTATGTCTTTAAGAGGGAGATTTGAGTCTTAAGTTTAGTTTTACCTCGTCACTTTTTATTGAAGTTTCTGTGCCAAGATAGGAAAGTGGGCGGTCATATATTATTTTGTATGTCTTTAAGAGGGAGATTTGAGTCTTAAGCTTAGTTTTACCTCGTCACTTTTTATTGAAGTTTCTGTGCCAAGATAGGAAAGTGAGCGGTCATGTATTATTTTGTATGTCTTTAAGAGGGAGATTTGAGTCTTAAGTTTAGTTTTACCTCGTCACTTTTATTGAAGTTTCTGTGCCAAGATAGGAAAGTAAGCGGTCATGTATTATTTTGTATGTCTTTAAGAGGGAGATTTGAGTCTTAAGTTTAGTTTTACCTCGTCACTTTTAATTGAAGTTTCTGTGCTAAGATAGGAAAGTGGGCGGTCATATATTATTTTGTATGTCTGTAAGAGGAGAGATTTGAGTCTTAAGTTTAGTTTTACCTCGTCATTTTTTATTGAAGTTTCTGTGCCAAGATAGGAAAGTGAGCGGTCATGTATTATTTTGTATGTCTTTAAGAGGGAGATTTGAGTCTTAAGTTTAGTTTTACCTCGTCACTTTTTATTGAAGTTTCTGTGCCAAGATAGGAAAGTGAGCGGTCATGTATTATTTTGTATGTCTTTAAGAGGGAGATTTGAGTCTTAATTCTAGTTTTACCTCGTCACTTTTTATTGAAGTTTCTGTGCCAAGATAGGAAAGTGAGCGGTCATGTATTATTTTGTATGTCTTTAAGAGGGAGATTGGAGTCTTAAGTTTAGTTTTACCTCGTCACTTTTTATTGAAGTTTCTGTGCCAAGATAGGAAAGTGAGCGGTCATGTATTATTTTGTATGTCTTTAAGAGGGAGATTTGAGTCTTAAGATTAGTTTTAACTCGTCACTTGTTATTGAAGTTTCTGTAGCAAGATAGGAAGGTGAGCGGTCATGTATTATTTTGTACGTCTTTAAGAGGGAGATTTGAGTCTTAAGTTTAGTTTTACCTCGTCACTTTTTATTGAAGTTTCTGTGCAAAGATAGGAAAGTGAGCGGTCATGTATTATTTTGTATGTCTTTAAGAGGGAGATTTGAGTCTTAAGTTTAGTTTTACCTCGTCACTTTTTATTGAAGTTTCTGTGCTATGATAGGAAAGTGAGCGGTCATGTATTATTTTGTATGTCTGTAAGAGGGGAGATTTGAGTCTTAAGTTTAGTTTTACCTCGTCACTTTTTATTGAAGTTTCTGTGCCAAGATAGGAAAGTGAGCGGTCATGTATTATTTTGTATGTCTTTAAGAGGGAGATTTGAGTCTTAAGATTAGTTTTAACTCGTCACTTTTTATTGAAGTTTCTGTAGCAAGATAGGAAGGTGAGCGGTCATGTATTATTTTGTACGTCTTTAAGAGGGAGATTTGAGTCTTAAGTTTAGTTTTACCTCGTCACATTTAATTGAAATTTCTGTGCTAAGATAGGAAAGTGAGCAGTCATGTATTATTTTGTATGTCTGTAAGAGGAGAGATTTGAGTCTTAAGTTTAGTTTTACCTCGTCACTTTTTATTGAAGTTTCTGTGCAAAGATAGGAAAGTGAGCGGTCATGTATTATTTTGTATGTCTTTAAGAGGGAGATTTGAGTCTTAAGTTTAGTTTTACCTCGTCACTTTTTATTGAAGTTTCTGTGCTAAGATAGGAAAGTGAGCGGTCATGTATTATTTTGTATGTCTGTAAGAGGGGAGATTTGAGTCTTAAGTTTAGTTTTACCTCGTCACTTTTTATTGAAGTTTCTGTGCTAAGATAGGAAAGTGAGCGGTCATGTATTATTTTGTATGTCTGTAAGAGAGATTTGAGTCTTAAGTTTAGTTTTACCTCGTCACTTTTTATTGAAGTTCCTGTGCCAAGATAGGAAAGTGAGCGGTCATGTATTATTTTGTATGTCTTTAAGAGGGAGATTTGAGTCTTAAGTTTAGTTTTACCTCGTCACTATTTATTGAAGTTTCTGTGCCAAGATAGGAAAGTGAGCGGTCATGTATTATTTTGTATGTCTTTAAGAGGGAGATTTGAGTCTAAAGTTAATTTTACATCGTCACTTTTTATTGAAGTTTCTGTGCCAGAATAGGAAAGTGAGCGGTCATGTATTATTTTGTATGTCTTTAAGAGGGAGATTTGAGTCTTAAGTTTAGTTTTACCTCGTCACTTTTTATTGAAGTTTCTGTGCCAAGATAGGAAAGTGGGCGGTCATATATTATTTTGTATGTCTTTAAGAGGGAGATATGAGTCTTAAGCTTAGTTTTACCTCGTCACTTTTTATTGAAGTTTCTGTGCTAAGATAGGAAAGTGAGCGGTCATGTATTATTTTGTATGTCTTTAAGAGGGAGATTTGAGTCTTAAGCTTAGTTTTACCTCGTCACTTTTTATTGAAGTTTCTGTGCCAAGATAGGAAAGTGGGCGGTCATATATTATTTTGTATGTCTTTAAGAGGGAGATTTGAGTCTTAAGCTTAGTTTTACCTCGTCACTTTTTATTGAAGTTTCTGTGCCAAGATAGGAAAGTGAGCGGTCATGTATTATTTTGTATGTCTTTAAGAGGGAGATTTGAGTCTTAAGTTTAGTTTTACCTCGTCACTTTTATTGAAGTTTCTGTGCCAAGATAGGAAAGTAAGCGGTCATGTATTATTTTGTATGTCTTTAAGAGGGAGATTTGAGTCTTAAGTTTAGTTTTACCTCGTCACTTTTAATTGAAGTTTCTGTGCTAAGATAGGAAAGTGGGCGGTCATATATTATTTTGTATGTCTGTAAGAGGAGAGATTTGAGTCTTAAGTTTAGTTTTACCTCGTCATTTTTTATTGAAGTTTCTGTGCCAAGATAGGAAAGTGAGCGGTCATGTATTATTTTGTATGTCTTTAAGAGGGAGATTTGAGTCTTAAGTTTAGTTTTACCTCGTCACTTTTTATTGAAGTTTCTGTGCCAAGATAGGAAAGTGAGCGGTCATGTATTATTTTGTATGTCTTTAAGAGGGAGATTTGAGTCTTAATTCTAGTTTTACCTCGTCACTTTTTATTGAAGTTTCTGTGCCAAGATAGGAAAGTGAGCGGTCATGTATTATTTTGTATGTCTTTAAGAGGGAGATTGGAGTCTTAAGTTTAGTTTTACCTCGTCACTTTTTATTGAAGTTTCTGTGCCAAGATAGGAAAGTGAGCAGTCATGTATTATTTTGTATGTCTTTAAGAGGGAGATTTGAGTCTTAAGATTAGTTTTAACTCGTCACTTGTTATTGAAGTTTCTGTAGCAAGATAGGAAGGTGAGCGGTCATGTATTATTTTGTACGTCTTTAAGAGGGAGATTTGAGTCTTAAGTTTAGTTTTACCTCGTCACTTTTTATTGAAGTTTCTGTGCAAAGATAGGAAAGTGAGCGGTCATGTATTATTTTGTATGTCTTTAAGAGGGAGATTTGAGTCTTAAGTTTAGTTTTACCTCGTCACTTTTTATTGAAGTTTCTGTGCTATGATAGGAAAGTGAGCGGTCATGTATTATTTTGTATGTCTGTAAGAGGGGAGATTTGAGTCTTAAGTTTAGTTTTACCTCGTCACTTTTTATTGAAGTTTCTGTGCCAAGATAGGAAAGTGAGCGGTCATGTATTATTTTGTATGTCTTTAAGAGGGAGATTTGAGTCTTAAGATTAGTTTTAACTCGTCACTTTTTATTGAAGTTTCTGTAGCAAGATAGGAAGGTGAGCGGTCATGCATTATTTTGTACGTCTTTAAGAGGGAGATTTGAGTCTTAAGTTTAGTTTTACCTCGTCACATTTAATTGAAATTTCTGTGCTAAGATAGGAAAGTGAGCAGTCATGTATTATTTTGTATGTCTGTAAGAGGAGAGATTTGAGTCTTAAGTTTAGTTTTACCTCGTCACTTTTTATTGAAGTTTCTGTGCAAAGATAGGAAAGTGAGCGGTCATGTATTATTTTGTATGTCTTTAAGAGGGAGATTTGAGTCTTAAGTTTAGTTTTACCTCGTCACTTTTTATTGAAGTTTCTGTGCTAAGATAGGAAAGTGAGCGGTCATGTATTATTTTGTATGTCTGTAAGAGGGGAGATTTGAATCTTAAGTTTAGTTTTACCTCGTCACTTTTTATTGAAGTTTCTGTGCTAAGATAGGAAAGTGAGCGGTCATGTATTATTTTGTATGTCTGTAAGAGAGATTTGAGTCTTAAGTTTAGTTTTACCTCGTCACTTTTTATTGAAGTTCCTGTGCCAAGATAGGAAAGTGAGCGGTCATGTATTATTTTGTATGTCTTTAAGAGGGAGATTTGAGTCTTAAGTTTAGTTTTACCTCGTCACTATTTATTGAAGTTTCTGTGCCAAGATAGGAAAGTGAGCGGTCATGTATTATTTTGTATGTCTTTAAGAGGGAGATTTGAGTCTAAAGTTAATTTTACATCGTCACTTTTTATTGAAGTTTCTGTGCCAGAATAGGAAAGTGAGCGGTCATGTATTATTTTGTATGTCTTTAAGAGGGAGATTTGAGTCTTAAGTTTAGTTTTACCTCGTCACTTTTTATTGAAGTTTCTGTGCCAAGATAGGAAAGTGGGCGGTCATATATTATTTTGTATGTCTTTAAGAGGGAGATATGAGTCTTAAGCTTAGTTTTACCTCGTCACTTTTTATTGAAGTTTCTGTGCCAAGATAGGAAAGTGAGCGGTCATGTATTATTTTGTATGTCTTTAAGAGGGAGATTTGAGTCTTAAGATTAGTTTTAACTCGTCACTTGTTATTGAAGTTTCTGTAGCAAGATAGGAAGGTGAGCGGTCATGTATTATTTTGTACGTCTTTAAGAGGGAGATTTGAGTCTTAAGATTAGTTTTACCTCGTCACTTTTTATTGAAGTTTCTGTGCAAAGATAGGAAAGTGAGCGGTCATGTATTATTTTGTATGTCTTTAAGAGGGAGATTTGAGTCTTAAGTTTAGTTTTACCTCGTCACTTTTTATTGAAGTTTCTGTGCTATGATAGGAAAGTGAGCGGTCATGTATTATTTTGTATGTCTGTAAGAGGGGAGATTTGAGTCTTAAGTTTAGTTTTACCTCGTCACTTTTTATTGAAGTTTCTGTGCCAAGATAGGAAAGTGAGCGGTCATGTATTATTTTGTATGTCTTTAAGAGGGAGATTTGAGTCTTAAGATTAGTTTTAACTCGTCACTTTTTATTGAAGTTTCTGTAGCAAGATAGGAAGGTGAGCGGTCATGTATTATTTTGTACGTCTTTAAGAGGGAGATTTGAGTCTTAAGTTTAGTTTTACCTCGTCACATTTAATTGAAATTTCTGTGCTAAGATAGGAAAGTGAGCAGTCATGTATTATTTTGTATGTCTGTAAGAGGAGAGATTTGAGTCTTAAGTTTAGTTTTACCTCGTCACTTTTTATTGAAGTTTCTGTGCAAAGATAGGAAAGTGAGCGGTCATGTATTATTTTGTATGTCTTTAAGAGGGAGATTTGAGTCTTAAGTTTAGTTTTACCTCGTCACTTTTTATTGAAGTTTCTGTGCTAAGATAGGAAAGTGAGCGGTCATGTATTATTTTGTATGTCTGTAAGAGGGGAGATTTGAGTCTTAAGTTTAGTTTTACCTCGTCACTTTTTATTGAAGTTTCTGTGCTAAGATAGGAAAGTGAGCGGTCATGTATTATTTTTTGTATGTCTGTAAGAGAGATTTGAGTCTTAAGTTTAGTTTTACCTCGTCACTTTTTATTGAAGTTCCTGTGCCAAGATAGGAAAGTGAGCGGTCATGTATTATTTTGTATGTCTTTAAGAGGGAGATTTGAGTCTTAAGTTTAGTTTTACCTCGTCACTATTTATTGAAGTTTCTGTGCCAAGATAGGAAAGTGAGCGGTCATGTATTATTTTGTATGTCTTTAAGAGGGAGATTTGAGTCTTAAGTTTAGTTTTACCTCGTCACTTTTATTGAAGTTTCTGTGCCAAGATAGGAAAGTAAGCGGTCATGTATTATTTTGTATGTCTTTAAGAGGGAGATTTGAGTCTTAAGTTTAGTTTTACCTCGTCACTTTTAATTGAAGTTTCTGTGCTAAGATAGGAAAGTGGGCGGTCATATATTATTTTGTATGTCTGTAAGAGGAGAGATTTGAGTCTTAAGTTTAGTTTTACCTCGTCATTTTTTATTGAAGTTTCTGTGCCAAGATAGGAAAGTGAGCGGTCATGTATTATTTTGTATGTCTTTAAGAGGGAGATTTGAGTCTTAAGTTTAGTTTTACCTCGTCACTTTTTATTGAAGTTTCTGTGCCAAGATAGGAAAGTGAGCGGTCATGTATTATTTTGTATGTCTTTAAGAGGGAGATTTGAGTCTTAATTCTAGTTTTACCTCGTCACTTTTTATTGAAGTTTCTGTGCCAAGATAGGAAAGTGAGCGGTCATGTATTATTTTGTATGTCTTTAAGAGGGAGATTGGAGTCTTAAGTTTAGTTTTACCTCGTCACTTGTTATTGAAGTTTCTGTGCCAAGATAGGAAAGTGAGCGGTCATGTATTATTTTGTATGTCTTTAAGAGGGAGATTTGAGTCTTAAGATTAGTTTTAATTCGTCACTTGTTATTGAAGTTTCTGTAGCAAGATAGGAAGGTGAGCGGTCATGTATTATTTTGTACCTCTTTAAGAGGGAGATTTGAGTCTTAAGTTTAGTTTTACCTCGTCACTATTTATTGAAGTTTCTGTGCCAAGATAGGAAAGTGAGCGGTCATGTATTATTTTGTATGTCTTTAAGAGGGAGATTTGAGTCTAAAGTTAATTTTACATCGTCACTTTTTATTGAAGTTTCTGTGCCAGAATAGGAAAGTGAGCGGTCATGTATTATTTTGTATGTCTTTAAGAGGGAGATTTGAGTCTTAAGTTTAGTTTTACCTCGTCACTTTTTATTGAAGTTTCTGTGCCAAGATAGGAAAGTGGGCGGTCATATATTATTTTGTATGTCTTTAAGAGGGAGATATGAGTCTTAAGCTTAGTTTTACCTCGTCACTTTTTATTGAAGTTTCTGTGCCAAGATAGGAAAGTGAGCGGTCATGTATTATTTTGTATGTCTTTAAGAGGGAGATTTGAGTCTTAAGATTAGTTTTAACTCGTCACTTGTTATTGAAGTTTCTGTAGCAAGATAGGAAGGTGAGCGGTCATGTATTATTTTGTACGTCTTTAAGAGGGAGATTTGAGTCTTAAGTTTAGTTTTACCTCGTCACTTTTTATTGAAGTTTCTGTGCAAAGATAGGAAAGTGAGCGGTCATGTATTATTTTGTATGTCTTTAAGAGGGAGATTTGAGTCTTAAGTTTAGTTTTACCTCGTCACTTTTTATTGAAGTTTCTGTGCTATGATAGGAAAGTGAGCGGTCATGTATTATTTTGTATGTCTGTAAGAGGGGAGATTTGAGTCTTAAGTTTAGTTTTACCTCGTCACTTTTTATTGAAGTTTCTGTGCCAAGATAGGAAAGTGAGCGGTCATGTATTATTTTGTATGTCTTTAAGAGGGAGATTTGAGTCTTAAGATTAGTTTTAACTCGTCACTTTTTATTGAAGTTTCTGTAGCAAGATAGGAAGGTGAGCGGTCATGTATTATTTTGTACGTCTTTAAGAGGGAGATTTGAGTCTTAAGTTTAGTTTTACCTCGTCACATTTAATTGAAATTTCTGTGCTAAGATAGGAAAGTGAGCAGTCATGTATTATTTTGTATGTCTGTAAGAGGAGAGATTTGAGTCTTAAGTTTAGTTTTACCTCGTCACTTTTTATTGAAGTTTCTGTGCAAAGATAGGAAAGTGAGCGGTCATGTATTATTTTGTATGTCTTTAAGAGGGAGATTTGAGTCTTAAGTTTAGTTTTACCTCGTCACTTTTTATTGAAGTTTCTGTGCTAAGATAGGAAAGTGAGCGGTCATGTATTATTTTGTATGTCTGTAAGAGGGGAGATTTGAGTCTTAAGTTTAGTTTTACCTCGTCACTTTTTATTGAAGTTTCTGTGCTAAGATAGGAAAGTGAGCGGTCACGTATTATTTTGTATGTCTGTAAGAGAGATTTGAGTCTTAAGTTTAGTTTTACCTCGTCACTTTTTATTGAAGTTCCTGTGCCAAGATAGGAAAGTGAGCGGTCATGTATTATTTTGTATGTCTTTAAGAGGGAGATTTGAGTCTTAAGTTTAGTTTTACCTCGTCACTATTTATTGAAGTTTCTGTGCCAAGATAGGAAAGTGAGCGGTCATGTATTATTTTGTATGTCTTTAAGAGGGAGATTTGAGTCTAAAGTTAATTTTACATCGTCACTTTTTATTGAAGTTTCTGTGCCAGAATAGGAAAGTGAGCGGTCATGTATTATTTTGTATGTCTTTAAGAGGGAGATTTGAGTCTTAAGTTTAGTTTTACCTCGTCACTTTTTATTGAAGTTTCTGTGCCAAGATAGGAAAGTGGGCGGTCATATATTATTTTGTATGTCTTTAAGAGGGAGATTTGAGTCTTAAGCTTAGTTTTACCTCTTCACTTTTTATTGAAGTTTCTGTGCCAAGATAGGAAAGTGAGCGGTCATGTATTATTTTGTATGTCTTTAAGAGGGAGATTTGAGTCTTAAGTTTAGTTTTACCTCGTCACTTTTATTGAAGTTTCTGTGCCAAGATAGGAAAGTAAGCGGTCATGTATTATTTTGTATGTCTTTAAGAGGGAGATTTGAGTCTTAAGTTTAGTTTTACCTCGTCACTTTT
This sequence comes from Bathymodiolus brooksi, assembly GCA_963680875.1. Classification (NCBI taxonomy): domain Eukaryota; kingdom Metazoa; phylum Mollusca; class Bivalvia; order Mytilida; family Modiolidae; genus Bathymodiolus; species Bathymodiolus brooksi. The sequence continues at coordinate 25,427,955 of OY804588.1, forward strand.
AATTGAAGTTTCTGTGCTAAGATAGGAAAGTGGGCGGTCATATATTATTTTGTATGTCTGTAAGAGGAGAGATTTGAGTCTTAAGTTTAGTTTTACCTCGTCATTTTTTATTGAAGTTTCTGTGCCAAGATAGGAAAGTGAGCGGTCATGTATTATTTTGTATATCTTTAAGAGGGAGATTTGAGTCTTAAGTTTAGTTTTACCTCGTCACTTTTTATTGAAGTTTCTGTGCCAAGATAGGAAAGTGAGCGGTCATGTATTATTTTGTATGTCTTTAAGAGGGAGATTTGAGTCTTAATTCTAGTTTTACCTCGTCACTTTTTATTGAAGTTTCTGTGCCAAGATAGGAAAGTGAGCGGTCATGTATTATTTTGTATGTCTTTAAGAGGGAGATTGGAGTCTTAAGTTTAGTTTTACCTCGTCACTTTTTATTGAAGTTTCTGTGCCAAGATAGGAAAGTGAGCGGTCATGTATTATTTTGTATGTCTTTAAGAGGGAGATTTGAGTCTTAAGATTTGTTTTAATTCGTCACTTGTTATTGAAGTTTCTGTAGCAAGATAGGAAGGTGAGCGGTCATGTATTATTTTGTACGTCTTTAAGAGGGAGATTTGAGTCTTAAGTTTAGTTTTACCTCGTCACTTTTTATTGAAATTTCTGTGCAAAGATAGGAAAGTGAGCGGTCATGTATTATTTTGTATGTCTTTAAGAGGGAGATTTGAGTCTTAAGTTTAGTTTTACCTCGTCACTTTTTATTGAAGTTTCTGTGCTATGATAGGAAAGTGAGCGGTCATGTATTATTTTGTATGTCTGTAAGAGGGAGATTTGAGTCTAAAGTTAATTTTACATCGTCACTTTTTATTGAAGTTTCTGTGCCAGAATAGGAAAGTGAGCGGTCATGTATTATTTTGTATGTCTTTAAGAGGGAGATTTGAGTCTTAAGTTTAGTTTTACCTCGTCACTTTTTATTGAAGTTTCTGTGCCAAGATAGGAAAGTGGGCGGTCATATATTATTTTGTATGTCTTTAAGAGGGAGATTTGAGTCTTAAGCTTAGTTTTACCTCTTCACTTTTTATTGAAGTTTCTGTGCCAAGATAGGAAAGTGAGCGGTCATGTATTATTTTGTATGTCTTTAAGAGGGAGATTTGAGTATTAAGTTTAGTTTTACCTCGTCACTTTTATTGAAGTTTCTGTGCCAAGATAGGAAAGTAAGCGGTCATGTATTATTTTGTATGTCTTTAAGAGGGAGATTTGAGTCTTAAGTTTAGTTTTACCTCGTCACTTTTAATTGAAGTTTCTGTGCTAAGATAGGAAAGTGGGCGGTCATATATTATTTTGTATGTCTGTAAGAGGAGAGATTTGAGTCTTAAGTTTAGTTTTACCTCGTCATTTTTTATTGAAGTTTCTGTGCCAAGATAGGAAAGTGAGCGGTCATGTATTATTTTGTATGTCTTTAAGAGGGAGATTTGAGTCTTAAGTTTAGTTTTACCTCGTCACTTTTTATTGAAGTTTCTGTGCCAAGATAGGAAAGTGAGCGGTCATGTATTATTTTGTATGTCTTTAAGAGGGAGATTTGAGTCTTAATTCTAGTTTTACCTCGTCACTTTTTATTGAAGTTTCTGTGCCAAGATAGGAAAGTGAGCGGTCATGTATTATTTTGTATGTCTTTAAGAGGGAGATTGGAGTCTTAAGTTTAGTTTTACCTCGTCACTTTTTATTGAAGTTTCTGTGCCAAGATAGGAAAGTGAGCGGTCATGTATTATTTTGTATGTCTTTAAGAGGGAGATTTGAGTCTTAAGATTAGTTTTAATTCGTCACTTGTTATTGAAGTTTCTGTAGCAAGATAGGAAGGTGAGCGGTCATGTATTATTTTGTACGTCTTTAAGAGGGAGATTTGAGTCTTAAGTTTAGTTTTACCTCGTCACTTTTTATTGAAATTTCTGTGCAAAGATAGGAAAGTGAGCGGTCATGTATTATTTTGTATGTCTTTAAGAGGGAGATTTGAGTCTTAAGTTTAGTTTTACCTCGTCACTTTTTATTGAAGTTTCTGTGCTATGATAGGAAAGTGAGCGGTCATGTATTATTTTGTATGTCTGTAAGAGGGGAGATTTGAGTCTTAAGTTTAGTTTTACCTCGTCACTTTTTATTGAAGTTTCTGTGCCAAGATAGGAAAGTGAGCGGTCATGTATTATTTTGTATGTCTTTAAGAGGGAGATTTGAGTCTTAAGATTAGTTTTAACTCGTCACTTTTTATTGAAGTTTCTGTAGCAAGATAGGAAGGTGAGCGGTCATGTATTATTTTGTACGTCTTTAAGAGGGAGATTTGAGTCTTAAGTTTAGTTTTACCTCGTCACATTTAATTGAAATTTCTGTGCTAAGATAGGAAAGTGAGCAGTCATGTATTATTTTGTATGTCTGTAAGAGGAGAGATTTGAGTCTTAAGTTTAGTTTTACCTCGTCACTTTTTATTGAAGTTTCTGTGCAAAGATAGGAAAGTGAGCGGTCATGTATTATTTTGTATGTCTTTAAGAGGGAGATTTGAGTCTTAAGTTTAGTTTTACCTCGTCACTTTTTATTGAAGTTTCTGTGCTAAGATAGGAAAGTGAGCGGTCATGTATTATTTTGTATGTCTGTAAGAGGGGAGATTTGAGTCTTAAGTTTAGTTTTACCTCGTCACTTTTTATTGAAGTTTCTGTGCTAAGAATGGAAAGTGAGCGGTCATGTATTATTTTGTATGTCTGTAAGAGAGATTTGAGTCTTAAGTTTAGTTTTACCTCGTCACTTTTTATTGAAGTTCCTGTGCCAAGATAGGAAAGTGAGCCATCATGTATTATTTTGTATGTCTTTAAGAGGGAGATTTGAGTCTTAAGTTTAGTTTTACCTCGTCACTATTTATTGAAGTTTCTGTGCCAAGATAGGAAAGTGAGCGGTCATGTATTATTTTGTATGTCTTTAAGAGGGAGATTTGAGTCTAAAGTTAATTTTACATCGTCACTTTTTATTGAAGTTTCTGTGCCAGAATAGGAAAGTGAGCGGTCATGTATTATTTTGTGTGTCTGTAAGAGGAGATATTTGAGTCTTTAGTTTAGTTTTACCTCGTCACTTTTTATTGAAGTTTCTGTGCTAAGATAGGAAAGTGAGCGGTCATGTATTATTTTGTATGTCTGTAAGAAGAGAGATTTGAGTCTTAAGTTTAGTTTTACCTCGTCATTTTTTATTGAAGTTTCTGTGCCAAGATAGGAAAGTGAGCGTCATGTATTATTTTGTATGTCTTTAAGAGGGAGATTTGAGTCTTAAGTTTAGTTTTACCTCGTCACTTTTAATTGAAGTTTCTGTGCTAAGATAGGAAAGTGGGCGGTCATGTATTATTGTGTATGTCTGTAAGAGGAGAGATTTGAGTCTTAAGTTTAGTTTTACATCGTCACTTTTTATTGAAGTTTCTGTGCTAAGATAGGAAAGTGAGCGGTCATGTATTATTTTGTATGTCTTTAAGAGGGAGATTTGAGTCTTAAGTTTAGTTTTACCTCGTCACTTTTTATTGATGTTTCTGTGCTAAGATAGGAAAGTGAGCGGTCATGTATTATTTTGTATGTCTGTAAGAGGGGAGATTTGAGTCTTAAGTTTAGTTTTACCTCGTCACTTTTTATTGAAGTTTCTGTGCTAAGATAGGAAAGTGAGCGGTCATGTATTATTTTGTATGTCTGTAAGAGAGATTTGAGTCTTAAGTTTAGTTTTACCTCGTCACTTTTTATTGAAGTTCCTGTGCCAAGATAGGAAAGTGAGCGGTCATGTATTATTTTGTATGTCTTTAAGAGGGAGATTTGAGTCTTAAGTTTAGTTTTACCTCGTCACTATTTATTGAAGTTTCTGTGCCAAGATAGGAAAGTGAGCGGTCATGTATTATTTTGTATGTCTTTAAGAGGGAGATTTGAGTCTAAAGTTAATTTTACATCGTCACTTTTTATTGAAGTTTCTGTGCCAGAATAGGAAAGTGAGCGGTCATGTATTATTTTGTGTGTCTGTAAGAGGAGATATTTGAGTCTTTAGTTTAGTTTTACCTCGTCACTTTTTATTGAAGTTTCTGTGCTAAGATAGGAAAGTGAGCGGTCATGTATTATTTTGTATGTCTGTAAGAAGAGAGATTTGAGTCTTAAGTTTAGTTTTACCTCGTCACTTTTTATTGAAGTTTCTGTGCCAAGATAGGAAAGTGAGCGTCATGTATTATTTTGTATGTCTTTAAGAGGGAGATTTGAGTCTTAAGTTTAGTTTTACCTCGTCACTTTTAATTGAAGTTTCTGTGCTAAGATAGGAAAGTGGGCGGTCATGTATTATTGTGTATGTCTGTAAGAGGAGAGATTTGAGTCTTAAGTTTAGTTTTACATCGTCACTTTTTATTGAAGTTTCTGTGCTAAGATAGGAAAGTGAGCGGTCATGTATTATTTTGTATGTCTTTAAGAGGGAGATTTGAGTCTTAAGTTTAGTTTTACCTCGTCACTTTTTATTGATGTTTCTGTGCTAAGATAGGAAAGTGAGCGGTCATGTATTATTTTGTATGTCTGTAAGAGGGGAGATTTGAGTCTTAAGTTTAGTTTTACCTCGTCACTTTTTATTGAAGTTTCTGTGCTAAGATAGGAAAGTGAGCGGTCATGTATTATTTTGTATGTCTGTAAGAGAGATTTGAGTCTTAAGTTTAGTTTTACCTCGTCACTTTTTATTGAAGTTCCTGTGCCAAGATAGGAAAGTGAGCGGTCATGTATTATTTTGTATGTCTTTAAGAGGGAGATTTGAGTCTTAAGTTTAGTTTTACCTCGTCACTATTTATTGAAGTTTCTGTGCCAAGATAGGAAAGTGAGCGGTCATGTATTATTTTGTATGTCTTTAAGAGGGAGATTTGAGTCTAAAGTTAATTTTACATCGTCACTTTTTATTGAAGTTTCTGTGCCAGAATAGGAAAGTGAGCGGTCATGTATTATTTTGTGTGTCTGTAAGAGGAGATATTTGAGTCTTTAGTTTAGTTTTACCTCGTCACTTTTTATTGAAGTTTCTGTGCTAAGATAGGAAAGTGAGCGGTCATGTATTATTTTGTATGTCTGTAAGAAGAGAGATTTGAGTCTTAAGTTTAGTTTTACCTCGTCATTTTTTATTGAAGTTTCTGTGCCAAGATAGGAAAGTGAGCGTCATGTATTATTTTGTATGTCTTTAAGAGGGAGATTTGAGTCTTAAGTTTAGTTTTACCTCGTCACTTTTAATTGAAGTTTCTGTGCTAAGATAGGAAAGTGGGCGGTCATGTATTATTTTGTATGTCTTTAAGAGGGAGATTTGAGTCTTAAGTTTAGTTTTACCTCGTCATTTTTTATTGAAGTTTCTGTGCCAAGATAGGAAAGTGAGCGGTCATGTATTATTTTGTATGTCTTTAAGAGGGAGATTTGAGTCTTAAGTTTAGTTTTACCTCGTCACTTTTTATTGAAGTTTCTGTGCCAAGATAGGAAAGTGAGCGGTCATGTATTATTTTGTATGTCTTTAAGAGGGAGATTTGAGTCTTAATTCTAGTTTTACCTCGTCACTTTTTATTGAAGTTTCTGTGCCAAGATAGGAAAGTGAGCGGTCATGTATTATTTTGTATGTCTTTAAGAGGGAGATTTGAGTCTTAAGTTTAGTTTTACCTCGTCACTTTTTATTGAAGTTTCTGTGCCAAGATAGGAAAGTGAGCGGTCATGTATTATTTTGTATGTCTTTAAGAGGGAGATTTGAGTCTTAATTCTAGTTTTACCTCGTCACTTTTTATTGAAGTTTCTGTGCCAAGATAGGAAAGTGAGCGGTCATGTATTATTTTGTATGTCTTTAAGAGGGAGATTGGAGTCTTAAGTTTAGTTTTACCTCGTCACTTTTTATTGAAGTTTCTGTGCCAAGATAGGAAAGTGAGCGGTCATGTATTATTTTGTATGTCTTTAAGAGGGAGATTTGAGTCTTAAGATTAGTTTTAATTCGTCACTTGTTATTGAAGTTTCTGTAGCAAGATAGGAAGGTGAGCGGTCATGTATTATTTTGTACGTCTTTAAGAGGGAGATTTGAGTCTTAAGTTTAGTTTTACCTCGTCACTTTTTATTGAAATTTCTGTGCAAAGATAGGAAAGTGAGCGGTCATGTATTATTTTGTATGTCTTTAAGAGGGAGATTTGAGTCTTAAGTTTAGTTTTACCTCGTCACTTTTTATTGAAGTTTCTGTGCTATGATAGGAAAGTGAGCGGTCATGTATTATTTTGTATGTCTGTAAGAGGGGAGATTTGAGTCTTAAGTTTAGATTTACCTCGTCACTTTTTATTGAAGTTTCTGTGCCAAGATAGGAAAGTGAGCGGTCATGTATTATTTTGTATGTCTTTAAGAGGGAGATTTGAGTCTTAAGTTTAGTTTTACCTCGTCACTTTTTATTGAAGTTTCTGTGCTATGATAGGAAAGTGAGCGGTCATGTATTATTTTGTATGTCTGTAAGAGGGGAGATTTGAGTCTTAAGTTTAGTTTTACCTCGTCACTTTTTATTGAAGTTTCTGTGCCAAGATAGGAAAGTGAGCGGTCATGTATTATTTTGTATGTCTTTAAGAGGGAGATTTGAGTCTTAAGATTAGTTTTAACTCGTCACTTTTTATTGAAGTTTCTGTAGCAAGATAGGAAGGTGAGCGGTCATGTATTATTTTGTACGTCTTTAAGAGGGAGATTTGAGTCTTAAGTTTAGTTTTACCTCGTCACATTTAATTGAAATTTCTGTGCTAAGATAGGAAAGTGAGCAGTCATGTATTATTTTGTATGTCTGTAAGAGGAGAGATTTGAGTCTTAAGTTTAGTTTTACCTCGTCACTTTTTATTGAAGTTTCTGTGCAAAGATAGGAAAGTGAGCGGTCATGTATTATTTTGTATGTCTTTAAGAGGGAGATTTGAGTCTTAAGTTTAGTTTTACCTCGTCACTTTTTATTGAAGTTTCTGTGCTAAGATAGGAAAGTGAGCGGTCATGTATTATTTTGTATGTCTGTAAGAGGGGAGATTTGAGTCTTAAGTTTAGTTTTACCTCGTCACTTTTTATTGAAGTTTCTGTGCTAAGATAGGAAAGTGAGCGGTCACGTATTATTTTGTATGTCTGTAAGAGAGATTTGAGTCTTAAGTTTAGTTTTACCTCGTCACTTTTTATTGAAGTTCCTGTGCCAAGATAGGAAAGTGAGCGGTCATGTATTATTTTGTATGTCTTTAAGAGGGAGATTTGAGTCTTAAGTTTAGTTTTACCTCGTCACTATTTATTGAAGTTTCTGTGCCAAGATAGGAAAGTGAGCGGTCATGTATTATTTTGTATGTCTTTAAGAGGGAGATTTGAGTCTAAAGTTAATTTTACATCGTCACTTTTTATTGAAGTTTCTGTGCCAGAATAGGAAAGTGAGCGGTCATGTATTATTTTGTATGTCTTTAAGAGGGAGATTTGAGTCTTAAGTTTAGTTTTACCTCGTCACTTTTTATTGAAGTTTCTGTGCCAAGATAGGAAAGTGGGCGGTCATATATTATTTTGTATGTCTTTAAGAGGGAGATTTGAGTCTTAAGCTTAGTTTTACCTCTTCACTTTTTATTGAAGTTTCTGTGCCAAGATAGGAAAGTGAGCGGTCATGTATTATTTTGTATGTCTTTAAGAGGGAGATTTGAGTCTTAAGTTTAGTTTTACCTCGTCACTTTTATTGAAGTTTCTGTGCCAAGATAGGAAAGTAAGCGGTCATGTATTATTTTGTATGTCTTTAAGAGGGAGATTTGAGTCTTAAGTTTAGTTTTACCTCGTCACTTTTAATTGAAGTTTCTGTGCTAAGATAGGAAAGTGGGCGGTCATATATTATTTTGTATGTCTGTAAGAGGAGAGATTTGAGTCTTAAGTTTAGTTTTACCTCGTCATTTTTTATTGAAGTTTCTGTGCCAAGATAGGAAAGTGAGCGGTCATGTATTATTTTGTATATCTTTAAGAGGGAGATTTGAGTCTTAAGTTTAGTTTTACCTCGTCACTTTTTATTGAAGTTTCTGTGCCAAGATAGGAAAGTGAGCGGTCATGTATTATTTTGTATGTCTTTAAGAGGGAGATTTGAGTCTTAATTCTAGTTTTACCTCGTCACTTTTTATTGAAGTTTCTGTGCCAAGATAGGAAAGTGAGCGGTCATGTATTATTTTGTATGTCTTTAAGAGGGAGATTGGAGTCTTAAGTTTAGTTTTACCTCGTCACTTTTTATTGAAGTTTCTGTGCCAAGATAGGAAAGTGAGCGGTCATGTATTATTTTGTATGTCTTTAAGAGGGAGATTTGAGTCTTAAGATTTGTTTTAATTCGTCACTTGTTATTGAAGTTTCTGTAGCAAGATAGGAAGGTGAGCGGTCATGTATTATTTTGTACGTCTTTAAGAGGGAGATTTGAGTCTTAAGTTTAGTTTTACCTCGTCACTTTTTATTGAAATTTCTGTGCAAAGATAGGAAAGTGAGCGGTCATGTATTATTTTGTATGTCTTTAAGAGGGAGATTTGAGTCTTAAGTTTAGTTTTACCTCGTCACTTTTTATTGAAGTTTCTGTGCTATGATAGGAAAGTGAGCGGTCATGTATTATTTTGTATGTCTGTAAGAGGGAGATTTGAGTCTAAAGTTAATTTTACATCGTCACTTTTTATTGAAGTTTCTGTGCCAGAATAGGAAAGTGAGCGGTCATGTATTATTTTGTATGTCTTTAAGAGGGAGATTTGAGTCTTAAGTTTAGTTTTACCTCGTCACTTTTTATTGAAGTTTCTGTGCCAAGATAGGAAAGTGGGCGGTCATATATTATTTTGTATGTCTTTAAGAGGGAGATTTGAGTCTTAAGCTTAGTTTTACCTCTTCACTTTTTATTGAAGTTTCTGTGCCAAGATAGGAAAGTGAGCGGTCATGTATTATTTTGTATGTCTTTAAGAGGGAGATTTGAGTATTAAGTTTAGTTTTACCTCGTCACTTTTATTGAAGTTTCTGTGCCAAGATAGGAAAGTAAGCGGTCATGTATTATTTTGTATGTCTTTAAGAGGGAGATTTGAGTCTTAAGTTTAGTTTTACCTCGTCACTTTTAATTGAAGTTTCTGTGCTAAGATAGGAAAGTGGGCGGTCATATATTATTTTGTATGTCTGTAAGAGGAGAGATTTGAGTCTTAAGTTTAGTTTTACCTCGTCATTTTTTATTGAAGTTTCTGTGCCAAGATAGGAAAGTGAGCGGTCATGTATTATTTTGTATGTCTTTAAGAGGGAGATTTGAGTCTTAAGTTTAGTTTTACCTCGTCACTTTTTATTGAAGTTTCTGTGCCAAGATAGGAAAGTGAGCGGTCATGTATTATTTTGTATGTCTTTAAGAGGGAGATTTGAGTCTTAATTCTAGTTTTACCTCGTCACTTTTTATTGAAGTTTCTGTGCCAAGATAGGAAAGTGAGCGGTCATGTATTATTTTGTATGTCTTTAAGAGGGAGATTGGAGTCTTAAGTTTAGTTTTACCTCGTCACTTTTTATTGAAGTTTCTGTGCCAAGATAGGAAAGTGAGCGGTCATGTATTATTTTGTATGTCTTTAAGAGGGAGATTTGAGTCTTAAGATTAGTTTTAATTCGTCACTTGTTATTGAAGTTTCTGTAGCAAGATAGGAAGGTGAGCGGTCATGTATTATTTTGTACGTCTTTAAGAGGGAGATTTGAGTCTTAAGTTTAGTTTTACCTCGTCACTTTTTATTGAAATTTCTGTGCAAAGATAGGAAAGTGAGCGGTCATGTATTATTTTGTATGTCTTTAAGAGGGAGATTTGAGTCTTAAGTTTAGTTTTACCTCGTCACTTTTTATTGAAGTTTCTGTGCTATGATAGGAAAGTGAGCGGTCATGTATTATTTTGTATGTCTGTAAGAGGGGAGATTTGAGTCTTAAGTTTAGTTTTACCTCGTCACTTTTTATTGAAGTTTCTGTGCCAAGATAGGAAAGTGAGCGGTCATGTATTATTTTGTATGTCTTTAAGAGGGAGATTTGAGTCTTAAGATTAGTTTTAACTCGTCACTTTTTATTGAAGTTTCTGTAGCAAGATAGGAAGGTGAGCGGTCATGTATTATTTTGTACGTCTTTAAGAGGGAGATTTGAGTCTTAAGTTTAGTTTTACCTCGTCACATTTAATTGAAATTTCTGTGCTAAGATAGGAAAGTGAGCAGTCATGTATTATTTTGTATGTCTGTAAGAGGAGAGATTTGAGTCTTAAGTTTAGTTTTACCTCGTCACTTTTTATTGAAGTTTCTGTGCAAAGATAGGAAAGTGAGCGGTCATGTATTATTTTGTATGTCTTTAAGAGGGAGATTTGAGTCTTAAGTTTAGTTTTACCTCGTCACTTTTTATTGAAGTTTCTGTGCTAAGATAGGAAAGTGAGCGGTCATGTATTATTTTGTATGTCTGTAAGAGGGGAGATTTGAGTCTTAAGTTTAGTTTTACCTCGTCACTTTTTATTGAAGTTTCTGTGCTAAGAATGGAAAGTGAGCGGTCATGTATTATTTTGTATGTCTGTAAGAGAGATTTGAGTCTTAAGTTTAGTTTTACCTCGTCACTTTTTATTGAAGTTCCTGTGCCAAGATAGGAAAGTGAGCCATCATGTATTATTTTGTATGTCTTTAAGAGGGAGATTTGAGTCTTAAGTTTAGTTTTACCTCGTCACTATTTATTGAAGTTTCTGTGCCAAGATAGGAAAGTGAGCGGTCATGTATTATTTTGTATGTCTTTAAGAGGGAGATTTGAGTCTAAAGTTAATTTTACATCGTCACTTTTTATTGAAGTTTCTGTGCCAGAATAGGAAAGTGAGCGGTCATGTATTATTTTGTGTGTCTGTAAGAGGAGATATTTGAGTCTTTAGTTTAGTTTTACCTCGTCACTTTTTATTGAAGTTTCTGTGCTAAGATAGGAAAGTGAGCGGTCATGTATTATTTTGTATGTCTGTAAGAAGAGAGATTTGAGTCTTAAGTTTAGTTTTACCTCGTCATTTTTTATTGAAGTTTCTGTGCCAAGATAGGAAAGTGAGCGTCATGTATTATTTTGTATGTCTTTAAGAGGGAGATTTGAGTCTTAAGTTTAGTTTTACCTCGTCACTTTTAATTGAAGTTTCTGTGCTAAGATAGGAAAGTGGGCGGTCATGTATTATTGTGTATGTCTGTAAGAGGAGAGATTTGAGTCTTAAGTTTAGTTTTACATCGTCACTTTTTATTGAAGTTTCTGTGCTAAGATAGGAAAGTGAGCGGTCATGTATTATTTTGTATGTCTTTAAGAGGGAGATTTGAGTCTTAAGTTTAGTTTTACCTCGTCACTTTTTATTGATGTTTCTGTGCTAAGATAGGAAAGTGAGCGGTCATGTATTATTTTGTATGTCTGTAAGAGGGGAGATTTGAGTCTTAAGTTTAGTTTTACCTCGTCACTTTTTATTGAAGTTTCTGTGCTAAGATAGGAAAGTGAGCGGTCATGTATTATTTTGTATGTCTGTAAGAGAGATTTGAGTCTTAAGTTTAGTTTTACCTCGTCACTTTTTATTGAAGTTCCTGTGCCAAGATAGGAAAGTGAGCGGTCATGTATTATTTTGTATGTCTTTAAGAGGGAGATTTGAGTCTTAAGTTTAGTTTTACCTCGTCACTATTTATTGAAGTTTCTGTGCCAAGATAGGAAAGTGAGCGGTCATGTATTATTTTGTATGTCTTTAAGAGGGAGATTTGAGTCTAAAGTTAATTTTACATCGTCACTTTTTATTGAAGTTTCTGTGCCAGAATAGGAAAGTGAGCGGTCATGTATTATTTTGTGTGTCTGTAAGAGGAGATATTTGAGTCTTTAGTTTAGTTTTACCTCGTCACTTTTTATTGAAGTTTCTGTGCTAAGATAGGAAAGTGAGCGGTCATGTATTATTTTGTATGTCTGTAAGAAGAGAGATTTGAGTCTTAAGTTTAGTTTTACCTCGTCACTTTTTATTGAAGTTTCTGTGCCAAGATAGGAAAGTGAGCGTCATGTATTATTTTGTATGTCTTTAAGAGGGAGATTTGAGTCTTAAGTTTAGTTTTACCTCGTCACTTTTAATTGAAGTTTCTGTGCTAAGATAGGAAAGTGGGCGGTCATGTATTATTGTGTATGTCTGTAAGAGGAGAGATTTGAGTCTTAAGTTTAGTTTTACATCGTCACTTTTTATTGAAGTTTCTGTGCTAAGATAGGAAAGTGAGCGGTCATGTATTATTTTGTATGTCTTTAAGAGGGAGATTTGAGTCTTAAGTTTAGTTTTACCTCGTCACTTTTTATTGATGTTTCTGTGCTAAGATAGGAAAGTGAGCGGTCATGTATTATTTTGTATGTCTGTAAGAGGGGAGATTTGAGTCTTAAGTTTAGTTTTACCTCGTCACTTTTTATTGAAGTTTCTGTGCTAAGATAGGAAAGTGAGCGGTCATGTATTATTTTGTATGTCTGTAAGAGAGATTTGAGTCTTAAGTTTAGTTTTACCTCGTCACTTTTTATTGAAGTTCCTGTGCCAAGATAGGAAAGTGAGCGGTCATGTATTATTTTGTATGTCTTTAAGAGGGAGATTTGAGTCTTAAGTTTAGTTTTACCTCGTCACTATTTATTGAAGTTTCTGTGCCAAGATAGGAAAGTGAGCGGTCATGTATTATTTTGTATGTCTTTAAGAGGGAGATTTGAGTCTAAAGTTAATTTTACATCGTCACTTTTTATTGAAGTTTCTGTGCCAGAATAGGAAAGTGAGCGGTCATGTATTATTTTGTGTGTCTGTAAGAGGAGATATTTGAGTCTTTAGTTTAGTTTTACCTCGTCACTTTTTATTGAAGTTTCTGTGCTAAGATAGGAAAGTGAGCGGTCATGTATTATTTTGTATGTCTGTAAGAAGAGAGATTTGAGTCTTAAGTTTAGTTTTACCTCGTCATTTTTTATTGAAGTTTCTGTGCCAAGATAGGAAAGTGAGCGTCATGTATTATTTTGTATGTCTTTAAGAGGGAGATTTGAGTCTTAAGTTTAGTTTTACCTCGTCACTTTTAATTGAAGTTTCTGTGCTAAGATAGGAAAGTGGGCGGTCATGTATTATTTTGTATGTCTTTAAGAGGGAGATTTGAGTCTTAAGTTTAGTTTTACCTCGTCATTTTTTATTGAAGTTTCTGTGCCAAGATAGGAAAGTGAGCGGTCATGTATTATTTTGTATGTCTTTAAGAGGGAGATTTGAGTCTTAAGTTTAGTTTTACCTCGTCACTTTTTATTGAAGTTTCTGTGCCAAGATAGGAAAGTGAGCGGTCATGTATTATTTTGTATGTCTTTAAGAGGGAGATTTGAGTCTTAATTCTAGTTTTACCTCGTCACTTTTTATTGAAGTTTCTGTGCCAAGATAGGAAAGTGAGCGGTCATGTATTATTTTGTATGTCTTTAAGAGGGAGATTTGAGTCTTAAGTTTAGTTTTACCTCGTCACTTTTTATTGAAGTTTCTGTGCCAAGATAGGAAAGTGAGCGGTCATGTATTATTTTGTATGTCTTTAAGAGGGAGATTTGAGTCTTAATTCTAGTTTTACCTCGTCACTTTTTATTGAAGTTTCTGTGCCAAGATAGGAAAGTGAGCGGTCATGTATTATTTTGTATGTCTTTAAGAGGGAGATTGGAGTCTTAAGTTTAGTTTTACCTCGTCACTTTTTATTGAAGTTTCTGTGCCAAGATAGGAAAGTGAGCGGTCATGTATTATTTTGTATGTCTTTAAGAGGGAGATTTGAGTCTTAAGATTAGTTTTAATTCGTCACTTGTTATTGAAGTTTCTGTAGCAAGATAGGAAGGTGAGCGGTCATGTATTATTTTGTACGTCTTTAAGAGGGAGATTTGAGTCTTAAGTTTAGTTTTACCTCGTCACTTTTTATTGAAATTTCTGTGCAAAGATAGGAAAGTGAGCGGTCATGTATTATTTTGTATGTCTTTAAGAGGGAGATTTGAGTCTTAAGTTTAGTTTTACCTCGTCACTTTTTATTGAAGTTTCTGTGCTATGATAGGAAAGTGAGCGGTCATGTATTATTTTGTATGTCTGTAAGAGGGGAGATTTGAGTCTTAAGTTTAGATTTACCTCGTCACTTTTTATTGAAGTTTCTGTGCCAAGATAGGAAAGTGAGCGGTCATGTATTATTTTGTATGTCTTTAAGAGGGAGATTTGAGTCTTAAGATTAGTTTTAACTCGTCACTTTTTATTGAAGTTTCTGTAGCAAGATAGGAAGGTGAGCGGTCATGTATTATTTTGTACGTCTTTAAGAGGGAGATTTGAGTCTTAAGTTTAGTTTTACCTCGTCACATTTAATTGAAATTTCTGTGCTAAGATAGGAAAGTGAGCAGTCATGTATTATTTTGTATGTCTGTAAGAGGAGAGATTTGAGTCTTAAGTTTAGTTTTACCTCGTCACTTTTTATTGAAGTTTCTGTGCAAAGATAGGAAAGTGAGCGGTCATGTATTATTTTGTATGTCTTTAAGAGGGAGATTTGAGTCTTAAGTTTAGTTTTACCTCGTCACTTTTTATTGAAGTTTCTGTGCTAAGATAGGAAAGTGAGCGGTCATGTATTATTTTGTATGTCTGTAAGAGGGGAGATTTGAGTCTTAAGTTTAGTTTTACCTCGTCACTTTTTATTGAAGTTTCTGTGCTAAGATAGGAAAGTGAGCGGTCATGTATTATTTTGTATGTCTGTAAGAGAGATTTGAGTCTTAAGTTTAGTTTTACCTCGTCACTTTTTATTGAAGTTCCTGTGCCAAGATAGGAAAGTGAGCCATCATGTATTATTTTGTATGTCTTTAAGAGGGAGATTTGAGTCTTAAGTTTAGTTTTACCTCGTCACTATTTATTGAAGTTTCTGTGCCAAGATAGGAAAGTGAGCGGTCATGTATTATTTTGTATGTCTTTAAGAGGGAGATTTGAGTCTAAAGTTAATTTTACATCGTCACTTTTTATTGAAGTTTCTGTGCCAGAATAGGAAAGTGAGCGGTCATGTATTATTTTGTGTGTCTGTAAGAGGAGATATTTGAGTCTTTAGTTTAGTTTTACCTCGTCACTTTTTATTGAAGTTTCTGTGCTAAGATAGGAAAGTGAGCGGTCATGTATTATTTTGTTTGTCTGTAAGAAGAGAGATTTGAGTCTTAAGTTTAGTTTTACCTCGTCATTTTTTATTGAAGTTTCTGTGCCAAGATAGGAAAGTGAGCGTCATGTATTATTTTGTATGTCTTTAAGAGGGAGATTTGAGTCTTAAGTTTAGTTTTACCTCGTCACTTTTAATTGAAGTTTCTGTGCTAAGATAGGAAAGTGGGCGGTCATGTATTATTGTGTATGTCTGTAAGAGGAGAGATTTGAGTCTTAAGTTTAGTTTTACATCGTCACTTTTTATTGAAGTTTCTGTGCTAAGATAGGAAAGTGAGCGGTCATGTATTATTTTGTATGTCTGTAAGAGGAGAGATTTGAGTCTTAAGTTTAGTTTTACCTCGTCACTTTTTATTGAAGTTTCTGTGCAAAGATAGGAAAGTGAGCGGTCATGTATTATTTTGTATGTCTTTAAGAGGGAGATTTGAGTCTTAAGTTTAGTTTTACCTCGTCACTTTTTATTGATGTTTCTGTGCTAAGATAGGAAAGTGAGCGGTCATGTATTATTTTGTATGTCTGTAAGAGGGGAGATTTGAGTCTTAAGTTTAGTTTTACCTCGTCACTTTTTATTGAAGTTTCTGTGCTAAGATAGGAAAGTGAGCGGTCATGTATTATTTTGTATGTCTGTAAGAGAGATTTGAGTCTTAAGTTTAGTTTTACCTCGTCACTTTTTATTGAAGTTCCTGTGCCAAGATAGGAAAGTGAGCGGTCATGTATTATTTTGTATGTCTTTAAGAGGGAGATTTGAGTCTTAAGTTTAGTTTTACCTCGTCACTATTTATTGAAGTTTCTGTGCCAAGATAGGAAAGTGAGCGGTCATGTATTATTTTGTATGTCTTTAAGAGGGAGATTTGAGTCTAAAGTTAATTTTACATCGTCACTTTTTATTGAAGTTTCTGTGCCAGAATAGGAAAGTGAGCGGTCATGTATTATTTTGTGTGTCTGTAAGAGGAGATATTTGAGTCTTTAGTTTAGTTTTACCTCGTCACTTTTTATTGAAGTTTCTGTGCTAAGATAGGAAAGTGAGCGGTCATGTATTATTTTGTATGTCTGTAAGAAGAGAGATTTGAGTCTTAAGTTTAGTTTTACCTCGTCATTTTTTATTGAAATTTCTGTGCCAAGATAGGAAAGTGAGCGTCATGTATTATTTTGTATGTCTTTAAGAGGGAGATTTGAGTCTTAAGTTTAGTTTTACCTCGTCACTTTTAATTGAAGTTTCTGTGCTAAGATAGGAAAGTGAGCGGTCATGTATTATTTTGTATGTCTTTAAGAGGGAGATTTGAGTCTTAAGTTTAGTTTTACCTCGTCATTTTTTATTGAAGTTTCTGTGCCAAGATAGGAAAGTGAGCGGTCATGTATTATTTTGTATGTCTTTAAGAGGGAGATTTGAGTCTTAAGTTTAGTTTTACCTCGTCACTTTTTATTGAAGTTTCTGTGCCAAGATAGGAAAGTGAGCGGTCATGTATTATTTTGTATGTCTTTAAGAGGGAGATTTGAGTCTTAATTCTAGTTTTACCTCGTCACTTTTTATTGAAGTTTCTGTGCCAAGATAGGAAAGTGAGCGGTCATGTATTATTTTGTATGTCTTTAAGAGGGAGATTGGAGTCTTAAGTTTAGTTTTACCTCGTCACTTTTTATTGAAGTTTCTGTGCCAAGATAGGAAAGTGAGCGGTCATGTATTATTTTGTATGTCTTTAAGAGGGAGATTTGAGTCTTAAGATTAGTTTTAACTCGTCACTTGTTATTGAAGTTTCTGTAGCAAGATAGGAAGGTGAGCGGTCATGTATTATTTTGTACGTCTTTAAGAGGGAGATTTGAGTCTTAAGTTTAGTTTTACCTCGTCACTTTTTATTGAAGTTTCTGTGCAAAGATAGGAAAGTGAGCGGTCATGTATTATTTTGTATGTCTTTAAGAGGGAGATTTGAGTCTTAAGTTTAGTTTTACCTCGTCACTTTTTATTGAAGTTTCTGTGCCAAGATAGGAAAGTGAGCGGTCATGTATTATTTTGTATGTCTTTAAGAGGGAGATTTGAGTCTTAAGATTAGTTTTAACTCGTCACTTTTTATTGAAGTTTCTGTAGCAAGATAGGAAGGTGAGCGGTCATGTATTATTTTGTACGTCTTTAAGAGGGAGATTTGAGTCTTAAGTTTAGTTTTACCTCGTCACATTTAATTGAAATTTCTGTGCTAAGATAGGAAAGTGAGCAGTCTTGTATTATTTTGTATGTCTGTAAGAGGAGAGATTTGAGTCTTAAGTTTAGTTTTACCTCGTCACTTTTTATTGAAGTTTCTGTGCAAAGATAGGAAAGTGAGCGGTCATGTATTATTTTGTATGTCTTTAAGAGGGAGATTTGAGTCTTAAGTTTAGTTTTACCTCGTCACTTTTTATTGATGTTTCTGTGCTAAGATAGGAAAGTGAGCGGTCATGTATTATTTTGTATGTCTGTAAGAGGGGAGATTTGAGTCTTAAGTTTAGTTTTACCTCGTCACTTTTTATTGAAGTTTCTGTGCTAAGATAGGAAAGTGAGCGGTCATGTATTATTTTGTATGTCTGTAAGAGAGATTTGAGTCTTAAGTTTAGTTTTACCTCGTCACTTTTTATTGAAGTTCCTGTGCCAAGATAGGAAAGTGAGCGGTCATGTATTATTTTGTATGTCTTTAAGAGGGAGATTTGAGTCTTAAGTTTAGTTTTACCTCGTCACTATTTATTGAAGTTTCTGTGCCAAGATAGGAAAGTGAGCGGTCATGTATTATTTTGTATGTCTTTAAGAGGGAGATTTGAGTCTAAAGTTAATTTTACATCGTCACTTTTTATTGAAGTTTCTGTGCCAGAATAGGAAAGTGAGCGGTCATGTATTATTTTGTGTGTCTGTAAGAGGAGATATTTGAGTCTTTAGTTTAGTTTTACCTCGTCACTTTTTATTGAAGTTTCTGTGCTAAGATAGGAAAGTGAGCGGTCATGTATTATTTTGTATGTCTGTAAGAAGAGAGATTTGAGTCTTAAGTTTAGTTTTACCTCGTCATTTTTTATTGAAGTTTCTGTGCCAAGATAGGAAAGTGAGCGTCATGTATTATTTTGTATGTCTTTAAGAGGGAGATTTGAGTCTTAAGTTTAGTTTTACCTCGTCACTTTTAATTGAAGTTTCTGTGCTAAGATAGGAAAGTGGGCGGTCATGTATTATTGTGTATGTCTGTAAGAGGAGAGATTTGAGTCTTAAGTTTAGTTTTACATCGTCACTTTTTATTGAAGTTTCTGTGCTAAGATAGGAAAGTGAGCGGTCATGTATTATTTTGTATGTCTTTAAGAGGGAGATTTGAGTCTTAAGTTTAGTTTTACCTCGTCACTTTTTATTGAAGTTTCTGTGCCAAGATAGGAAAGTGAGCGGTCATATATTATTTTGTATGTCTTTAAGAGGGAGATTTGAGTCTTAAGTTTAGTTTTACCTCGTCACTTTTTATTGAAGTTTCTGTGCCAAGATAGGAAAGTGAGCGGTCATGTATTATTTTGTATGTCTTTAAGAGGGAGATTTGAGTCTTAAGATTAGTTTTACCTCGTCACTTTTTATTGAAGTTTCTGTAGGCAGATAGGAAAGTGAGCGGTCATGTATTATTTTGTATGTCTTTAAGAGGGAGATTTGAGTCTTAAGTTTAGTTTTACCTCGTCACTTTTAATTGAAGTTTCTGTGCTAAGATAGGAAAGTGGGCGGTCATGTATTATTTTGTATGTCTGTAAGAGGAGAGATTTGAGTCTTAAGTTTAGTTTTACCTCGTCATTTTTGATTGAAGTTTCTGTGCCAAGATAGGAAAGTGAGCGGTCATGTATTATTTTGTATGTCTTTAAGAGGGAGATTTGAGTCTTAAGTTTAGTTTTACCTCGTCACTTTTTATTGAAGTTTCTGTGCCAAGATAGGAAAGTGAGCGGTCATGTATTATTTTGTATGTCTTTAAGAGGGAGATTTGAGTCTTAATTCTAGTTTTACCTCGTCACTTTTTATTGAAGTTTCTGTGCCAAGATAGGAAAGTGAGCGGTCATGTATTATTTTGTATGTCTTTAAGAGGGAGATTTGAGTCTTAAGTTTAGTTTTACCTCGTCACTTTTTATTGAAGTTTCTGTGCCAAGATAGGAAAGTGAGCGGTCATGTATTATTTTGTATGTCTTTAAGAGGGAGATTTGAGTCTTAATTCTAGTTTTACCTCGTCACTTTTTATTGAAGTTTCTGTGCCAAGATAGGAAAGTGAGCGGTCATGTATTATTTTGTATGTCTTTAAGAGGGAGATTGCAGTCTTAAGTTTAGTTTTACCTCGTCACTTTTTATTGAAGTTTCTGTGCTAAGATAGGAAAGTGAGCGGTCATGTATTATTTTGTATGTCTTTAAGAGGGAGATTTGAGTCTTAAGATTAGTTTTAACTCGTCACTTGTTATTGAAGTTTCTGTAGCAAGATAGGAAGGTGAGCGGTCATGTATTATTTTGTACGTCTTTAAGAGGGAGATTTGAGTCTTAAGTTTAGTTTTACCTCGTCACTTTTTATTGAAGTTTCTGTGCAAAGATAGGAAAGTGAGCGGTCATGTATTATTTTGTATGTCTTTAAGAGGGAGATTTGAGTCTTAAGTTTAGTTTTACCTCGTCACTTTTTATTGAAGTTTCTGTGCTATGATAGGAAAGTGAGCGGTCATGTATTATTTTGTATGTCTGTAAGAGGGGAGATTTGAGTCTTAAGTTTAGTTTTACCTCGTCACTTTTTATTGAAGTTTCTGTGCCAAGATAGGAAAGTGAGCGGTCATGTATTATTTTGTATGTCTTTAAGAGGGAGATTTGAGTCTTAAGATTAGTTTTAACTCGTCACTTTTTATTGAAGTTTCTGTAGCAAGATAGCAAGGTGAGCGGTCATGTATTATTTTGTACGTCTTTAAGAGGGAGATTTGAGTCTTAAGTTTAGTTTTACCTCGTCACATTTAATTGAAATTTCTGTGCTAAGATAGGAAAGTGAGCAGTCATGTATTATTTTGTATGTCTGTAAGAGGAGAGATTTGAGTCTTAAGTTTAGTTTTACCTCGTCACTTTTTATTGAAGTTTCTGTGCAAAGATAGGAAAGTGAGCGGTCATGTATTATTTTGTATGTCTTTAAGAGGGAGATTTGAGTCTTAAGTTTAGTTTTACCTCGTCACTTTTTATTGAAGTTTCTGTGCTAAGATAGGAAAGTGAGCGGTCATGTATTATTTTGTATGTCTGTAAGAGGGGAGATTTGAGTCTTAAGTTTAGTTTTAACTCGTCACTTTTTATTGAAGTTTCTGTGCTAAGATAGGAAAGTGAGCGGTCATGTATTATTTTGTATGTCTTTAAGAGGGAGATTTGAGTCTTAAGTTTAGTTTTACCTCGTCACTATTTATTGAAGTTTCTGTGCCAAGATAGGAAAGTGAGCGGTCATGTATTATTTTGTATGTCTTTAAGAGGGAGATTTGAGTCTAAAGTTAATTTTACATCGTCACTTTTTATTGAAGTTTCTGTGCCAGAATAGGAAAGTGAGCGGTCATGTATTATTTTGTGTGTCTGTAAGAGGAGATATTTGAGTCTTTAGTTTAGTTTTACCTCGTCACTTTTTATTGAAGTTTCTGTGCTAAGATAGGAAAGTGAGCGGTCATGTATTATTTTGTATGTCTGTAAGAAGAGAGATTTGAGTCTTAAGTTTAGTTTTACCTCGTCATTTTTTATTGAAGTTTCTGTGCCAAGATAGGAAAGTGAGCGTCATGTATTATTTTGTATGTCTTTAAGAGGGAGATTTGAGTCTTAAGTTTAGTTTTACCTCGTCACTTTTAATTGAAGTTTCTGTGCTAAGATAGGAAAGTGGGCGGTCATGTATTATTGTGTATGTCTGTAAGAGGAGAGATTTGAGTCTTAAGTTTAGTTTTACATCGTCACTTTTTATTGAAGTTTCTGTGCTAAGATAGGAAAGTGAGCGGTCATGTATTATTTTGTATGTCTTTAAGAGGGAGATTTGAGTCTTAAGCTTAGTTTTACCTCGTCACTTTTTATTGAAGTTTCTGTGCCAAGATAGGAAAGTGAGCGGTCATATATTATTTTGTATGTCTTTAAGAGGGAGATTTGAGTCTTAAGTTTAGTTTTACCTCGTCACTTTTTATTGAAGTTTCTGTGCCAAGATAGGAAAGTGAGCGGTCATGTATTATTTTGTATGTCTTTAAGAGGGAGATTTGAGTCTTAAGATTAGTTTTACCTCGTCACTTTTTATTGAAGTTTCTGTAGGCAGATAGGAAAGTGAGCGGTCATGTATTATTTTGTATGTCTTTAAGAGGGAGATTTGAGTCTTAAGTTTAGTTTTACCTCGTCACTTTTAATTGAAGTTTCTGTGCTAAGATAGGAAAGTGGGCGGTCATGTATTATTTTGTATGTCTGTAAGAGGAGAGATTTGAGTCTTAAGTTTAGTTTTACCTCGTCATTTTTTATTGAAGTTTCTGTGCCAAGATAGGAAAGTGAGCGGTCATGTATTATTTTGTATGTCTTTAAGAGGGAGATTTGAGTCTTAAGTTTAGTTTTACCTCGTCACTTTTTATTGAAGTTTCTGTGCCAAGATAGGAAAGTGAGCGGTCATGTATTATTTTGTATGTCTTTAAGAGGGAGATTTGAGTCTTAATTCTAGTTTTACCTCGTCACTTTTTATTGAAGTTTCTGTGCCAAGATAGGAAAGTGAGCGGTCATGTATTATTTTGTACGTCTTTAAGAGGGAGATTTGAGTCTTAAGTTTAGTTTTACCTCGTCACATTTAATTGAAGTTTCTGTGCTAAGATAGGAAAGTGAGCAGTCATGTATTATTTTGTATGTCTGTAAGAGGAGAGATTTGAGTCTTAAGTTTAGTTTTACCTCGTCACTTTTTATTGAAGTTTCTGTGCAAAGATAGGAAAGTGAGCGGTCATGTATTATTTTGTATGTCTTTAAGAGGGAGATTTGAGTCTTAAGATTAGTTTTAACTCGTCACTTTTTATTGAAGTTTCTGTAGCAAGATAGGAAGGTGAGCGGTCATGTATTATTTTGTACGTCTTTAAGAGGGAGATTTGAGTCTTAAGTTTAGTTTTACCTCGTCACATTTAATTGAAGTTTCTGTGCTAAGATAGGAAAGTGAGCAGTCATGTATTATTTTGTATGTCTGTAAGAGGAGAGATTTGAGTCTTAAGTTTAGTTTTACCTCGTCACTTTTTATTGAAGTTTCTGTGCAAAGATAGGAAAGTGAGCGGTCATGTATTATTTTGTATGTCTTTAAGAGGGAGATTTGAGTCTTAAGCTTAGTTTTACCTCGTCACTTTTTATTGAAGTTTCTGTGCTAAGATAGGAAAGTGAGCGGTCATGTATTATTTTGTATGTCTGTAAGAGGGGAGATTTGAGTCTTAAATTTAGTTTTACCTCGTCACTTTTTATTGAAGTTTCTGTGCTAAGATAGGAAAGTGAGCGGTCATGTATTATTTTGTATGTCTGTAAGAAGAGAGATTTGAGTCTTAAGTTTAGTTTTACCTCGTCATTTTTTATTGAAGTTTCTGTGCCAAGATAGGAAAGTGAGCGTCATGTATTATTTTGTATGTCTTTAAGAGGGAGATTTGAGTCTTAAGTTTAGTTTTACCTCGTCACTTTTAATTGAAGTTTCTGTGCTAAGATAGGAAAGTGGGCGGTCATGTATTATTGTGTATGTCTGTAAGAGGAGAGATTTGAGTCTTAAGTTTAGTTTTACATCGTCACTTTTTATTGAAGTTTCTGTGCTAAGATAGGAAAGTGAGCGGTCATGTATTATTTTGTATGTCTTTAAGAGGGAGATTTGAGTCTTAAGCTTAGTTTTACCTCGTCACTTTTTATTGAAGTTTCTGTGCCAAGATAGGAAAGTGAGCGGTCATATATTATGTTGTATGTCTTTAAGAGGGAGATTTGAGTCTTAAGTTTAGTTTTACCTCGTCACTTTTTATTGAAGTTTCTGTGCCAAGATAGGAAAGTGAGCGGTCATGTATTATTTTGTATGTCTTTAAGAGGGAGATTTGAGTCTTAAGATTAGTTTTACCTCGTCACTTTTTATTGAAGTTTCTGTAGGCAGATAGGAAAGTGAGCGGTCATGTATTATTTTGTATGTCTTTAAGAGGGAGATTTGAGTCTTAAGTTTAGTTTTACCTCGTCACTTTTAATTGAAGTTTCTGTGCTAAGATAGGAAAGTGGGCGGTCATGTATTATTTTGTATGTCTGTAAGAGGAGAGATTTGAGTCTTAAGTTTAGTTTTACCTCGTCACTTTTTATTGAAGTTTCTGTGCCAAGATAGGAAAGTGAGCGGTCATGTATTATTTTGTATGTCTTTAAGAGGGAGATTTGAGTCTTAAGTTTAGTTTTACCTCGTCACTTTTTATTGAAGTTTCTGTGCCAAGATAGGAAAGTGAGCGGTCATGTATTATTTTGTATGTCTTTAAGAGGGAGATTTGAGTCTTAATTCTAGTTTTACCTCGTCACTTTTTATTGAAGTTTCTGTGCCAAGATAGGAAAGTGAGCGGTCATGTATTATTTTGTATGTCTTTAAGAGGGAGATTTGAGTCTTAAGTTTAGTTTTACCTCGTCACTTTTTATTGAAGTTTCTGTGCCAAGATAGGAAAGTGAGCGGTCATGTATTATTTTGTATGTCTTTAAGAGGGAGATTTGAGTCTTAATTCTAGTTTTACCTCGTCACTTTTTATTGAAGTTTCTGTGCCAAGATAGGAAAGTGAGCGGTCATGTATTATTTTGTATGTCTTTAAGAGGGAGATTGCAGTCTTAAGTTTAGTTTTACCTCGTCACTTTTTATTGAAGTTTCTGTGCTAAGATAGGAAAGTGAGCGGTCATGTATTATTTTGTATGTCTTTAAGAGGGAGATTTGAGTCTTAAGATTAGTTTTAACTCGTCACTTGTTATTGAAGTTTCTGTAGCAAGATAGGAAGGTGAGCGGTCATGTATTATTTTGTACGTCTTTAAGAGGGAGATTTGAGTCTTAAGTTTAGTTTTACCTCGTCACTTTTTATTGAAGTTTCTGTGCAAAGATAGGAAAGTGAGCGGTCATGTATTATTTTGTATGTCTTTAAGAGGGAGATTTGAGTCTTAAGTTTAGTTTTACCTCGTCACTTTTTATTGAAGTTTCTGTGCTATGATAGGAAAGTGAGCGGTCATGTATTATTTTGTATGTCTGTAAGAGGAGAGATTTGAGTCTTAAGTTTAGTTTTACCTCGTCACTTTTTATTGAAGTTTCTGTGCAAAGATAGGAAAGTGAGCGGTCATGTATTATTTTGTATGTCTTTAAGAGGGAGATTTGAGTCTTAAGCTTAGTTTTACCTCGTCACTTTTTATTGAAGTTTCTGTGCTAAGATAGGAAAGTGAGCGGTCATGTATTATTTTGTATGTCTGTAAGAGGGGAGATTTGAGTCTTAAATTTAGTTTTACCTCGTCACTTTTTATTGAAGTTTCTGTGCTAAGATAGGAAAGTGAGCGGTCATGTATTATTTTGTATGTCTGTAAGAAGAGAGATTTGAGTCTTAAGTTTAGTTTTACCTCGTCATTTTTTATTGAAGTTTCTGTGCCAAGATAGGAAAGTGAGCGTCATGTATTATTTTGTATGTCTTTAAGAGGGAGATTTGAGTCTTAAGTTTAGTTTTACCTCGTCACTTTTAATTGAAGTTTCTGTGCTAAGATAGGAAAGTGGGCGGTCATGTATTATTGTGTATGTCTGTAAGAGGAGAGATTTGAGTCTTAAGTTTAGTTTTACATCGTCACTTTTTATTGAAGTTTCTGTGCTAAGATAGGAAAGTGAGCGGTCATGTATTATTTTGTATGTCTTTAAGAGGGAGATTTGAGTCTTAAGCTTAGTTTTACCTCGTCACTTTTTATTGAAGTTTCTGTGCCAAGATAGGAAAGTGAGCGGTCATATATTATGTTGTATGTCTTTAAGAGGGAGATTTGAGTCTTAAGTTTAGTTTTACCTCGTCACTTTTTATTGAAGTTTCTGTGCCAAGATAGGAAAGTGAGCGGTCATGTATTATTTTGTATGTCTTTAAGAGGGAGATTTGAGTCTTAAGATTAGTTTTACCTCGTCACTTTTTATTGAAGTTTCTGTAGGCAGATAGGAAAGTGAGCGGTCATGTATTATTTTGTATGTCTTTAAGAGGGAGATTTGAGTCTTAAGTTTAGTTTTACCTCGTCACTTTTAATTGAAGTTTCTGTGCTAAGATAGGAAAGTGGGCGGTCATGTATTATTTTGTATGTCTGTAAGAGGAGAGATTTGAGTCTTAAGTTTAGTTTTACCTCGTCACTTTTTATTGAAGTTTCTGTGCCAAGATAGGAAAGTGAGCGGTCATGTATTATTTTGTATGTCTTTAAGAGGGAGATTTGAGTCTTAAGTTTAGTTTTACCTCGTCACTTTTTATTGAAGTTTCTGTGCCAAGATAGGAAAGTGAGCGGTCATGTATTATTTTGTATGTCTTTAAGAGGGAGATTTGAGTCTTAATTCTAGTTTTACCTCGTCACTTTTTATTGAAGTTTCTGTGCCAAGATAGGAAAGTGAGCGGTCATGTATTATTTTGTATGTCTTTAAGAGGGAGATTTGAGTCTTAAGTTTAGTTTTACCTCGTCACTTTTTATTGAAGTTTCTGTGCCAAGATAGGAAAGTGAGCGGTCATGTATTATTTTGTATGTCTTTAAGAGGGAGATTTGAGTCTTAATTCTAGTTTTACCTCGTCACTTTTTATTGAAGTTTCTGTGCCAAGATAGGAAAGTGAGCGGTCATGTATTATTTTGTATGTCTTTAAGAGGGAGATTGCAGTCTTAAGTTTAGTTTTACCTCGTCACTTTTTATTGAAGTTTCTGTGCTAAGATAGGAAAGTGAGCGGTCATGTATTATTTTGTATGTCTTTAAGAGGGAGATTTGAGTCTTAAGATTAGTTTTAACTCGTCACTTGTTATTGAAGTTTCTGTAGCAAGATAGGAAGGTGAGCGGTCATGTATTATTTTGTACGTCTTTAAGAGGGAGATTTGAGTCTTAAGTTTAGTTTTACCTCGTCACTTTTTATTGAAGTTTCTGTGCAAAGATAGGAAAGTGAGCGGTCATGTATTATTTTGTATGTCTTTAAGAGGGAGATTTGAGTCTTAAGTTTAGTTTTACCTCGTCACTTTTTATTGAAGTTTCTGTGCTATGATAGGAAAGTGAGCGGTCATGTATTATTTTGTATGTCTGTAAGAGGGGAGATTTGAGTCTTAAGTTTAGTTTTACCTCGTCACTTTTTATTGAAGTTTCTGTGCCAAGATAGGAAAGTGAGCGGTCATGTATTATTTTGTATGTCTTTAAGAGGGAGATTTGAGTCTTAAGATTAGTTTTAACTCGTCACTTTTTATTGAAGTTTCTGTAGCAAGATAGGAAGGTGAGCGGTCATGTATTATTTTGTACGTCTTTAAGAGGGAGATTTGAGTCTTAAGTTTAGTTTTACCTCGTCACATTTAATTGAAGTTTCTGTGCTAAGATAGGAAAGTGAGCAGTCATGTATTATTTTGTATGTCTGTAAGAGGAGAGATTTGAGTCTTAAGTTTAGTTTTACCTCGTCACTTTTTATTGAAGTTTCTGTGCAAAGATAGGAAAGTGAGCGGTCATGTATTATTTTGTATGTCTTTAAGAGGGAGATTTGAGTCTTAAGCTTAGTTTTACCTCGTCACTTTTTATTGAAGTTTCTGTGCTAAGATAGGAAAGTGAGCGGTCATGTATTATTTTGTATGTCTGTAAGAGGGGAGATTTGAGTCTTAAATTTAGTTTTACCTCGTCACTTTTTATTGAAGTTTCTGTGCTAAGATAGGAAAGTGAGCGGTCATGTATTATTTTGTATGTCTGTAAGAGAGATTTGAGTCTTAAGTTTAGTTTTACCTCGTCACTTTTTATTGAAGTTCCTGTGCCAAGATAGGAAAGTGAGCGGTCATGTATTATTTTGTATGTCTTTAAGAGGGAGATTTGAGTCTAAAGTTAATTTTACATCGTCACTTTTTATTGAAGTTTCTGTGCCAGAATAGGAAAGTGAGCGGTCATGTATTATTTTGTGTGTCTGTAAGAGGAGATATTTGAGTCTTTAGTTTAGTTTTACCTCGTCACTTTTTATTGAAGTTTCTGTGCTAAGATAGGAAAGTGAGCGGTCATGTATTATTTTGTATGTCTGTAAGAAGAGAGATTTGAGTCTTAAGTTTAGTTTTACCTCGTCATTTTTTATTGAAGTTTCTGTGCCAAGATAGGAAAGTGAGCGTCATGTATTATTTTGTATGTCTTTAAGAGGGAGATTTGAGTCTTAAGTTTAGTTTTACCTCGTCACTTTTAATTGAAGTTTCTGTGCTAAGATAGGAAAGTGGGCGGTCATGTATTATTGTGTATGTCTGTAAGAGGAGAGATTTGAGTCTTAAGTTTAGTTTTACATCGTCACTTTTTATTGAAGTTTCTGTGCCAAGATAGGAAAGTGAGCGGTCATATATTATTTTGTATGTCTTTAAGAGGGAGATTTGAGTCTTAAGATTAGTTTTACCTCGTCACTTTTTATTGAAGTTTCTGTGCCAAGATAGGAAAGTGAGCGGTCATGTATTATTTTGTATGTCTTTAAGAGGGAGATTTGAGTCTTAAGATTAGTTTTACCTCGTCACTCTTTATTGAAGTTTCTGTAGGCAGATAGGAAAGTGAGCGGTCATGTATTATTTTGTATGTCTTTAAGAGGGAGATTTGAGTCTTAAGTTTAGTTTTACCTCGTCACTTTTAATTGAAGTTTCTGTGCTAAGATAGGAAAGTGGGCGGTCATGTATTATTTTGTATGTCTGTAAGAGGAGAGATTTGAGTCTTAAGTTTAGTTTTACCTCGTCATTTTTTATTGAAGTTTCTGTGCCAAGATAGGAAAGTGAGCGGTCATGTATTATTTTGTATGTCTTTAAGAGGGAGATTTGAGTCTTAAGATTAGTTTTAACTCGTCACTTGTTATTGAAGTTTCTGTAGCAAGATAGGAAGGTGAGCGGTCATGTATTATTTTGTACGTCTTTAAGAGGGAGATTTGAGTCTTAAGTTTAGTTTTACCTCGTCACTTTTTATTGAAGTTTCTGTGCAAAGATAGGAAAGTGAGCGGTCATGTATTATTTTGTATGTCTTTAAGAGGGAGATTTGAGTCTTAAGTTTAGTTTTACCTCGTCACTTTTTATTGAAGTTTCTGTGCTATGATAGGAAAGTGAGCGGTCATGTATTATTTTGTATGTCTGTAAGAGGGGAGATTTGAGTCTTAAGTTTAGTTTTACCTCGTCACTTTTTATTGAAGTTTCTGTGCCAAGATAGGAAAGTGAGCGGTCATGTATTATTTTGTATGTCTTTAAGAGGGAGATTTGAGTCTTAAGATTAGTTTTAACTCGTCACTTTTTATTGAAGTTTCTGTAGCAAGATAGGAAGGTGAGCGGTCATGTATTATTTTGTACGTCTTTAAGAGGGAGATTTGAGTCTTAAGTTTAGTTTTACCTCGTCACATTTAATTGAAGTTTCTGTGCTAAGATAGGAAAGTGAGCAGTCATGTATTATTTTGTATGTCTGTAAGAGGAGAGATTTGAGTCTTAAGTTTAGTTTTACCTCGTCACTTTTTATTGAAGTTTCTGTGCAAAGATAGGAAAGTGAGCGGTCATGTATTATTTTGTATGTCTTTAAGAGGGAGATTTGAGTCTTAAGCTTAGTTTTACCTCGTCACTTTTTATTGAAGTTTCTGTGCTAAGATAGGAAGGTGAGCGGTCATGTATTATTTTGTATGTCTGTAAGAGGGGAGATTTGAGTCTTAAATTTAGTTTTACCTCGTCACTTTTTATTGAAGTTTCTGTGCTAAGATAGGAAAGTGAGCGGTCATGTATTATTTTGTATGTCTGTAAGAGAGATTTGAGTCTTAAGTTTAGTTTTACCTCGTCACTTTTTATTGAAGTTCCTGTGCCAAGATAGGAAAGTGAGCGGTCATGTATTATTTTGTATGTCTTTAAGAGGGAGATTTGAGTCTTAAGTTTAGTTTTACCTCGTCACTATTTATTGAAGTTTCTGTGCCAAGATAGGAAAGTGAGCGGTCATGTATTATTTTGTATGTCTTTAAGAGGGAGATTTGAGTCTAAAGTTAATTTTACATCGTCACTTTTTATTGAAGTTTCTGTGCCAGAATAGGAAAGTGAGCGGTCATGTATTATTTTGTGTGTCTGTAAGAGGAGATATTTGAGTCTTTAGTTTAGTTTTACCTCGTCACTTTTTATTGAAGTTTCTGTGCTAAGATAGGAAAGTGAGCGGTCATGTATTATTTTGTATGTCTGTAAGAAGAGAGATTTGAGTCTTAAGTTTAGTTTTACCTCGTCATTTTTTATTGAAGTTTCTGTGCCAAGATAGGAAAGTGAGCGTCATGTATTATTTTGTATGTCTTTAAGAGGGAGATTTGAGTCTTAAGTTTAGTTTTACCTCGTCACTTTTAATTGAAGTTTCTGTGCTAAGATAGGAAAGTGGGCGGTCATGTATTATTGTGTATGTCTGTAAGAGGAGAGATTTGAGTCTTAAGTTTAGTTTTACATCGTCACTTTTTATTGAAGTTTCTGTGCCAAGATAGGAAAGTGAGCGGTCATATATTATTTTGTATGTCTTTAAGAGGGAGATTTGAGTCTTAAGATTAGTTTTACCTCGTCACTTTTTATTGAAGTTTCTGTGCCAAGATAGGAAAGTGAGCGGTCATGTATTATTTTGTATGTCTTTAAGAGGGAGATTTGAGTCTTAAGATTAGTTTTACCTCGTCACTTTTTATTGAAGTTTCTGTAGGCAGATAGGAAAGTGAGCGGTCATGTATTATTTTGTATGTCTTTAAGAGGGAGATTTGAGTCTTAAGTTTAGTTTTACCTCGTCACTTTTAATTGAAGTTTCTGTGCTAAGATAGGAAAGTGGGCGGTCATGTATTATTTTGTATGTCTGTAAGAGGAGAGATTTGAGTCTTAAGTTTAGTTTTACCTCGTCATTTTTTATTGAAGTTTCTGTGCCAAGATAGGAAAGTGAGCGGTCATGTATTATTTTGTATGTCTTTAAGAGGGAGATTTGAGTCTTAAGTTTAGTTTTACCTCGTCACTTTTTATTGAAGTTTCTGTGCCAAGATAGGAAAGTGAGCGGTCATGTATTATTTTGTATGTCTTTAAGAGGGAGATTTGAGTCTTAATTCTAGTTTTACCTCGTCACTTTTTATTGAAGTTTCTGTGCCAAGATAGGAAAGTGAGCGGTCATGTATTATTTTGTATGTCTTTAAGAGGGAGATTTGAGTCTTAAGTTTAGTTTTACCTCGTCACTTTTTATTGAAGTTTCTGTGCCAAGATAGGAAAGTGAGCGGTCATGTATTATTTTGTATGTCTTTAAGAGGGAGATTTGAGTCTTAAGATTAGTTTTAACTCGTCACTTTTTATTGAAGTTTCTGTAGCAAGATAGGAAGGTGAGCGGTCATGTATTATTTTGTACGTCTTTAATAGGGAGATTTGAGTCTTAAGTTTAGTTTTACCTCGTCACATTTAATTGAAGTTTCTGTGCTAAGATAGGAAAGTGAGCAGTCATGTATTATTTTGTATGTCTGTAAGAGGAGAGATTTGAGTCTTAAGTTTAGTTTTACCTCGTCACTTTTTATTGAAGTTTCTGTGCAAAGATAGGAAAGTGAGCGGTCATGTATTATTTTGTATGTCTTTAAGAGGGAGATTTGAGTCTTAAGTTTAGTTTTACCTCGTCACTTTTTATTGAAGTTTCTGTGCTAAGATAGGAAAGTGAGCGGTCATGTATTATTTTGTATGTCTTTAAGAGGGAGATTTGAGTCTTAAGTTTAGTTTTACCTCGTCACTATTTATTGAAGTTTCTGTGCCAAGATAGGAAAGTGAGCGGTCATGTATTATTTTGTATGTCTTTAAGAGGGAGATTTGAGTCTAAAGTTAATTTTACATCGTCACTTTTTATTGAAGTTTCTGTGCCAGAATAGGAAAGTGAGCGATCATGTATTATTTTGTGTGTCTGTAAGAGGAGATATTTGAGTCTTAAGTTTAGTTTTACCTCGTCACTTTTTATTGAAGTTTCTGTGCTAAGATAGGAAAGTGAGCGGTCATGTATTATTTTGTATGTCTGTAAGAGGAGAGATTTGAGTCTTAAGTTTAGTTTTACCTCGTCATTTTTTATTGAAGTTTCTGTGCCAAGATAGGAAAGTGAGCGTCATGTATTATTTTGTATGTCTTTAAGAGGGAGATTTGAGTCTTAAGTTTAGTTTTACCTCGTCACTTTTAATTGAAGTTTCTGTGCTAAGATAGGAAAGTGGGCGGTCATGTATTATTTTGTATGTCTGTAAGAGGAGAGATTTGAGTCTTAAGTTTAGTTTTACCTCGTCACTTTTTATTGAAGTTTCTGTGCTAAGATAGGAAAGTGAGCGGTCATGTATTATTTTGTATGTCTTTAAGAGGGAGATTTGAGTCTTAAGTTTAGTTTTACCTCGTCACTTTTTATTGAAGTTTCTGTGCCAAGATAGGAAAGTGGGCGGTCATATATTATTTTGTATGTCTTTAAGAGGGAGATTTGAGTCTTAAGCTTAGTTTTACCTCGTCACTTTTTATTGAAGTTTCTGTGCCAAGATAGGAAAGTGAGCGGTCATGTATTATTTTGTATGTCTTTAAGAGGGAGATTTGAGTCTTAAGTTTAGTTTTACCTCGTCACTTTTATTGAAGTTTCTGTGCCAAGATAGGAAAGTAAGCGGTCATGTATTATTTTGTATGTCTTTAAGAGGGAGATTTGAGTCTTAAGTCTAGTTTTACCTCGTCACTTTTTATTGAAGTTTCTGTAGGCAGATAGGAAAGTGAGCGGTCATGTATTATTTTGTATGTCTTTAAGAGGGAGATTTGAGTCTTAAGTTTAGTTTTACCTCGTCACTTTTAATTGAAGTTTCTGTGCTAAGATAGGGAAGTGAGCGGTCATGTATTATTTTGTATGTCTGTAAGAGGAGAGATTTGAGTCTTAAGTTTAGTTTTACCTCGTCATTTTTTATTGAAGTTTCTGTGCCAAGATAGGAAAGTGAGCGGTCATGTATTATTTTGTATGTCTTTAAGAGGGAGATTTGAGTCTTAAGTTTAGTTTTACCTCGTCACTTTTAATTGAAGTTTCTGTGCTAAGATAGGAAAGTGGGCGGTCATGTATTATTTTGTATGTCTGTAAGAGGAGAGATTTGAGTCTTAAGTTTAGTTTTACCTCGTCACTTTTTATTGAAGTTTCTGTGCTAAGATAGGAAAGTGAGCGGTCATGTATTATTTTGTATGTCTTTAAGAGGGAAATTTGAGTCTTAAGCTTAGTTTTACCTCGTCACTTTTTATTGAAGTTTCTGTGCCAAGATAGGAAAGTGAGCGGTCATGTATTATTTTGTATGTCTTTAAGAGGGAGATTTGAGTCTTAAGTTTAGTTTTACCTCGTCACTTTTATTGAAGTTTCTGTGCCAAGATAGGAAAGTGAGCGGTCATGTATTATTTTGTATGTCTTTAAGAGGGAGATTTGAGTCTTAAGTTTAGTTTTACCTCGTCACTTTTTATTGAAGTTTCTGTGCTAAGATAGGAAAGTGAGCGGTCATGTATTATTTTGTATGTCTGTAAGAGGGGAGATTTGAATCTTAAGTTTAGTTTTACCTCGTCACTTTTTATTGAAGTTTCTGTGCTAAGATAGGAAAGTGAGCGGTCATGTATTATTTTGTATGTCTGTAAGAGAGATTTGAGTCTTAAGTTTAGTTTTACCTCGTCACTTTTTATTGAAGTTCCTGTGCCAAGATAGGAAAGTGAGCGGTCATGTATTATTTTGTATGTCTTTAAGAGGGAGATTTGAGTCTTAAGTTTAGTTTTACCTCGTCACTTTTTATTGAAGTTTCTGTGCCAAGATAGGAAAGTGAGCGGTCATATATTATTTTGTATGTCTTTAAGAGGGAGATTTGAGTCTTAAGTTTAGTTTTACCTCGTCACTTTTTATTGAAGTTTCTGTGCCAAGATAGGAAAGTGAGCGGTCATGTATTATTTTGTATGTCTTTAAGAGGGAGATTTGAGTCTTAAGATTAGTTTTACCTCGTCACTTTTTATTGAAGTTTCTGTAGGCAGATAGGAAAGTGAGCGGTCATGTATTATTTTGTATGTCTTTAAGAGGGAGATTTGAGTCTTAAGTTTAGTTTTACCTCGTCACTTTTAATTGAAGTTTCTGTGCTAAGATAGGAAAGTGGGCGGTCATGTATTATTTTGTATGTCTGTAAGAGGAGAGATTTGAGTCTTAAGTTTAGTTTTACCTCGTCATTTTTTATTGAAGTTTCTGTGCCAAGATAGGAAAGTGAGCGGTCATGTATTATTTTGTATGTCTTTAAGAGGGAGATTTGAGTCTTAAGTTTAGTTTTACCTCGTCACTTTTTATTGAAGTTTCTGTGCCAAGATAGGAAAGTGAGCGGTCATGTATTATTTTGTATGTCTTTAAGAGGGAGATTTGAGTCTTAATTCTAGTTTTACCTCGTCACTTTTTATTGAAGTTTCTGTGCCAAGATAGGAAAGTGAGCGGTCATGTATTATTTTGTATGTCTTTAAGAGGGAGATTTGAGTCTTAAGTTTAGTTTTACCTCGTCACTTTTTATTGAAGTTTCTGTGCCAAGATAGGAAAGTGAGCGGTCATGTATTATTTTGTATGTCTTTAAGAGGGAGATTTGAGTCTTAATTCTAGTTTTACCTCGTCACTTTTTATTGAAGTTTCTGTGCCAAGATAGGAAAGTGAGCGGTCATGTATTATTTTGTATGTCTTTAAGAGGGAGATTTGAGTCTTAAGATTAGTTTTAACTCGTCACTTTTTATTGAAGTTTCTGTAGCAAGATAGGAAGGTGAGCGGTCATGTATTATTTTGTACGTCTTTAAGAGGGAGATTTGAGTCTTAAGTTTAGTTTTACCTCGTCACATTTAATTGAAGTTTCTGTGCTAAGATAGGAAAGTGAGCAGTCATGTATTATTTTGTATGTCTGTAAGAGGAGAGATTTGAGTCTTAAGTTTAGTTTTACCTCGTCACTTTTTATTGAAGTTTCTGTGCAAAGATAGGAAAGTGAGCGGTCATGTATTATTTTGTATGTCTTTAAGAGGGAGATTTGAGTCTTAAGTTTAGTTTTACCTCGTCACTTTTTATTGAAGTTTCTGTGCTAAGATAGGAAAGTGAGCGGTCATGTATTATTTTGTATGTCTGTAAGAAGAGAGATTTGAGTCTTAAGTTTAGTTTTACCTCGTCATTTTTTATTGAAGTTTCTGTGCCAAGATAGGAAAGTGAGCGTCATGTATTATTTTGTATGTCTTTAAGAGGGAGATTTGAGTCTTAAGTTTAGTTTTACCTCGTCACTTTTAATTGAAGTTTCTGTGCTAAGATAGGAAAGTGGGCGGTCATGTATTATTTTGTATGTCTGTAAGAGGAGAGATTTGAGTCTTAAGTTTAGTTTTACCTCGTCACTTTTTATTGAAGTTTCTGTGCTAAGATAGGAAAGTGAGCGGTCATGTATTATTTTGTATGTCTTTAAGAGGGAGATTTGAGTCTTAAGTTTAGTTTTACCTCGTCACTTTTTATTGAAGTTTCTGTGCCAAGATAGGAAAGTGGGCGGTCATATATTATTTTGTATGTCTTTAAGAGGGAGATTTGAGTCTTAAGCTTAGTTTTACCTCGTCACTTTTTATTGAAGTTTCTGTGCCAAGATAGGAAAGTGAGCGGTCATGTATTATTTTGTATGTCTTTAAGAGGGAGATTTGAGTCTTAAGTTTAGTTTTACCTCGTCACTTTTATTGAAGTTTCTGTGCCAAGATAGGAAAGTAAGCGGTCATGTATTATTTTGTATGTCTTTAAGAGGGAGATTTGAGTCTTAAGTCTAGTTTTACCTCGTCACTTTTTATTGAAGTTTCTGTAGGCAGATAGGAAAGTGAGCGGTCATGTATTATTTTGTATGTCTTTAAGAGGGAGATTTGAGTCTTAAGTTTAGTTTTACCTCGTCACTTTTAATTGAAGTTTCTGTGCTAAGATAGGGAAGTGAGCGGTCATGTATTATTTTGTATGTCTGTAAGAGGAGAGATTTGAGTCTTAAGTTTAGTTTTACCTCGTCATTTTTTATTGAAGTTTCTGTGCCAAGATAGGAAAGTGAGCGGTCATGTATTATTTTGTATGTCTTTAAGAGGGAGATTTGAGTCTTAAGTTTAGTTTTACCTCGTCACTTTTAATTGAAGTTTCTGTGCTAAGATAGGAAAGTGGGCGGTCATGTATTATTTTGTATGTCTGTAAGAGGAGAGATTTGAGTCTTAAGTTTAGTTTTACCTCGTCACTTTTTATTGAAGTTTCTGTGCTAAGATAGGAAAGTGAGCGGTCATGTATTATTTTGTATGTCTTTAAGAGGGAAATTTGAGTCTTAAGCTTAGTTTTACCTCGTCACTTTTTATTGAAGTTTCTGTGCCAAGATAGGAAAGTGAGCGGTCATGTATTATTTTGTATGTCTTTAAGAGGGAGATTTGAGTCTTAAGTTTAGTTTTACCTCGTCACTTTTATTGAAGTTTCTGTGCCAAGATAGGAAAGTGAGCGGTCATGTATTATTTTGTATGTCTTTAAGAGGGAGATTTGAGTCTTAAGTTTAGTTTTACCTCGTCACTTTTTATTGAAGTTTCTGTGCTAAGATAGGAAAGTGAGCGGTCATGTATTATTTTGTATGTCTGTAAGAGGGGAGATTTGAGTCTTAAGTTTAGTTTTACCTCGTCACTTTTTATTGAAGTTTCTGTGCTAAGATAGGAAAGTGAGCGGTCATGTATTATTTTGTATGTCTGTAAGAGAGATTTGAGTCTTAAGTTTAGTTTTACCTCGTCACTTTTTATTGAAGTTCCTGTGCCAAGATAGGAAAGTGAGCGGTCATGTATTATTTTGTATGTCTTTAAGAGGGAGATTTGAGTCTTAAGTTTAGTTTTACCTCGTCACTATTTATTGAAGTTTCTGTGCCAAGATAGGAAAGTGAGCGGTCATGTATTATTTTGTATGTCTTTAAGAGGGAGATTTGAGTCTAAAGTTAATTTTACATCGTCACTTTTTATTGAAGTTTCTGTGCCAGAATAGGAAAGTGAGCGGTCATGTATTATTTTGTGTGTCTGTAAGAGGAGATATTTGAGTCTTAAGTTTAGTTTTACCTCGTCATTTTTTATTGAAGTTTCTGTGCCAAGATAGGAAAGTGAGCGTCATGTATTATTTTGTATGTCTTTAAGAGGGAGATTTGAGTCTTAAGTTTAGTTTTACCTCGTCACTTTTAATTGAAGTTTCTGTGCTAAGATAGGAAAGTGGGCGGTCATGTATTATTTTGTATGTCTGTAAGAGGAGAGATTTGAGTCTTAAGTTTAGTTTTACCTCGTCACTTTTTATTGAAGTTTCTGTGCTAAGATAGGAAAGTGAGCGGTCATGTATTATTTTGTATGTCTTTAAGAGGGAGATTTGAGTCTTAAGTTTAGTTTTACCTCGTCACTTTTTATTGAAGTTTCTGTGCCAAGATAGGAAAGTGAGCGGTCATATATTATTTTGTATGTCTTTAAGAGGGAGATTTGAGTCTTAAGTTTAGTTTTACCTCGTCACTTTTTATTGAAGTTTCTGTGCCAAGATAGGAGAGTGAGCGGTCATGTATTATTTTGTATGTCTTTAAGAGGGAGATTTGAGTCTTAATTCTAGTTTTACCTCGTCACTTTTTATTGAAGTTTCTGTGCCAAGATAGGAAAGTGAGCGGTCATGTATTATTTTGTATGTCTTTAAGAGGGAGATTTGAGTCTTAAGATTAGTTTTAACTCGTCACTTTTTATTGAAGTTTCTGTAGCAAGATAGGAAGGTGAGCGGTCATGTATTATTTTGTACGTCTTTAAGAGGGAGATTTGAGTCTTAAGTTTAGTTTTACCTCGTCACATTTAATTGAAGTTTCTGTGCTAAGATAGGAAAGTGAGCAGTCATGTATTATTTTGTATGTCTGTAAGAGGAGAGATTTGAGTCTTAAGTTTAGTTTTACCTCGTCACTTTTTATTGAAGTTTCTGTGCAAAGATAGGAAAGTGAGCGGTCATGTATTATTTTGTATGTCTTTAAGAGGGAGATTTGAGTCTTAAGTTTAGTTTTACCTCGTCACTTTTTATTGAAGTTTCTGTGCTAAGATAGGAAAGTGAGCGGTCATGTATTATTTTGTATGTCTGTAAGAAGAGAGATTTGAGTCTTAAGTTTAGTTTTACCTCGTCATTTTTTATTGAAGTTTCTGTGCCAAGATAGGAAAGTGAGCGTCATGTATTATTTTGTATGTCTTTAAGAGGGAGATTTGAGTCTTAAGTTTAGTTTTACCTCGTCACTTTTAATTGAAGTTTCTGTGCTAAGATAGGAAAGTGGGCGGTCATGTATTATTTTGTATGTCTGTAAGAGGAGAGATTTGAGTCTTAAGTTTAGTTTTACCTCGTCACTTTTTATTGAAGTTTCTGTGCTAAGATAGGAAAGTGAGCGGTCATGTATTATTTTGTATGTCTTTAAGAGGGAGATTTGAGTCTTAAGTTTAGTTTTACCTCGTCACTTTTTATTGAAGTTTCTGTGCCAAGATAGGAAAGTGGGCGGTCATATATTATTTTGTATGTCTTTAAGAGGGAGATTTGAGTCTTAAGCTTAGTTTTACCTCGTCACTTTTTATTGAAGTTTCTGTGCCAAGATAGGAAAGTGAGCGGTCATGTATTATTTTGTATGTCTTTAAGAGGGAGATTTGAGTCTTAAGTTTAGTTTTACCTCGTCACTTTTATTGAAGTTTCTGTGCCAAGATAGGAAAGTAAGCGGTCATGTATTATTTTGTATGTCTTTAAGAGGGAGATTTGAGTCTTAAGTCTAGTTTTACCTCGTCACTTTTTATTGAAGTTTCTGTAGGCAGATAGGAAAGTGAGCGGTCATGTATTATTTTGTATGTCTTTAAGAGGGAGATTTGAGTCTTAAGTTTAGTTTTACCTCGTCACTTTTAATTGAAGTTTCTGTGCTAAGATAGGGAAGTGAGCGGTCATGTATTATTTTGTATGTCTGTAAGAGGAGAGATTTGAGTCTTAAGTTTAGTTTTACCTCGTCATTTTTTATTGAAGTTTCTGTGCCAAGATAGGAAAGTGAGCGGTCATGTATTATTTTGTATGTCTTTAAGAGGGAGATTTGAGTCTTAAGTTTAGTTTTACCTCGTCACTTTTAATTGAAGTTTCTGTGCTAAGATAGGAAAGTGGGCGGTCATGTATTATTTTGTATGTCTGTAAGAGGAGAGATTTGAGTCTTAAGTTTAGTTTTACCTCGTCACTTTTTATTGAAGTTTCTGTGCTAAGATAGGAAAGTGAGCGGTCATGTATTATTTTGTATGTCTTTAAGAGGGAAATTTGAGTCTTAAGCTTAGTTTTACCTCGTCACTTTTTATTGAAGTTTCTGTGCCAAGATAGGAAAGTGAGCGGTCATGTATTATTTTGTATGTCTTTAAGAGGGAGATTTGAGTCTTAAGTTTAGTTTTACCTCGTCACTTTTATTGAAGTTTCTGTGCCAAGATAGGAAAGTGAGCGGTCATGTATTATTTTGTATGTCTTTAAGAGGGAGATTTGAGTCTTAAGTTTAGTTTTACCTCGTCACTTTTTATTGAAGTTTCTGTGCTAAGATAGGAAAGTGAGCGGTCATGTATTATTTTGTATGTCTGTAAGAGGGGAGATTTGAGTCTTAAGTTTAGTTTTACCTCGTCACTTTTTATTGAAGTTTCTGTGCTAAGATAGGAAAGTGAGCGGTCATGTATTATTTTGTATGTCTGTAAGAGAGATTTGAGTCTTAAGTTTAGTTTTACCTCGTCACTTTTTATTGAAGTTCCTGTGCCAAGATAGGAAAGTGAGCGGTCATGTATTATTTTGTATGTCTTTAAGAGGGAGATTTGAGTCTTAAGTTTAGTTTTACCTCGTCACTATTTATTGAAGTTTCTGTGCCAAGATAGGAAAGTGAGCGGTCATGTATTATTTTGTATGTCTTTAAGAGGGAGATTTGAGTCTAAAGTTAATTTTACATCGTCACTTTTTATTGAAGTTTCTGTGCCAGAATAGGAAAGTGAGCGGTCATGTATTATTTTGTGTGTCTGTAAGAGGAGATATTTGAGTCTTAAGTTTAGTTTTACCTCGTCATTTTTTATTGAAGTTTCTGTGCCAAGATAGGAAAGTGAGCGTCATGTATTATTTTGTATGTCTTTAAGAGGGAGATTTGAGTCTTAAGTTTAGTTTTACCTCGTCACTTTTAATTGAAGTTTCTGTGCTAAGATAGGAAAGTGGGCGGTCATGTATTATTTTGTATGTCTGTAAGAGGAGAGATTTGAGTCTTAAGTTTAGTTTTACCTCGTCACTTTTTATTGAAGTTTCTGTGCTAAGATAGGAAAGTGAGCGGTCATGTATTATTTTGTATGTCTTTAAGAGGGAGATTTGAGTCTTAAGTTTAGTTTTACCTCGTCACTTTTTATTGAAGTTTCTGTGCCAAGATAGGAAAGTGAGCGGTCATATATTATTTTGTATGTCTTTAAGAGGGAGATTTGAGTCTTAAGTTTAGTTTTACCTCGTCACTTTTTATTGAAGTTTCTGTGCCAAGATAGGAGAGTGAGCGGTCATGTATTATTTTGTATGTCTTTAAGAGGGAGATTTGAGTCTTAAGATTAGTTTTACCTCGTCACTTTTTATTGAAGTTTCTGTAGGCATATAGGAAAGTGAGCGGTCATGTATTATTTTGTATGTCTTTAAGAGGGAGATTTGAGTCTTAAGTTTAGTTTTACCTCGTCACTTTTAATTGAAGTTTCTGTGCTAAGATAGGAAAGTGGGCGGTCATGTATTATTTTGTATGTCTGTAAGAGGAGAGATTTGAGTCTTAAGTTTAGTTTTACCTCGTCATTTTTTATTGAAGTTTCTGTGCCAAGATAGGAAAGTGAGCGGTCATGTATTATTTTGTATGTCTTTAAGAGGGAGATTTGAGTCTTAAGTTTAGTTTTACCTCGTCCCTTTTTATTGAAGTTTCTGTGCCAAGATAGGAAAGTGAGCGGTCATGTATTATTTTGTATGTCTTTAAGAGGGAGATTTGAGTCTTAATTCTAGTTTTACCTCGTCACTTTTTATTGAAGTTTCTGTGCCAAGATAGGAAAGTGAGCGGTCATGTATTATTTTGTATGTCTTTAA
This sequence comes from Bathymodiolus brooksi, assembly GCA_963680875.1. Classification (NCBI taxonomy): domain Eukaryota; kingdom Metazoa; phylum Mollusca; class Bivalvia; order Mytilida; family Modiolidae; genus Bathymodiolus; species Bathymodiolus brooksi. Next base: position 25,468,388 of record OY804588.1, read on the forward strand.
GAGGGAGATTTGAGTCTTAAGTTTAGTTTTACCTCGTCACTTTTTATTGAAGTTTCTGTGCCAAGATAGGAAAGTGAGCGGTCATGTATTATTTTGTATGTCTTTAAGAGGGAGATTTGAGTCTTAAGATTAGTTTTAACTCGTCACTTTTTATTGAAGTTTCTGTAGCAAGATAGGAAGGTGAGCGGTCATGTATTATTTTGTACGTCTTTAAGAGGGAGATTTGAGTCTTAAGTTTAGTTTTACCTCGTCACATTTAATTGAAGTTTCTGTGCTAAGATAGGAAAGTGAGCAGTCATGTATTATTTTGTATGTCTCTAAGAGGAGAGATTTGAGTCTTAAGTTTAGTTTTACCTCGTCACTTTTTATTGAAGTTTCTGTGCAAAGATAGGAAAGTGAGCGGTCATGTATTATTTTGTATGTCTTTAAGAGGGAGATTTGAGTCTTAAGTTTAGTTTTACCTCGTCACTTTTTATTGAAGTTTCTGTGCTAAGATAGGAAAGTGAGCGGTCATGTTTTATTTTGTATGTCTGTAAGAGGGGAGATTTGAGTCTTAAGTTTAGTTTTACCTCGTCACTTTTTATTGAAGTTTCTGTGCTAAGATAGGAAAGTGAGCGGTCATGTATTATTTTGTATGTCTGTAAGAGAGATTTGAGTCTTAAGTTTAGTTTTACCTCGTCACTTTTTATTGAAGTTCCTGTGCCAAGATAGGAAAGTGAGCGGTCATGTATTATTTTGTATGTCTTTAAGAGGGAGATTTGAGTCTTAAGTTTAGTTTTACCTCGTCACTATTTATTGAAGTTTCTGTGCCAAGATAGGAAAGTGAGCGGTCATGTATTATTTTGTATGTCTTTAAGAGGGAGATTTGAGTCTAAAGTTAATTTTACATCGTCACTTTTAATTGAAGTTTCTGTGCCAGAATAGGAAAGTGAGCGATCATGTATTATTTTGTGTGTCTGTAAGAGGAGATATTTGAGTCTTAAGATTAGTTTTACCTCGTCACTTTTTATTGAAGTTTCTGTGCTAAGATAGGAAAGTGAGCGGTCATGTATTATTTTGTATGTCTTTAAGAGGGAGATTTGAGTCTTAAGTTTAGTTTTACCTCGTCACTTTTTATTGAAGTTTCTGTGCCAAGATAGGAGAGTGAGCGGTCATGTATTATTTTGTATGTCTTTAAGAGGGAGATTTGAGTCTTAAGATTAGTTTTACCTCGTCACTTTTTATTGAAGTTTCTGTAGGCAGATAGGAAAGTGAGCGGTCATGTATTATTTTGTATGTCTTTAAGAGGGAGATTTGAGTCTTAAGTTTAGTTTTACCTCGTCACTTTTAATTGAAGTTTCTGTGCTAAGATAGGAAAGTGGGCGGTCATGTATTATTTTGTATGTCTGTAAGAGGAGAGATTTGAGTCTTAAGTTTAGTTTTACCTCGTCATTTTTTATTGAAGTTTCTGTGCCAAGATAGGAAAGTGAGCGGTCATGTATTATTTTGTATGTCTTTAAGAGGGAGATTTGAGTCTTAAGTTTAGTTTTACCTCGTCCCTTTTTATTGAAGTTTCTGTGCCAAGATAGGAAAGTGAGCGGTCATGTATTATTTTGTATGTCTTTAAGAGGGAGATTTGAGTCTTAATTCTAGTTTTACCTCGTCACTTTTTATTGAAGTTTCTGTGCCAAGATAGGAAAGTGAGCGGTCATGTATTATTTTGTATGTCTTTAAGAGGGAGATTTGAGTCTTAAGTTTAGTTTTACCTCGTCACTTTTTATTGAAGTTTCTGTGCCAAGATAGGAAAGTGAGCGGTCATGTATTATTTTGTATGTCTTTAAGAGGGAGATTTGAGTCTTAAGCTTAGTTTTACCTCGTCACTTTTTATTGAAGTTTCTGTGCCAAGATAGGAAAGTGAGCGGTCATGTATTATTTTGTATGTCTTTAAGAGGGAGATTTGAGTCTTAAGTTTAGTTTTACCTCGTCACTTTTATTGAAGTTTCTGTGCCAAGATAGGAAAGTAAGCGGTCATGTATTATTTTGTATGTCTTTAAGAGGGAGATTTGAGTCTTAAGTCTAGTTTTACCTCGTCACTTTTTATTGAAGTTTCTGTAGGCAGATAGGAAAGTGAGCGGTCATGTATTATTTTGTATGTCTTTAAGAGGGAGATTTGAGTCTTAAGTTTAGTTTTACCTCGTCACTTTTAATTGAAGTTTCTGTGCTAAGATAGGGAAGTGAGCGGTCATGTATTATTTTGTATGTCTGTAAGAGGAGAGATTTGAGTCTTAAGTTTAGTTTTACCTCGTCATTTTTTATTGAAGTTTCTGTGCCAAGATAGGAAAGTGAGCGGTCATGTATTATTTTGTATGTCTTTAAGAGGGAGATTTGAGTCTTAAGTTTAGTTTTACCTCGTCACTTTTAATTGAAGTTTCTGTGCTAAGATAGGAAAGTGGGCGGTCATGTATTATTTTGTATGTCTGTAAGAGGAGAGATTTGAGTCTTAAGTTTAGTTTTACCTCGTCACTTTTTATTGAAGTTTCTGTGCTAAGATAGGAAAGTGAGCGGTCATGTATTATTTTGTATGTCTTTAAGAGGGAAATTTGAGTCTTAAGCTTAGTTTTACCTCGTCACTTTTTATTGAAGTTTCTGTGCCAAGATAGGAAAGTGAGCGGTAATGTATTATTTTGTATGTCTTTAAGAGGGAGATTTGAGTCTTAAGTTTAGTTTTACCTCGTCACTTTTATTGAAGTTTCTGTGCCAAGATAGGAAAGTGAGCGGTCATGTATTATTTTGTATGTCTTTAAGAGGGAGATTTGAGTCTTAAGTTTAGTTTTACCTCGTCACTTTTTATTGAAGTTTCTGTGCTAAGATAGGAAAGTGAGCGGTCATGTATTATTTTGTATGTCTGTAAGAGGGGAGATTTGAGTCTTAAGTTTAGTTTTACCTCGTCACTTTTTATTGAAGTTTCTGTGCTAAGATAGGAAAGTGAGCGGTCATGTATTATTTTGTATGTCTGTAAGAGAGATTTGAGTCTTAAGTTTAGTTTTACCTCGTCACTTTTTATTGAAGTTCCTGTGCCAAGATAGGAAAGTGAGCGGTCATGTATTATTTTGTATGTCTTTAAGAGGGAGATTTGAGTCTTAAGTTTAGTTTTACCTCGTCACTATTTATTGAAGTTTCTGTGCCAAGATAGGAAAGTGAGCGGTCATGTATTATTTTGTATGTCTTTAAGAGGGAGATTTGAGTCTAAAGTTAATTTTACATCGTCACTTTTTATTGAAGTTTCTGTGCCAGAATAGGAAAGTGAGCGGTCATGTATTATTTTGTGTGTCTGTAAGAGGAGATATTTGAGTCTTAAGTTTAGTTTTACCTCGTCATTTTTTATTGAAGTTTCTGTGCCAAGATAGGAAAGTGAGCGTCATGTATTATTTTGTATGTCTTTAAGAGGGAGATTTGAGTCTTAAGTTTAGTTTTACCTCGTCACTTTTTATTGAAGTTTCTGTGCTAAGATAGGAAAGTGAGCGTCATGTATTATTTTGTATGTCTGTAAGAGGAGAGATTTGAGTCTTAAGTTTAGTTTTACCTCGTCACTTTTTATTGAAGTTTCTGTGCTAAGATAGGAAAGTGAGCGGTCATGTATTATTTTGTATGTCTTTAAGAGGGAGATTTGAGTCTTAAGTTTAGTTTTACCTCGTCACTTTTTATTGAAGTTTCTGTGCCAAGATAGGAAAGTGAGCGGTCATATATTATTTTGTATGTCTTTAAGAGGGAGATTTGAGTCTTAAGTTTAGTTTTACCTCGTCACTTTTTATTGAAGTTTCTGTGCCAAGATAGGAGAGTGAGCGGTCATGTATTATTTTGTATGTCTTTAAGAGGGAGATTTGAGTCTTAAGATTAGTTTTACCTCGTCACTTTTTATTGAAGTTTCTGTAGGCAGATAGGAAAGTGAGCGGTCATGTATTATTTTGTATGTCTTTAAGAGGGAGATTTGAGTCTTAAGTTTAGTTTTACCTCGTCACTTTTAATTGAAGTTTCTGTGCTAAGATAGGAAAGTGGGCGGTCATGTATTATTTTGTATGTCTGTAAGAGGAGAGATTTGAGTCTTAAGTTTAGTTTTACCTCGTCATTTTTTATTGAAGTTTCTGTGCCAAGATAGGAAAGTGAGCGGTCATGTATTATTTTGTATGTCTTTAAGAGGGAGATTTGAGTCTTAAGTTTAGTTTTACCTCGTCCCTTTTTATTGAAGTTTCTGTGCCAAGATAGGAAAGTGAGCGGTCATGTATTATTTTGTATGTCTTTAAGAGGGAGATTTGAGTCTTAATTCTAGTTTTACCTCGTCACTTTTTATTGAAGTTTCTGTGCCAAGATAGGAAAGTGAGCGGTCATGTATTATTTTGTATGTCTTTAAGAGGGAGATTTGAGTCTTAAGTTTAGTTTTACCTCGTCACTTTTTATTGAAGTTTCTGTGCCAAGATAGGAAAGTGAGCGGTCATGTATTATTTTGTATGTCTTTAAGAGGGAGATTTGAGTCTTAAGATTAGTTTTAACTCGTCACTTTTTATTGAAGTTTCTGTAGCAAGATAGGAAGGTGAGCGGTCATGTATTATTTTGTACGTCTTTAAGAGGGAGATTTGAGTCTTAAGTTTAGTTTTACCTCGTCACATTTAATTGAAGTTTCTGTGCTAAGATAGGAAAGTGAGCAGTCATGTATTATTTTGTATGTCTGTAAGAGGAGAGATTTGAGTCTTAAGTTTAGTTTTACCTCGTCACTTTTTATTGAAGTTTCTGTGCAAAGATAGGAAAGTGAGCGGTCATGTATTATTTTGTATGTCTTTAAGAGGGAGATTTGAGTCTTAAGTTTAGTTTTACCTCGTCACTTTTTATTGAAGTTTCTGTGCTAAGATAGGAAAGTGAGCGGTCATGTTTTATTTTGTATGTCTGTAAGAGGGGAGATTTGAGTCTTAAGTTTAGTTTTACCTCGTCACTTTTTATTGAAGTTTCTGTGCTAAGATAGGAAAGTGAGCGGTCATGTATTATTTTGTATGTCTGTAAGAGAGATTTGAGTCTTAAGTTTAGTTTTACCTCGTCACTTTTTATTGAAGTTCCTGTGCAAAGATAGGAAAGTGAGCGGTCATGTATTATTTTGTATGTCTTTAAGAGGGAGATTTGAGTCTTAAGTTTAGTTTTACCTCGTCACTATTTATTGAAGTTTCTGTGCCAAGATAGGAAAGTGAGCGGTCATGTATTATTTTGTATGTCTTTAAGAGGGAGATTTGAGTCTAAAGTTAATTTTACATCGTCACTTTTAATTGAAGTTTCTGTGCCAGAATAGGAAAGTGAGCGATCATGTATTATTTTGTGTGTCTGTAAGAGGAGATATTTGAGTCTTAAGATTAGTTTTACCTCGTCACTTTTTATTGAAGTTTCTGTGCTAAGATAGGAAAGTGAGCGGTCATGTATTATTTTGTATGTCTTTAAGAGGGAGATTTGAGTCTTAAGTTTAGTTTTACCTCGTCACTTTTTATTGAAGTTTCTGTGCCAAGATAGGAGAGTGAGCGGTCATGTATTATTTTGTATGTCTTTAAGAGGGAGATTTGAGTCTTAAGATTAGTTTTACCTCGTCACTTTTTATTGAAGTTTCTGTAGGCAGATAGGAAAGTGAGCGGTCATGTATTATTTTGTATGTCTTTAAGAGGGAGATTTGAGTCTTAAGTTTAGTTTTACCTCGTCACTTTTAATTGAAGTTTCTGTGCTAAGATAGGAAAGTGGGCGGTCATGTATTATTTTGTATGTCTGTAAGAGGAGAGATTTGAGTCTTAAGTTTAGTTTTACCTCGTCATTTTTTATTGAAGTTTCTGTGCCAAGATAGGAAAGTGAGCGGTCATGTATTATTTTGTATGTCTTTAAGAGGGAGATTTGAGTCTTAAGTTTAGTTTTACCTCGTCCCTTTTTATTGAAGTTTCTGTGCCAAGATAGGAAAGTGAGCGGTCATGTATTATTTTGTATGTCTTTAAGAGGGAGATTTGAGTCTTAATTCTAGTTTTACCTCGTCACTTTTTATTGAAGTTTCTGTGCCAAGATAGGAAAGTGAGCGGTCATGTATTATTTTGTATGTCTTTAAGAGGGAGATTTGAGTCTTAAGTTTAGTTTTACCTCGTCACTTTTTATTGAAGTTTCTGTGCCAAGATAGGAAAGTGAGCGGTCATGTATTATTTTGTATGTCTTTAAGAGGGAGATTTGAGTCTTAAGATTAGTTTTAACTCGTAACTTTTTATTGAAGTTTCTGTAGCAAGATAGGAAGGTGAGCGGTCATGTATTATTTTGTACGTCTTTAAGAGGGAGATTTGAGTCTTAAGTTTAGTTTTACCTCGTCACATTTAATTGAAGTTTCTGTGCTAAGATAGGAAAGTGAGCAGTCATGTATTATTTTGTATGTCTGTAAGAGGAGAGATTTGAGTCTTAAGTTTAGTTTTACCTCGTCACTTTTTATTGAAGTTTCTGTGCAAAGATAGGAAAGTGAGCGGTCATGTATTATTTTGTATGTCTTTAAGAGGGAGATTTGAGTCTTAAGTTTAGTTTTACCTCGTCACTTTTTATTGAAGTTTCTGTGCTAAGATAGGAAAGTGAGCGGTCATGTTTTATTTTGTATGTCTGTAAGAGGGGAGATTTGAGTCTTAAGTTTAGTTTTACCTCGTCACTTTTTATTGAAGTTTCTGTGCTAAGATAGGAAAGTGAGCGGTCATGTATTATTTTGTATGTCTGTAAGAGAGATTTGAGTCTTAAGTTTAGTTTTACCTCGTCACTTTTTATTGAAGTTCCTGTGCCAAGATAGGAAAGTGAGCGGTCATGTATTATTTTGTATGTCTTTAAGAGGGAGATTTGAGTCTTAAGTTTAGTTTTACCTCGTCACTATTTATTGAAGTTTCTGTGCCAAGATAGGAAAGTGAGCGGTCATGTATTATTTTGTATGTCTTTAAGAGGGAGATTTGAGTCTAAAGTTAATTTTACATCGTCACTTTTAATTGAAGTTTCTGTGCCAGAATAGGAAAGTGAGCGATCATGTATTATTTTGTGTGTCTGTAAGAGGAGATATTTGAGTCTTAAGTTTAGTTTTACCTCGTCACTTTTTATTGAAGTTTCTGTGCTAAGATAGGAAAGTGAGCGGTCATGTATTATTTTGTATGTCTGTAAGAGGAGAGATTTGAGTCTTAAGTTTAGTTTTACCTCGTCATTTTTTATTGAAGTTTCTGTGCCAAGATAGGAAAGTGAGCGTCATGTATTATTTTGTATGTCTTTAAGAGGGAGATTTGAGTCTTAAGTTTAGTTTTACCTCGTCACTTTTTATTGAAGTTTCTGTGCTAAGATAGGAAAGTGGGCGGTCATGTATTATTTTGTATGTCTGTAAGAGGAGAGATTTGAGTCTTAAGTTTAGTTTTACCTCGTCACTTTTTATTGAAGTTTCTGTGCTAAGATAGGAAAGTGAGCGGTCATGTATTATTTTGTATGTCTTTAAGAGGGAGATTTGAATCTTAAGTTTAGTTTTACCTCTTCACTTTTTATTGAAGTTTCTGTGCCAAGATAGGAAAGTGAGCGGTCATATATTATTTTGTATGTCTTTAAGAGGGAGATTTGAGTCTTAAGCTTAGTTTTACCTCGTCACTTTTTATTGAAGTTTCTGTGCCAAGATAGGAAAGTGAGCGGTCATGTATTATTTTGTATGTCTTTAAGAGGGAGATTTGAGTCTTAAGTTTAGTTTTACCTCGTCACTTTTATTGAAGTTTCTGTGCCAAGATAGGAAAGTAAGCGGTCATGTATTATTTTGTATGTCTTTAAGAGGGAGATTTGAGTCTTAAGTCTAGTTTTACCTCGTCACTTTTTATTGAAGTTTCTGTAGGCAGATAGGAAAGTGAGCGGTCATGTATTATTTTGTATGTCTTTAAGAGGGAGATTTGAGTCTTAAGTTTAGTTTTACCTCGTCACTTTTAATTGAAGTTTCTGTGCTAAGATAGGAAAGTGAGCGGTCATGTATTATTTTGTATGTCTGTAAGAGGAGAGATTTGAGTCTTAAGTTTAGTTTTACCTCGTCATTTTTTATTGAAGTTTCTGTGCCAAGATAGGAAAGTGAGCGGTCATGTATTATTTTGTATGTCTTTAAGAGGGAGATTTGAGTCTTAAGTTTAGTTTTACCTCGTCACTTTTAATTGAAGTTTCTGTGCTAAGATAGGAAAGTGGGCGGTCATGTATTATTTTGTATGTCTGTAAGAGGAGAGATTTGAGTCTTAAGTTTAGTTTTACCTCGTCACTTTTTATTGAAGTTTCTGTGCTAAGATAGGAAAGTGAGCGGTCATGTATTATTTTGTATGTCTTTAAGAGGGAGATTTGAGTCTTAAGTTTAGTTTTACCTCGTCACTTTTTATTGAAGTTTCTGTGCCAAGATAGGAAAGTGAGCGGTCATATATTATTTTGTATGTCTTTTAGAGGGAAATTTGAGTCTTAAGCTTAGTTTTACCTCGTCACTTTTTATTGAAGTTTCTGTGCCAAGATAGGAAAGTGAGCGGTCATGTATTATTTTGTATGTCTTTAAGAGGGAGATTTGAGTCTTAAGTTTAGTTTTACCTCGTCACTTTTATTGAAGTTTCTGTGCCAAGATAGGAAAGTAAGCGGTCATGTATTATTTTGTATGTCTTTAAGAGGGAGATTTGAGTCTTAAGTCTAGTTTTACCTCGTCACTTTTTATTGAAGTTTCTGTAGGCAGATAGGAAAGTGAGCGGTCATGTATTATTTTGTATGTCTTTAAGAGGGAGATTTGAGTCTTCAGTTTAGTTTTACCTCGTCACTTTTATTGAAGTTTCTGTGCCAAGATAGGAAAGTAAGCGGTCATGTATTATTTTGTATGTCTTTAAGAGGGAGATTTGAGTCTTAAGTCTAGTTTTACCTCGTCACTTTTTATTGAAGTTTCTGTGCCAAGATAGGAAAGTGAGCGGTCATGTATTATTTTGTATGTCTGTAAGAGGAGAGATTTGAGTCTTAAGTTTAGTTTTACCTCGTCACTTTTTATTGAAGTTTCTGTGCCAAGATAGGAAAGTGAGCGGTCATGTATTATTTTGTTTGTCTTTAAGAGGGAGATTTGAGTCTTAAGTTTAGTTTTACCTCGTCACTTTTAATTGAAGTTTCTGTGCTAAGATAGGAAAGTGAGCGGTCATGTATTATTTGTATGTCTGTAAGAGGAGAGATTTGAGTCTTAAGTCTAGTTTTACCTCGTCACTTTTTATTGAAGTTTCTGTGCTAAGATAGGAAAGTGAGCGGTCATGTATTATTTTGTATGTCTTTAAGAGGGAGATTTGAGTCTAAAGTTAATTTTACATCGTCACTTTTTATTGAAGTTTCTGTGCCAGAATAGGAAAGTGAGCGATCATGTATTATTTTGTGTGTCTGTAAGAGGAGATATTTGAGTCTTAAGTTTAGTTTTACCTCGTCACTTTTTATTGAAGTTTCTGTGCTAAGATAGGAAAGTGAGCGGTCATGTATTATTTTGTATGTCTGTAAGAGGAGAGATTTGAGTCTTAAGTTTAGTTTTACCTCGTCATTTTTTATTGAAGTTTCTGTGCCAAGATAGGAAAGTGAGCGTCATGTATTATTTTGTATGTCTTTAAGAGGGAGATTTGAGTCTTAAGTTTAGTTTTACCTCGTCACTTTTAATTGAAGTTTCTGTGCTAAGATAGGAAAGTGGGCGGTCATGTATTATTTTGTATGTCTGTAAGAGGAGAGATTTGAGTCTTAAGTTTAGTTTTACCTCGTCACTTTTTATTGAAGTTTCTGTGCTAAGATAGGAAAGTGAGCGGTCATGTATTATTTTGTATGTCTTTAAGAGGGAGATTTGAGTCTTAAGTTTAGTTTTACCTCGTCACTTTTTATTGAAGTTTCTGTGCCAAGATAGGAAAGTGGGCGGTCATATATTATTTTGTATGTCTTTAAGAGGGAGATTTGAGTCTTAAGCTTAGTTTTACCTCGTCACTTTTTATTGAAGTTTCTGTGCCAAGATAGGAAAGTGAGCGGTCATGTATTATTTTGTATGTCTTTAAGAGGGAGATTTGAGTCTTAAGTTTAGTTTTACCTCGTCACTTTTATTGAAGTTTCTGTGCCAAGATAGGAAAGTAAGCGGTCATGTATTATTTTGTATGTCTTTAAGAGGGAGATTTGAGTCTTAAGTCTAGTTTTACCTCGTCACTTTTTATTGAAGTTTCTGTAGGCAGATAGGAAAGTGAGCGGTCATGTATTATTTTGTATGTCTTTAAGAGGGAGATTTGAGTCTTAAGTTTAGTTTTACCTCGTCACTTTTAATTGAAGTTTCTGTGCTAAGATAGGGAAGTGAGCGGTCATGTATTATTTTGTATGTCTGTAAGAGGAGAGATTTGAGTCTTAAGTTTAGTTTTACCTCGTCATTTTTTATTGAAGTTTCTGTGCCAAGATAGGAAAGTGAGCGGTCATGTATTATTTTGTATGTCTTTAAGAGGGAGATTTGAGTCTTAAGTTTAGTTTTACCTCGTCACTTTTTATTGAAGTTTCTGTGCCAAGATAGGAAAGTGAGCGGTCATGTATTATTTTGTATGTCTTTAAGAGGGAGATTTGATTCTTAAGATTAGTTTTAACTCGTAACTTTTTATTGAAGTTTCTGTAGCAAGATAGGAAGGTGAGCGGTCATGTATTATTTTGTACGTCTTTAAGAGGGAGATTTGAGTCTTAAGTTTAGTTTTACCTCGTCACATTTAATTGAAGTTTCTGTGCTAAGATAGGAAAGTGAGCAGTCATGTATTATTTTGTATGTCTGTAAGAGGAGAGATTTGAGTCTTAAGTTTAGTTTTACCTCGTCACTTTTTATTGAAGTTTCTGTGCAGAGATAGGAAAGTGAGCGGTCATGTATTATTTTGTATGTCTTTAAGAGGGAGATTTGAGTCTTAAGTTTAGTTTTACCTCGTCACTTTTTATTGAAGTTTCTGTGCTAAGATAGGAAAGTGAGCGGTCATGTTTTATTTTGTATGTCTGTAAGAGGGGAGATTTGAGTCTTAAGTTTAGTTTTACCTCGTCACTTTTTATTGAAGTTTCTGTGCTAAGATAGGAAAGTGAGCGGTCATGTATTATTTTGTATGTCTGTAAGAGAGATTTGAGTCTTAAGTTTAGTTTTACCTCGTCACTTTTTATTGAAGTTCCTGTGCCAAGATAGGAAAGTGAGCGGTCATGTATTATTTTGTATGTCTTTAAGAGGGAGATTTGAGTCTTAAGTTTAGTTTTACCTCGTCACTATTTATTGAAGTTTCTGTGCCAAGATAGGAAAGTGAGCGGTCATGTATTATTTTGTATGTCTTTAAGAGGGAGATTTGAGTCTAAAGTTAATTTTACATCGTCACTTTTAATTGAAGTTTCTGTGCCAGAATAGGAAAGTGAGCGATCATGTATTATTTTGTGTGTCTGTAAGAGGAGATATTTGAGTCTTAAGTTTAGTTTTACCTCGTCACTTTTTATTGAAGTTTCTGTGCTAAGATAGGAAAGTGAGCGGTCATGTATTATTTTGTATGTCTGTAAGAGGAGAGATTTGAGTCTTAAGTTTAGTTTTACCTCGTCATTTTTTATTGAAGTTTCTGTGCCAAGATAGGAAAGTGAGCGTCATGTATTATTTTGTATGTCTTTAAGAGGGAGATTTGAGTCTTAAGTTTAGTTTTACCTCGTCACTTTTAATTGAAGTTTCTGTGCTAAGATAGGAAAGTGGGCGGTCATGTATTATTTTGTATGTCTGTAAGAGGAGAGATTTGAGTCTTAAGTTTAGTTTTACCTCGTCACTTTTTATTGAAGTTTCTGTGCTAAGATAGGAAAGTGAGCGGTCATGTATTATTTTGTATGTCTTTAAGAGGGAGATTTGAATCTTAAGTTTAGTTTTACCTCTTCACTTTTTATTGAAGTTTCTGTGCCAAGATAGGAAAGTGAGCGGTCATATATTATTTTGTATGTCTTTAAGAGGGAGATTTGAGTCTTAAGCTTAGTTTTACCTCGTCACTTTTTATTGAAGTTTCTGTGCCAAGATAGGAAAGTGAGCGGTCATGTATTATTTTGTATGTCTTTAAGAGGGAGATTTGAGTCTTAAGTTTAGTTTTACCTCGTCACTTTTATTGAAGTTTCTGTGCCAAGATAGGAAAGTAAGCGGTCATGTATTATTTTGTATGTCTTTAAGAGGGAGATTTGAGTCTTAAGTCTAGTTTTACCTCGTCACTTTTTATTGAAGTTTCTGTAGGCAGATAGGAAAGTGAGCGGTCATGTATTATTTTGTATGTCTTTAAGAGGGAGATTTGAGTCTTAAGTTTAGTTTTACCTCGTCACTTTTAATTGAAGTTTCTGTGCTAAGATAGGAAAGTGGGCGGTCATGTATTATTTTGTATGTCTGTAAGAGGAGAGATTTGAGTCTTAAGTTTAGTTTTACCTCGTCACTTTTTATTGAAGTTTCTGTGCTAAGATAGGAAAGTGAGCGGTCATGTATTATTTTGTATGTCTTTAAGAGGGAGATTTGAGTCTTAAGCTTAGTTTTACCTCGTCACTTTTTATTGAAGTTTCTGTGCCAAGATAGGAAAGTGAGCGGTCATATATTATTTTGTATGTCTTTTAGAGGGAAATTTGAGTCTTAAGCTTAGTTTTACCTCGTCACTTTTTATTGAAGTTTCTGTGCCAAGATAGGAAAGTGAGCGGTCATGTATTATTTTGTATGTCTTTAAGAGGGAGATTTGAGTCTTAAGTTTAGTTTTACCTCGTCACTTTTATTGAAGTTTCTGTGCCAAGATAGGAAAGTAAGCGGTCATGTATTATTTTGTATGTCTTTAAGAGGGAGATTTGAGTCTTAAGTCTAGTTTTACCTCGTCACTTTTTATTGAAGTTTCTGTAGGCAGATAGGAAAGTGAGCGGTCATGTATTATTTTGTATGTCTTTAAGAGGGAGATTTGAGTCTTAAGTCTAGTTTTACCTCGTCACTTTTTATTGAAGTTTCTGTGCCAAGATAGGAAAGTGAGCGGTCATGTATTATTTTGTATGTCTGTAAGAGGAGAGATTTGAGTCTTAAGTTTAGTTTTACCTCGTCACTTTTAATTGAAGTTTCTGTGCTAAGATAGGAAAGTGAGCGGTCATGTATTATTTGTATGTCTGTAAGAGGAGAGATTTGAGTCTTAAGTCTAGTTTTACCTCGTCACTTTTTATTGAAGTTTCTGTGCTAAGATAGGAAAGTGAGCGGTCATGTATTATTTTGTATGTCTTTAAGAGGGAGATTTGAGTCTAAAGTTAATTTTACATCGTCACTTTTTATTGAAGTTTCTGTGCCAGAATAGGAAAGTGAGCGATCATGTATTATTTTGTGTGTCTGTAAGAGGAGATATTTGAGTCTTAAGTTTAGTTTTACCTCGTCACTTTTTATTGAAGTTTCTGTGCTAAGATAGGAAAGTGAGCGGTCATGTATTATTTTGTATGTCTGTAAGAGGAGAGATTTGAGTCTTAAGTTTAGTTTTACCTCGTCATTTTTTATTGAAGTTTCTGTGCCAAGATAGGAAAGTGAGCGTCATGTATTATTTTGTATGTCTTTAAGAGGGAGATTTGAGTCTTAAGTTTAGTTTTACCTCGTCACTTTTAATTGAAGTTTCTGTGCTAAGATAGGAAAGTGGGCGGTCATGTATTATTTTGTATGTCTGTAAGAGGAGAGATTTGAGTCTTAAGTTTAGTTTTACCTCGTCACTTTTTATTGAAGTTTCTGTGCTAAGATAGGAAAGTGAGCGGTCATGTATTATTTTGTATGTCTTTAAGAGGGAGATTTGAGTCTTAAGTTTAGTTTTACCTCGTCACTTTTTATTGAAGTTTCTGTGCCAAGATAGGAAAGTGGGCGGTCATATATTATTTTGTATGTCTTTAAGAGGGAGATTTGAGTCTTAAGCTTAGTTTTACCTCGTCACTTTTTATTGAAGTTTCTGTGCCAAGATAGGAAAGTGAGCGGTCATGTATTATTTTGTATGTCTTTAAGAGGGAGATTTGAGTCTTAAGTTTAGTTTTACCTCGTCACTTTTATTGAAGTTTCTGTGCCAAGATAGGAAAGTAAGCGGTCATGTATTATTTTGTATGTCTTTAAGAGGGAGATTTGAGTCTTAAGTCTAGTTTTACCTCGTCACTTTTTATTGAAGTTTCTGTAGGCAGATAGGAAAGTGAGCGGTCATGTATTATTTTGTATGTCTTTAAGAGGGAGATTTGAGTCTTAAGTTTAGTTTTACCTCGTCACTTTTAATTGAAGTTTCTGTGCTAAGATAGGGAAGTGAGCGGTCATGTATTATTTTGTATGTCTGTAAGAGGAGAGATTTGAGTCTTAAGTTTAGTTTTACCTCGTCATTTTTTATTGAAGTTTCTGTGCCAAGATAGGAAAGTGAGCGGTCATGTATTATTTTGTATGTCTTTAAGAGGGAGATTTGAGTCTTAAGTTTAGTTTTACCTCGTCACTTTTAATTGAAGTTTCTGTGCTAAGATAGGAAAGTGGGCGGTCATGTATTATTTTGTATGTCTGTAAGAGGAGAGATTTGAGTCTTAAGTTTAGTTTTACCTCGTCACTTTTTATTGAAGTTTCTGTGCTAAGATAGGAAAGTGAGCGGTCATGTATTATTTTGTATGTCTTTAAGAGGGAAATTTGAGTCTTAAGCTTAGTTTTACCTCGTCACTTTTTATTGAAGTTTCTGTGCCAAGATAGGAAAGTGAGCGGTCATGTATTATTTTGTATGTCTTTAAGAGGGAGATTTGAGTCTTAAGTTTAGTTTTACCTCGTCACTTTTATTGAAGTTTCTGTGCCAAGATAGGAAAGTGAGCGGTCATGTATTATTTTGTATGTCTTTAAGAGGGAGATTTGAGTCTTAAGTTTAGTTTTACCTCGTCACTTTTTATTGAAGTTTCTGTGCTAAGATAGGAAAGTGAGCGGTCATGTATTATTTTGTATGTCTGTAAGAGAGATTTGAGTCTTAAGTTTAGTTTTACCTCGTCACTTTTTATTGAAGTTCCTGTGCCAAGATAGGAAAGTGAGCGGTCATGTATTATTTTGTATGTCTTTAAGAGGGAGATTTGAGTCTTAATTTAGTTTTACCTCGTCACTATTTATTGAAGTTTCTGTGCCAAGATAGGAAAGTGAGCGGTCATGTATTATTTTGTATGTCTTTAAGAGGGAGATTTGAGTCTAAAGTTAATTTTACATCGTCACTTTTTATTGAAGTTTCTGTGCCAGAATAGGAAAGTGAGCGGTCATGTATTATTTTGTGTCTGTAAGAGGAGATATTTGAGTCTTAAGTTAAGTTTTACCTCGTCATTTTTTATTGAAGTTTCTGTGCCAAGATAGGAAAGTGAGCGTCATGTATTATTTTGTATGTCTTTAAGAGGGAGATTTGAGTCTTAAGTTTAGTTTTACCTCGTCACTTTTAATTGAAGTTTCTGTGCTAAGATAGGAAAGTGGGCGGTCATGTATTATTTTGTATGTCTGTAAGAGGAGAGATTTGAGTCTTAAGTTTAGTTTTACCTCGTCACTTTTTATTGAAGTTTCTGTGCTAAGATAGGAAAGTGAGCGGTCATGTATTATTTTGTATGTCTTTAAGAGGGAGATTTGAGTCTTAAGTTTAGTTTTACCTCGTCACTTTTTATTGAAGTTTCTGTGCCAAGATAGGAAAGTGAGCGGTCATATATTATTTTGTATGTCTTTAAGAGGGAGATTTGAGTCTTAAGTTTAGTTTTACCTCGTCACTTTTTATTGAAGTTTCTGTGCCAAGATAGGAGAGTGAGCGGTCATGTATTATTTTGTATGTCTTTAAGAGGGAGATTTGAGTCTTAAGATTAGTTTTACCTCGTCACTTTTTATTGAAGTTTCTGTAGGCAGATAGGAAAGTGAGCGGTCATGTATTATTTTGTATGTCTTTAAGAGGGAGATTTGAGTCTTAAGTTTAGTTTTACCTCGTCACTTTTAATTGAAGTTTCTGTGCTAAGATAGGAAAGTGGGCGGTCATGTATTATTTTGTATGTCTGTAAGAGGAGAGATTTGAGTCTTAAGTTTAGTTTTACCTCGTCATTTTTTATTGAAGTTTCTGTGCCAAGATAGGAAAGTGAGCGGTCATGTATTATTTTGTATGTCTTTAAGAGGGAGATTTGAGTCTTAAGTTTAGTTTTACCTCGTCCCTTTTTATTGAAGTTTCTGTGCCAAGATAGGAAAGTGAGCGGTCATGTATTATTTTGTATGTCTTTAAGAGGGAGATTTGAGTCTTAATTCTAGTTTTACCTCGTCACTTTTTATTGAAGTTTCTGTGCCAAGATAGGAAAGTGAGCGGTCATGTATTATTTTGTATGTCTTTAAGAGGGAGATTTGAGTCTTAAGTTTAGTTTTACCTCGTCACTTTTTATTGAAGTTTCTGTGCCAAGATAGGAAAGTGAGCGGTCATGTATTATTTTGTATGTCTTTAAGAGGGAGATTTGAGTCTTAAGATTAGTTTTAACTCGTCACTTTTTATTGAAGTTTCTGTAGCAAGATAGGAAGGTGAGCGGTCATGTATTATTTTGTACGTCTTTAAGAGGGAGATTTGAGTCTTAAGTTTAGTTTTACCTCGTCACATTTAATTGAAGTTTCTGTGCTAAGATAGGAAAGTGAGCAGTCATGTATTATTTTGTATGTCTGTAAGAGGAGAGATTTGAGTCTTAAGTTTAGTTTTACCTCGTCACTTTTTATTGAAGTTTCTGTGCAAAGATAGGAAAGTGAGCGGTCATGTATTATTTTGTATGTCTTTAAGAGGGAGATTTGAGTCTTAATTTAGTTTTACCTCGTCACTATTTATTGAAGTTTCTGTGCCAAGATAGGAAAGTGAGCGGTCATGTATTATTTTGTATGTCTTTAAGAGGGAGATTTGAGTCTAAAGTTAATTTTACATCGTCACTTTTTATTGAAGTTTCTGTGCCAGAATAGGAAAGTGAGCGGTCATGTATTATTTTGTGTGTCTGTAAGAGGAGATATTTGAGTCTTAAGTTTAGTTTTACCTCGTCATTTTTTATTGAAGTTTCTGTGCCAAGATAGGAAAGTGAGCGTCATGTATTATTTTGTATGTCTTTAAGAGGGAGATTTGAGTCTTAAGTTTAGTTTTACCTCGTCACTTTTAATTGAAGTTTCTGTGCTAAGATAGGAAAGTGGGCGGTCATGTATTATTTTGTATGTCTGTAAGAGGAGAGATTTGAGTCTTAAGTTTAGTTTTACCTCGTCACTTTTTATTGAAGTTTCTGTGCTAAGATAGGAAAGTGAGCGGTCATGTATTATTTTGTACGTCTTTAAGAGGGAGATTTGAGTCTTAAGTTTAGTTTTACCTCGTCACTTTTTATTGAAGTTTCTGTGCCAAGATAGGAAAGTGAGCGGTCATATATTATTTTGTATGTCTTTAAGAGGGAGATTTGAGTCTTAAGTTTAGTTTTACCTCGTCACTTTTTATTGAAGTTTCTGTGCCAAGATAGGAGAGTGAGCGGTCATGTATTATTTTGTATGTCTTTAAGAGGGAGATTTGAGTCTTAAGATTAGTTTTACCTCGTCACTTTTTATTGAAGTTTCTGTAGGCAGATAGGAAAGTGAGCGGTCATGTATTATTTTGTATGTCTTTAAGAGGGAGATTTGAGTCTTAAGTTTAGTTTTACCTCGTCACTTTTAATTGAAGTTTCTGTGCTAAGATAGGAAAGTGGGCGGTCATGTATTATTTTGTATGTCTGTAAGAGGAGAGATTTGAGTCTTAAGTTTAGTTTTACCTCGTCATTTTTTATTGAAGTTTCTGTGCCAAGATAGGAAAGTGAGCGGTCATGTATTATTTTGTATGTCTTTAAGAGGGAGATTTGAGTCTTAAGATTAGTTTTAACTCGTCACTTTTTATTGAAGTTTCTGTAGCAAGATAGGAAGGTGAGCGGTCATGTATTATTTTGTACGTCTTTAAGAGGGAGATTTGAGTCTTAAGTTTAGTTTTACCTCGTCACATTTAATTGAAGTTTCTGTGCTAAGATAGGAAAGTGAGCAGTCATGTATTATTTTGTATGTCTGTAAGAGGAGAGATTTGAGTCTTAAGTTTAGTTTTACCTCGTCACTTTTTATTGAAGTTTCTGTGCAAAGATAGGAAAGTGAGCGGTCATGTATTATTTTGTATGTCTTTAAGAGGGAGATTTGAGTCTTAATTTAGTTTTACCTCGTCACTATTTATTGAAGTTTCTGTGCCAAGATAGGAAAGTGAGCGGTCATGTATTATTTTGTATGTCTTTAAGAGGGAGATTTGAGTCTAAAGTTAATTTTACATCGTCACTTTTTATTGAAGTTTCTGTGCCAGAATAGGAAAGTGAGCGGTCATGTATTATTTTGTGTGTCTGTAAGAGGAGATATTTGAGTCTTAAGTTTAGTTTTACCTCGTCATTTTTTATTGAAGTTTCTGTGCCAAGATAGGAAAGTGAGCGTCATGTATTATTTTGTATGTCTTTAAGAGGGAGATTTGAGTCTTAAGTTTAGTTTTACCTCGTCACTTTTAATTGAAGTTTCTGTGCTAAGATAGGAAAGTGGGCGGTCATGTATTATTTTGTATGTCTGTAAGAGGAGAGATTTGAGTCTTAAGTTTAGTTTTACCTCGTCACTTTTTATTGAAGTTTCTGTGCTAAGATAGGAAAGTGAGCGGTCATGTATTATTTTGTACGTCTTTAAGAGGGAGATTTGAGTCTTAAGTTTAGTTTTACCTCGTCACTTTTTATTGAAGTTTCTGTGCCAAGATAGGAAAGTGAGCGGTCATATATTATTTTGTATGTCTTTAAGAGGGAGATTTGAGTCTTAAGTTTAGTTTTACCTCGTCACTTTTTATTGAAGTTTCTGTGCCAAGATAGGAGAGTGAGCGGTCATGTATTATTTTGTATGTCTTTAAGAGGGAGATTTGAGTCTTAAGATTAGTTTTACCTCGTCACTTTTTATTGAAGTTTCTGTAGGCAGATAGGAAAGTGAGCGGTCATGTATTATTTTGTATGTCTTTAAGAGGGAGATTTGAGTCTTAAGTTTAGTTTTACCTCGTCACTTTTAATTGAAGTTTCTGTGCTAAGATAGGAAAGTGGGCGGTCATGTATTATTTTGTATGTCTGTAAGAGGAGAGATTTGAGTCTTAAGTTTAGTTTTACCTCGTCATTTTTTATTGAAGTTTCTGTGCCAAGATAGGAAAGTGAGCGGTCATGTATTATTTTGTATGTCTTTAAGAGGGAGATTTGAGTCTTAAGTTTAGTTTTACCTCGTCCCTTTTTATTGAAGTTTCTGTGCCAAGATAGGAAAGTGAGCGGTCATGTATTATTTTGTATGTCTTTAAGAGGGAGATTTGAGTCTTAATTCTAGTTTTACCTCGTCACTTTTTATTGAAGTTTCTGTGCCAAGATAGGAAAGTGAGCGGTCATGTATTATTTTGTATGTCTTTAAGAGGGAGATTTGAGTCTTAAGTTTAGTTTTACCTCGTCACTTTTTATTGAAGTTTCTGTGCCAAGATAGGAAAGTGAGCGGTCATGTATTATTTTGTATGTCTTTAAGAGGGAGATTTGAGTCTTAAGATTAGTTTTAACTCGTCACTTTTTATTGAAGTTTCTGTAGCAAGATAGGAAGGTGAGCGGTCATGTATTATTTTGTACGTCTTTAAGAGGGAGATTTGAGTCTTAAGTTTAGTTTTACCTCGTCACTTTTTATTGAAGTTTCTGTGCAAAGATAGGAAAGTGAGCGGTCATGTATTATTTTGTATGTCTTTAAGAGGGAGATTTGAGTCTTAAGTTTAGTTTTACCTCGTCACTTTTTATTGAAGTTTCTGTGCTAAGATAGGAAAGTGAGCGGTCATGTTTTATTTTGTATGTCTGTAAGAGGGGAGATTTGAGTCTTAAGTTTAGTTTTACCTCGTCACTTTTTATTGAAGTTTCTGTGCTAAGATAGGAAAGTGAGCGGTCATGTATTATTTTGTATGTCTGTAAGAGAGATTTGAGTCTTAAGTTTAGTTTTACCTCGTCACTTTTTATTGAAGTTCCTGTGCCAAGATAGGAAAGTGAGCGGTCATGTATTATTTTGTATGTCTTTAAGAGGGAGATTTGAGTCTTAAGTTTAGTTTTACCTCGTCACTATTTATTGAAGTTTCTGTGCCAAGATAGGAAAGTGAGCGGTCATGTATTATTTTGTATGTCTTTAAGAGGGAGATTTGAGTCTAAAGTTAATTTTACATCGTCACTTTTAATTGAAGTTTCTGTGCCAGAATAGGAAAGTGAGCGATCATGTATTATTTTGTGTGTCTGTAAGAGGAGATATTTGAGTCTTAAGTTTAGTTTTACCTCGTCACTTTTTATTGAAGTTTCTGTGCTAAGATAGGAAAGTGAGCGGTCATGTATTATTTTGTATGTCTTTAAGAGGGAGATTTGAGTCTTAAGTTTAGTTTTACCTCGTCCTTTTTTATTGAAGTTTCTGTGCCAAGATAGGAGAGTGAGCGGTCATGTATTATTTTGTATGTCTTTAAGAGGGAGATTTGAGTCTTAAGATTAGTTTTACCTCGTCACTTTTTATTGAAGTTTCTGTAGGCAGATAGGAAAGTGAGCGGTCATGTATTATTTTGTATGTCTTTAAGAGGGAGATTTGAGTCTTAAGTTTAGTTTTACCTCGTCACTTTTAATTGAAGTTTCTGTGCTAAGATAGGAAAGTGGGCGGTCATGTATTATTTTGTATGTCTGTAAGAGGAGAGATTTGAGTCTTAAGTTTAGTTTTACCTCGTCATTTTTTATTGAAGTTTCTGTGCCAAGATAGGAAAGTGAGCGGTCATGTATTATTTTGTATGTCTTTAAGAGGGAGATTTGAGTCTTAAGTTTAGTTTTACCTCGTCCCTTTTTATTGAAGTTTCTGTGCCAAGATAGGAAAGTGAGCGGTCATGTATTATTTTGTATGTCTTTAAGAGGGAGATTTGAGTCTTAATTCTAGTTTTACCTCGTCACTTTTTATTGAAGTTTCTGTGCCAAGATAGGAAAGTGAGCGGTCATGTATTATTTTGTATGTCTTTAAGAGGGAGATTTGAGTCTTAAGTTTAGTTTTACCTCGTCACTTTTTATTGAAGTTTCTGTGCCAAGATAGGAAAGTGAGCGGTCATGTATTATTTTGTATGTCTTTAAGAGGGAGATTTGAGTCTTAAGATTAGTTTTAACTCGTAACTTTTTATTGAAGTTTCTGTAGCAAGATAGGAAGGTGAGCGGTCATGTATTATTTTGTACGTCTTTAAGAGGGAGATTTGAGTCTTAAGTTTAGTTTTACCTCGTCACATTTAATTGAAGTTTCTGTGCTAAGATAGGAAAGTGAGCAGTCATGTATTATTTTGTATGTCTGTAAGAGGAGAGATTTGAGTCTTAAGTTTAGTTTTACCTCGTCACTTTTTATTGAAGTTTCTGTGCAAAGATAGGAAAGTGAGCGGTCATGTATTATTTTGTATGTCTTTAAGAGGGAGATTTGAGTCTTAAGTTTAGTTTTACCTCGTCACTTTTTATTGAAGTTTCTGTGCTAAGATAGGAAAGTGAGCGGTCATGTTTTATTTTGTATGTCTGTAAGAGGGGAGATTTGAGTCTTAAGTTTAGTTTTACCTCGTCACTTTTTATTGAAGTTTCTGTGCTAAGATAGGAAAGTGAGCGGTCATGTATTATTTTGTATGTCTGTAAGAGAGATTTGAGTCTTAAGTTTAGTTTTACCTCGTCACTTTTTATTGAAGTTCCTGTGCCAAGATAGGAAAGTGATCGGTCATGTATTATTTTGTATGTCTTTAAGAGGGAGATTTGAGTCTTAAGTTTAGTTTTACCTCGTCACTATTTATTGAAGTTTCTGTGCCAAGATAGGAAAGTGAGCGGTCATGTATTATTTTGTATGTCTTTAAGAGGGAGATTTGAGTCTAAAGTTAATTTTACATCGTCACTTTTAATTGAAGTTTCTGTGCCAGAATAGGAAAGTGAGCGATCATGTATTATTTTGTGTGTCTGTAAGAGGAGATATTTGAGTCTTAAGTTTAGTTTTACCTCGTCACTTTTTATTGAAGTTTCTGTGCTAAGATAGGAAAGTGAGCGGTCATGTATTATTTGTATGTCTGTAAGAGGAGAGATTTGAGTCTTAAGTTTAGTTTTACCTCGTCATTTTTTATTGAAGTTTCTGTGCCAAGATAGGAAAGTGAGCGTCATGTATTATTTTGTATGTCTTTAAGAGGGAGATTTGAGTCTTAAGTTTAGTTTTACCTCGTCACTTTTAATTGAAGTTTCTGTGCTAAGATAGGAAAGTGGGCGGTCATGTATTATTTTGTATGTCTGTAAGAGGAGAGATTTGAGTCTTAAGTTTAGTTTTACCTCGTCACTTTTTATTGAAGTTTCTGTGCTAAGATAGGAAAGTGAGCGGTCATGTATTATTTTGTATGTCTTTAAGAGGGAGATTTGAATCTTAAGTTTAGTTTTACCTCTTCACTTTTTATTGAAGTTTCTGTGCCAAGATAGGAAAGTGAGCGGTCATATATTATTTTGTATGTCTTTAAGAGGGAGATTTGAGTCTTAAGCTTAGTTTTACCTCGTCACTTTTTATTGAAGTTTCTGTGCCAAGATAGGAAAGTGAGCGGTCATGTATTATTTTGTATGTCTTTAAGAGGGAGATTTGAGTCTTAAGTTTAGTTTTACCTCGTCACTTTTATTGAAGTTTCTGTGCCAAGATAGGAAAGTAAGCGGTCATGTATTATTTTGTATGTCTTTAAGAGGGAGATTTGAGTCTTAAGTCTAGTTTTACCTCGTCACTTTTTATTGAAGTTTCTGTAGGCAGATAGGAAAGTGAGCGGTCATGTATTATTTTGTATGTCTTTAAGAGGGAGATTTGAGTCTTAAGTTTAGTTTTACCTCGTCACTTTTAATTGAAGTTTCTGTGCTAAGATAGGAAAGTGAGCGGTCATGTATTATTTTGTATGTCTGTAAGAGGAGAGATTTGAGTCTTAAGTTTAGTTTTACCTCGTCATTTTTTATTGAAGTTTCTGTGCCAAGATAGGAAAGTGAGCGGTCATGTATTATTTTGTATGTCTTTAAGAGGGAGATTTGAGTCTTAAGTTTAGTTTTACCTCGTCACTTTTAATTGAAGTTTCTGTGCTAAGATAGGAAAGTGGGCGGTCATGTATTATTTTGTATGTCTGTAAGAGGAGAGATTTGAGTCTTAAGTTTAGTTTTACCTCGTCACTTTTTATTGAAGTTTCTGTGCTAAGATAGGAAAGTGAGCGGTCATGTATTATTTTGTATGTCTTTAAGAGGGAGATTTGAGTCTTAAGTTTAGTTTTACCTCGTCACTTTTTATTGAAGTTTCTGTGCCAAGATAGGAAAGTGAGCGGTCATATATTATTTTGTATGTCTTTTAGAGGGAAATTTGAGTCTTAAGCTTAGTTTTACCTCGTCACTTTTTATTGAAGTTTCTGTGCCAAGATAGGAAAGTGAGCGGTCATGTATTATTTTGTATGTCTTTAAGAGGGAGATTTGAGTCTTAAGTTTAGTTTTACCTCGTCACTTTTATTGAAGTTTCTGTGCCAAGATAGGAAAGTAAGCGGTCATGTATTATTTTGTATGTCTTTAAGAGGGAGATTTGAGTCTTAAGTCTAGTTTTACCTCGTCACTTTTTATTGAAGTTTCTGTAGGCAGATAGGAAAGTGAGCGGTCATGTATTATTTTGTATGTCTTTAAGAGGGAGATTTGAGTCTTAAGATTAGTTTTAACTCGTCACTTTTTATTGAAGTTTCTGTAGCAAGATAGGAAGGTGAGCGGTCATGTATTATTTTGTACGTCTTTAAGAGGGAGATTTGAGTCTTAAGTTTAGTTTGACCTCGTCACATTTAATTGAAGTTTCTGTGCCAAGATAGGAAAGTGAGCAGTCATGTATTATTTTGTATGTCTGTAAGAGGAGAGATTTGAGTCTTAAGTTTAGTTTTACCTCGTCACTTTTTATTGAAGTTTCTGTGCAAAGATAGGAAAGTGAGCGGTCATGTATTATTTTGTATGTCTTTAAGAGGGAGATTTGAGTCTTAAGTTTAGCTTTACCTCGTCACTTTTAATTGAAGTTTCTGTGCTAAGATAGGAAAGTGAGCGGTCATGTATTATTTTGTATGTCTGTAAGAGGGGAGATTTGAGTCTTAAGTTTAGTTTTACCTCGTCACTTTTTATTGAAGTTTCTGTGCTAAGATAGGAAAGTGAGCGGTCATGTATTATTTTGTATGTCTGTAAGAGAGATTTGAGTCTTAAGTTTAGTTTTACCTCGTCACTTTTTATTGAAGTTCCTGTGCCAAGATAGGAAAGTGAGCGGTCATGTATTATTTTGTATGTCTTTAAGAGGGAGATTTGAGTCTAAAGTTAATTTTACATCGTCACTTTTTATTGAAGTTTCTGTGGCAGAATAGGAAAGTGAGCGGTCATGTATTATTTTGTGTGTCTGTAAGAGGAGATATTTGAGTCTTAAGTTTAGTTTTACCTCGTCACTTTTTATTGAAGTTTCTGTGCTAAGATAGGAAAGTGAGCGGTCATGTATTATTTTGTATGTCTGTAAGAGGAGAGATTTGAGTCTTAAGTTTAGTTTTACCTCGTCATTTTTTATTGAAGTTTCTGTGCCAAGATAGGAAAGTGAGCGGTCATGTATTACTTTGTATGTCTTTAAGAGGGAGATTTGAGTCTTAAGTTTAGTTTTACCTCGTCACTTTTAATTGAAGTTTCTGTGCTAAGATAGGAAAGTGGGCGGTCATGTATTATTTTGTATGTCTGTAAGAGGAGAGATTTGAGTCTTAAGTTTAGTTTTACCTCGTCACTTTTTATTGAAGTTTCTGTGCTAAGATAGGAAAGTGAGCGGTCATGTATTATTTTGTATGTCTTTAAGAGGGAGATTTGAGTCTTAAGTTTAGTTTTACCTCGTCACTTTTTATTGAAGTTTCTGTGCCAAGATAGGAAAGTGAGCGGTCATATATTATTTTGTATGTCTTTAAGAGGGAGATTTGAGTCTTAAGTTTAGTTTTACCTCGTCACTTTTTATTGAAGTTTCTGTGCCAAGATAGGAAAGTGAGCGGTCATGTATTATTTTGTATGTCTTTAAGAGGGAGATTTGAGTCTTAAGATTAGTTTTACCTCGTCACTTTTTATTGAAGTTTCTGTAGGCAGATAGGAAAGTGAGCGGTCATGTATTATTTTGTATGTCTTTAAGAGGGAGATTTGAGTCTTAAGTTTAGTTTTACCTCGTCACTTTTTATTGAAGTTTCTGTGCTAATATAGGAAAGTGAGCGGTCATGTATTATTTTGTATGTCTTTAAGAGGGAGATTTGAGTCTTAAGTTTAGTTTTACCTCGTCACTTTTAATTGAAGTTTCTGTGCTAAGATAGGTAAGTGAGCGGTCATGTATTATTTGTATGTCTGTAAGAGGAGAGATTTGAGTCTTAAGTCTAGTTTTACCTCGTCACTTTTTATTGAAGTTTCTGTGCTAAGATAGGAAAGTGAGCGGTCATGTATTATTTTGTATGTCTTTAAGAGGGAGATTTGAGTCTTAAGTTTAGTTTTACCTCGTCACTTTTTATTGAAGTTTCTGTGCCAAGATAGGAAAGTGAGCGGTCATGTATTATTTTGTATGTCTTTAAGAGGGAGATTTGAGTCTTAATTCTAGTTTTACCTCGTCACTTTTTATTGAAGTTTCAGTGCCAAGATAGGAAAGTGAGCGGTCATGTATTATTTTGTATGTCTTTAAGAGGGAGATTTGAGTCTTAAGTTTAGTTTTACCTCGTCACTTTTTATTGAAGTTTCTGTGCCAAGATAGGAAAGTGAGCGGTCATGTATTATTTTGTATGTCTTTAAGAGGGAGATTTGAGTCTTAAGATTAGTTTTAACTCGTCACTTTTTATTGAAGTTTCTGTAGCAAGATAGGAAGGTGAGCGGTCATGTATTATTTTGTACGTCTTTAAGAGGGAGATTTGAGTCTTAAGTTTAGTTTTACCTCGTCACATTTAATTGAAGTTTCTGTGCTAAGATAGGAAAGTGAGCAGTCATGTATTATTTTGTATGTCTGTAAGAGGAGAGATTTGAGTCTTAAGTTTAGTTTTACCTCGTCGCTTTTTATTGAAGTTTCTGTGCAAAGATAGGAAAGTGAGCGGTCATGTATTATTTTGTATGTCTTTAAGAGGGAGATTTGAGTCTTAAGTTTAGTTTTACCTCGTCACTTTTTATTGAAGTTTCTGTGCTAAGATAGGAAAGTGAGCGGTCATGTATTATTTTGTATGTCTGTAAGAGGGGAGATTTGAGTCTTAAGTTTAGTTTTACCTCGTCACTTTTTATTGAAGTTTCTGTGCTAAGATAGGAAAGTGAGCGGTCATGTATTATTTTGTATGTCTGTAAGAGAGATTTGAGTCTTAAGTTTAGTTTTACCTCGTCACTATTTATTGAAGTTTCTGTGCCAAGATAGGAAAGTGAGCGGTCATGTATTATTTTGTATGTCTTTAAGAGGGAGATTTGAGTCTTAAGTTTAGTTTTACCTCGTCACTACTTATTGAAGTTTCTGTGCCAAGATAGGAAAGTGAGCGGTCATGTATTATTTTGTATGTCTTTAAGAGGGAGATTTGAGTCTAAAGTTAATTTTACATCGTCACTTTTTATTGAAGTTTCTGTGCCAGAATAGGAAAGTGAGCGGTCATGTAATATTTTGTGTGTCTGTAGGAGGAGATATTTGAGTCTTAAGTTTAGTTTTACCTCGTCACTTTTTATTGAAGTTTCTGTGCTAAGATAGGAAAGTGAGCGGTCATGTATTATTTTGTATGTCTGTAAGAGGAGAGATTTGAGTCTTAAGTTTAGTTTTACCTCGTCATTTTTTATTGAAGTTTCTGTGCCAAGATAGGAAAGTGAGCGTCATGTATTATTTTGTATGTCTTTAAGAGGGAGATTTGAGTCTTAAGTTTAGTTTTACCTCGTCACTTTTAATTGAAGTTTCTGTGCTAAGATAGGAAAGTGGGCGGTCATGTATTATTGTGTATGTCTGTAAGAGGAGAGATTTGAGTCTTAAGTTTAGTTTTACCTCGTCACTTTTTATTGAAGTTTCTGTGCTAAGATAGGAAAGTGAGCGGTGATGTATTATTTTGTATGTCTTTAAGAGGGAGATTTGAGTCTTAAGTTTAGTTTTACCTCGTCACTTTTTATTGAAGTTTCTGTGCCAAGATAGGAAAGTGAGCGGTCATGTATTATTTTGTATGTCTTTAAGAGGGAGATTTGAGTCTTAAGATTAGTTTTACCTCGTCACTTTTTATTGAAGTTTCTGTAGGCAGATAGGAAAGTGAGCGGTCATGTATTATTTTGTATGTCTTTAAGAGGGAGATTTGAGTCTTAAGTTTAGTTTTACCTCGTCACTTTTTATTGAAGTTTCTGTGCTAATATAGGAAAGTGAGCGGTCATATATTATTTTGTATGTCTTTTAGAGGGAAATTTGAGTCTTAAGCTTAGTTTTACCTCGTCACTTTTTATTGAAGTTTCTGTGCCAAGATAGGAAAGTGAGCGGTCATGTATTATTTTGTATGTCTTTAAGAGGGAGATTTGAGTCTTAAGTTTAGTTTTACCTCGTCACTTTTATTGAAGTTTCTGTGCCAAGATAGGAAAGTAAGCGGTCATGTATTATTTTGTATGTCTTTAAGAGGGAGATTTGAGTCTTAAGTCTAGTTTTACCTCGTCACTTTTTATTGAAGTTTCTGTAGGCAGATAGGAAAGTGAGCGGTCATGTATTATTTTGTATGTCTTTAAGAGGGAGATTTGAGTCTTAAGATTAGTTTTAACTCGTCACTTTTTATTGAAGTTTCTGTAGCAAGATAGGAAGGTGAGCGGTCATGTATTATTTTGTACGTCTTTAAGAGGGAGATTTGAGTCTTAAGTTTAGTTTGACCTCGTCACATTTAATTGAAGTTTCTGTGCCAAGATAGGAAAGTGAGCAGTCATGTATTATTTTGTATGTCTGTAAGAGGAGAGATTTGAGTCTTAAGTTTAGTTTTACCTCGTCACTTTTTATTGAAGTTTCTGTGCAAAGATAGGAAAGTGAGCGGTCATGTATTATTTTGTATGTCTTTAAGAGGGAGATTTGAGTCTTAAGTTTAGCTTTACCTCGTCACTTTTAATTGAAGTTTCTGTGCTAAGATAGGAAAGTGAGCGGTCATGTATTATTTTGTATGTCTGTAAGAGGGGAGATTTGAGTCTTAAGTTTAGTTTTACCTCGTCACTTTTTATTGAAGTTTCTGTGCTAAGATAGGAAAGTGAGCGGTCATGTATTATTTTGTATGTCTGTAAGAGAGATTTGAGTCTTAAGTTTAGTTTTACCTCGTCACTTTTTATTGAAGTTCCTGTGCCAAGATAGGAAAGTGAGCGGTCATGTATTATTTTGTATGTCTTTAAGAGGGAGATTTGAGTCTAAAGTTAATTTTACATCGTCACTTTTTATTGAAGTTTCTGTGGCAGAATAGGAAAGTGAGCGGTCATGTATTATTTTGTGTGTCTGTAAGAGGAGATATTTGAGTCTTAAGTTTAGTTTTACCTCGTCACTTTTTATTGAAGTTTCTGTGCTAAGATAGGAAAGTGAGCGGTCATGTATTATTTTGTATGTCTTTAAGAGGGAGATTTGAGTCTTAAGTTTAGTTTTACCTCGTCACTTTTTATTGAAGTTTCTGTGCTAATATAGGAAAGTGAGCGGTCATATATTATTTTGTATGTCTTTTAGAGGGAAATTTGAGTCTTAAGCTTAGTTTTACCTCGTCACTTTTTATTGAAGTTTCTGTGCCAAGATAGGAAAGTGAGCGGTCATGTATTATTTTGTATGTCTTTAAGAGGGAGATTTGAGTCTTAAGTTTAGTTTTACCTCGTCACTTTTATTGAAGTTTCTGTGCCAAGATAGGAAAGTAAGCGGTCATGTATTATTTTGTATGTCTTTAAGAGGGAGATTTGAGTCTTAAGTCTAGTTTTACCTCGTCACTTTTTATTGAAGTTTCTGTAGGCAGATAGGAAAGTGAGCGGTCATGTATTATTTTGTATGTCTTTAAGAGGGAGATTTGAGTCTTAAGATTAGTTTTAACTCGTCACTTTTTATTGAAGTTTCTGTAGCAAGATAGGAAGGTGAGCGGTCATGTATTATTTTGTACGTCTTTAAGAGGGAGATTTGAGTCTTAAGTTTAGTTTGACCTCGTCACATTTAATTGAAGTTTCTGTGCCAAGATAGGAAAGTGAGCAGTCATGTATTATTTTGTATGTCTGTAAGAGGAGAGATTTGAGTCTTAAGTTTAGTTTTACCTCGTCACTTTTTATTGAAGTTTCTGTGCAAAGATAGGAAAGTGAGCGGTCATGTATTATTTTGTATGTCTTTAAGAGGGAGATTTGAGTCTTAAGTTTAGCTTTACCTCGTCACTTTTAATTGAAGTTTCTGTGCTAAGATAGGAAAGTGAGCGGTCATGTATTATTTTGTATGTCTGTAAGAGGGGAGATTTGAGTCTTAAGTTTAGTTTTACCTCGTCACTTTTTATTGAAGTTTCTGTGCTAAGATAGGAAAGTGAGCGGTCATGTATTATTTTGTATGTCTGTAAGAGAGATTTGAGTCTTAAGTTTAGTTTTACCTCGTCACTTTTTATTGAAGTTCCTGTGCCAAGATAGGAAAGTGAGCGGTCATGTATTATTTTGTATGTCTTTAAGAGGGAGATTTGAGTCTAAAGTTAATTTTACATCGTCACTTTTTATTGAAGTTTCTGTGGCAGAATAGGAAAGTGAGCGGTCATGTATTATTTTGTGTGTCTGTAAGAGGAGATATTTGAGTCTTAAGTTTAGTTTTACCTCGTCACTTTTTATTGAAGTTTCTGTGCTAAGATAGGAAAGTGAGCGGTCATGTATTATTTTGTATGTCTGTAAGAGGAGAGATTTGAGTCTTAAGTTTAGTTTTACCTCGTCATTTTTTATTGAAGTTTCTGTGCCAAGATAGGAAAGTGAGCGGTCATGTATTACTTTGTATGTCTTTAAGAGGGAGATTTGAGTCTTAAGTTTAGTTTTACCTCGTCACTTTTAATTGAAGTTTCTGTGCTAAGATAGGAAAGTGGGCGGTCATGTATTATTTTGTATGTCTGTAAGAGGAGAGATTTGAGTCTTAAGTTTAGTTTTACCTCGTCACTTTTTATTGAAGTTTCTGTGCTAAGATAGGAAAGTGAGCGGTCATGTATTATTTTGTATGTCTTTAAGAGGGAGATTTGAGTCTTAAGTTTAGTTTTACCTCGTCACTTTTTATTGAAGTTTCTGTGCCAAGATAGGAAAGTGAGCGGTCATATATTATTTTGTATGTCTTTAAGAGGGAGATTTGAGTCTTAAGTTTAGTTTTACCTCGTCACTTTTTATTGAAGTTTCTGTGCCAAGATAGGAAAGTGAGCGGTCATGTATTATTTTGTATGTCTTTAAGAGGGAGATTTGAGTCTTAAGATTAGTTTTACCTCGTCACTTTTTATTGAAGTTTCTGTAGGCAGATAGGAAAGTGAGCGGTCATGTATTATTTTGTATGTCTTTAAGAGGGAGATTTGAGTCTTAAGTTTAGTTTTACCTCGTCACTTTTTATTGAAGTTTCTGTGCTAATATAGGAAAGTGAGCGGTCATGTATTATTTTGTATGTCTTTAAGAGGGAGATTTGAGTCTTAAGTTTAGTTTTACCTCGTCACTTTTAATTGAAGTTTCTGTGCTAAGATAGGAAAGTGAGCGGTCATGTATTATTTGTATGTCTGTAAGAGGAGAGATTTGAGTCTTAAGTCTAGTTTTACCTCGTCACTTTTTATTGAAGTTTCTGTGCTAAGATAGGAAAGTGAGCGGTCATGTATTATTTTGTATGTCTTTAAGAGGGAGATTTGAGTCTTAAGTTTAGTTTTACCTCGTCACTTTTTATTGAAGTTTCTGTGCCAAGATAGGAAAGTGAGCGGTCATGTATTATTTTGTATGTCTTTAAGAGGGAGATTTGAGTCTTAATTCTAGTTTTACCTCGTCACTTTTTATTGAAGTTTCAGTGCCAAGATAGGAAAGTGAGCGGTCATGTATTATTTTGTATGTCTTTAAGAGGGAGATTTGAGTCTTAAGTTTAGTTTTACCTCGTCACTTTTTATTGAAGTTTCTGTGCCAAGATAGGAAAGTGAGCGGTCATGTATTATTTTGTATGTCTTTAAGAGGGAGATTTGAGTCTTAAGATTAGTTTTAACTCGTCACTTTTTATTGAAGTTTCTGTAGCAAGATAAGAAGGTGAGCGGTCATGTATTATTTTGTACGTCTTTAAGAGGGAGATTTGAGTCTTAAGTTTAGTTTTACCTCGTCACATTTAATTGAAGTTTCTGTGCTAAGATAGGAAAGTGAGCAGTCATGTATTATTTTGTATGTCTGTAAGAGGAGAGATTTGAGTCTTAAGTTTAGTTTTACCTCGTCGCTTTTTATTGAAGTTTCTGTGCAAAGATAGGAAAGTGAGCGGTCATGTATTATTTTGTATGTCTTTAAGAGGGAGATTTGAGTCTTAAGTTTAGTTTTACCTCGTCACTTTTTATTGAAGTTTCTGTGCTAAGATAGGAAAGTGAGCGGTCATGTATTATTTTGTATGTCTGTAAGAGGGGAGATTTGAGTCTTAAGTTTAGTTTTACCTCGTCACTTTTTATTGAAGTTTCTGTGCTAAGATAGGAAAGTGAGCGGTCATGTATTATTTTGTATGTCTGTAAGAGAGATTTGAGTCTTAAGTTTAGTTTTACCTCGTCACTATTTATTGAAGTTTCTGTGCCAAGATAGGAAAGTGAGCGGTCATGTATTATTTTGTATGTCTTTAAGAGGGAGATTTGAGTCTTAAGTTTAGTTTTACCTCGTCACTATTTATTGAAGTTTCTGTGCCAAGATAGGAAAGTGAGCGGTCATGTATTATTTTGTATGTCTTTAAGAGGGAGATTTGAGTCTAAAGTTAATTTTACATCGTCACTTTTTATTGAAGTTTCTGTGCCAGAATAGGAAAGTGAGCGGTCATGTAATATTTTGTGTGTCTGTAGGAGGAGATATTTGAGTCTTAAGTTTAGTTTTACCTCGTCACTTTTTATTGAAGTTTCTGTGCTAAGATAGGAAAGTGAGCGGTCATGTATTATTTTGTATGTCTGTAAGAGGAGAGATTTGAGTCTTAAGTTTAGTTTTACCTCGTCATTTTTTATTGAAGTTTCTGTGCCAAGATAGGAAAGTGAGCGTCATGTATTATTTTGTATGTCTTTAAGAGGGAGATTTGAGTCTTAAGTTTAGTTTTACCTCGTCACTTTTAATTGAAGTTTCTGTGCTAAGATAGGAAAGTGGGCGGTCATGTATTATTGTGTATGTCTGTAAGAGGAGAGATTTGAGTCTTAAGTTTAGTTTTACCTCGTCACTTTTTATTGAAGTTTCTGTGCTAAGATAGGAAAGTGAGCGGTGATGTATTATTTTGTATGTCTTTAAGAGGGAGATTTGAGTCTTAAGTTTAGTTTTACCTCGTCACTTTTTATTGAAGTTTCTGTGCCAAGATAGGAAAGTGAGCGGTCATGTATTATTTTGTATGTCTTTAAGAGGGAGATTTGAGTCTTAAGATTAGTTTTACCTCGTCACTTTTTATTGAAGTTTCTGTAGGCAGATAGGAAAGTGAGCGGTCATGTATTATTTTGTATGTCTTTAAGAGGGAGATTTGAGTCTTAAGTTTAGTTTTACCTCGTCACTTTTTATTGAAGTTTCTGTGCTAATATAGGAAAGTGAGCGGTCATGTATTATTTTGTATGTCTTTAAGAGGGAGATTTGAGTCTTAAGTTTAGTTTTACCTCGTCACTTTTAATTGAAGTTTCTGTGCTAAGATAGGAAAGTGAGCGGTCATGTATTATTTGTATGTCTGTAAGAGGAGAGATTTGAGTCTTAAGTCTAGTTTTACCTCGTCACTTTTTATTGAAGTTTCTGTGCTAAGATAGGAAAGTGAGCGGTCATGTATTATTTTGTATGTCTTTAAGAGGGAGATTTGAGTCTTAAGTTTAGTTTTACCTCGTCACTTTTTATTGAAGTTTCTGTGCCAAGATAGGAAAGTGAGCGGTCATGTATTATTTTGTATGTCTTTAAGAGGGAGATTTGAGTCTTAATTCTAGTTTTACCTCGTCACTTTTTATTGAAGTTTCAGTGCCAAGATAGGAAAGTGAGCGGTCATGTATTATTTTGTATGTCTTTAAGAGGGAGATTTGAGTCTTAAGTTTAGTTTTACCTCGTCACTTTTTATTGAAGTTTCTGTGCCAAGATAGGAAAGTGAGCGGTCATGTATTATTTTGTATGTCTTTAAGAGGGAGATTTGAGTCTTAAGATTAGTTTTAACTCGTCACTTTTTATTGAAGTTTCTGTAGCAAGATAGGAAGGTGAGCGGTCATGTATTATTTTGTACGTCTTTAAGAGGGAGATTTGAGTCTTAAGTTTAGTTTTACCTCGTCACATTTAATTGAAGTTTCTGTGCTAAGATAGGAAAGTGAGCAGTCATGTATTATTTTGTATGTCTGTAAGAGGAGAGATTTGAGTCTTAAGTTTAGTTTTACCTCGTCACTTTTTATTGAAGTTTCTGTGCAAAGATAGGAAAGTGAGCGGTCATGTATTATTTTGTATGTCTTTAAGAGGGAGATTTGAGTCTTAAGTTTAGTTTTACCTCGTCACTTTTTATTGAAGTTTCTGTGCTAAGATAGGAAAGTGAGCGGTCATGTATTATTTTGTATGTCTGTAAGAGGGGAGATTTGAGTCTTAAGTTTAGTTTTACCTCGTCACTTTTTATTGAAGTTTCTGTGCTAAGATAGGAAAGTGAGCGGTCATGTATTATTTTGTATGTCTGTAAGAGAGATTTGAGTCTTAAGTTTAGTTTTACCTCGTCACTATTTATTGAAGTTTCTGTGCCAAGATAGGAAAGTGAGCGGTCATGTATTATTTTGTATGTCTTTAAGAGGGAGATTTGAGTCTTAAGTTTAGTTTTACCTCGTCACTATTTATTGAAGTTTCTGTGCCAAGATAGGAAAGTGAGCGGTCATGTATTATTTTGTATGTCTTTAAGAGGGAGATTTGAGTCTAAAGTTAATTTTACATCGTCACTTTTTATTGAAGTTTCTGTGCCAGAATAGGAAAGTGAGCGGTCATGTAATATTTTGTGTGTCTGTAGGAGGAGATATTTGAGTCTTAAGTTTAGTTTTACCTCGTCACTTTTTATTGAAGTTTCTGTGCTAAGATAGGAAAGTGAGCGGTCATGTATTATTTTGTATGTCTGTAAGAGGAGAGATTTGAGTCTTAAGTTTAGTTTTACCTCGTCATTTTTTATTGAAGTTTCTGTGCCAAGATAGGAAAGTGAGCGTCATGTATTATTTTGTATGTCTTTAAGAGGGAGATTTGAGTCTTAAGTTTAGTTTTACCTCGTCACTTTTAATTGAAGTTTCTGTGCTAAGATAGGAAAGTGGGCGGTCATGTATTATTGTGTATGTCTGTAAGAGGAGAGATTTGAGTCTTAAGTTTAGTTTTACCTCGTCACTTTTTATTGAAGTTTCTGTGCTAAGATAGGAAAGTGAGCGGTGATGTATTATTTTGTATGTCTTTAAGAGGGAGATTTGAGTCTTAAGTTTAGTTTTACCTCGTCACTTTTTATTGAAGTTTCTGTGCCAAGATAGGAAAGTGAGCGGTCATATATTATTTTGTATGTCTTTAAGAGGGAGATTTGAGTCTTAAGTTTAGTTTTACCTCGTCACTTTTTATTGAAGTTTCTGTGCCAAGATAGGAAAGTGAGCGGTCATGTATTATTTTGTATGTCTTTAAGAGGGAGATTTGAGTCTTAAGATTAGTTTTACCTCGTCACTTTTTATTGAAGTTTCTGTAGGCAGATAGGAAAGTGAGCGGTCATGTATTATTTTGTATGTCTGTAAGAGGGAGATTTGAGTCTTAAGTTTAGTTTTACCTCGTCACTTTTAATTGAAGTTTCTGTGCTAAGATAGGAAAGTGGGCGGTCATGTATTATTTTGTATGTCTGTAAGAGGAGAGATTTGAGTCTTAAGTTTAGTTTTACCTCGTCATTTTTTATTGAAGTTTCTGTGCCAAGATAGGAAAGTGAGCGGTCATGTATTATTTTGTATGTCTTTAAGAGGGAGATTTGAGTCTTAAGATTAGTTTTAACTCGTCACTTTTTATTGAAGTTTCTGTAGCAAGATAGGAAGGTGAGCGGTCATGTATTATTTTGTACGTCTTTAAGAGGGAGATTTGAGTCTTAAGTTTAGTTTTACCTCGTCACATTTAATTGAAGTTTCTGTGCTAAGATAGGAAAGTGAGCAGTCATGTATTATTTTGTATGTCTGTAAGAGGAGAGATTTGAGTCTTAAGTTTAGTTTTACCTCGTCACTTTTTATTGAAGTTTCTGTGCAAAGATAGGAAAGTGAGCGGACATGTATTATTTTGTATGTCTTTAAGAGGGAGATTTGAGTCTTAAGTTTAGTTTTACCTCGTCACTTTTTATTGAAGTTTCTGTGCTAAGATAGGAAAGTGAGCGGTCATGTATTATTTTGTATGTCTGTAAGAGGGAGATTTGAGTCTTAAGTTTAGTTTTACCTCGTCACTTTTTATTGAAGTTTCTGTGCTAAGATAGGAAAGTGAGCGGTCATGTATTATTTTGTATGTCTGTAAGAGAGATTTGAGTCTTAAGTTTAGTTTTACCTCGTCACTATTTATTGAAGTTTCTGTGCCAAGATAGGAAAGTGAGCGGTCATGTATTATTTTGTATGTCTTTAAGAGGGAGATTTGAGTCTTAAGTTTAGTTTTACCTCGTCACTTTTTATTGAAGTTTCTGTGCCAAGATAGGAAAGTGAGCGGTCATGTATTATTTTGTATGTCTTTAAGAGGGAGATTTGAGTCTTAAGATTAGTTTTAACTCGTCACTTTTTATTGAAGTTTCTGTAGCAAGATAGGAAGGTGAGCGGTCATGTATTATTTTGTACGTCTTTAAGAGGGAGATTTGAGTCTTAAGTTTAGTTTGACCTCGTCACATTTAATTGAAGTTTCTGTGCCAAGATAGGAAAGTGAGCAGTCATGTATTATTTTGTATGTCTGTAAGAGGAGAGATTTGAGTCTTAAGTTTAGTTTTACCTCGTCACTTTTTATTGAAGTTTCTGTGCAAAGATAGGAAAGTGAGCGGTCATGTATTATTTTGTATGTCTTTAAGAGGGAGATTTGAGTCTTAAGTTTAGTTTTACCTCGTCACTTTTAATTGAAGTTTCTGTGCTAAGATAGGAAAGTGAGCGGTCATGTATTATTTTGTATGTCTGTAAGAGGGGAGATTTGAGTCTTAAGTTTAGTTTTACCTCGTCACTTTTTATTGAAGTTTCTGTGCTAAGATAGGAAAGTGAGCGGTCATGTATTATTTTGTATGTCTGTAAGAGAGATTTGAGTCTTAAGTTTAGTCTTACCTCGTCACTTTTTATTGAAGTTCCTGTGCCAAGATAGGAAAGTGAGCGGTCATGTATTATTTTGTATGTCTTTAAGAGGGAGATTTGAGTCTAAAGTTAATTTTACATCGTCACTTTTTATTGAAGTTTCTGTGGCAGAATAGGAAAGTGAGCGGTCATGTATTATTTTGTGTGTCTGTAAGAGGAGATATTTGAGTCTTAAGTTTAGTTTTACCTCGTCACTTTTTATTGAAGTTTCTGTGCTAAGATAGGAAAGTGAGCGGTCATGTATTATTTTGTATGTCTGTAAGAGGAGAGATTTGAGTCTTAAGTTTAGTTTTACCTCGTCATTTTTTATTGAAGTTTCTGTGCCAAGATAGGAAAGTGAGCGGTCATGTATTACTTTGTATGTCTTTAAGAGGGAGATTTGAGTCTTAAGTTTAGTTTTACCTCGTCACTTTTAATTGAAGTTTCTGTGCTAAGATAGGAAAGTGGGCGGTCATGTATTATTTTGTATGTCTGTAAGAGGAGAGATTTGAGTCTTAAGTTTAGTTTTACCTCGTCACTTTTTATTGAAG
This sequence comes from Bathymodiolus brooksi, assembly GCA_963680875.1. Lineage (NCBI taxonomy): Eukaryota > Metazoa > Mollusca > Bivalvia > Mytilida > Modiolidae > Bathymodiolus > Bathymodiolus brooksi. The sequence goes on from OY804588.1 coordinate 25,505,472, forward strand.
TTTCTGTGCTAAGATAGGAAAGTGAGCGGTCATGTATTATTTTGTATGTCTTTAAGAGGGAGATTTGAGTCTTAAGTTTAGTTTTACCTCGTCACTTTTTATTGAAGTTTCTGTGCTAATATAGGAAAGTGAGCGGTCATGTATTATTTTGTATGTCTTTAAGAGGGAGATTTGAGTCTTAATTCTAGTTTTACCTCGTCACTTTTTATTGAAGTTTCAGTGCCAAGATAGGAAAGTGAGCGGTCATGTATTATTTTGTATGTCTTTAAGAGGGAGATTTGAGTCTTAAGTTTAGTTTTACCTCGTCACTTTTTATTGAAGTTTCTGTGCCAAGATAGGAAAGTGAGCGGTCATGTATTATTTTGTATGTCTTTAAGAGGGAGATTTGAGTCTTAAGATTAGTTTTAACTCGTCACTTTTTATTGAAGTTTCTGTAGCAAGATAGGAAGGTGAGCGGTCATGTATTATTTTGTACGTCTTTAAGAGGGAGATTTGAGTCTTAAGTTTAGTTTTACCTCGTCACATTTAATTGAAGTTTCTGTGCTAAGATAGGAAAGTGAGCAGTCATGTATTATTTTGTATGTCTGTAAGAGGAGAGATTTGAGTCTTAAGTTTAGTTTTACCTCGTCACTTTTTATTGAAGTTTCTGTGCAAAGATAGGAAAGTGAGCGGTCATGTATTATTTTGTATGTCTTTAAGAGGGAGATTTGAGTCTTAAGTTTAGTTTTACCTCGTCACTTTTTATTGAAGTTTCTGTGCTAAGATAGGAAAGTGAGCGGTCATGTATTATTTTGTATGTCTGTAAGAGGGGAGATTTGAGTCTTAAGTTTAGTTTTACCTCGTCACTTTTTATTGAAGTTTCTGTGCTAAGATAGGAAAGTGAGCGGTCATGTATTATTTTGTATGTCTGTAAGAGAGATTTGAGTCTTAAGTTTAGTTTTACCTCGTCACTATTTATTGAAGTTTCTGTGCCAAGATAGGAAAGTGAGCGGTCATGTATTATTTTGTATGTCTTTAAGAGGGAGATTTGAGTCTTAAGTTTAGTTTTACCTCGTCACTATTTATTGAAGTTTCTGTGCCAAGATAGAAAAGTGAGCGGTCATGTATTATTTTGTATGTCTTTAAGAGGGAGATTTGAGTCTAAAGTTAATTTTACATCGTCACTTTTTATTGAAGTTTCTGTGCCAGAATAGGAAAGTGAGCGGTCATGTAATATTTTGTGTGTCTGTAGGAGGAGATATTTGAGTCTTAAGTTTAGTTTTACCTCGTCACTTTTTATTGAAGTTTCTGTGCCAAGATAGGAAAGTGAGCGTCATGTATTATTTTGTATGTCTTTAAGAGGGAGATTTGAGTCTTAAGTTTAGTTTTACCTCGTCATTTTTTATTGAAGTTTCTGTGCCAAGATAGGAAAGTGAGCGTCATGTATTATTTTGTATGTCTTTAAGAGGGAGATTTGAGTCTTAAGTTTAGTTTTACCTCGTCACTTTTAATTGAAGTTTCTGTGCTAAGATAGGAAAGTGGGCGGTCATGTATTATTGTGTATGTCTGTAAGAGGAGAGATTTGAGTCTTAAGTTTAGTTTTACCTCGTCACTTTTTATTGAAGTTTCTGTGCTAAGATAGGAAAGTGAGCGGTCATGTATTATTTTGTATGTCTTTAAGAGGGAGATTTGAGTCTTAAGTTTAGTTTTACCTCGTCACTTTTTATTGAAGTTTCTGTGCCAAGATAGGAAAGTGAGCGGTCATATATTATTTTGTATGTCTTTAAGAGGGAGATTTGAGTCTTAAGTTTAGTTTTACCTCGTCACTTTTTATTGAAGTTTCTGTGCCAAGATAGGAAAGTGAGCGGTCATGTATTATTTTGTATGTCTTTAAGAGGGAGATTTGAGTCTTAAGATTAGTTTTACCTCGTCACTTTTTATTGAAGTTTCTGTAGGCAGATAGGAAAGTGAGCGGTCATGTATTATTTTGTATGTCTGTAAGAGGGAGATTTGAGTCTTAAGTTTAGTTTTACCTCGTCACTTTTAATTGAAGTTTCTGTGCTAAGATAGGAAAGTGGGCGGTCATGTATTATTTTGTATGTCTGTAAGAGGAGAGATTTGAGTCTTAAGTTTAGTTTTACCTCGTCATTTTTTATTGAAGTTTCTGTGCCAAGATAGGAAAGTGAGCGGTCATGTATTATTTTGTATGTCTTTAAGAGGGAGATTTGAGTCTTAAGATTAGTTTTAACTCGTCACTTTTTATTGAAGTTTCTGTAGCAAGATAGGAAGGTGAGCGGTCATGTATTATTTTGTACGTCTTTAAGAGGGAGATTTGAGTCTTAAGTTTAGTTTTACCTCGTCACATTTAATTGAAGTTTCTGTGCTAAGATAGGAAAGTGAGCAGTCATGTATTATTTTGTATGTCTGTAAGAGGAGAGATTTGAGTCTTAAGTTTAGTTTTACCTCGTCACTTTTTATTGAAGTTTCTGTGCAAAGATAGGAAAGTGAGCGGTCATGTATTATTTTGTATGTCTTTAAGAGGGAGATTTGAGTCTTAAGTTTAGTTTTACCTCGTCACTTTTTATTGAAGTTTCTGTGCTAAGATAGGAAAGTGAGCGGTCATGTATTATTTTGTATGTCTGTAAGAGGGGAGATTTGAGTCTTAAGTTTAGTTTTACCTCGTCACTTTTTATTGAAGTTTCTGTACTAAGATAGGAAAGTGAGCGGTCATGTATTATTTTGTATGTCTGTAAGAGAGATTTGAGTCTTAAGTTTAGTTTTACCTCGTCACTATTTATTGAAGTTTCTGTGCCAAGATAGGAAAGTGAGCGGTCATGTATTATTTTGTATGTCTTTAAGAGGGAGATTTGAGTCTTAAGTTTAGTTTTACCTCGTCACTATTTATTGAAGTTTCTGTGCCAAGATAGGAAAGTGAGCGGTCATGTATTATTTTGTATGTCTTTAAGAGGGAGATTTGAGTCTAAAGTTAATTTTACATCGTCACTTTTTATTGAAGTTTCTGTGCCAGAATAGGAAAGTGAGCGGTCATGTAATATTTTGTGTGTCTGTAAGAGGAGATATTTGAGTCTTAAGTTTAGTTTTACCTCGTCACTTTTTATTGAAGTTTCTGTGCTAAGATAGGAAAGTGAGCGGTCATGTATTATTTTGTATGTCTGTAAGAGGAGAGATTTGAGTCTTAAGTTTAGTTTTACCTCGTCATTTTTTATTGAAGTTTCTGTGCCAAGATAGGAAAGTGAGCGTCATGTATTATTTTGTATGTCTTTAAGAGGGAGATTTGAGTCTTAAGTTTAGTTTTACCTCGTCACTTTTAATTGAAGTTTCTGTGCTAAGATAGGAAAGTGGGCGGTCATGTATTATTGTGTATGTCTGTAAGAGGAGAGATTTGAGTCTTAAGTTTAGTTTTACCTCGTCACTTTTTATTGAAGTTTCTGTGCTAAGATAGGAAAGTGAGCGGTCATGTATTATTTTGTATGTCTTTAAGAGGGAGATTTGAGTCTTAAGTTTAGTTTTACCTCGTCACTTTTTATTGAAGTTTCTGTGCCAAGATAGGAAAGTGAGCGGTCATGTATTATTTTGTATGTCTTTAAGAGGGAGATTTGAGTCTTAAGATTAGTTTTACCTCGTCACTTTTTATTGAAGTTTCTGTAGGCAGATAGGAAAGTGAGCGGTCATGTATTATTTTGTATGTCTTTAAGAGGGAGATTTGAGTCTTAAGATTAGTTTTACCTCGTCACTTTTTATTGAAGTTTCTGTAGGCAGATAGGAAAGTGAGCGGTCATGTATTATTTTGTATGTCTGTAAGAGGAGAGATTTGAGTCTTAAGTTTAGTTTTACCTCGTCACTTTTTATTGAAGTTTCTGTGCTAAGATAGGAAAGTGAGCGGTGATGTATTATTTTGTATGTCTTTAAGAGGGAGATTTGAGTCTTAAGTTTAGTTTTACCTCGTCACTTTTTATTGAAGTTTCTGTGCCAAGATAGGAAAGTGAGCGGTCATATATTATTTTGTATGTCTTTAAGAGGGAGATTTGAGTCTTAAGTTTAGTTTTACCTCGTCACTTTTTATTGAAGTTTCTGTGCCAAGATAGGAAAGTGAGCGGTCATGTATTATTTTGTATGTCTTTAAGAGGGAGATTTGAGTCTTAAGATTAGTTTTACCTCGTCACTTTTTATTGAAGTTTCTGTAGGCAGATAGGAAAGTGAGCGGTCATGTATTATTTTGTATGTCTGTAAGAGGGAGATTTGAGTCTTAAGTTTAGTTTTACCTCGTCACTTTTAATTGAAGTTTCTGTGCTAAGATAGGAAAGTGGGCGGTCATGTATTATTTTGTATGTCTGTAAGAGGAGAGATTTGAGTCTTAAGTTTAGTTTTACCTCGTCATTTTTTATTGAAGTTTCTGTGCCAAGATAGGAAAGTGAGCGGTCATGTATTATTTTGTATGTCTTTAAGAGGGAGATTTGAGTCTTAAGATTAGTTTTAACTCGTCACTTTTTATTGAAGTTTCTGTAGCAAGATAGGAAGGTGAGCGGTCATGTATTATTTTGTACGTCTTTAAGAGGGAGATTTGAGTCTTAAGTTTAGTTTTACCTCGTCACATTTAATTGAAGTTTCTGTGCTAAGATAGGAAAGTGAGCAGTCATGTATTATTTTGTATGTCTGTAAGAGGAGAGATTTGAGTCTTAAGTTTAGTTTTACCTCGTCACTTTTTATTGAAGTTTCTGTGCAAAGATAGGAAAGTGAGCGGACATGTATTATTTTGTATGTCTTTAAGAGGGAGATTTGAGTCTTAAGTTTAGTTTTACCTCGTCACTTTTTATTGAAGTTTCTGTGCTAAGATAGGAAAGTGAGCGGTCATGTATTATTTTGTATGTCTGTAAGAGGGAGATTTGAGTCTTAAGTTTAGTTTTACCTCGTCACTTTTTATTGAAGTTTCTGTGCTAAGATAGGAAAGTGAGCGGTCATGTATTATTTTGTATGTCTGTAAGAGAGATTTGAGTCTTAAGTTTAGTTTTACCTCGTCACTATTTATTGAAGTTTCTGTGCCAAGATAGGAAAGTGAGCGGTCATGTATTATTTTGTATGTCTTTAAGAGGGAGATTTGAGTCTTAAGTTTAGTTTTACCTCGTCACTTTTTATTGAAGTTTCTGTGCCAAGATAGGAAAGTGAGCGGTCATGTATTATTTTGTATGTCTTTAAGAGGGAGATTTGAGTCTTAAGATTAGTTTTAACTCGTCACTTTTTATTGAAGTTTCTGTAGCAAGATAGGAAGGTGAGCGGTCATGTATTATTTTGTACGTCTTTAAGAGGGAGATTTGAGTCTTAAGTTTAGTTTGACCTCGTCACATTTAATTGAAGTTTCTGTGCCAAGATAGGAAAGTGAGCAGTCATGTATTATTTTGTATGTCTGTAAGAGGAGAGATTTGAGTCTTAAGTTTAGTTTTACCTCGTCACTTTTTATTGAAGTTTCTGTGCAAAGATAGGAAAGTGAGCGGTCATGTATTATTTTGTATGTCTTTAAGAGGGAGATTTGAGTCTTAAGTTTAGTTTTACCTCGTCACTTTTAATTGAAGTTTCTGTGCTAAGATAGGAAAGTGAGCGGTCATGTATTATTTTGTATGTCTGTAAGAGGGGAGATTTGAGTCTTAAGTTTAGTTTTACCTCGTCACTTTTTATTGAAGTTTCTGTGCTAAGATAGGAAAGTGAGCGGTCATGTATTATTTTGTATGTCTGTAAGAGAGATTTGAGTCTTAAGTTTAGTTTTACCTCGTCACTTTTTATTGAAGTTCCTGTGCCAAGATAGGAAAGTGAGCGGTCATGTATTATTTTGTATGTCTTTAAGAGGGAGATTTGAGTCTAAAGTTAATTTTACATCGTCACTTTTTATTGAAGTTTCTGTGGCAGAATAGGAAAGTGAGCGGTCATGTATTATTTTGTGTGTCTGTAAGAGGAGATATTTGAGTCTTAAGTTTAGTTTTACCTCGTCACTTTTTATTGAAGTTTCTGTGCTAAGATAGGAAAGTGAGCGGTCATGTATTATTTTGTATGTCTGTAAGAGGAGAGATTTGAGTCTTAAGTTTAGTTTTACCTCGTCATTTTTTATTGAAGTTTCTGTGCCAAGATAGGAAAGTGAGCGGTCATGTATTACTTTGTATGTCTTTAAGAGGGAGATTTGAGTCTTAAGTTTAGTTTTACCTCGTCACTTTTAATTGAAGTTTCTGTGCTAAGATAGGAAAGTGGGCGGTCATGTATTATTTTGTATGTCTGTAAGAGGAGAGATTTGAGTCTTAAGTTTAGTTTTACCTCGTCACTTTTTATTGAAGTTTCTGTGCTAAGATAGGAAAGTGAGCGGTCATGTATTATTTTGTATGTCTTTAAGAGGGAGATTTGAGTCTTAAGTTTAGTTTTACCTCGTCACTTTTTATTGAAGTTTCTGTGCTAATATAGGAAAGTGAGCGGTCATGTATTATTTTGTATGTCTTTAAGAGGGAGATTTGAGTCTTAATTCTAGTTTTACCTCGTCACTTTTTATTGAAGTTTCAGTGCCAAGATAGGAAAGTGAGCGGTCATGTATTATTTTGTATGTCTTTAAGAGGGAGATTTGAGTCTTAAGTTTAGTTTTACCTCGTCACTTTTTATTGAAGTTTCTGTGCCAAGATAGGAAAGTGAGCGGTCATGTATTATTTTGTATGTCTTTAAGAGGGAGATTTGAGTCTTAAGATTAGTTTTAACTCGTCACTTTTTATTGAAGTTTCTGTAGCAAGATAGGAAGGTGAGCGGTCATGTATTATTTTGTACGTCTTTAAGAGGGAGATTTGAGTCTTAAGTTTAGTTTTACCTCGTCACATTTAATTGAAGTTTCTGTGCTAAGATAGGAAAGTGAGCAGTCATGTATTATTTTGTATGTCTGTAAGAGGAGAGATTTGAGTCTTAAGTTTAGTTTTACCTCGTCACTTTTTATTGAAGTTTCTGTGCAAAGATAGGAAAGTGAGCGGTCATGTATTATTTTGTATGTCTTTAAGAGGGAGATTTGAGTCTTAAGTTTAGTTTTACCTCGTCACTTTTTATTGAAGTTTCTGTGCTAAGATAGGAAAGTGAGCGGTCATGTATTATTTTGTATGTCTGTAAGAGGGGAGATTTGAGTCTTAAGTTTAGTTTTACCTCGTCACTTTTTATTGAAGTTTCTGTGCTAAGATAGGAAAGTGAGCGGTCATGTATTATTTTGTATGTCTGTAAGAGAGATTTGAGTCTTAAGTTTAGTTTTACCTCGTCACTATTTATTGAAGTTTCTGTGCCAAGATAGGAAAGTGAGCGGTCATGTATTATTTTGTATGTCTTTAAGAGGGAGATTTGAGTCTTAAGTTTAGTTTTACCTCGTCACTATTTATTGAAGTTTCTGTGCCAAGATAGAAAAGTGAGCGGTCATGTATTATTTTGTATGTCTTTAAGAGGGAGATTTGAGTCTAAAGTTAATTTTACATCGTCACTTTTTATTGAAGTTTCTGTGCCAGAATAGGAAAGTGAGCGGTCATGTAATATTTTGTGTGTCTGTAGGAGGAGATATTTGAGTCTTAAGTTTAGTTTTACCTCGTCACTTTTTATTGAAGTTTCTGTGCCAAGATAGGAAAGTGAGCGTCATGTATTATTTTGTATGTCTTTAAGAGGGAGATTTGAGTCTTAAGTTTAGTTTTACCTCGTCATTTTTTATTGAAGTTTCTGTGCCAAGATAGGAAAGTGAGCGTCATGTATTATTTTGTATGTCTTTAAGAGGGAGATTTGAGTCTTAAGTTTAGTTTTACCTCGTCACTTTTAATTGAAGTTTCTGTGCTAAGATAGGAAAGTGGGCGGTCATGTATTATTGTGTATGTCTGTAAGAGGAGAGATTTGAGTCTTAAGTTTAGTTTTACCTCGTCACTTTTTATTGAAGTTTCTGTGCTAAGATAGGAAAGTGAGCGGTCATGTATTATTTTGTATGTCTTTAAGAGGGAGATTTGAGTCTTAAGTTTAGTTTTACCTCGTCACTTTTTATTGAAGTTTCTGTGCCAAGATAGGAAAGTGAGCGGTCATATATTATTTTGTATGTCTTTAAGAGGGAGATTTGAGTCTTAAGTTTAGTTTTACCTCGTCACTTTTTATTGAAGTTTCTGTGCCAAGATAGGAAAGTGAGCGGTCATGTATTATTTTGTATGTCTTTAAGAGGGAGATTTGAGTCTTAAGATTAGTTTTACCTCGTCACTTTTTATTGAAGTTTCTGTAGGCAGATAGGAAAGTGAGCGGTCATGTATTATTTTGTATGTCTGTAAGAGGGAGATTTGAGTCTTAAGTTTAGTTTTACCTCGTCACTTTTAATTGAAGTTTCTGTGCTAAGATAGGAAAGTGGGCGGTCATGTATTATTTTGTATGTCTGTAAGAGGAGAGATTTGAGTCTTAAGTTTAGTTTTACCTCGTCATTTTTTATTGAAGTTTCTGTGCCAAGATAGGAAAGTGAGCGGTCATGTATTATTTTGTATGTCTTTAAGAGGGAGATTTGAGTCTTAAGATTAGTTTTAACTCGTCACTTTTTATTGAAGTTTCTGTAGCAAGATAGGAAGGTGAGCGGTCATGTATTATTTTGTACGTCTTTAAGAGGGAGATTTGAGTCTTAAGTTTAGTTTTACCTCGTCACATTTAATTGAAGTTTCTGTGCTAAGATAGGAAAGTGAGCAGTCATGTATTATTTTGTATGTCTGTAAGAGGAGAGATTTGAGTCTTAAGTTTAGTTTTACCTCGTCACTTTTTATTGAAGTTTCTGTGCAAAGATAGGAAAGTGAGCGGTCATGTATTATTTTGTATGTCTTTAAGAGGGAGATTTGAGTCTTAAGTTTAGTTTTACCTCGTCACTTTTTATTGAAGTTTCTGTGCTAAGATAGGAAAGTGAGCGGTCATGTATTATTTTGTATGTCTGTAAGAGGGGAGATTTGAGTCTTAAGTTTAGTTTTACCTCGTCACTTTTTATTGAAGTTTCTGTACTAAGATAGGAAAGTGAGCGGTCATGTATTATTTTGTATGTCTGTAAGAGAGATTTGAGTCTTAAGTTTAGTTTTACCTCGTCACTATTTATTGAAGTTTCTGTGCCAAGATAGGAAAGTGAGCGGTCATGTATTATTTTGTATGTCTTTAAGAGGGAGATTTGAGTCTTAAGTTTAGTTTTACCTCGTCACTATTTATTGAAGTTTCTGTGCCAAGATAGGAAAGTGAGCGGTCATGTATTATTTTGTATGTCTTTAAGAGGGAGATTTGAGTCTAAAGTTAATTTTACATCGTCACTTTTTATTGAAGTTTCTGTGCCAGAATAGGAAAGTGAGCGGTCATGTAATATTTTGTGTGTCTGTAAGAGGAGAGATTTGAGTCTTAAGTTTAGTTTTACCTCGTCACTTTTTATTGAAGTTTCTGTGCTAAGATAGGAAAGTGAGCGGTCATGTATTATTTTGTATGTCTTTAAGAGGGAGATTTGAGTCTTAAGTTTAGTTTTACCTCGTCACTTTTTATTGAAGTTTCTGTGCCAAGATAGGAAAGTGAGCGGTCATATATTATTTTGTATGTCTTTAAGAGGGAGATTTGAGTCTTAAGTTTAGTTTTACCTCGTCACTTTTTATTGAAGTTTCTGTGCCAAGATAGGAAAGTGAGCGGTCATGTATTATTTTGTATGTCTTTAAGAGGGAGATTTGAGTCTTAAGATTAGTTTTACCTCGTCACTTTTTATTGAAGTTTCTGTAGGCAGATAGGAAAGTGAGCGGTCATGTATTATTTTGTATGTCTGTAAGAGGGAGATTTGAGTCTTAAGTTTAGTTTTACCTCGTCACTTTTAATTGAAGTTTCTGTGCTAAGATAGGAAAGTGGGCGGTCATGTATTATTTTGTATGTCTGTAAGAGGAGAGATTTGAGTCTTAAGTTTAGTTTTACCTCGTCATTTTTTATTGAAGTTTCTGTGCCAAGATAGGAAAGTGAGCGGTCATGTATTATTTTGTATGTCTTTAAGAGGGAGATTTGAGTCTTAAGATTAGTTTTAACTCGTCACTTTTTATTGAAGTTTCTGTAGCAAGATAGGAAGGTGAGCGGTCATGTATTATTTTGTACGTCTTTAAGAGGGAGATTTGAGTCTTAAGTTTAGTTTTACCTCGTCACATTTAATTGAAGTTTCTGTGCTAAGATAGGAAAGTGAGCAGTCATGTATTATTTTGTATGTCTGTAAGAGGAGAGATTTGAGTCTTAAGTTTAGTTTTACCTCGTCACTTTTTATTGAAGTTTCTGTGCAAAGATAGGAAAGTGAGCGGTCATGTATTATTTTGTATGTCTTTAAGAGGGAGATTTGAGTCTTAAGTTTAGTTTTACCTCGTCACTTTTTATTGAAGTTTCTGTGCTAAGATAGGAAAGTGAGCGGTCATGTATTATTTTGTATGTCTGTAAGAGGGGAGATTTGAGTCTTAAGTTTAGTTTTACCTCGTCACTTTTTATTGAAGTTTCTGTACTAAGATAGGAAAGTGAGCGGTCATGTATTATTTTGTATGTCTGTAAGAGAGATTTGAGTCTTAAGTTTAGTTTTACCTCGTCACTATTTATTGAAGTTTCTGTGCCAAGATAGGAAAGTGAGCGGTCATGTATTATTTTGTATGTCTTTAAGAGGGAGATTTGAGTCTTAAGTTTAGTTTTACCTCGTCACTATTTATTGAAGTTTCTGTGCCAAGATAGGAAAGTGAGCGGTCATGTATTATTTTGTATGTCTTTAAGAGGGAGATTTGAGTCTAAAGTTAATTTTACATCGTCACTTTTTATTGAAGTTTCTGTGCCAGAATAGGAAAGTGAGCGGTCATGTAATATTTTGTGTGTCTGTAAGAGGAGATATTTGAGTCTTAAGTTTAGTTTTACCTCGTCACTTTTTATTGAAGTTTCTGTGCTAAGATAGGAAAGTGAGCGGTCATGTATTATTTTGTATGTCTGTAAGAGGAGAGATTTGAGTCTTAAGTTTAGTTTTACCTCGTCATTTTTTATTGAAGTTTCTGTGCCAAGATAGGAAAGTGAGCGTCATGTATTATTTTGTATGTCTTTAAGAGGGAGATTTGAGTCTTAAGTTTAGTTTTACCTCGTCACTTTTAATTGAAGTTTCTGTGCTAAGATAGGAAAGTGGGCGGTCATGTATTATTGTGTATGTCTGTAAGAGGAGAGATTTGAGTCTTAAGTTTAGTTTTACCTCGTCACTTTTTATTGAAGTTTCTGTGCTAAGATAGGAAAGTGAGCGGTCATGTATTATTTTGTATGTCTTTAAGAGGGAGATTTGAGTCTTAAGTTTAGTTTTACCTCGTCACTTTTTATTGAAGTTTCTGTGCCAAGATAGGAAAGTGAGCGGTCATGTATTATTTTGTATGTCTTTAAGAGGGAGATTTGAGTCTTAAGATTAGTTTTACCTCGTCACTTTTTATTGAAGTTTCTGTAGGCAGATAGGAAAGTGAGCGGTCATGTATTATTTTGTATGTCTGTAAGAGGGAGATTTGAGTCTTAAGTTTAGTTTTACCTCGTCACTTTTAATTGAAGTTTCTGTGCTAAGATAGGAAAGTGGGCGGTCATGTATTATTTTGTATGTCTGTAAGAGGAGAGATTTGAGTCTTAAGTTTAGTTTTACCTCGTCATTTTTTATTGAAGTTTCTGTGCCAAGATAGGAAAGTGAGCGGTCATGTATTATTTTGTATGTCTTTAAGAGGGAGATTTGAGTCTTAAGTTTAGTTTTACCTCGTCACTTTTTATTGAAGTTTCTGTGCCAAGATAGGAAAGTGAGCGGTCATGTATTATTTTGTATGTCTTTAAGAGGGAGATTTGAGTCTTAATTCTAGCTTTACCTCGTCACTTTTTATTGAAGTTTCTGTGCCAAGATAGGAAAGTGAGCGGTCATGTATTATTTTGTATGTCTTTAAGAGGGAGATTTGAGTCTTAAGTTTAGTTTTACCTCGTCACTTTTTATTGAAGTTTCTGTGCCAAGATAGGAAAGTGAGCGGTCATGTATTATTTTGTATGTCTTTAAGAGGGAGATTTGAGTCTTAAGATTAGTTTTAACTCGTCACTTTTTATTGAAGTTTCTGTAGCAAGATAGGAAGATGAGCGGTCATGTATTATTTTGTACGTCTTTAAGAGGGAGATTTGAGTCTTAAGTTTAGTTTTACCTCATCACATTTAATTGAAGTTTCTGTGCTAAGATAGGAAAGTGAGCGGTCATGTATTATTTTGTATGTCTGTAAGAGGAGAGATTTGAGTCTTAAGTTTAGTTTTACCTCGTCACTTTTTATTGAAGTTTCTGTGCCAAGATAGGAAAGTGAGCGGTCATGTATTATTTTGTATGTCGTAAAGAGGGAGATTTGAGTCTTAAGATTAGCTTTACCTCGTCACTTTTATTGAAGTTTCTGTACCAAGATAGGAAAGTGAGCGGTCATGTATTATTTTGTACGTCTTTAAGAGGGAGATTTGAGTCTTAAGTTTAGTTTTACCTCGTCACTTTTAATTGAAGTTTCTGTGCTAAGATAGGAAAGTGAGCGGTCATTTATTATTTTGTGGGTCTGTAAGAGGGAGATTTGAGTCTTAAGATTAGTTTTACCTCGTCACTTTTTATTGACGTTTCTGTACCAAGATAGGAAAGTGAGCGGTCATGTATTATTTTGTATGTCTTTAAGAGGGAGATTTGAGTCTTAAGTTTTGTTTTACCTCGTCACTTTTTATTGAAGTTTCTGTGCCAAGATAGGAAAGTGAGCGGTCATGTATTATTTTGTATGTCTGTAAGAGGAGAGATTTGAGTCTTAAGTTTAGTTTTACCTCGTCACTTTTTATTGAAGTTTCTGTGCCAAGATAGGAAAGTGAGCGGTCATGTATTATTTTGTATGTCTTTAAGAGGGAGATTTGAGTCTTAAGTTTAGTTTTACCTCGTCACTTTTTATTGAAGTTTCTGTACCAAGATAGGAAAGTGAGCGGTCATGTATTATTTTGTATGTCTTTAAGAGGGAGATTTGAGTCTTAAGTTTAGTTTTAACTCGTCACATTTTATTGCAGTTTCTGTGCCAAGATAGGAAAGTGAGCGGTCATGTATTATTTTGTATGTCGTTAAGAGGGAGATTTGAGTCTTAAGATTAGCTTTACCTCGTCACTTTTATTGAAGTTTCTGTACCAAGATAGGAAAGTGAGCGGTCATGTATTATTTTGTATGTCTTTAAGAGGGAGATTTGAGTCTTAAGTTTAGTTTTACCTCGTCACTTTTTATTGCAGTTTCTGTGCCAAGATAGGAAAGTGAGCGGTCATGTATTATTTTGTATGTCGTAAAGAGGGAGATTTGAGTCTTAAGATTAGCTTTACCTCGTCACTTTTATTGAAGTTTCTGTACCAAGATAGGAAAGTGAGCGGTCATGTATTATTTTGTACGTCTTTAAGAGGGAGATTTGAATCTTAAGTTTAGTTTTACCTCGTCACTTTTAATTGAAGTTTCTGTGCTAAGATAGGAAAGTGAGCGGTCATTTATTATTTTGTGGGTCTGTAAAAGGGAGATTTGAGTCTTAAGATTAGTTTTACCTCGTCACTTTTTATTGACGTTTCTGTACCAAGATAGGAAAGTGAGCGGTCATGTATTATTTTGTATGTCTTTAAGAGGGAGATTTGAGTCTTAAGTTTTGTTTTACCTCGTCACTTTTTATTGAAGTTTCTGTGCCAAGATAGGAAAGTGAGCGGTCATGTATTATTTTGTATGTCTGTAAGAGGAGAGATTTGAGTCTTAAGTTTAGTTTTACCTCGTCACTTTTTATTGAAGTTTCTGTGCCAAGATAGGAAAGTGAGCGGTCGTGTATTATTTTGTATGTCTTTAAGAGGGAGATTTGAGTCTTAAGTTTAGTTTTACCTCGTCACTTTTAATTGAAGTTTCTGTGCTAAGATAGGAAAGTGAGCGGTCATGTATTATTTTGTATGTCTGTAAGAGGGATTTGAGTCTTAAGTTTAGTTTTACCTCGTCACTTTTTATTGAAGTTTCTGAGCCAAGATAGGAAAGTGAGCGGTCATGTATTATTTTGTATGTCTTTAAGAGGGAGATTTGAGTCTTAAGTTTAGTTTTACCTCGTCACTTTTTATTGAAGTTTCTGTGCCAAGATAGGAAAGTGAGCGGTCATGTATTATTTTGTATATCTTTAAGAGGGAGATTTGAGTCTTAAGTTTAGTTTTACCTCGTCACTTTTTATTGAAGTTTCTGTACCAAGATAGGAAAGTGAGCGGTCATGTATTATTTGTATGTCTTTAAGAGGGAGATTTGAGTCTTAAGTTTAGTTTTACCTCGTCACTTTTTATTGAAGTTTCTGTGCCAAGATAGGAAAGTGAGCGGTCATGTATTATTTTGTATGTCGTTAAGAGGGAGATTTGAGTCTTAAGATTAGTTTTACCTCGTCACTTTTTATTGAAGTTTCTGTACCAAGATAGGAAAGTGAGCGGTCATGTATTATTTTGTACGTCTTTAAGAGGGAGATTTGAGTCTTAAGTTTAGTTTTACCTCGTCACATTTAATTGAAGTTTCTGTTCTAAGATAGGAAAGTGAGCGGTCATGTATTATTTTGTATGTCTGTAAGAGGAGAGATTTGAGTCTTAAGTTTAGTTTTACCTCGTCACTTTTTATTGAAGTTTCTGTGCCAAGATAGGAAAGTGAGCGGTCATGTATTATTTTGTATGTCTTTAAGAGGGAGATTTGAGTCTTAAGTTTAGTTTTACCTCGTCACTTTTTATTGAAGTTTCTGTACCAAGATAGGAAAGTGAGCGGTCATGTATTATTTTGTATGTCTTTAAGAGGGAGATTTGAGTCTTAAGTTTAGTTTTACCTCGTCACTTTTTATTGCAGTTTCTGTGCCAAGATAGGAAAGTGAGCGGTCATGTATTATTTTGTATGTCGTTAAGAGGGAGATTTGAGTCTTAAGATTAGCTTTACCTCGTCACTTTTATTGAAGTTTCTGTACCAAGATAGGAAAGTGAGCGGTCATGTATTATTTTGTATGTCTTTAAGGGGAGATTTGAGTCTTAAGTTTAGTTTTACCTCGTCACTTTTTATTGAAGTTTCTGTACCAAGATAGGAAAGTGAGCGGTCATGTATTATTTTGTATGTCTTTAAGAGGGAGATTTGAGTCTTAAGTTTAGTTTTACCTCGTCACTTTTTATTGAAGTTTCTGTGCCAAGATAGGAAAGTGAGCGGTCATGTATTATTTTGTATGTCGTTAAGAGGGAGATTTGAGTCTTAAGATTAGTTTTACCTCGTCACTTTTTATTGAAGTTTCTGTACCAAGATAGGAAAGTGAGCGGTCATGTATTATTTTGTACGTCTTTAAGAGGGAGATTTGAGTCTTAAGTTTAGTTTTACCTCGTCACATTTAATTGAAGTTTCTGTTCTAAGATAGGAAAGTGAGCGGTCATGTATTATTTTGGATGTCTGTAAGAGGAGAGATTTGAGTCTTAAGTTTAGTTTTACCTCGTCACTTTTTATTGAAGTTTCTGTGCCAAGATAGGAAAGTGAGCGGTCATGTATTATTTTGTATGTCTTTAAGAGGGAGATTTGAGTCTTAAGTTTAGTTTTACCTCGTCACTTTTTATTGAAGTTTCTGTACCAAGATAGGAAAGTGAGCGGTCATGTATTATTTTGTATGTCTTTAAGAGGGAGATTTGAGTCTTAAGTTTAGTTTTACCTCGTCACATTTTATTGCAGTTTCTGTGCCAAGATAGGAAAGTGAGCGGTCATGTATTATTTTGTATGTCGTTAAGAGGGAGATTTGAGTCTTAAGATTAGCTTTACCTCGTCACTTTTATTGAAGTTTCTGAACCAAGATAGGAAAGTGAGCGGTCATGTATTATTTTGTATATCTTTAAGAGGGAGATTTGAGTCTTAAGTTTAGTTTTACCTCGTCACTTTTTATTGAAGTTTCTGTACCAAGATAGGAAAGTGAGCGGTCATGTATTATTTTGTATGTCTTTAAGAGGGAGATTTGAGTCTTAAGTTTAGTTTTACCTCGTCACTTTTTATTGAAGTTTCTGTGCCAAGATAGGAAAGTGAGCGGTCATGTATTATTTTGTATGTCGTTAAGAGGGAGATTTGAGTCTTAAGATTAGTTTTACCTCGTCACTTTTTATTGAAGTTTCTGTACCAAGATAGGAAAGTGAGCGGTCATGTATTATTTTGTACGTCTTTAAGAGGGAGATTTGAGTCTTAAGTTTAGTTTTACCTCGTCACATTTAATTGAAGTTTCTGTTCTAAGATAGGAAAGTGAGCGGTCATGTATTATTTTGTATGTCTGTAAGAGGAGAGATTTGAGTCTTAAGTTTAGTTTTACCTCGTCACTTTTTATTGAAGTTTCTGTGCCAAGATAGGAAAGTGAGCGGTCATGTATTATTTTGTATGTCTTTAAGAGGGAGATTTGAGTCTTAAGTTTATTTTTACCTCGTCACTTTTTATTGAAGTTTCTGTACCAAGATAGGAAAGTGAGCGGTCATGTATTATTTTGTATGTCTTTAAGAGGGAGATTTGAGTCTTAAGTTTAGTTTTACCTCGTCACATTTTATTGCAGTTTCTGTGCCAAGATAGGAAAGTGAGCGGTCATGTATTATTTTGTATGTCGTTAAGAGGGAGATTTGAGTCTTAAGATTAGCTTTACCTCGTCACTTTTATTGAAGTTTCTGTACCAAGATAGGAAAGTGAGCGGTCATGTATTATTTTGTATGTCTTTAAGAGGGAGATTTGAGTCTTAAGTTTAGTTTTACCTCGTCACTTTTTATTGAAGTTTCTGTGCCAAGATAGGAAAGTGAGCGGTCATGTATTATTTTGTATGTCGTAAAGAGGGAGATTTGAGTCTTAAGATTAGCTTTACCTCGTCACTTTTATTGAAGTTTCTGTACCAAGATAGGAAAGTGAGCGGTCATGTATTATTTTGTACGTCTTTAAGAGGGAGATTTGAGTCTTAAGTTTAGTTTTACCTCGTCACTTTTAATTGAAGTTTCTGTGCTTAGATAGGAAAGTGAGCGGTCATTTATTATTTTGTGGGTCTGTAAGAGGGAGATTTGAGTCTTAAGATTAGTTTTACCTCGTCATTTTTTATTGACGTTTCTGTACCAAGATAGGAAAGTGAGCGGTCATGTATTATTTTGTATGTCTTTAAGAGGGAGATTTGAGTCTTAAGTTTAGTTTTACCTCGTCACTTTTTATTGAAGTTTCTGTGCCAAGATAGGAAAGTGAGCGGTCATGTATTATTTTGTATGTCTGTAAGAGGAGAGATTTGAGTCTTAAGTTTAGTTTTACCTCGTCACTTTTTATTGAAGTTTCTGTGCCAAGATAGGAAAGTGAGCGGTCGTGTATTATTTTGTATGTCTTTAAGAGGGAGATTTGAGTCTTAAGTTTAGTTTTACCTCGTCACTTTTAATTGAAGTTTCTGTGCTAAGATAGGAAAGTGAGCGGTCATGTATTATTTTGTATGTCTGTAAGAGGAGAGATTTGAGTCTTAAGTTTAGTTTTACCTCGTCACTTTTAATTGAAGTTTCTGTGCTAAGATAGGAAAGTGAGCGGTCATGTATTATTTTGTATGTCTGTAAGAGGGATTTGAGTCTTAAGTTTAGTTTTACCTCGTCACTTTTTATTGAAGTTTCTGAGCCAAGATAGGAAAGTGAGCGGTCATGTATTATTTTGTATGTCTTTAAGAGGGAGATTTGAGTCTTAAGTTTAGTTTTACCTCGTCACTTTTTATTGAAGTTTCTGTGCCAAGATAGGAAAGTGAGCGGTCATGTATTATTTTGTATATCTTTAAGAGGGAGATTTGAGTCTTAAGTTTAGTTTTACCTCGTCACTTTTTATTGAAGTTTCTGTACCAAGATAGGAAAGTGAGCGGTCATGTATTATTTTGTATGTCTTTAAGAGGGAGATTTGAGTCTTAAGTTTAGTTTTACCTCGTCACTTTTTATTGAAGTTTCTGTGCCAAGATAGGAAAGTGAGCGGTCATGTATTATTTTGTATGTCGTTAAGAGGGAGATTTGAGTCTTAAGATTAGTTTTACCTCGTCACTTTTTATTGAAGTTTCTGTACCAAGATAGGAAAGTGAGCGGTCATGTATTATTTTGTACGTCTTTAAGAGGGAGATTTGAGTCTTAAGTTTAGTTTTACCTCGTCACATTTAATTGAAGTTTCTGTTCTAAGATAGGAAAGTGAGCGGTCATGTATTATTTTGTATGTCTGTAAGAGGAGAGATTTGAGTCTTAAGTTTAGTTTTACCTCGTCACTTTTTATTGAAGTTTCTGTGCCAAGATAGGAAAGTGAGCGGTCATGTATTATTTTGTATGTCTTTAAGAGGGAGATTTGTGTCTTAAGTCTAGTTTTACCTCGTCACTTTTTATTGAAGTTTCTGTGCCAAGATAGGAAAGTGAGCGGTCATGTATTATTTTGTATGTCTTTAAGAGGGAGATTTGAGTCTTAAGAGTAGTTTTACCTCGTCACTTTTTATTGAAGTTTCTGTGCTAAGATAGGAAAGTGAGCGGTCATGTATTATTTTGTATGTCTGTAAGAGGGATTTGAGTCTTAAGCTTAGTCTTACCTCGTCACTTTTTATTGAAGTTTCTGTGCCAAGATAGGAAAGTGAGCGGTCATGTATTATTTTGTATGTCTTTAAGAGGGAGATTTGAGTCTTAAGTTTAGTTTTACCACGTCACTTTTTATTGAAGTTTCTGTGCCAAGATAGGAAAGTGAGCGTTCATGTATTATTTTGTATGTCGTTAAGAGGGAGATTTGAGTCTTAAGATTAGCTTTACCTCGTCACTTTTATTGAAGTTTCTGTACCAAGATAGGAAAGTGAGCGGTCATGTATTATTTTGTATATCTTTAAGAGGGAGATTTGAGTCTTAAGTTTAGTTTTACCTCGTCACTTTTTATTGCAGTTTCTGTGCCAAGATAGGAAAGTGAGCGGTCATGTATTATTTTGTATGTCGTTAAGAGGGAGATTTGAGTCTTAAGATTAGCTTTACCTCGTCACTTTTATTGAAGTTTCTATACCAAGATAGGAAAGTGAGCGGTCATGTATTATTTTGTGGGTCTGTAAGAGGGAGATTTGAGTCTTAAGATTAGTTTTACCTCGTCACTTTTTATTGAAGTTTCTGTGCCAAGATAGGAAAGTGAGCGGTCGAGTATTATTTTGTATGTCTTTAAGAGGGAGATTTGAGTCTTAAGTTTAGTTTTACCTCGTCACTTTTAATTGAAGTTTCTGTGCTAAGATAGGAAAGTGAGCGGTCATGTATTACTTTGTATGTCTGTAAGAGGAGAGATTTGAGTCTTAAGTTTAGTTTTACCTCGTCACTTTTTATTGAAGTTTCTGTGCTAAGATAGGAAAGTGAGCGGTCATGTATTATTTTGTATGTCTGTAAGAGGGATTTGAGTCTTAAGTTTAGTTTTACCTCGTCACTTTTTATTGAAGTTTCTGAGCCAAGATAGGAAAGTGAGCGGCCATGTATTATTTTGTATGTCTTTAAGAGGGAGATTTGAGTCTTAAGTTTAGTTTTACCTCGTCACTTTTTATTGAAGTTTCTGTGCCAAGATAGGAAAGTGAGCGGTCATGTATTATTTTGTATATCTTTAAGAGGGAGATTTGAGTCTTAAGTTTAGTTTTACATTGTCACTTTTTATTGAAGTTTCTGTGCCAAGATAGGAAAGTGAGCGGTCATGTATTATTTTGTATGTCTTTAAGAGGGAGATTTGTGTCTTAAGTCTAGTTTTACCTCGTCACTTTTTATTGAAGTTTCTGTGCCAAGATAGGAAAGTGAGCGGTCATGTATTATTTTGTATGTCTTTAAGAGGGAGATTTGAGTCTTAAGAGTAGTTTTACCTCGTCACTTTTTATTGAAGTTTCTGTGCTAAGATAGGAAAGTGAGCGGTCATGTATTATTTTGTATGTCTGTAAGAGGGATTTGAGTCTTAAGCTTAGTCTTACCTCGTCACTTTTTATTGAAGTTTCTGTGCCAAGATAGGAAAGTGAGCGGTCATGTATTATTTTGTATGTCTTTAAGAGGGAGATTTGAGTCTTAAGTTTAGTTTTACCACGTCACTTTTTATTGAAGTTTCTGTGCCAAGATAGGAAAGTGAGCGTTCATGTATTATTTTGTATGTCGTTAAGAGGGAGATTTGAGTCTTAAGATTAGCTTTACCTCGTCACTTTTATTGAAGTTTCTGTACCAAGATAGGAAAGTGAGCGGTCATGTATTATTTTGTATATCTTTAAGAGGGAGATTTGAGTCTTAAGTTTAGTTTTACCTCGTCACTTTTTATTGCAGTTTCTGTGCCAAGATAGGAAAGTGAGCGGTCATGTATTATTTTGTATGTCGTTAAGAGGGAGATTTGAGTCTTAAGATTAGCTTTACCTCGTCACTTTTATTGAAGTTTCTATACCAAGATAGGAAAGTGAGCGGTCATGTATTATTTTGTGGGTCTGTAAGAGGGAGATTTGAGTCTTAAGATTAGTTTTACCTCGTCACTTTTTATTGAAGTTTCTGTGCCAAGATAGGAAAGTGAGCGGTCGAGTATTATTTTGTATGTCTTTAAGAGGGAGATTTGAGTCTTAAGTTTAGTTTTACCTCGTCACTTTTAATTGAAGTTTCTGTGCTAAGATAGGAAAGTGAGCGGTCATGTATTACTTTGTATGTCTGTAAGAGGAGAGATTTGAGTCTTAAGTTTAGTTTTACCTCGTCACTTTTTATTGAAGTTTCTGTGCTAAGATAGGAAAGTGAGCGGTCATGTATTATTTTGTATGTCTGTAAGAGGGATTTGAGTCTTAAGTTTAGTTTTACCTCGTCACTTTTTATTGAAGTTTCTGAGCCAAGATAGGAAAGTGAGCGGCCATGTATTATTTTGTATGTCTTTAAGAGGGAGATTTGAGTCTTAAGTTTAGTTTTACCTCGTCACTTTTTATTGAAGTTTCTGTGCCAATATAGGAAAGTGAGCGGTCATGTATTATTTTGTATGTCGTTAAGAGGGAGATTTGAGTCTTAAGATTAGCTTTACCTCGTCACTTTTATTGAAGTTTCTATACCAAGATAGGAAAGTGAGCGGTCATGTATTATTTTGTGGGTCTGTAAGAGGGAGATTTGAGTCTTAAGATTAGTTTTACCTCGTCACTTTTTATTGAAGTTTCTGTGCCAAGATAGGAAAGTGAGCGGTCGAGTATTATTTTGTATGTCTTTAAGAGGGAGATTTGAGTCTTAAGTTTAGTTTTACCTCGTCACTTTTAATTGAAGTTTCTGTGCTAAGATAGGAAAGTGAGCGGTCATGTATTACTTTGTATGTCTGTAAGAGGAGAGATTTGAGTCTTAAGTTTAGTTTTACCTCGTCACTTTTTATTGAAGTTTCTGTGCTAAGATAGGAAAGTGAGCGGTCATGTATTATTTTGTATGTCTGTAAGAGGGATTTGAGTCTTAAGTTTAGTTTTACCTCGTCACTTTTTATTGAAGTTTCTGAGCCAAGATAGGAAAGTGAGCGGCCATGTATTATTTTGTATGTCTTTAAGAGGGAGATTTGAGTCTTAAGTTTAGTTTTACCTCGTCACTTTTTATTGAAGTTTCTGTGCCAAGATAGGAAAGTGAGCGGTCATGTATTATTTTGTATATCTTTAAGAGGGAGATTTGAGTCTTAAGTTTAGTTTTACATTGTTACTTTTTATTGAAGTTTCTGTGCCAAGATAGGAAAGTGAGCGGTCATGTATTATTTTGTATGTCGTTAAGAGGGAGATTTGAGTCTTAAGATTAGTTTTACCTCGTCACTGTTTATTGAAGTTTCTGTACCAAGATAGGAAAGTGAGCGGTCATGTATTATTTTGTACGTCTTTAAGAGGGAGATTTGAGTCTTAAGTTTAGTTTTACCTCGTCACATTTAATTGAAGTTTCTGTTCTAAGATAGGAAAGTGAGCGGTCATGTATTATTTTGTATGTCTGTAAGAGGAGAGATTTGAGTCTTAAGTTTAGTTTTACCTCGTCACTTTTTATTGAAGTTTCTGTGCCAAGATAGGAAAGTGAGCGGTCATGTATTATTTTGTATGTCTTTAAGAGGGAGATTTGAGTCTAAAGTTTAGTTTTACCTCGTCACTTTTAATTGAAGTTTCTGTGCTAACATTGGAAAGTGAGCGGTCATGTATTATTTTGTATGTCTTTAAGAGGGAGATTTGAGTCTAAAGTTTAGTTTTACCTCGTCACTTTTTATTGAAGTTTCTGTGCTAAGATAGGAAAGTGAGCGGTCATGTATTATTTTGTATGTCTGTAAGAGAGCTTTGAGTCTTAGGTTTAGTTTTACCTCGTCACTTTTTATTGAAGTTCCTGTGCCAAGATAGGAAAGTGAGCGGTCATGTATTATTTTGTATGTCTTTAAGAGGGAGATTTGAGTCTTAAGTTTAGTTTTACCTCGTCACTTTTTATTGAAGTTTCTGTGCCAAGATAGGAAAGATCGGTCATGTATTATTTTGTATTTCTTTAAGAGGGAGATTTGAGTCTTAGGAGTAGTTTTACCTCGTCACTTTTTATTGAAGTTTCTGTGCTAAGATAGGAAAGTGAGCGGTCATGTATTATTTTGTATGTCTGTAAGAGGAGAGATTTGAGTCTTAAGTTTAGTTTTACCTCGTCACTTTTTATTGAAGTTTCTGTGCTAAGATAGGAAAGTGAGCGGTCATGTATTATTTTGTATGTCTGTAAGAGGGATTTGAGTCTTAAGTTTAGTTTTACCTCGTCACTTTTTATTGAAGTTTCTGTGCCAAGATAGGAAAGTGAGCGGTCATGTATTATTTTGTATGTCTTTAAGAGGGAGATTTGAGTCTTAAGTTTAGTTTTACCTCGTCACTTTTTATTGAAGTTTCTGTGCCAAGATAGGAAAGTGAGCGGTCATGTATTATTTTGTATATCTTTAAGAGGGAGATTTGAGTCTTAAGTTTAGTTTTACCTCGTCACTTTTTATTGAAGTTTCTGTACCAAGATAGGAAAGTGAGCGGTCATGTATTATTTTGTATGTCTTTAAGAGGGAGATTTGAGTCTTAAGTTTAGTTTTACCTCGTCACTTTTTATTGAAGTTTCTGTGCCAAGATAGGAAAGTGAGCGGTCATGTATTATTTTGTATGTCGTTAAGAGGGAGATTTGAGTCTTAAGATTAGTTTTACCTCGTCACTTTTTATTGAAGTTTCTGTACCAAGATAGGAAAGTGAGCGGTCATGTATTATTTTGTACGTCTTTAAGAGGGAGATTTGAGTCTTAAGTTTAGTTTTACCTCGTCACATTTAATTGAAGTTTCTGTTCTAAGATAGGAAAGTGAGCGGTCATGTATTATTTTGTATGTCTGTAAGAGGAGAGATTTGAGTCTTAAGTTTTGTTTTACCTCGTCACTTTTTATTGAAGTTTCTGTGCCAAGATAGGAAAGTGAGCGGTCATGTATTATTTTGTATGTCTTTAAGAGGGAGATTTGTGTCTTAAGTCTAGTTTTACCTCGTCACTTTTTATTGAAGTTTCTGTGCCAAGATAGGAAAGTGAGCGGTCATGTATTATTTTGTATGTCTTTAAGAGGGAGATTTGAGTCTTAAGAGTAGTTTTACCTCGTCACTTTTTATTGAAGTTTCTGTGCTAAGATAGGAAAGTGAGCGGTCATGTATTATTTTGTATGTCTGTAAGAGGGATTTGAGTCTTAAGCTTAGTCTTACCTCGTCACTTTTTATTGAAGTTTCTGTGCCAAGATAGGAAAGTGAGCGGTCATGTATTATTTTGTATGTCTTTAAGAGGGAGATTTGAGTCTTAAGTTTAGTTTTACCACGTCACTTTTTATTGAAGTTTCTGTGCCAAGATAGGAAAGTGAGCGTTCATGTATTATTTTGTATGTCGTTAAGAGGGAGATTTGAGTCTTAAGATTAGCTTTACCTCGTCACTTTTATTGAAGTTTCTGTACCAAGATAGGAAAGTGAGCGGTCATGTATTATTTTGTATATCTTTAAGAGGGAGATTTGAGTCTTAAGTTTAGTTTTACCTCGTCACTTTTTATTGCAGTTTCTGTGCCAAGATAGGAAAGTGAGCGGTCATGTATTATTTTGTATGTCGTTAAGAGGGAGATTTGAGTCTTAAGATTAGCTTTACCTCGTCACTTTTATTGAAGTTTCTGTACCAAGATAGGAAAGTGAGCGGTCATGTATTATTTTGTGGGTCTGTAAGAGGGAGATTTGAGTCTTAAGATTAGTTTTACCTCGTCACTTTTTATTGACGTTTCTGTACCAAGATAGGAAAGTGAGCGGTCATGTATTATTTTGTATGTCTTTAAGAGGGAGATTTGAGTCTTAAGTTTAGTTTTACCTCGTCACTTTTTATTGAAGTTTCTGTGCCAAGATAGGAAAGTGAGCGGTCATGTTTTATTTTGTATGTCTGTAAGAGGAGAGATTTGAGTCTTAAGTTTAGTTTTACCTCGTCACTTTTTATTGAAGTTTCTGTGCCAAGATAGGAAAGTGAGCGGTCGTGTATTATTTTGTATGTCTTTAAGAGGGAGATTTGAGTCTTAAGTTTAGTTTTACCTCGTCACTTTTAATTGAAGTTTCTGTGCTAAGATAGGAAAGTGAGCGGTCATGTATTATTTTGTATGTCTGTAAGAGGAGAGATTTGAGTCTTAAGTTTAGTTTTACCTCGTCACTTTTTATTGAAGTTTCTGTGCTAAGATAGGAAAGTGAGCGGTCATGTATTATTTTGTATGTCTGTAAGAGGGATTTGAGTCTTAAGTTTAGTTTTACCTCGTCACTTTTTATTGAAGTTTCTGTGCCAAGATAGGAAAGTGAGCGGTCATGTATTATTTTGTATGTCTTTAAGAGGGAGATTTGAGTCTTAAGTTTAGTTTTACCTGGTCACTTTTTATTGAAGTTTCTGTGCCAAGATAGGAAAGTGAGCGGTCATGTATTATTTTGTATATCTTTAAGAGGGAGATTTGAGTCTTAAGTTTAGTTTTACCTCGTCACTTTTTATTGAAGTTTCTGTACCAAGATAGGAAAGTGAGCGGTCATGTATTATTTTGTATGTCTTTAAGAGGGAGATTTGAGTCTTAAGTTTAGTTTTACCTCGTCACTTTTTATTGAAGTTTCTGTGCCAAGATAGGAAAGTGAGCGGTCATGTATTATTTTGTACGTCTTTAAGAGGGAGATTTGAGTCTTAAGTTTAGTTTTACCTCGTCACATTTAATTGAAGTTTCTGTTCTAAGATAGGAAAGTGAGCGGTCATGTATTATTTTGTATGTCTGTAAGAGGAGAGATTTGAGTCTTAAGTTTAGTTTTACCTCGTCACTTTTTATTGAAGTTTCTGTGCCAAGATAGGAAAGTGAGCGGTCATGTATTATTTTGTATGTCTTTAAGAGGGAGATTTGTGTCTTAAGTCTAGTTTTACCTCGTCACTTTTTATTGAAGTTTCTGTGCCAAGATAGGAAAGTGAGCGGTCATGTATTATTTTGTATGTCTTTAAGAGGGAGATTTGAGTCTTAAGAGTAGTTTTACCTCGTCACTTTTTATTGAAGTTTCTGTGCTAAGATAGGAAAGTGAGCGGTCATGTATTATTTTGTATGTCTGTAAGAGGGATTTGAGTCTTAAGCTTAGTCTTACCTCGTCACTTTTTATTGAAGTTTCTGTGCCAAGATAGGAAAGTGAGCGGTCATGTATTATTTTGTATGTCGTTAAGAGGGAGATTTGAGTCTTACGATTAGCTTTACCTCGTCACTTTTATTGAAGTTTCTGTACCAAGATAGGAAAGTGAGCGGTCATGTATTATTTTGTATATCTTTAAGAGGGAGATTTGAGTCTTAAGTTTAGTTTTACCTCGTCACTTTTTATTGCAGTTTCTGTGCCAAGATAGGAAAGTGAGCGGTCATGTATTATTTTGTATGTCGTTAAGAAGGAGATTTGAGTCTTAAGATTAGCTTTACCTCGTCACTTTTATTGAAGTTTCTGTACCAAGATAGGAAAGTGAGCGGTCATGTATTATTTTGTGGGTCTGTAAGAGGGAGATTTGAGTCTTAAGATTAGTTTTACCTCGTCACTTTTTATTGACGTTTCTGTACCAAGATAGGAAAGTGAGCGGTCATGTATTATTTTGTATGTCTTTAAGAGGGAGATTTGAGTCTTAAGTTTAGTTTTACCTCGTCACTTTTTATTGAAGTTTCTGTGCCAAGATAGGAAAGTGAGCGGTCATGTTTTATTTTGTATGTCTGTAAGAGGAGAGATTTGAGTCTTAAGTTTAGTTTTACCTCGTCACTTTTTATTGAAGTTTCTGTGCCAAGATAGGAAAGTGAGCGGTCATGTATTATTTTGTATGTCGTTAAGAGGGAGATTTGAGTCTTAAGATTAGCTTTACCTCGTCACTTTTATTGAAGTTTCTGTACCAAGATAGGAAAGTGAGCGGTCATGTATTATTTTGTGGGTCTGTAAGAGGGAGATTTGAGTCTTAAGATTAGTTTTACCTCGTCACTTTTTATTGACGTTTCTGTACCAAGATAGGAAAGTGAGCGGTCATGTATTATTTTGTATGTCTTTAAGAGGGAGATTTGAGTCTTAAGTTTAGTTTTACCTCGTCACTTTTTATTGAAGTTTCTGTGCCAAGATAGGAAAGTGAGCGGTCATGTTTTATTTTGTATGTCTGTAAGAGGAGAGATTTGAGTCTTAAGTTTAGTTTTACCTCGTCACTTTTTATTGAAGTTTCTGTGCCAAGATAGGAAAGTGAGCGGTCGTGTATTATTTTGTATGTCTTTAAGAGGGAGATTTGAGTCTTAAGATTAGTTTTACCTCGTCACTTTTAATTGAAGTTTCTGTGCTAAGATAGGAAAGTGAGCGGTCATGTATTACTTTGTATGTCTGTAAGAGGAGAGATTTGAGTCTTAAGTTTAGTTTTACCTCGTCACTTTTTATTGAAGTTTCTGTGCTAAGATAGGAAAGTGAGCGGTCATGTATTATTTTGTATGTCTGTAAGAGGGATTTGAGTCTTAAGTTTAGTTTTACCTCGTCACTTTTTATTGAAGTTTCTGAGCCAAGATAGGAAAGTGAGCGGCCATGTATTATTTTGTATGTCTTTAAGAGGGAGATTTGAGTCTTAAGTTTAGTTTTACCTCGTCACTTTTTATTGAAGTTTCTGTGCCAAGATAGGAAAGTGAGCGGTCATGTATTATTTTGTATTTCTTTAAGAGGGAGATTTGAGTCTTAAGTTTAGTTTTACCTCGTCACTTTTATTGAAGTTTCTGTACCAAGATAGGAAAGTGAGCGGTCATGTATTATTTTGTATGTCTTTAAGAGGGAGATTTGAGTCTTAAGTTTAGTTTTACATTGTCACTTTTTATTGAAGTTTCTGTGCCAAGATAGGAAAGTGAGCGGTCATGTATTATTTTGTATGTCGTTAAGAGGGAGATTTGAGTCTTAAGATTAGTTTTACCTCGTCACTGTTTATTGAAGTTTCTGTACCAAGATAGGAAAGTGAGCGGTCATGTATTATTTTGTACGTCTTTAAGAGGGAGATTTGAGTCTTAAGTTTAGTTTTACCTCGTCACATTTAATTGAAGTTTCTGTTCTAAGATAGGAAAGTGAGCGGTCATGTATTATTTTGTATGTCTGTAAGAGGAGAGATTTGAGTCTTAAGTTTAGTTTTACCTCGTCACTTTTTATTGAAGTTTCTGTGCCAAGATAGGAAAGTGAGCGGTCATGTATTATTTTGTATGTCTTTAAGAGGGAGATTTGAGTCTTAAGTTTAGTTTTACCTCGTCACTTTTAATTGAAGTTTCTGTGCTAAGATTGGAAAGTGAGCGGTCATGTATTATTTTGTATGTCTTTAAGAGGGAGATTTGAGTCTAAAGTTTAGTTTTACCTCGTCACTTTTTATTGAAGTTTCTGTGCTAAGATAGGAAAGTGAGCGGTCATGTATTATTTTGTATGTCTGTAAGAGAGCTTTGAGTCTTAGGTTTAGTTTTACCTCGTCACTTTTTATTGAAGTTTCTGTGCCAAGATAGGAAAGTGAGCGGTCATGTATTATTTTGTGGGTCTGTAAGAGGGAGATTTGAGTCTTAAGATTAGTTTTACCTCGTCACTTTTTATTGACGTTTCTGTACCAAGATAGGAAAGTGAGCGGTCATGTATTATTTTGTATGTCTTTAAGAGGGAGATTTGAGTCTTAAGTTTAGTTTTACCTCGTCACTTTTTATTGAAGTTTCTGTGCCAAGATAGGAAAGTGAGCGGTCATGTTTTATTTTGTATGTCTGTAAGAGGAGAGATTTGAGTCTTAAGTTTAGTTTTACCTCGTCACTTTTTATTGAAGTTTCTGTGCCAAGATAGGAAAGTGAGCGGTCGTGTATTATTTTGTATGTCTTTAAGAGGGAGATTTGAGTCTTAAGTTTAGTTTTACCTCGTCACTTTTAATTGAAGTTTCTGTGCTAAGATAGGAAAGTGAGCGGTCATGTATTATTTTGTATGTCTGTAAGAGGAGAGATTTGAGTCTTAAGTTTAGTTTTACCTCGTCACTTTTTATTGAAGTTTCTGTGCTAAGATAGGAAAGTGAGCGGTCATGTATTATTTTGTATGTCTGTAAGAGGGATTTGAGTCTTAAGTTTAGTTTTACCTCGTCACTTTTTATTGAAGTTTCTGTGCCAAGATAGGAAAGTGAGCGGTCATGTATTATTTTGTATGTCTTTAAGAGGGAGATTTGAGTCTTAAGTTTAGTTTTACCTGGTCACTTTTTATTGAAGTTTCTGTGCCAAGATAGGAAAGTGAGCGGTCATGTATTATTTTGTATATCTTTAAGAGGGAGATTTGAGTCTTAAGTTTAGTTTTACCTCGTCACTTTTTATTGAAGTTTCTGTACCAAGATAGGAAAGTGAGCGGTCATGTATTATTTTGTATGTCTTTAAGAGGGAGATTTGAGTCTTAAGTTTAGTTTTACCTCGTCACTTTTTATTGAAGTTTCTGTGCCAAGATAGGAAAGTGAGCGGTCATGTATTATTTTGTACGTCTTTAAGAGGGAGATTTGAGTCTTAAGTTTAGTTTTACCTCGTCACTTTTTATTGCAGTTTCTGTGCCAAGATAGGAAAGTGAGCGGTCATGTATTATTTTGTATGTCGTTAAGAAGGAGATTTGAGTCTTAAGATTAGCTTTACCTCGTCACTTTTATTGAAGTTTCTGTACCAAGATAGGAAAGTGAGCGGTCATGTATTATTTTGTGGGTCTGTAAGAGGGAGATTTGAGTCTTAAGATTAGTTTTACCTCGTCACTTTTTATTGACGTTTCTGTACCAAGATAGGAAAGTGAGCGGTCATGTATTATTTTGTATGTCTTTAAGAGGGAGATTTGAGTCTTAAGTTTAGTTTTACCTCGTCACTTTTTATTGAAGTTTCTGTGCCAAGATAGGAAAGTGAGCGGTCATGTTTTATTTTGTATGTCTGTAAGAGGAGAGATTTGAGTCTTAAGTTTAGTTTTACCTCGTCACTTTTTATTGAAGTTTCTGTGCCAAGATAGGAAAGTGAGCGGTCATGTATTATTTTGTATGTCGTTAAGAGGGAGATTTGAGTCTTAAGATTAGCTTTACCTCGTCACTTTTATTGAAGTTTCTGTACCAAGATAGGAAAGTGAGCGGTCATGTATTATTTTGTGGGTCTGTAAGAGGGAGATTTGAGTCTTAAGATTAGTTTTACCTCGTCACTTTTTATTGACGTTTCTGTACCAAGATAGGAAAGTGAGCGGTCATGTATTATTTTGTATGTCTTTAAGAGGGAGATTTGAGTCTTAAGTTTAGTTTTACCTCGTCACTTTTTATTGAAGTTTCTGTGCCAAGATAGGAAAGTGAGCGGTCATGTTTTATTTTGTATGTCTGTAAGAGGAGAGATTTGAGTCTTAAGTTTAGTTTTACCTCGTCACTTTTTATTGAAGTTTCTGTGCCAAGATAGGAAAGTGAGCGGTCGTGTATTATTTTGTATGTCTTTAAGAGGGAGATTTGAGTCTTAAGATTAGTTTTACCTCGTCACTTTTAATTGAAGTTTCTGTGCTAAGATAGGAAAGTGAGCGGTCATGTATTACTTTGTATGTCTGTAAGAGGAGAGATTTGAGTCTTAAGTTTAGTTTTACCTCGTCACTTTTTATTGAAGTTTCTGTGCTAAGATAGGAAAGTGAGCGGTCATGTATTATTTTGTATGTCTGTAAGAGGGATTTGAGTCTTAAGTTTAGTTTTACCTCGTCACTTTTTATTGAAGTTTCTGAGCCAAGATAGGAAAGTGAGCGGCCATGTATTATTTTGTATGTCTTTAAGAGGGAGATTTGAGTCTTAAGTTTAGTTTTACCTCGTCACTTTTTATTGAAGTTTCTGTGCCAAGATAGGAAAGTGAGCGGTCATGTATTATTTTGTATATCTTTAAGAGGGAGATTTGAGTCTTAAGTTTAGTTTTACCTCGTCACTTTTATTGAAGTTTCTGTACCAAGATAGGAAAGTGAGCGGTCATGTATTATTTTGTATGTCTTTAAGAGGGAGATTTGAGTCTTAAGTTTAGTTTTACATTGTCACTTTTTATTGAAGTTTCTGTGCCAAGATAGGAAAGTGAGCGGTCATGTATTATTTTGTATGTCGTTAAGAGGGAGATTTGAGTCTTAAGATTAGTTTTACCTCGTCACTGTTTATTGAAGTTTCTGTACCAAGATAGGAAAGTGAGCGGTCATGTATTATTTTGTACGTCTTTAAGAGGGAGATTTGAGTCTTAAGTTTAGTTTTACCTCGTCACATTTAATTGAAGTTTCTGTTCTAAGATAGGAAAGTGAGCGGTCATGTATTATTTTGTATGTCTGTAAGAGGAGAGATTTGAGTCTTAAGTTTAGTTTTACCTCGTCACTTTTTATTGAAGTTTCTGTGCCAAGATAGGAAAGTGAGCGGTCATGTATTATTTTGTATGTCTTTAAGAGGGAGATTTGAGTCTTAAGTTTAGTTTTACCTCGTCACTTTTAATTGAAGTTTCTGTGCTAAGATTGGAAAGTGAGCGGTCATGTATTATTTTGTATGTCTTTAAGAGGGAGATTTGAGTCTAAAGTTTAGTTTTACCTCGTCACTTTTTATTGAAGTTTCTGTGCTAAGATAGGAAAGTGAGCGGTCATGTATTATTTTGTATGTCTGTAAGAGAGCTTTGAGTCTTAGGTTTAGTTTTACCTCGTCACTTTTTATTGAAGTTTCTGTGCCAAGATAGGAAAGATCGGTCATGTATTATTTTGTATTTCTTTAAGAGGGAGATTTGAGTCTTAGGAGTAGTTTTACCTCGTCACTTTTTATTGAAGTTTCTGTGCTAAGATAGGAAAGTGAGCGGTCATGTATTATTTTGTATGTCTGTAAGAGGAGAGATTTGAGTCTTAAGTTTAGTTTTACCTCGTCACTTTTTATTGAAGTTTCTGTGCTAAGATAGGAAAGTGAGCGGTCATGTATTATTTTGTATGTCTGTAAGAGGGATTTGAGTCTTAAGTTTAGTTTTACCTCGTCACTTTTTATTGAAGTTTCTGTGCCAAGATAGGAAAGTGAGCGGTCATGTATTATTTTGTATGTCTTTAAGAGGGAGATTTGAGTCTTAAGTTTAGTTTTACCTCGTCACTTTTTATTGAAGTTTCTGTGCCAAGATAGGAAAGTGAGCGGCCATGTATTATTTTGTATGTCTTTAAGAGGGAGATTTGAGTCTTAAGTTTAGTTTTACCTCGTCACTTTTTATTGAAGTTTCTGTACCAAGATAGGAAAGTGAGCGGTCATGTATTATTTTGTATGTCTTTAAGAGGGAGATTTGAGTCTTAAGTTTAGTTTTACCTCGTCAATTTTTATTGAAGTTTCTGTGCCAAGATAGGAAAGTGAGCGGTCATGTATTATTTTGTACGTCTTTAAGAGGGAGATTTGAGTCTTAAGTTTAGTTTTACCTCGTCATATTTAATTGAAGTTTCTGTTCTAAGATAGGAAAGTGAGCGGTCATGTATTATTTTGTATGTCTGTAAGAGGAGAGATTTGAGTCTTAAGTTTAGTTTTACCTCGTCACTTTTTATTGAAGTTTCTGTGCCAAGATAGGAAAGTGAGCGGTCATGTATTATTTTGTATGTCTGTAAGAGGGAGATTTGTGTCTTAAGTCTAGTTTTACCTCGTCACTTTTTATTGAAGTTTCTGTGCCAAGATAGGAAAGTGAGCGGTCATGTATTATTTTGTATGTCTTTAAGAGGGAGATTTGAGTCTTAAGAGTAGTTTTACCTCGTCACTTTTTATTGAAGTTTCTGTGCTAAGATAGGAAAGTGAGCGGTCATGTATTATTTTGTATGTCTGTAAGAGGGATTTGAGTCTTAAGCTTAGTCTTACCTCGTCACTTTTTATTGAAGTTTCTGTGCCAAGATAGGAAAGTGAGCGGTCATGTATTATTTTGTATGTCTTTAAGAGGGAGATTTGAGTCTTAAGTTTAGTTTTACCACGTCACTTTTTATTGAAGTTTCTGTGCCAAGATAGGAAAGTGAGCGTTCATGTATTATTTTGTATGTCGTTAAGAGGGAGATTTGAGTCTTAAGATTAGCTTTACCTCGTCACTTTTATTGAAGTTTCTGTACCAAGATAGGAAAGTGAGCGGTCATGTATTATTTTGTATATCTTTAAGAGGGAGATTTGAGTCTTAAGTTTAGTTTTACCTCGTCACTTTTTATTGCAGTTTCTGTGCCAAGATAGGAAAGTGAGCGGTCATGTATTATTTTGTATGTCGTTAAGAGGGAGATTTGAGTCTTAAGATTAGCTTTACCTCGTCACTTTTATTGAAGTTTCTGTACCAAGATAGGAAAGTGAGCGGTCATGTATTATTTTGTGGGTCTGTAAGAGGGAGATTTGAGTCTTAAGATTAGTTTTACCTCGTCACTTTTTATTGACGTTTCTGTACCAAGATAGGAAAGTGAGCGGTCATGTATTATTTTGTATGTCTTTAAGAGGGAGATTTGAGTCTTAAGTTTAGTTTTACCTCGTCACTTTTTATTGAAGTTTCTGTGCCAAGATAGGAAAGTGAGCGGTCATGTTTTATTTTGTATGTCTGTAAGAGGAGAGATTTGAGTCTTAAGTTTAGTTTTACCTCGTCACTTTTTATTGAAGTTTCTGTGCCAAGATAGGAAAGTGAGCGGTCGTGTATTATTTTGTATGTCTTTAAGAGGGAGATTTGAGTCTTAAGTTTAGTTTTACCTCGTCACTTTTAATTGAAGTTTCTGTGCTAAGATAGGAAAGTGAGCGGTCATGTATTACTTTGTATGTCTGTAAGAGGAGAGATTTGAGTCTTAAGTTTAGTTTTACCTCGTCACTTTTTATTGAAGTTTCTGTGCTAAGATAGGAAAGTGAGCGGTCATGTATTATTTTGTATGTCTGTAAGAGGGATTTGAGTCTTAAGTTTAGTTTTACCTCGTCACTTTTTATTGAAGTTTCTGAGCCAAGATAGGAAAGTGAGCGGCCATGTATTATTTTGTATGTCTTTAAGAGGGAGATTTGAGTCTTAAGTTTAGTTTTACCTCGTCACTTTTTATTGAAGTTTCTGTGCCAAGATAGGAAAGTGAGCGGTCATGTATTATTTTGTATATCTTTAAGAGGGAGATTTGAGTCTTAAGTTTAGTTTTACCTCGTCACTTTTATTGACGTTTCTGTACCAAGATAGGAAAGTGAGCGGTCATGTATTATTTTGTATGTCTTTAAGAGGGAGATTTGAGTCTTAAGTTTAGTTTTACATTGTCACTTTTTATTGAAGTTTCTGTGCCAAGATAGGAAAGTGAGCGGTCATGTATTATTTTGTATGTCGTTAAGAGGGAGATTTGAGTCTTAAGATTAGTTTTACCTCGTCACTGTTTATTGAAGTTTCTGTACCAAGATAGGAAAGTGAGCGGTCATGTATTATTTTGTACGTCTTTAAGAGGGAGATTTGAGTCTTAAGTTTAGTTTTACCTCGTCACATTTAATTGAAGTTTCTGTTCTAAGATAGGAAAGTGAGCGGTCATGTATTATTTTGTATGTCTTTAAGAGGGAGATTTGAGTCTAAAGTTTAGTTTTACCTCGTCACTTTTAATTGAAGTTTCTGTGCTAAGATTGGAAAGTGAGCGGTCATGTATTATTTTGTATGTCTTTAAGAGGGAGATTTGAGTCTAAAGTTTAGTTTTACCTCGTCACTTTTTATTGAAGTTTCTGTGCTAAGATAGGAAAGTGAGCGGTCATGTATTATTTTGTATGTCTTTAAGAGGGAGATTTGAGTCTAAAGTTTAGTTTTACCTCGTCACTTTTTATTGAAGTTTCTGTGCTAAGATAGGAAAGTGAGCGGTCATGTATTATTTTGTATGTCTGTAAGAGAGCTTTGAGTCTTAGGTTTAGTTTTACCTCGTCACTTTTTATTGAAGTTCCTGTGCCAAGATAGGAAAGTGAGCGGTCATGTATTATTTTGTATGTCTTTAAGAGGGAGATTTGAGTCTTAAGTTTAGTTTTACCTCGTCACTTTTTATTGAAGTTTCTGTGCCAATATAGGAAAGTGAGCGGTCATGTATTATTTTGTATGTCTTTAAGAGGGAGATTTGTGTCTTAAATCTAGTTTTACCTCGTCACTTTTTATTGAAGTTTCTGTGCCAAGATAGGAAAGATCGGTCATGTATTATTTTGTATTTCTTTAAGAGGGAGATTTGAGTCTTAGGAGTAGTTTTACCTCGTCACTTTTTATTGAAGTTTCTGTGCTAAGATAGGAAAGTGAGCGGTCATGTATTATTTTGTATGTCTGTAAGAGGAGAGATTTGAGTCTTAAATTTAGTTTTACCTCGTCACTTTTTATTGAAGTTTCTGTGCTAAGATAGGAAAGTGAGCGGTCATGTATTATTTTGTATGTCTGTAAGAGGGATTTGAGTCTTAAGCTTAGTCTTACCTCGTCACTTTTTATTGAAGTTTCTGTGCCAAGATAGGAAAGTGAGCGGTCATGTATTATTTTGTATGTCTTTAAGAGGGAGATTTGAGTCTTAAGTTTAGTTTTACCACGTCACTTTTTATTGAAGTTTCTGTGCCAAGATAGGAAAGTGAGCGTTCATGTATTATTTTGTATGTCGTTAAGAGGGAGATTTGAGTCTTAAGATTAGCTTTACCTCGTCACTTTTATTGAAGTTTCTGTACCAAGATAGGAAAGTGAGCGGTCATGTATTATTTTGTATATCTTTAAGAGGGAGATTTGAGTCTTAAGTTTAGTTTTACCTCGTCACTTTTTATTGCAGTTTCTGTGCCAAGATAGGAAAGTGAGCGGTCATGTATTATTTTGTATGTCGTTAAGAGGGAGATTTGAGTCTTAAGATTAGCTTTACCTCGTCACTTTTATTGAAGTTTCTGTACCAAGATAGGAAAGTGAGCGGTCATGTATTATTTTGTGGGTCTGTAAGAGGGAGATTTGAGTCTTAAGATTAGTTTTACCTCGTCACTTTTTATTGACGTTTCTGTACCAAGATAGGAAAGTGAGCGGTCATGTATTATTTTGTATGTCTTTAAGAGGGAGATTTGAGTCTTAAGTTTAGTTTTACCTCGTCACTTTTTATTGAAGTTTCTGTGCCAAGATAGGAAAGTGAGCGGTCATGTTTTATTTTGTATGTCTGTAAGAGGAGAGATTTGAGTCTTAAGTTTAGTTTTACCTCGTCACTTTTTATTGAAGTTTCTGTGCCAAGATAGGAAAGTGAGCGGTCGTGTATTATTTTGTATGTCTTTAAGAGGGAGATTTGAGTCTTAAGTTTAGTTTTACCTCGTCACTTTTAATTGAAGTTTCTGTGCTAAGATAGGAAAGTGAGCGGTCATGTATTATTTTGTATGTCTGTAAGAGGAGAGATTTGAGTCTTAAGTTTAGTTTTACCTCGTCACTTTTTATTGAAGTTTCTGTGCTAAGATAGGAAAGTGAGCGGTCATGTATTATTTTGTATGTCTGTAAGAGGGATTTGAGTCTTAAGTTTAGTTTTACCTCGTCACTTTTTATTGAAGTTTCTGTGCCAAGATAGGAAAGTGAGCGGTCATGTATTATTTTGTATGTCTTTAAGAGGGAGATTTGAGTCTTAAGTTTAGTTTTACCTGGTCACTTTTTATTGAAGTTTCTGTGCCAAGATAGGAAAGTGAGCGGTCATGTATTATTTTGTATATCTTTAAGAGGGAGATTTGAGTCTTAAGTTTAGTTTTACCTCGTCACTTTTTATTGAAGTTTCTGTACCAAGATAGGAAAGTGAGCGGTCATGTATTATTTTGTATGTCTTTAAGAGGGAGATTTGAGTCTTAAGTTTAGTTTTACCTCGTCACTTTTTATTGAAGTTTCTGTGCCAAGATAGGAAAGTGAGCGGTCATGTATTATTTTGTATGTCGTTAAGAGGGAGATTTGAGTCTTAAGATTAGTTTTACCTCGTCACTTTTTATTGAAGTTTCTGTACCAAGATAGGAAAGTGAGCGGTCATGTATTATTTTGTACGTCTTTAAGAGGGAGATTTGAGTCTTAAGTTTAGTTTTACCTCGTCACATTTAATTGAAGTTTCTGTTCTAAGATAGGAAAGTGAGCGGTCATGTATTATTTTGTATGTCTGTAAGAGGAGAGATTTGAGTCTTAAGTTTAGTTTTACCTCGTCACTTTTTATTGAAGTTTCTGTGCCAAGATAGGAAAGTGAGCGGTCATGTATTATTTTGTATGTCTTTAAGAGGGAGATTTGTGTCTTAAGTCTAGTTTTACCTCGTCACTTTTTATTGAAGTTTCTGTGCCAAGATAGGAAAGTGAGCGGTCATGTATTATTTTGTATGTCTTTAAGAGGGAGATTTGAGTCTTAAGAGTAGTTTTACCTCGTCACTTTTTATTGAAGTTTCTGTGCTAAGATAGGAAAGTGAGCGGTCATGTATTATTTTGTATGTCTGTAAGAGGGATTTGAGTCTTAAGCTTAGTCTTACCTCGTCACTTTTTATTGAAGTTTCTGTGCCAAGATAGGAAAGTGAGCGGTCATGTATTATTTTGTATGTCGTTAAGAGGGAGATTTGAGTCTTAAGATTAGCTTTACCTCGTCACTTTTATTGAAGTTTCTGTACCAAGATAGGAAAGTGAGCGGTCATGTATTATTTTGTATATCTTTAAGAGGGAGATTTGAGTCTTAAGTTTAGTTTTACCTCGTCACTTTTTATTGCAGTTTCTGTGCCAAGATAGGAAAGTGAGCGGTCATGTATTATTTTGTATGTCGTTAAGAAGGAGATTTGAGTCTTAAGATTAGCTTTACCTCGTCACTTTTATTGAAGTTTCTGTACCAAGATAGGAAAGTGAGCGGTCATGTATTATTTTGTGGGTCTGTAAGAGGGAGATTTGAGTCTTAAGATTAGTTTTACCTCGTCACTTTTTATTGACGTTTCTGTACCAAGATAGGAAAGTGAGCGGTCATGTATTATTTTGTATGTCTTTAAGAGGGAGATTTGAGTCTTAAGTTTAGTTTTACCTCGTCACTTTTTATTGAAGTTTCTGTGCCAAGATAGGAAAGTGAGCGGTCATGTTTTATTTTGTATGTCTGTAAGAGGAGAGATTTGAGTCTTAAGTTTAGTTTTACCTCGTCACTTTTTATTGAAGTTTCTGTGCCAAGATAGGAAAGTGAGCGGTCATGTATTATTTTGTATGTCGTTAAGAGGGAGATTTGAGTCTTAAGATTAGCTTTACCTCGTCACTTTTATTGAAGTTTCTGTACCAAGATAGGAAAGTGAGCGGTCATGTATTATTTTGTGGGTCTGTAAGAGGGAGATTTGAGTCTTAAGATTAGTTTTACCTCGTCACTTTTTATTGACGTTTCTGTACCAAGATAGGAAAGTGAGCGGTCATGTATTATTTTGTATGTCTTTAAGAGGGAGATTTGAGTCTTAAGTTTAGTTTTACCTCGTCACTTTTTAGTGAAGTTTCTGTGCCAAGATAGGAAAGTGAGCGGTCATGTTTTATTTTGTATGTCTGTAAGAGGAGAGATTTGAGTCTTAAGTTTAGTTTTACCTCGTCACTTTTTATTGAAGTTTCTGTGCCAAGATAGGAAAGTGAGCGGTCGTGTATTATTTTGTATGTCTTTAAGAGGGAGATTTGAGTCTTAAGATTAGTTTTACCTCGTCACTTTTAATTGAAGTTTCTGTGCTAAGATAGGAAAGTGAGCGGTCATGTATTACTTTGTATGTCTGTAAGAGGAGAGATTTGAGTCTTAAGTTTAGTTTTACCTCGTCACTTTTTATTGAAGTTTCTGTGCTAAGATAGGAAAGTGAGCGGTCATGTATTATTTTGTATGTCTGTAAGAGGGATTTGAGTCTTAAGTTTAGTTTTACCTCGTCACTTTTTATTGAAGTTTCTGAGCCAAGATAGGAAAGTGAGCGGCCATGTATTATTTTGTATGTCTTTAAGAGGGAGATTTGAGTCTTAAGTTTAGTTTTACCTCGTCACTTTTTATTGAAGTTTCTGTGCCAAGATAGGAAAGTGAGCGGTCATGTATTATTTTGTATATCTTTAAGAGGGAGATTTGAGTCTTAAGTTTAGTTTTACCTCGTCACTTTTATTGAAGTTTCTGTACCAAGATAGGAAAGTGAGCGGTCATGTATTATTTTGTATGTCTTTAAGAGGGAGATTTGAGTCTTAAGTTTAGTTTTACATTGTCACTTTTTATTGAAGTTTCTGTGCCAAGATAGGAAAGTGAGCGGTCATGTATTATTTTGTATGTCGTTAAGAGGGAGATTTGAGTCTTAAGATTAGTTTTACCTCGTCACTGTTTATTGAAGTTTCTGTACCAAGATAGGAAAGTGAGCGGTCATGTATTATTTTGTACGTCTTTAAGAGGGAGATTTGAGTCTTAAGTTTAGTTTTACCTCGTCACATTTAATTGAAGTTTCTGTTCTAAGATAGGAAAGTGAGCGGTCATGTATTATTTTGTATGTCTGTAAGAGGAGAGATTTGAGTCTTAAGTTTAG
Source organism: Bathymodiolus brooksi (assembly GCA_963680875.1). Classification (NCBI taxonomy): domain Eukaryota; kingdom Metazoa; phylum Mollusca; class Bivalvia; order Mytilida; family Modiolidae; genus Bathymodiolus; species Bathymodiolus brooksi. The sequence continues at coordinate 25,544,460 of OY804588.1, forward strand.
TTTTACCTCGTCACTTTTTATTGAAGTCTCTGTGCCAAGATAGGAAAGTGAGCGGTCATGTATTATTTTGTATGTCTTTAAGAGGGAGATTTGAGTCTAAAGTTTAGTTTTACCTCGTCACTTTTAATTGAAGTTTCTGTGCTAAGATTGGAAAGTGAGCGGTCATGTATTATTTTGTATGTCTTTAAGAGGGAGATTTGAGTCTAAAGTTTAGTTTTACCTCGTCACTTTTTATTGAAGTTTCTGTGCTAAGATAGGAAAGTGAGCGGTCATGTATTATTTTGTATGTCTGTAAGAGAGCTTTGAGTCTTAGGTTTAGTTTTACCTCGTCACTTTTTATTGAAGTTTCTGTGCCAAGATAGGAAAGATCGGTCATGTATTATTTTGTATTTCTTTAAGAGGGAGATTTGAGTCTTAGGAGTAGTTTTACCTCGTCACTTTTTATTGAAGTTTCTGTGCTAAGATAGGAAAGTGAGCGGTCATGTATTATTTTGTATGTCTGTAAGAGGAGAGATTTGAGTCTTAAGTTTAGTTTTACCTCGTCACTTTTTATTGAAGTTTCTGTGCTAAGATAGGAAAGTGAGCGGTCATGTATTATTTTGTATGTCTGTAAGAGGGATTTGAGTCTTAAGTTTAGTTTTACCTCGTCACTTTTTATTGAAGTTTCTGTGCCAAGATAGGAAAGTGAGCGGTCATGTATTATTTTGTATGTCTTTAAGAGGGAGATTTGAGTCTTAAGTTTAGTTTTACCTCGTCACTTTTTATTGAAGTTTCTGTGCCAAGATAGGAAAGTGAGCGGCCATGTATTATTTTGTATGTCTTTAAGAGGGAGATTTGAGTCTTAAGTTTAGTTTTACCTCGTCACTTTTTATTGAAGTTTCTGTACCAAGATAGGAAAGTGAGCGGTCATGTATTATTTTGTATGTCTTTAAGAGGGAGATTTGAGTCTTAAGTTTAGTTTTACCTCGTCAATTTTTATTGAAGTTTCTGTGCCAAGATAGGAAAGTGAGCGGTCATGTATTATTTTGTACGTCTTTAAGAGGGAGATTTGAGTCTTAAGTTTAGTTTTACCTCGTCACATTTAATTGAAGTTTCTGTTCTAAGATAGGAAAGTGAGCGGTCATGTATTATTTTGTATGTCTGTAAGAGGAGAGATTTGAGTCTTAAGTTTAGTTTTACCTCGTCACTTTTTATTGAAGTTTCTGTGCCAAGATAGGAAAGTGAGCGGTCATGTATTATTTTGTATGTCTGTAAGAGGGAGATTTGTGTCTTAAGTCTAGTTTTACCTCGTCACTTTTTATTGAAGTTTCTGTGCCAAGATAGGAAAGTGAGTGGTCATGTATTATTTTGTATGTCTTTAAGAGGGAGATTTGAGTCTTAAGAGTAGTTTTACCTCGTCACTTTTTATTGAAGTTTCTGTGCTAAGATAGGAAAGTGAGCGGTCATGTATTATTTTGTATGTCTGTAAGAGGGATTTGAGTCTTAAGCTTAGTCTTACCTCGTCACTTTTTATTGAAGTTTCTGTGCCAAGATAGGAAAGTGAGCGGTCATGTATTATTTTGTATGTCTTTAAGAGGGAGATTTGAGTCTTAAGTTTAGTTTTACCACGTCACTTTTTATTGAAGTTTCTGTGCCAAGATAGGAAAGTGAGCGTTCATGTATTATTTTGTATGTCGTTAAGAGGGAGATTTGAGTCTTAAGATTAGCTTTACCTCGTCACTTTTATTGAAGTTTCTGTACCAAGATAGGAAAGTGAGCGGTCATGTATTATTTTGTATATCTTTAAGAGGGAGATTTGAGTCTTAAGTTTAGTTTTACCTCGTCACTTTTTATTGCAGTTTCTGTGCCAAGATAGGAAAGTGAGCGGTCATGTATTATTTTGTATGTCGTTAAGAGGGAGATTTGAGTCTTAAGATTAGCTTTACCTCGTCACTTTTATTGAAGTTTCTGTACCAAGATAGGAAAGTGAGCGGTCATGTATTATTTTGTGGGTCTGTAAGAGGGAGATTTGAGTCTTAAGATTAGTTTTACCTCGTCACTTTTTATTGACGTTTCTGTACCAAGATAGGAAAGTGAGCGGTCATGTATTATTTTGTATGTCTTTAAGAGGGAGATTTGAGTCTTAAGTTTAGTTTTACCTCGTCACTTTTTATTGAAGTTTCTGTGCCAAGATAGGAAAGTGAGCGGTCATGTTTTATTTTGTATGTCTGTAAGAGGAGAGATTTGAGTCTTAAGTTTAGTTTTACCTCGTCACTTTTTATTGAAGTTTCTGTGCCAAGATAGGAAAGTGAGCGGTCGTGTATTATTTTGTATGTCTTTAAGAGGGAGATTTGAGTCTTAAGTTTAGTTTTACCTCGTCACTTTTAATTGAAGTTTCTGTGCTAAGATAGGAAAGTGAGCGGTCATGTATTACTTTGTATGTCTGTAAGAGGAGAGATTTGAGTCTTAAGTTTAGTTTTAGCTCGTCACTTTTTATTGAAGTTTCTGTGCTAAGATAGGAAAGTGAGCGGTCATGTATTATTTTGTATGTCTGTAAGAGGGATTTGAGTCTTAAGTTTAGTTTTACCTCGTCACTTTTTATTGAAGTTTCTGAGCCAAGATAGGAAAGTGAGCGGCCATGTATTATTTTGTATGTCTTTAAGAGGGAGATTTGAGTCTTAAGTTTAGTTTTACCTCGTCACTTTTTATTGAAGTTTCTGTGCCAAGATAGGAAAGTGAGCGGTCATGTATTATTTTGTATATCTTTAAGAGGGAGATTTGAGTCTTAAGTTTAGTTTTACCTCGTCACTTTTATTGAAGTTTCTGTACCAAGATAGGAAAGTGAGCGGTCATGTATTATTTTGTATGTCTTTAAGAGGGAGATTTGAGTCTTAAGTTTAGTTTTACATTGTCACTTTTTATTGAAGTTTCTGTGCCAAGATAGGAAAGTGAGCGGTCATGTATTATTTTGTATGTCGTTAAGAGGGAGATTTGAGTCTTAAGATTAGTTTTACCTCGTCACTGTTTATTGAAGTTTCTGTACCAAGATAGGAAAGTGAGCGGTCATGTATTATTTTGTACGTCTTTAAGAGGGAGATTTGAGTCTTAAGTTTAGTTTTACCTCGTCACATTTAATTGAAGTTTCTGTTCTAAGATAGGAAAGTGAGCAGTCATGTATTATTTTGTATGTCTGTAAGAGGAGAGATTTGAGTCTTAAGTTTAGTTTTACCTCGTCACTTTTTATTGAAGTTTCTGTGCCAAGATAGGAAAGTGAGCGGTCATGTATTATTTTGTATGTCTTTAAGAGGGAGATTTGAGTCTAAAGTTTAGTTTTACCTCGTCACTTTTAATTGAAGTTTCTGTGCTAAGATTGGAAAGTGAGCGGTCATGTATTATTTTGTATGTCTTTAAGAGGGAGATTTGAGTCTAAAGTTTAGTTTTACCTCGTCACTTTTTATTGAAGTTTCTGTGCTAAGATAGGAAAGTGAGCGGTCATGTATTATTTTGTATGTCTGTAAGAGAGCTTTGAGTCTTAGGTTTAGTTTTACCTCGTCACTTTTTATTGAAGTTCCTGTGCCAAGATAGGAAAGTGAGCGGTCATGTATTATTTTGTATGTCTTTAAGAGGGAGATTTGAGTCTTAAGTTTAGTTTTACCTCGTCACTTTTTATTGAAGTTTCTGTGCCAATATAGGAAAGTGAGCGGTCATGTATTATTTTGTATGTCTTTAAGAGGGAGATTTGAGTCTTAAGTTTAGTTTTACCTCGTCACTTTTTATTGAAGTTTCTGTGCCAAGATAGGAAAGATCGGTCATGTATTATTTTGTATTTCTTTAAGAGGGAGATTTGAGTCTTAGGAGTAGTTTTACCTCGTCACTTTTTATTGAAGTTTCTGTGCTAAGATAGGAAAGTGAGCGGTCATGTATTATTTTGTATGTCTGTAAGAGGAGAGATTTGAGTCTTAAATTTAGTTTTACCTCGTCACTTTTTATTGAAGTTTCTGTGCTAAGATAGGAAAGTGAGCGGTCATGTATTATTTTGTATGTCTGTAAGAGGGATTTGAGTCTTAAGTTTAGTTTTACCTCGTCACTTTTTATTGAAGTTTCTGTGCCAAGATAGGAAAGTGAGCGGTCATGTATTATTTTGTATGTCGTTAAGAGGGAGATTTGAGTCTTAAGATTAGCTTTACCTCGTCACTTTTATTGAAGTTTCTGTACCAAGATAGGAAAGTGAGCGGTCATGTATTATTTTGTGGGTCTGTAAGAGGGAGATTTGAGTCTTAAGATTAGTTTTACCTCGTCACTTTTTATTGACGTTTCTGTACCAAGATAGGAAAGTGAGCGGTCATGTATTATTTTGTATGTCTTTAAGAGGGAGATTTGAGTCTTAAGTTTAGTTTTACCTCGTCACTTTTTATTGAAGTTTCTGTGCCAAGATAGGAAAGTGAGCGGTCATGTTTTATTTTGTATGTCTGTAAGAGGAGAGATTTGAGTCTTAAGTTTAGTTTTACCTCGTCACTTTTTATTGAAGTTTCTGTGCCAAGATAGGAAAGTGAGCGGTCGTGTATTATTTTGTATGTCTTTAAGAGGGAGATTTGAGTCTTAAGTTTAGTTTTACCTTGTCACTTTTAATTGAAGTTTCTGTGCTAAGATAGGAAAGTGAGCGGTCATGTATTACTTTGTATGTCTGTAAGAGGAGAGATTTGAGTCTTAAGTTTAGTTTTACCTCGTCACTTTTTATTGAAGTTTCTGTGCTAAGATAGGAAAGTGAGCGGTCATGTATTATTTTGTATGTCTGTAAGAGGGATTTGAGTCTTAAGTTTAGTTTTACCTCGTCACTTTTTATTGAAGTTTCTGAGCCAAGATAGGAAAGTGAGCGGCCATGTATTATTTTGTATGTCTTTAAGAGGGAGATTTGAGTCTTAAGTTTAGTTTTACCTCGTCACTTTTTATTGAAGTTTCTGTGCCAAGATAGGAAAGTGAGCGGTCATGTATTATTTTGTATATCTTTAAGAGGGAGATTTGAGTCTTAAGTTTAGTTTTACCTCGTCACTTTTATTGAAGTTTCTGTACCAAGATAGGAAAGTGAGCGGTCATGTATTATTTTGTATGTCTTTAAGAGGGAGATTTGAGTCTTAAGTTTAGTTTTACATTGTCACTTTTTATTGAAGTTTCTGTGCCAAGATAGGAAAGTGAGCGGTCATGTATTATTTTGTATGTCGTTAAGAGGGAGATTTGAGTCTTAAGATTAGTTTTACCTCGTCACTGTTTATTGAAGTTTCTGTACCAAGATAGGAAAGTGAGCGGTCATGTATTATTTTGTACGTCTTTAAGAGGGAGATTTGAGTCTTAAGTTTAGTTTTACCTCGTCACATTTAATTGAAGTTTCTGTTCTAAGATAGGAAAGTGAGCGGTCATGTATTATTTTGTATGTCTGTAAGAGGAGAGATTTGAGTCTTAAGTTTAGTTTTACCTCGTCACTTTTTATTGAAGTTTCTGTGCCAAGATAGGAAAGTGAGCGGTCATGTATTATTTTGTATGTCTTTAAGAGGGAGATTTGAGTCTAAAGTTTAGTTTTACCTCGTCACTTTTAATTGAAGTTTCTGTGCTAAGATTGGAAAGTGAGCGGTCATGTATTATTTTGTATGTCTTTAAGAGGGAGATTTGAGTCTAAAGTTTAGTTTTACCTCGTCACTTTTTATTGAAGTTTCTGTGCTAAGTTAGGAAAGTGAGCGGTCATGTATTATTTTGTATGTCTGTAAGAGAGCTTTGAGTCTTAGGTTTAGTTTTACCTCGTCACTTTTTATTGAAGTTCCTGTGCCAAGATAGGAAAGTGAGCGGTCATGTATTATTTTGTATGTCTTTAAGAGGGAGATTTGAGTCTTAAGTTTAGTTTTACCTCGTCACTTTTTATTGAAGTTTCTGTGCCAATAAAGGAAAGTGAGCGGTCATGTATTATTTTGTATGTCTTTAAGAGGGAGATTTGTGTCTTAAGTCTAGTTTTACCTCGTCACTTTTTATTGAAGTTTCTGTGCCAAGATAGGAAAGATCGGTCATGTATTATTTTGTATTTCTTTAAGAGGGAGATTTGAGTCTTAGGAGTAGTTTTACCTCGTCACTTTTTATTGAAGTTTCTGTGCTAAGATAGGAAAGTGAGCGGTCATGTATTATTTTGTATGTCTGTAAGAGGAGAGATTTGAGTCTTAAATTTAGTTTTACCTCGTCACTTTTTATTGAAGTTTCTGTGCTAAGATAGGAAAGTGAGCGGTCATGTATTATTTTGTATGTCTGTAAGAGGGATTTGAGTCTTAGGTTTAGTTTTACCTCGTCACTTTTTATTGAAGTTTCTGTGCCAAGATAGGAAAGTGAGCGGTCATGTATTATTTTGTATGTCTTTAAGAGGGAGATTTGAGTCTTAAGTTTAGTTTTACCTCGTCACTTTTTATTGAAGTTTATGTGCCAAGATAGGAAAGTGAGCGGCCATGTATTATTTTGTATGTCTTTAAGAGGGAGATTTGAGTCTTAAGTTTAGTTTTACCTCGTCACTTTTTATTGAAGTTTCTGTTCTAAGATAGGAAAGTGAGCGGTCATGTATTATTTTGTATGTCTGTAAGAGGAGAGATTTGAGTCTTAAGTTTAGTTTTACCTCGTCACTTTTTATTGAAGTTTCTGTGCCAAGATAGGAAAGTGAGCGGTCATGTATTATTTTGTATGTCTTTAAGAGGGAGATTTGAGTCTAAAGTTTAGTTTTACCTCGTCACTTTTAATTGAAGTTTCTGTGCTAAGATTGGAAAGTGAGCGGTCATGTATTATTTTGTATGTCTTTAAGAGGGAGATTTGAGTCTAAAGTTTAGTTTTACCTCGTCACTTTTTATTGAAGTTTCTGTGCTAAGATAGGAAAGTGAGCGGTCATGTATTATTTTGTATGTCTGTAAGAGAGCTTTGAGTCTTAGGTTTAGTTTTACCTCGTCACTTTTTATTGAAGTTCCTGTGCCAAGATAGGAAAGTGAGCGGTCATGTATTATTTTGTATGTCTTTAAGAGGGAGATTTGAGTCTTAAGTTTAGTTTTACCTCGTCACTTTTTATTGAAGTTTCTGTGCCAATATAGGAAAGTGAGCGGTCATGTATTATTTTGTATGTCTTTAAGAGGGAGATTTGTGTCTTAAGTCTAGTTTTACCTCGTCACTTTTTATTGAAGTTTCTGTGCCAAGATAGGAAAGATCGGTCATGTATTATTTTGTATTTCTTTAAGAGGGAGATTTGAGTCTTAGGAGTAGTTTTACCTCGTCACTTTTTATTGAAGTTTCTGTGCTAAGATAGGAAAGTGAGCGGTCATGTATTATTTTGTATGTCTGTAAGAGGAGAGATTTGAGTCTTAAATTTAGTTTTACCTCGTCACTTTTTATTGAAGTTTCTGTGCTAAGATAGGAAAGTGAGCGGTCATGTATTATTTTGTATGTCTGTAAGAGGGATTTGAGTCTTAAGTTTAGTTTTACCTCGTCACTTTTTATTGAAGTTTCTGTGCCAAGATAGGAAAGTGAGCGGTCATGTATTATTTTGTATGTCTTTAAGAGGGAGATTTGAGTCTTAAGTTTAGTTTTACCTCGTCACTTTTTATTGAAGTTTCTGTGCCAAGATAGGAAAGTGAGCGGCCATGTATTATTTTGTATGTCTTTAAGAGGGAGATTTGAGTCTTAAGTTTAGTTTTACCTCGTCACTTTTTATTGAAGTTTCTGTTCTAAGATAGGAAAGTGAGCGGTCATGTATTATTTTGTATGTCTGTAAGAGGAGAGATTTGAGTCTTAAGTTTAGTTTTACCTCGTCACTTGTTATTGAAGTTTCTGTGCCAAGATAGGAAAGTGAGCGGTCATGTATTATTTTGTATGTCTTTAAGAGGGAGATTTGAGTCTAAAGTTTAGTTTTACCTCGTCACTTTTAATTGAAGTTTCTGTGCTAAGATTGGAAAGTGAGCGGTCATGTATTATTTTGTATGTCTTTAAGAGGGAGATTTGAGTCTAAAGTTTAGTTTTACCTCGTCACTTTTTATTGAAGTTTCTGTGCTAAGATAGGAAAGTGAGCGGTCATGTATTATTTTGTATGTCTGTAAGAGAGCTTTGAGTCTTAGGTTTAGTTTTACCTCGTCACTTTTTATTGAAGTTCCTGTGCCAAGATAGGAAAGTGAGCGGTCATGTATTATTTTGTATGTCTTTAAGAGGGAGATTTGAGTCTTAAGTTTAGTTTTACCTCGTCACTTTTTATTGAAGTTTCTGTGCCAAGATAGGAAAGATCGGTCATGTATTATTTTGTATTTCTTTAAGAGGGAGATTTGAGTCTTAGGAGTAGTTTTACCTCGTCACTTTTTATTGAAGTTTCTGTGCTAAGATAGGAAAGTGAGCGGTCATGTATTATTTTGTATGTCTGTAAGAGGAGAGATTTGAGTCTTAAATTTAGTTTTACCTCGTCACTTTTTATTGAAGTTTCTGTGCTAAGATAGGAAAGTGAGCGGTCATGTATTATTTTGTATGTCTGTAAGAGGGATTTGAGTCTTAAGTTTAGTTTTACCTCGTCACTTTTTATTGAAGTTTCTGTGCCAAGATAGGAAAGTGAGCGGTCATGTATTATTTTGTATGTCGTTAAGAGGGAGATTTGAGTCTTAAGATTAGCTTTACCTCGTCACTTTTATTGAAGTTTCTGTACCAAGATAGGAAAGTGAGCGGTCATGTATTATTTTGTATATCTTTAAGAGGGAGATTTGAGTCTTAAGCTTAGTTTTACCTCGTCACTTTTATTGAAGTTTCTGTACCAAGATAGGAAAGTGAGCGGTCATGTATTATTTTGTATGTCTTTAAGAGGGAGATTTGAGTCTTAAGTTTAGTTTTACATTGTCACTTTTTATTGAAGTTTCTGTGCCAAGATAGGAAAGTGAGCGGTCATGTATTATTTTGTATGTCGTTAAGAGGGGAGATTTGAGTCTTAAGATTAGTTTTACCTCGTCACTGTTTATTGAAGTTTCTGTACCAAGATAGGAAAGTGAGCGGTCATGTATTATTTTGTACGTCTTTAAGAGGGAGATTTGAGTCTTAAGTTTAGTTTTACCTCGTCACATTTAATTGAAGTTTCTGTTCTAAGATAGGAAAGTGAGCGGTCATGTATTATTTTGTATGTCTGTAAGAGGAGAGATTTGAGTCTTAAGTTTAGTTTTACCTCGTCACTTTTTATTGAAGTTTCTGTGCCAAGATAGGAAAGTGAGCGGTCATGTATTATTTTGTATGTCTTTAAGAGGGAGATTTGAGTCTAAAGTTTAGTTTTACCTCGTCACTTTTAATTGAAGTTTCTGTGCTAAGATTGGAAAGTGAGCGGTCATGTATTATTTTGTATGTCTTTAAGAGGGAGATTTGAGTCTAAAGTTTAGTTTTACCTCGTCACTTTTTATTGAAGTTTCTGTGCTAAGATAGGAAAGTGAGCGGTCATGTATTATTTTGTATGTCTGTAAGAGAGCTTTGAGTCTTAGGTTTAGTTTTACCTCGTCACTTTTTATTGAAGTTTCTGTGCTAAGATAGGAAAGTGAGCGGTCATGTATTATTTTGTATGTCTGTAAGAGGGATTTGAGTCTTAAGTTTAGTTTTACCTCGTCACTTTTTATTGAAGTTTCTGTGCCAAGATAGGAAAGTGAGCGGTCATGTATTATTTTGTATGTCTTTAAGAGGGAGATTTGAGTCTTAAGTTTAGTTTTACCTCGTCACTTTTTATTGAAGTTTCTGTGCCAAGATAGGAAAGTGAGCGGCCATGTATTATTTTGTATGTCTTTAAGAGGGAGATTTGAGTCTTAAGTTTAGTTTTACCTCGTCACTTTTTATTGAAGTTTCTGTACCAAGATAGGAAAGTGAGCGGTCATGTATTATTTTGTATGTCTTTAAGAGGGAGATTTGAGTCTTAAGTTTAGTTTTACCTCGTCAATTTGTATTGAAGTTTCTGTGCCAAGATAGGAAAGTGAGCGGTCATGTATTATTTTGTACGTCTTTAAGAGGGAGATTTGAGTCTTAAATTTAGTTTTACCTCGTCACATTTAATTGAAGTTTCTGTTCTAAGATAGGAAAGTGAGCGGTCATGTATTATTTTGTATGTCTGTAAGAGGAGAGATTTGAGTCTTAAGTTTAGTTTTACCTCGTCACTTTTTATTGAAGTTTCTGTGCCAAGATAGGAAAGTGAGCGGTCATGTATTATTTTGTATGTCTGTAAGAGGGAGATTTGTGTCTTAAGTCTAGTTTTACCTCGTCACTTTTTATTGAAGTTTCTGTGCCAAGATAGGAAAGTGAGCGGTCATGTATTATTTTGTATGTCTTTAAGAGGGAGATTTGAGTCTTAAGAGTAGTTTTACCTCGTCACTTTTTATTGAAGTTTCTGTGCTAAGATAGGAAAGTGAGCGGTCATGTATTATTTTGTATGTCTGTAAGAGGGATTTGAGTCTTAAGCTTAGTCTTACCTCGTCACTTTTTATTGAAGTTTCTGTGCCAAGATAGGAAAGTGAGCGGTCATGTATTATTTTGTATGTCTTTAAGAGGGAGATTTGAGTCTTAAGTTTAGTTTTACCACGTCACTTTTTATTGAAGTTTCTGTGCCAAGATAGGAAAGTGAGCGTTCATGTATTATTTTGTATGTCGTTAAGAGGGAGATTTGAGTCTTAAGATTAGCTTTACCTCGTCACTTTTATTGAAGTTTCTGTACCAAGATAGGAAAGTGAGCGGTCATGTATTATTTTGTATATCTTTAAGAGGGAGATTTGAGTCTTAAGTTTAGTTTTACCTCGTCACTTTTTATTGCAGTTTCTGTGCCAAGATAGGAAAGTGAGCGGTCATGTATTATTTTGTATGTCGTTAAGAGGGAGATTTGAGTCTTAAGATTAGCTTTACCTCGTCACTTTTATTGAAGTTTCTGTACCAAGATAGGAAAGTGAGCGGTCATGTATTATTTTGTGGGTCTGTAAGAGGGAGATTTGAGTCTTAAGATTAGCTTTACCTCGTCACTTTTTATTGACGTTTCTGTACCAAGATAGGAAAGTGAGCGGTCATGTATTATTTTGTATGTCTTTAAGAGGGAGATTTGAGTCTTAAGTTTAGTTTTACCTCGTCACTTTTTATTGAAGTTTCTGTGCCAAGATAGGAAAGTGAGCGGTCATGTTTTATTTTGTATGTCTGTAAGAGGAGAGATTTGAGTCTTAAGTTTAGTTTTACCTCGTCACTTTTTATTGAAGTTTCTGTGCCAAGATCGGAAAGTGAGCGGTCGTGTATTATTTTGTATGTCTTTAAGAGGGAGATTTGAGTCTTAAGTTTAGTTTTACCTCGTCACTTTTAATTGAAGTTTCTGTGCTAAGATAGGAAAGTGAGCGGTCATGTATTACTTTGTATGTCTGTAAGAGGAGAGATTTGAGTCTTAAGTTTAGTTTTACCTCGTCACTTTTTATTGAAGTTTCTGTGCTAAGATAGGAAAGTGAGCGGTCATGTATTATTTTGTATGTCTGTAAGAGGGATTTGAGTCTTAAGTTTAGTTTTACCTCGTCACTTTTTATTGAAGTTTCTGAGCCAAGATAGGAAAGTGAGCGGCCATGTATTATTTTGTATGTCTTTAAGAGGGAGATTTGAGTCTTAAGTTTAGTTTTACCTCGTCACTTTTTATTGAAGTTTCTGTGCCAAGATAGGAAAGTGAGCGGTCATGTATTATTTTGTATATCTTTAAGAGGGAGATTTGAGTCTTAAGTTTAGTTTTACCTCGTCACTTTTATTGAAGTTTCTGTACCAAGATAGGAAAGTGAGCGGTCATGTATTATTTTGTATGTCTTTAAGAGGGAGATTTGAGTCTTAAGTTTAGTTTTACATTGTCACTTTTTATTGAAGTTTCTGTGCCAAGATAGGAAAGTGAGCGGTCATGTATTATTTTGTATGTCGTTAAGAGGGAGATTTGAGTCTTAAGATTAGTTTTACCTCGTCACTGTTTATTGAAGTTTCTGTACCAAGATAGGAAAGTGAGCGGTCATGTATTATTTTGTACGTCTTTAAGAGGGAGATTTGAGTCTTAAGTTTAGTTTTACCTCGTCACATTTAATTGAAGTTTCTGTTCTAAGATAGGAAAGTGAGCGGTCATGTATTATTTTGTATGTCTGTAAGAGGAGAGATTTGAGTCTTAAGTTTAGTTTTACCTCGTCACTTTTTATTGAAGTTTCTGTGCCAAGATAGGAAAGTGAGCGGTCATGTATTATTTTGTATGTCTTTAAGAGGGAGATTTGAGTCTAAAGTTTAGTTTTACCTCGTCACTTTTAATTGAAGTTTCTGTGCTAAGATTGGAAAGTGAGCGGTCATGTATTATTTTGTATGTCTTTAAGAGGGAGATTTGAGTCTAAAGTTTAGTTTTACCTCGTCACTTTTTATTGAAGTTTCTGTGCTAAGATAGGAAAGTGAGCGGTCATGTATTATTTTGTATGTCTGTAAGAGAGCTTTGAGTCTTAGGTTTAGTTTTACCTCGTCACTTTTTATTGAAGTTCCTGTGCCAAGATAGGAAAGTGAGCGGTCATGTATTATTTTGTATGTCTTTAAGAGGGAGATTTGAGTCTTAAGTTTAGTTTTACCTCGTCACTTTTTATTGAAGTTTCTGTGCCAATATAGGAAAGTGAGCGGTCATGTATTATTTTGTATGTCTTTAAGAGGGAGATTTGTGTCTTAAGTCTAGTTTTACCTCGTCACTTTTTATTGAAGTTTCTGTGCCAAGATAGGAAAGATCGGTCATGTATTATTTTGTATTTCTTTAAGAGGGAGATTTGAGTCTTAGGAGTAGTTTTACCTCGTCACTTTTTATTGAAGTTTCTGTGCTAAGATAGGAAAGTGAGCGGTCATGTATTATTTTGTATGTCTGTAAGAGGAGAGATTTGAGTCTTAAATTTAGTTTTACCTCGTCACTTTTTATTGAAGTTTCTGTGCTAAGATAGGAAAGTGAGCGGTCATGTATTATTTTGTATGTCTGTAAGAGGGATTTGAGTCTTAAGTTTAGTTTTACCTCGTCACTTTTTATTGAAGTTTCTGTGCCAAGATAGGAAAGTGAGCGGTCATGTATTATTTTGTATGTCGTTAAGAGGGAGATTTGAGTCTTAAGATTAGCTTTACCTCGTCACTTTTATTGAAGTTTCTGTACCAAGATAGGAAAGTGAGCGGTCATGTATTATTTTGTGGGTCTGTAAGAGGGAGATTTGAGTCTTAAGATTAGTTTTACCTCGTCACTTTTTATTGACGTTTCTGTACCAAGATAGGAAAGTGAGCGGTCATGTATTATTTTGTATGTCTTTAAGAGGGAGATTTGAGTCTTAAGTTTAGTTTTACCTCGTCACTTTTTATTGAAGTTTCTGTGCCAAGATAGGAAAGTGAGCGGTCATGTTTTATTTTGTATGTCTGTAAGAGGAGAGATTTGAGTCTTAAGTTTAGTTTTACCTCGTCACTTTTTATTGAAGTTTCTGTGCCAAGATAGGAAAGTGAGCGGTCGTGTATTATTTTGTATGTCTTTAAGAGGGAGATTTGAGTCTTAAGTTTAGTTTTACCTTGTCACTTTTAATTGAAGTTTCTGTGCTAAGATAGGAAAGTGAGCGGTCATGTATTACTTTGTATGTCTGTAAGAGGAGAGATTTGAGTCTTAAGTTTAGTTTTACCTCGTCACTTTTTATTGAAGTTTCTGTGCTAAGATAGGAAAGTGAGCGGTCATGTATTATTTTGTATGTTTGTAAGAGGGATTTGAGTCTTAAGTTTAGTTTTACCTCGTCACTTTTTATTGAAGTTTCTGAGCCAAGATAGGAAAGTGAGCGGCCATGTATTATTTTGTATGTCTTTAAGAGGGAGATTTGAGTCTTAAGTTTAGTTTTACCTCGTCACTTTTTATTGAAGTTTCTGTGCCAAGATAGGAAAGTGAGCGGTCATGTATTATTTTGTATATCTTTAAGAGGGAGATTTGAGTCTTAAGTTTAGTTTTACCTCGTCACTTTTATTGAAGTTTCTGTACCAAGATAGGAAAGTGAGCGGTCATGTATTATTTTGTATGTCTTTAAGAGGGAGATTTGAGTCTTAAGTTTAGTTTTACATTGTCACTTTTTATTGAAGTTTCTGTGCCAAGATAGGAAAGTGAGCGGTCATGTATTATTTTGTATGTCGTTAAGAGGGAGATTTGAGTCTTAAGATTAGTTTTACCTCGTCACTGTTTATTGAAGTTTCTGTACCAAGATAGGAAAGTGAGCGGTCATGTATTATTTTGTACGTCTTTAAGAGGGAGATTTGAGTCTTAAGTTTAGTTTTACCTCGTCACATTTAATTGAAGTTTCTGTTCTAAGATAGGAAAGTGAGCGGTCATGTATTATTTTGTATGTCTGTAAGAGGAGAGATTTGAGTCTTAAGTTTAGTTTTACCTCGTCACTTTTTATTGAAGTTTCTGTGCCAAGATAGGAAAGTGAGCGGTCATGTATTATTTTGTATGTCTTTAAGAGGGAGATTTGAGTCTAAAGTTTAGTTTTACCTCGTCACTTTTAATTGAAGTTTCTGTGCTAAGATTGGAAAGTGAGCGGTCATGTATTATTTTGTATGTCTTTAAGAGGGAGATTTGAGTCTAAAGTTTAGTTTTACCTCGTCACTTTTTATTGAAGTTTCTGTGCTAAGATAGGAAAGTGAGCGGTCATGTATTATTTTGTATGTCTGTAAGAGAGCTTTGAGTCTTAGGTTTAGTTTTACCTCGTCACTTTTTATTGAAGTTCCTGTGCCAAGATAGGAAAGTGAGCGGTCATGTATTATTTTGTATGTCTTTAAGAGGGAGATTTGAGTCTTAAGTTTAGTTTTACCTCGTCACTTTTTATTGAAGTTTCTGTGCCAATATAGGAAAGTGAGCGGTCATGTATTATTTTGTATGTCTTTAAGAGGGAGATTTGTGTCTTAAGTCTAGTTTTACCTCGTCACTTTTTATTGAAGTTTCTGTGCCAAGATAGGAAAGATCGGTCATGTATTATTTTGTATTTCTTTAAGAGGGAGATTTGAGTCTTAGGAGTAGTTTTACCTCGTCACTTTTTATTGAAGTTTCTGTGCTAAGATAGGAAAGTGAGCGGTCATGTATTATTTTGTATGTCTGTAAGAGGAGAGATTTGAGTCTTAAATTTAGTTTTACCTCGTCACTTTTTATTGAAGTTTCTGTGCTAAGATAGGAAAGTGAGCGGTCATGTATTATTTTGTATGTCTGTAAGAGGGATTTGAGTCTTAAGTTTAGTTTTACCTCGTCACTTTTTATTGAAGTTTCTGTGCCAAGATAGGAAAGTGAGCGGTCATGTATTATTTTGTATGTCTTTAAGAGGGAGATTTGAGTCTTAAGTTTAGTTTTACCTCGTCACTTTTTATTGAAGTTTCTGTGCCAAGATAGGAAAGTGAGCGGCCATGTATTATTTTGTATGTCTTTAAGAGGGAGATTTGAGTCTTAAGTTTAGTTTTACCTCGTCACTTTTTATTGAAGTTTCTGTTCTAAGATAGGAAAGTGAGCGGTCATGTATTATTTTGTATGTCTGTAAAAGGAGAGATTTGAGTCTTAAGTTTAGTTTTACCTCGTCACTTTTTATTGAAGTTTCTGTGCCAAGATAGGAAAGTGAGCGGTCATGTATTATTTTGTATGTCTTTAAGAGGGAGATTTGAGTCTAAAGTTTAGTTTTACCTCGTCACTTTTAATTGAAGTTTCTGTGCTAAGATTGGAAAGTGAGCGGTCATGTATTATTTTGTATGTCTTTAAGAGGGAGATTTGAGTCCAAAGTTTAGTTTTACCTCGTCACTTTTTATTGAAGTTTCTGTGCTAAGATAGGAAAGTGAGCGGTCATGTATTATTTTGTATGTCTGTAAGAGAGCTTTGAGTCTTAGGTTTAGTTTTACCTCGTCACTTTTTATTGAAGTTCCTGTGCCAAGATAGGAAAGTGAGCGGTCATGTATTATTTTGTATGTCTTTAAGAGGGAGATTTGAGTCTTAAGTTTAGTTTTACCTCGTCACTTTTTATTGAAGTTTCTGTGCCAATATAGGAAAGTGAGCGGTCATGTATTATTTTGTATGTCTTTAAGAGGGAGATTTGTGTCTTAAGTCTAGTTTTACCTCGTCACTTTTTATTGAAGTTTCTGTGCCAAGATAGGAAAGATCGGTCATGTATTATTTTGTATTTCTTTAAGAGGGAGATTTGAGTCTTAGGAGTAGTTTTACCTCGTCACTTTTTATTGAAGTTTCTGTGCTAAGATAGGAAAGTGAGCGGTCATGTATTATTTTGTATGTCTGTAAGAGGAGAGATTTGAGTCTTAAATTTAGTTTTACCTCGTCACTTTTTATTGAAGTTTCTGTGCTAAGATAGGAAAGTGAGCGGTCATGTATTATTTTGTATGTCTGTAAGAGGGATTTGAGTCTTAAGTTTAGTTTTACCTCGTCACTTTTTATTGAAGTTTCTGTGCCAAGATAGGAAAGTGAGCGGTCATGTATTATTTTGTATGTCTTTAAGAGGGAGATTTGAGTCTTAAGTTTAGTTTTACCTCGTCACTTTTTATTGAAGTTTCTGTGCCAAGATAGGAAAGTGAGCGGCCATGTATTATTTTGTATGTCTTTAAGAGGGAGATTTGAGTCTTAAGTTTAGTTTTACCTCGTCACTTTTTATTGAAGTTTCTGTACCAAGATAGGAAAGTGAGCGGTCATGTATTATTTTGTATGTCTTTAAGAGGGAGATTTGAGTCTTAAGTTTAGTTTTACCTCGTCAATTTTTATTAAAGTTTCTGTGCCAAGATAGGAAAGTGAGCGGTCATGTATTATTTTGTATGTCGTTAAGAGGGAGATTTGAGTCTTAAGATTAGTTTTACCTCGTCACTTTTTATTGAAGTTTCTGTACCATGATAGGAAAGTGAGCGGTCATGTATTATTTTGTACGTCTTTAAGAGGGAGATTTGAGTCTTAAGTTTAGTTTTACCTCGTCACATTTATTTGAAGTTTCTGTTCTAAGATAGGAAAGTGAGCGGTCATGTATTATTTTGTATGTTTGTAAGAGAAGAGATTTGAGTCTTAAGTTTAGTTTTACCTCGTCACTTTTTATTGAAGTTTCTGTGCCAAGATAGGAAAGTGAGCGGTCATGTATTATTTTGTATGTCTTTAAGAGGGAGATTTGAGTCTAAAGTTTAGTTTTACCTCGTCACTTTTAATTGAAGTTTCTGTGCTAAGATAGGAAAGTGAGCGGTCATGTATTATTTTGTATGTCTGTAAGAGGAGAGATTTGAGTCTTAAGTTTAGTTTTACCTCGTCACTTTTTATTGAAGTTTCTGTGCTAAGATAGGAAAGTGAGCGGTCATGTATTATTTTGTATGTCTTTAAGAGGGAGATTTGAGTCTTATGTTTAGTTTTACCTCGTCACCTTTTATTGAAGTTTCTGTGCTAAGATAGAAAGTGAGCGGTCATGTATTATTTTGTATGTCTTTAAGAGGGAGATTTGAGTCTTAAGTTTAGTTTTACCTCGTCACTTTTAATTGAAGTTTCTGTGCTAAGATAGGAAAGTGAGCGGTCATGTATTATTTTGTATGTCTGTAAGAGAGATTTGAGTCTTAGGTTTAGTTTTACCTCGTCACTTTTTATTGAAGTTCCTGTGCCAAGATAGGAAAGTGAGCGGTCATGTATTATTTTGTATGTCTTTAAGAGGGAGATTTGAGTCTTAAGTTTAGTTTTACCTCGTCACTTTTTATTGAAGTTTCTGTGCCAAGATAGGAAAGTGAGCGGTCATGTATTATTTTGTATGTCTTTAAGAGGGAGATTTGTATCTTAAGTCTAGTTTTACCTCGTCACTTTTTATTGAAGTTTCTGTGCCAAGATAGGAAAGTGAGCGGTCATGTATTATTTTGTATGTCTTTAAGAGGGAGATTTGAGTCTTAAGAGTAGTTTTACCTCGTCACTTCTTATTGAAGTTTCTGTGCCAAGATAGGAAAGTGAGCGGTCATGTATTATTTTGTATGTCTGTAAGAGGAGATTTGAGTCTAAAGTTTAGTTTTACCTCGTCACTTTTTATTGAAGTTTCTGTACCAATATAGGAAAGTGAGCGATCATGTATTATTTTGTATGTCTTTAAGAGGGAGATTTGAGTCTTAAGTTTAGTTTTACCTCGTCACTTTTTATTGAAGTTCCTGTGCCAAGATAGGAAAGTGAGCGGTCATGTATTATTTTGTATGTCTTTAAGAGGGAGATTTGAGTCTTAAGTTTAGTTTTACCTCGTCACTTTTATTGAAGTTTCTGTGCTAAGATAGGAAAGTGAGCGGTCATGTATTATTTTGTATGTCTTTAAGAGGGAGATTTGAGTCTTAAGTTTAGTTTTACCTCGTCACTTTTTATTGAAGTTTCTGTGCTAAGATAGGAAAGTGAGCGGTCATGTATTATTTTGTATGTGTTTAAGAGGGAGATTTGAGTCTTAAGTTTAGTTTTTTCTCGTCACTTTTAATTGAAGTTTCTGTGCTAAGATAGGAAAGTGAGCGGTCATGTATTATTTGTATGTCTGTAAGAGGGGAGATTTGAGTCTTAAGTTTAGTTTTACCTCGTCACTTTTTATTGACGTTTCTGTACCAAGATAGGAAAGTGAGCGGTCATGTATTATTTTGTATGTCTGTAAGAGGGGAGATTTGAGTTCTAATGCTAGTATTTTCTCACTAATCACTAATGAGAAAGCACAGTTCCTATTTTTAGCCATGTGAGATATCCTTTTCTCACTTTTGAGGCAGACCAGTTCCTATGTTTAGCGATGTGAGATTTTTTTATCTTGCACTAGTGCAAGACAAAAAAATACCGTGCGTTTTGCCGGCAAATGCATGCTGTACAGTTTATGTCAACTGCCCCTCAATTCTCCATGCTTTTCCTTTTTAAAATTAACAATTAACCACGATTCTACTACATACGTATTTTTAAGTTAATTTATGTATTATATTCTGCTAGCTAACGTGCACCTTTAACGGTGTTTTATTCTTTTTTCAGGCTCTCTTCCAGTCAATGTTTGTAAATAATAGAGTGCTCTCCCTTGTTAGTAACTAACGTAAAGAAAGAAATTACCTCCCTTTGACAAAATTCAATTTTTTTGTACAGGTATTTATCTTTGTTGTAGTAACATTTATGATATATTTATTAAATACATTGTACTTTATGATGAAATACATTTGAAATACTGCCGAGATACGTTGCATATGGATAAATCGAATATTTACTTCAGCAATGGAAAAATAAATTGCGGGAAAACGCTCGATGGAATGTAAACAAAAACAATTAGGTGTTTAGTGAGAAATAAAATCAAACACCGGAAAAAAGTACAAGATAGGGAAATCTCCGACACCCTTGGGTAAGATTACAATCGTTCTTTAACTCGGCAAGCCTCGTAAAGAGAACGATTGAAATCTTACCCTCGGATGTCGGAGATTTCCCTATCTTGTACTCTCCCCGGTGTTAGATTCTATATTTCTCACTTTTAAGACAGACCCTTTCCTATTTTTAGCGATGTGACATTTTCTTATCTTGCACTAGTGCAAGACAAAAAAATCATGTGTGTTTTACCGGCAAATGCATGCTGTACAGTTTATGTCAACTGCCCCCCAATTCTCCATGCTTTTCCTTTTTAAAATAAACAATTAACCAGGATTCTACTACATAAGTATTTTTAAATTCATTTATGTATTATATTCTGCTAGCTAACGTGCACCTTTCCCGGTGTTGAATTCTTTTTTCAGGCTCTCTTCCAGTCAATGTTTGTTTACTTTGAGTAAATAATAGAGTGCTCTCCCTTGTTAGTAACTAACGTAAAGAAAGAAATTACCTCCCTTTGACCAAATTCAAATATTTTTTTACAGGTATTTATCTCTGCTGTAGTAACATTTATAATATATTTATTAAATACATTGTACTTTATGATGAAATACATTTGAAATACTGCCGAGATACGGTTGCATATGGATAAATCGAATATTTACTTCAGCAATGGATAAATAAATTGCGGGAAAACGCTCGATGGAATGTAAACAAAAACAATTAGGTGTTTAGTGAGAAATAAAATCAAACACCGGAAAAAGTACCAGATAGGGAAATCTCCGTCACCATTGGGTAAGATTACAATCGTTCTCTAACTCGGCAAGCCTCGTAAAGAGAACAATTGAAATCTTACCCTCGGGTGTCGGAGATTTCCCTATCTTGTACTCTCCCCGGTGTTAGATTCTATATGTCTCAACCCGTGGGTGAGATAAGAATTTCACGCTACTTTTCCCGTAAAAATGCTACGTTTCGCAAAATGTCATTCTAAGCCGGGAATGTCACATTATATACCTGTCTGATAGCTGAATAACAGATATATTACGAATTTAACCATTGTTTGGTTTTTTTAAATACAGAATCCAACCGTATTAAATATATTTGTGCCTTTTATTTAAATTTTTTCGTATTTCTAGATGTCCTTTTCCGTATCTTTGACGTCACTCTTCAATGACGTCAAAATATGTGTCACGTCATATATCATGAAGGCAAATACTGTACTTTCAATAAAAATATTAGGGAGAAAAAGAATCAAACACCGGTAAGATGGCAAGACGGAAAAATCTCAGACACCCGCGGGAAAGATTTCTATTGGTCTCCAACTCGGCCGAGCCTCGTTGGAGACCAGAAATCTTTCCCTTGGGTGTCTAATATTTTTCCGTCTTGCCCTCCTACCGGTGTTAGATCCTTTATATCTCGTCACTTTTTATTGAAGTATCTGTACTAAGATAGGAAAGTGAGCGGTCATGTATAGGTGTTAGGGGAATCGATTTTGTTTTTTCTGTGATTTTTCTTTTGGATTTAGGAACAGTTTCGTGTTTTTGCTTTGTTTTCCATTTGATTAAATAGAGCGAATTGGTATATTACTATAACATTCCTAAGACTATATGATGTACATTACCTGATTTGATGCACGTATTCCATTTAGACCCCAAGCGGTAAATTTTGGGAAGTTGGTTGCGCTGTTTAATGTTGATCCTAATCTGATAAAAATAATGATAAACATTAAAAAATTATGTTACATGTACATAAATTCTTGTTTTTTTTTTTTTCTTTTTAATCTTTCGTCAATGTTACATACATTACATATCTAGAGTTTCATCACATATAAACTTGATGTTATATCAAATATTTAATTGTCAGAAAAATATTAAAATAAATAACATGTTCATGAATTAATAGCAAGGTGTTCCAGGTTACAGAAATATTTATTATATAAATCCCCGGATGTAACATTGACGGAAATGTTTTTTTGTAGACAGTTTGTCCTTGAAGGTTGAAACTTAATATAATGACATAGCTTGGTTTTCCTTGAGCTGGCACTTATCTATATTATCACTGAGTCCATCCTCTGTTTTAGCAAGGTTCATGTTCCTCGATCTTAAGGTTTCTGTGTATTGTTTGGTAGATCAGTGTTTGTCCTTTTTATTTTTATCATTCTATTGTCTGTCTTTCGTCAATTTCCTGCTTCCACTTACTCCTTTGATATTCTCAAACTTGTCTTTGTATAAAAGTGAAATAACGCTTTTGTTTTTGTTTGTTTGTTTAGCTTTATTTTGTTTTATTATTTTTATTGTGCTTTAAAACACGAAAAGCTAAGAAAAAAATATGAGTTGTAGTAATACTACTAAAATCGTAACCTACTTGTTATTTCAGTCGTATCAAGCAGATTTCATGGAGGTGCTACTCAGAAAAACGAAAACAAAATCTAATCTGGTCTTTTAATATCACATTCCCTATATAGAGATAATATCTTATTACTGTATAGTTCAACGTGTATTGGTGGCTGCGTTGATCTCATCTATCTGATCGAACTTGAAAAAAGGAATACCACATGTATTGTTAGGACTGTTCCTTACTAAGTATTCCTTCCATGCAAAGGGGCTTGGGAAATTTTGCAAAAAATGATATTAAAACTTCTTGAAATGATTCTACAACTAATAGGTATATTTATTTACATATTACCAATAATAATGGATACACAAACATGGAAATGTACAATTGAAGGTTATATTTGACACAAAAATAATTCCCCCTCCCCCACCCTTTCCCACATTTTTCAACTTTTGAGAAAGATATCTTGTATCTTTTAATTCCTCTTATAAAGTGGGACGATTTTCATAAAAGGAAATAACTCCTTCAAATGTGGTTCGATCAAACTGCAGTGTGATTTTCATCAAGGGAAATAACTCTCTCAAAATCAATCAAATATACATAAACATTGTTGATGTTTTGTTTTTTATGTAGGAAATGTTGTACAAACCATTGAATATTTTGTCTTGTTTTTGTTTTTTAATGTGAGTTTATTTTATTGCATGCATATTCTTTTCAAGTGTTTCAAAATTCCAAGAGATATTTTCTCTCTTTCACAATTTTTTTTTTCAATATAAAAACGATGGTTCTTTACCCAAGGCATTCCCTTAAGAACGCTTGTAGTATTTCAACGTAAAGTCGGGATTCCCTATTAAACGACATGTGTAGGCGAAGTAGCATGTTCCCCTATGTGTGAAATATGTCACTAATGATTCACTGCTTAAATGGAGGCATATATCCATGTGCGGCTTTCTTTTTCTTTTTGTTTTTGTTTGTTCTTTATTTTTTTGTTTGTTTTTGTAAATTTCATGGGAAAAAATATGAAAATGGGGGAAATCAATAGAATGAAAACGTCAGATACTGTGATGATACTTAGGTAGAAGCATACTTGAAAAAGTTTATGTCGAAAAGCCCAGTTGTTCATGGGAAGTTAATTACATAATCAACAATGTTTTAAGTTTTGACAATTCTCAATGTTTTTTTTTACCTCAAATAAATTTCACCAGTATATGCTATTTGAGCATACTCTCCAGTAGCAGCCAATGCTCCTGTAGCCACAGCACATTTGTAAACAGTTTCTACCTGTAAAAGTAATATTAGTTTCTCTATTTGTATTTATATTAAGTCTTAGTCACCTAATACCATTTTGTTGGTTTTCGTTAAATGCATCAGTTTTTATTTTTACACTCGCGAGAGCACTTGGAAGCCAAGTGGGATAATATATAAAACTGGTTTCATTTCCCGAAAACCAACACGGTAATATTATGTAGGTAGCTTGTATTATAGTTTCTAGATGCAGTTATTGTATATAAAATGAAATTGTAGTTTCCCAAGAGGCCGATAGTATGAAAACTAGTGCAATTCGGACAAATTTATTACATTCGTTTTTACAGCAGCTTAGTTAATTTGACAAAAGTTATTCATCAAAATATTCACGAATCTGACAAATGATTGTAAATAAATACACTTATAATATTAAAATTATCACCAAAATATTCACGAATCTTATTAAGTTCATTCAGTAGATTGACTAAGCTCGAAATCACGGATGTTCTCAGGCCGCCAAGATATAATTAAATATTTCTTAAATAAAGACCAATTAAACATTCACAACCCTTACCGTTG
The DNA here is from genome assembly GCA_963680875.1 of Bathymodiolus brooksi. NCBI lineage: Eukaryota > Metazoa > Mollusca > Bivalvia > Mytilida > Modiolidae > Bathymodiolus > Bathymodiolus brooksi. The sequence goes on from OY804588.1 coordinate 25,567,942, forward strand.
AAATTAAAGTTTGAACAATCATCATGATAAGCTGAAATATACTGTGTAAAATGTGCAAGATAAGAGCGTTTTGTAGAACAATTGTTGTTCACACGGTCATGTGCGAGAGTTTGTAATAAACTCACACGTGGAAAACACTTTCATGGCCGCATCATGTCTGTAAGAGGGGTGATTTGAGACTTAAGTCTAGTCCGCATCATGTCACTAAGAGGGTGATTTGAGTCATAAATCTAGTTTTATCCCGTCACTTTTTATTGAAGTATCTGTACCAAGATAGGAAAGTGAGCGGTCATGTATAGGTGCTAGGGGAATCGATTTTGCCTCTTTCTGTGATTTTTCGTTTGGATTTTGGAACTGTTCCGACAGTTTTTTTTGTTTTTTTGGGGGTTTGTTTTCCATTTTATTTCAATGGGTATATTTCTATAACTTTCCTAAGGCTTTATGATGTACATTACTTGAGTTGATACATGTATTCCATTTCGACACCAAGTTGCAAAATGTTCGCAGTTTGCCCACAAAATACTGTAAGATATTTATATAATTTTTCCATAATTGTTTATTTTTAGGATTTATTTTTTAGAATAAACCGGGAAAGTGGACGCTCATGAATATATTATATAAGCCTGTTAAGGGTATCGATTTTGTCTCTGGTTACGGTTTTCGATCAGATTTTGAAATTGTTCCGACAGTGTGGTATTTGTTTGCTGTTCATTTGATTTCACACAAGAAATTAATACATATTGAGTAACATTCCGAAGACTTTATGGTGTAGTATACCTGTTGTGACTTTTCTCTACCATATCGACACCAAACAGCAAAATGTTCGCAGTTGTTCAACAAAACACTGTAGTATATTGGTCCTATTTTCGATAATGCGTTTTCCTTTATTTCTTCTCTGGATAATGGCCTGTAGTTAGTGAAATATGGGTAATACAGTGGGGTATCAATACCTTGATCTCGGATGAGTAATTTATATGGTTAACTCGAAATGAAACATTGGTTCGCGACGCACCAGGCTTAGGTGTACAGTGTATGGCCAAAAGTGAGTCATCAAAATGGCCGACAAAAACAAAATGATGATGCCCATTTCCTTTATTTTTCCTAAATTTGAAATAAGCAAGGCGATTAATTTCATATGTGTGTTAAGTAGGTTTAATACGGTAACATTTAATGACGCCACGGTGGACATTGACCTTTCTGTTTATGAAAAAATCGTCTGCTGAAACAATGGCCGGAAAACGTAAACAAATGTCAACACCGCAGAAAGAAGTTGTTATATCTTTGTTCGAGGGTGGAGTAAACCAGCGCCGAATTGCAGAAATATTAGGAGTAAGTCAATCAGGTGTGTCCAAATTTTTGAAGCGATTCAATCAGCGTGAAACTTGTGAAAATGAACGACGAAGTGGTCGACCAAGAAAAACGGATGACCGTGGTGACAGGAAGATTTTATGTTGTATGAAAACGGATAGACGACAAAGTTTGACGAAATTACGAACAAAGAGAATAATGTCTTGCCAAACACGATTTTTTCAAGGACTGGTCGTAGACGATTACGATTCCATGGGTTCAGAAAGAGAAAAATTCGTAAGACCCTCACCATTCGGACTGAGAACAGACATCGCCGCGTATATTGGTGTAGATCAAAACTTAGATGGACTTTAAATAAAGACTGGACAAGCTTATATTTAGCGATGAAACACAGGAGGTGGTTGATTCAAGCAATCGTGTTTATGTGTGCAAACGCCCTGATGAGGTTTGGCGACCTGGATGTCTCGGACTTCGTGGTAACTGTACATTGTCTGCTATGTTCTCAGGTTGTATCACTTATCAAGGAGTCGGAACTTTTACGGAAGTTGATGGTAATGCTAACTCACGGAAGTATATTAATATTTTAGACACATGTGTATGGTCTGTAAATGCTCGCCATTTTCTAACGGACGAGTATCTGTCCCAAGATGACAATGCCCCCGTACATGCTTCTAGGGAGACAAACGGTGGAAACAGGAAAACAATATTAAATGTATGACATGGTCCTCTCAATCACCGGACCTTAGCATCATAGAAAATTTGTGGCGTACCGTTAATATCCGTTTACAAAGCCAGATAGCTGACGTCAAAAACAGGACCCAATTTGTGGCAAAAATGAAAGAAATGTGTACCTCCCTTCCTCAACATTACATACGGAGTTTATATGCATCAATTCCGAAAAGACTTTGTCAAGTGATCAGATCAAAAGTTCACGCAACAAATTATTAGGAACAAGGAGTAAGTAATGCTTTTTTATTTATGAAATAGTCCATTGAATCCGTTGACATCACTGGTTAATACGTCTGACGTCGGCCATTTTGATGACTCACGTTTGGCCATACACTGTATTTACGTTCTTGACATACCTATGTTTCGCTTATTTTCGTTGATGTCAGTTTGTTGTGGGTTGGAGGAAGATGAGATATGCTTTGACTTTTTATTTCGTCGATTTTATACTTGCTTGTAATGCCTATTGTTATATTTGACTTTCGTGCATCGTGGGGGCACTGAATTTCGTGGTTTGAAGGTATCAATAATACCATGAAAACTGGAATTCAATAGTTTATGTACGGAAAGAAAATGAGCAAACTTGCCATTATCTTTAAGGAGAGTTTGAATATACCAAAGGGGTAAGCAGAATCCGTATATCGAAGAAGAACAGACAACACAATGGCCAAAAGAAACAGTACAAAAGGACAAGCAACGATCTACAAAACATACACATAAAACTAAAGATCGAGTAAAAGGAACCCACACTAAATACAGGGGTGAACTCAGGTGTTCCGGAAGGGTAAGCAGTTCCTGTTCCAGTAGTGGCACCCGTCGTGTTAATCTAATTACAAATTAATCATCATGACCTTATACCATGTAAAACCAAAACAGAATTATCGACATTGATGGTTCATTAAGAAAAAACCTTTCGACAAAACAATGTTCCCATTATCAGTGCGTCTTAACACATGGGCATGATGGTTAATTGCCCGGGCCCCTACGAACATAGGGACCCCATGCTAAGCTAGGTATGTTGTGTACAGCATGTTTATAATGTATAAACACGAAGTTTGTTCGAAGTACCAATACACAAAAGATATATTTAATTGTATATACCATTTACAGTTGTATTCCTGTGAATAGCTATGTAGGTAGGGCACAGTGCACTGCTTTTTCCCGGGGGCCTATATGAACTTTCCATTTATATGTAGAAACAATCAGTTGATATGATATTTAAGGGTTTGTGGATCATATCACGCTTTCCTTGATAGAGGGTTGTTGCTAACAGAAAAGCTACTGAACCAAAGATTCGTAGTGGGTACGGTGATGTCATCTAGTATTCGAAAGATTTACGGTCGCCACCATGACTTAGTTAACCTTTACTGAATATCTGCGTCCCAAATGACCACGGATATGTTCCTCTTGTCGTATTTACAATGTGGTTGTTTACAAATGCACGACTTATTGTGACAAAGATAAGTAAAAACACTTTCTTGTAGCATTAAGGATAATTTGCTTAAAGCGTAGTTATATCATTATTATTGCGTAATTGTGCTGTATTCCAACACAACGAATTAAGTAACGATGATTGATAGGTGATAAGAGAAATTGCACAGTATATAAGGTGATTGACAGTTCATGTGGACTCTCTCATGCTGTCATCTCATTAAAAAACGAATAATGTGACTCACATTAGGGGTATATAAGGAATGATCAATTTATATTTGGTTCGTCATTTCTGGTCGTGAAAACGACCTGCAAGGTTTGCAGAGAAAAGCAGTGGTAAGAGTTTTTATTAGCCCCAAGATTTAACAGACGATCGAAGTTACCAGTTTGTTCTTATTTTGTAATTTCCTCATAGGATGATCGCAACCTCGTAGAACAGGTAACTTTGATTGTTCTATAGTTTATATTCAACATTTGTGAAATATCAGTGTATCAAGAGTTGACAGAGGTTTGTGTTTGCTTTGTCTTTTTGTGGTTAGTTGAACAGTGTTGTGCTTGAACGCTGCTTTGTTTGTGTTTTACAGACATGATGATTATGTTCTGGAATTCAGTTTGTATTAAAAGTTAAGATATGGGGATTAGCTTAAATGGTACAGATTGAGTTGAGCTTCTTAACCATATGTTATAGTTTTCATGCTCGAGAAGGTGTGTGTGTAACCTCCAAGATTTTAATTCTTAAACTATAGCTTTTCAAATGCCATGGAAGCGGATACGGACTAAAAAGAGTAACTCCCCGTCCACGTAATAAAAGTCGGGGGAGCTTGGTGGTGTTTCAGAAGCACCTATAGAAAAAGATAATGCGCTTGCATTTCACTATATAGTAAACGAGAGAGGTTTTGTAATTTTTGTATTAGTAGTTTTGTTTTTGTCTTTTTGTTTGTTTGTTTGTTTGTTTGTTTGTTTTGTTTTGTTTGTTTTTTTTTGTTGGAATAAATAAAGTTATATTATCACTGGGTTTGAAACAGGAGTAACACGACGGGTGCCACTAGCGGAGCAGGAACTGCTTGTCCTTCTCTCACCTGCTTCCCTTTACTCATATGGCGCGGCGTGGGAGATCTGAAGTTTATCTGTTTTTCTTTTGACCATTTTATTTTCTTCCGTTTGATGCGTTTTCTATGTAAGACAAGCCATAAAGACAGCTGCGCGTGACCTTGTCTTACATGGCATTGTCATCCAATCAAATTGACCGAGTATAATCAATAAAAAATAGTTCCGTAAATTCGCTATTTTTAGAATTAGGGGATTTTGGTTTTTGTTGACAGTCGCAAATAGAAAACAACAATGGCAGACGATACCGACATATTATTTCGCTCCCATAGCTGGAAGATCACTAGACAAAGTTAATCACTAGACCAACAGGGTTAGGGTCCACTACGAAGTTAGGCGAGCGCCAATGGCGCGAGAGTTCATACTAAAAACAAGTGTCTGGGTGAGGGTCTATTCATAACCATTAATTCTATACTATCAATGAGGAAGATCGATTAACGTCACCCAGCTTCCCTATGACGTCACAAAGAGGTTTGAAAGTACCATAGATCGAGGGTGTGAGAAATTCCGTCTTTTCACGAGTGGAGCGTAGCGGAACGAGTGGAAAGAAGCTGAATTTCTCTCACGAGTGGAAGAAATCCCAGATCTTCAATAAGGACGAGTGCAAGTACCTGTTTCCTCCGTTTCAACTTAAAAACAAAGCATGTCGATTTCATTCATTCATTCGCATGTCAATGTCATGTTTACTACACAAAATATTACAACGCTACGTGCAATGCAGTAAATACACACTTATTTAAAACCGCATTAAATCTATTAGGGGAAATCAGCTAAAATTCAGGTAAAACTGATATTTGAAGCTTTCTTAGATCTACTAAGACGACAATATATATTACTACAGCAGTCGTAGAAGTGGACTCCTTTTATACCGCGGATTGGTTTAGACAAATAACACCATCACACATATACACACAGAATATGCCGGGAATGCATGATATACCTTCATCGATCAAAGGAGTTAGAGAAGACATTTAGCGAAGTAAACAACACATTTATTAATATTTCATCAAATTCAGTGGAAAACTTAACAACTTTGTCCAGTTTTATCATCAACGTCGCCCGAGGCATTTTACCATAATGCATCACTATACGTCATACTAAATTATCCCGATAGGTGGCGTTACTATCTCGTAGCTTGGTAACTTCGCAACCAAGGTCTTTTGTAACTTATTTCGTAACCTTTACGTACCTTTTATATTGTTTACTAGGCTGAATGTCTTCTCTAACCCCTTTGATCGATGAAGGTTTATCATCCATTCCCGGCATATTATGTGTGTATATGTGTGATGGTGTTCTCTGTCTAAACCAATCCGCGGTAAAAAAAAAAAAAAAGAAAAAAAAAAAGAAAAAAAAAGGAGTTTCCTGTAGTAATATAAATTGTCGTCTTAGTAGATCTAAGAAAGCTTAAAATATCAATTTTACCTGAATTTTAACTGCTTTCCCCTAATAGATTTAATGCGGTTTTAAATAAGTGTGTATTTACTGCATTGCACGTGGCGTTGTAATATGTTGTGTAGTAAACATGACATTGACATGCGAATGAATGAATGAATGAAATCGACATGCTTTGTTTTTAAGTTGAAACGGAAGAAACAGGTACATGCACTCGTCCTTATTGAAGATCTGGGATTTCTTCCACTCGTGAGAGAAATTCAGCGTCTTTCCGGGATTTCTCACACTCGTGGAAGAAATCCCAGATCTTCAATAGGGACTCGTGGGAGAACCTATTAGTCTTTCAAGCGATTTACGCTTCTGATTACCCCTTTAGTATCTGTACACTTTTTCTGGAAAATATAACAATAACTAACCAATTGTTTCTGTATTCGTCATTATTCTTTTCCGCTTTGTTCTCACTTGCAACATTCCAAAAGTTTTCCCTTTTTACACAAGCATTTGTATATCCAATTCCAGAAATGGTGATAACGTTACTCGATGATGAATCCTTTGCTGTTCCAGAGCGATCAATCCCAGATAAGTGTACTATTTCACAACCACCTTTAAAACAAGTGCGAGTAATAACTTATAAGATAAGAATGCATACTATTATAATGCAATTATAATGTAACGCGTATTTTCATTGCCTACCGAGAGCCGTCAAATCTGCAGTTGACATGCCTGAAGGAATGCTATATTCCTACGCCAATGCACTTGTTTTTAAACAATATGGCTGACGCAAATATGTCCGACTATGAATTTGACACTGACGACCTATTTAGGAGATAACTGTATTGTATTTGAAAATCTCACGGCATCAATTGGAGATTTGATGGTCGCAAATCGAGTTTACTATCCATTCTAATGCAATGCTGAACATACAAATGTATTCTTGCATATCCCTGGGTCTAACAATCACAAAAATTAAAATACCGGGAAATATCGTTGAACGACTTTGGTACATAAACAACGTGACGTCATATGAAGACTTCCAGTTTAAAATGTAAAGATCAGACGTTATTTAGCTTCGTGTACGCTTCAATTTAGATAGAATTGAACTAAAATAAGTTTTCAAGGTAGGCATTTTAATTATTTTTTGTGCATTGTTGTACATATGACATGTAGGATTTCACGTTTTCAAGATGGCGGATCCTTAAACAACTACCTTACTATTTTTTAAGCGGAAGGAATTTAAAAAGTGCATATATTTCGTCATTTATTTGTATGTTTTCAAACTAGTGTGTACACGTTGGGAGAATTGCATAAGAATAGAAATAACAGTACTGTATTTGAAGAATTGTCGGTGTCAATTGTGGATTTGACGGTCGCAAATATCCGTTTTACTGCATTTGTGACCGTCAAATCCACAATTGACACCTCCAACGACAACTCTTCGATGACAGTACTGTTATTCCTTAATTCTTTTGAAAACTAGACACTCGCTCGAGGAGGCTGAGTAGATAAAACATTAATAAATATGCCTTATTTCCGTCATCCACAAAAATCAACAAAAATGTGAAGTTAACAAAAATAGCCGGAATATATGATAAAAACCTCCGAATATATGCTGACATTCATTGTTGAAAAACCAATGAAAATGTGTGTAACAAACTAAATCCGTAATATATGATAAAAACCTCCTAACCATGTTTTTACAGTTTGGCTTGATATTAGTCGGAAGTCGCCAATTTAGGAATGTTCTATTCTTAGTAACGGCTGCCATCTTTGATGAAGTGCGAACATATCGGATACATTTTAATATGGGAACCATTAATGTCAAGTTTGATCCATATTTTTGCGGTGTTTTATTACAAGACTAAAATAGGAAACGTTAACGACAGACGACGAACGCCAAATGATGGGAAAAGTTCACACTGGTTTTCAGTCAGGTGAGCTAATTAAAGGTTATGATTACAATTATTGGAATAGAAACACAAAAATGTCAAAGGAATTAAACTAAGCACTTGATCAAAAGGAGGGTTGCTATATATTTAAGGAAAGGTTATGGAGAGTAGAAATCAATTGTATTAAAGGCAAACGCCATGGTCTTAACAAGTTACCATGATAATTTTAATGACAGTAAATAAAAGACATTTGTGTTAATACAAGTTTAAAATAATCTACCGTACGGTATAATTTGCATGTAGCACCAAATAATAGTAATCACCATTTTCTAGAACTCTTCAATATGAGGAGACAAAAGGCATAATCCATTCTCGGATTAAATATGCAATTAAGCTCTTCCGATAGAGCCGCAACGTGACAAAGTCGGTAACGTATAGTCAGCATCGGTTGCCATATTATCATTAAGAATTATGTAAATCGTAAAATAACGTCGTATTTTTATCTTTGGATATCTACAAAATCAATATGCCTTCATGTCAAGCATTTAATTCGACTAACGAAAAGGGAAAATGTGAGAAGCGTTTTGTTTTTCTTTTTTTTTCCTGGGGGGAGGGTAATTCCTGATCTTACGCTTAGCAATACATGAACCACTGCCCGCGAAAATACGGGGAAGTAGGACAGCATTGGACACAAAAGGAAATAAGCACATGTATAAAACGAGCTAAAGTGACAGTTATTTAACCTACGACCATTCATCATGTTAAAGATGAAATTACCCCCCCCCCCCCCCCCCCACCCCCAACCCAAACGAAAGGAAAAAAATGACAAAAAAACAAAAGAAACTCGTATGTGTTATGAAAATGTAACAGGACATGGGAATATTAAGAACAAATTTAGGACACATTGTAAACATTGTATTGCAATCTATTGATCTGATATTAAAATATAACTATAAGGTTTAGAGGTTGGGAAGGGTGTCAGACGGTTCATTATCACACAATTGGGGAATTGATGTCATCCCTCCTAGAATTCATCTGTGTTTGCCTTCGTTTTAAACTCAGAAAAGTTAAATATGTTGATGTTCTTTGTCTTATTATATACTTTCAGCTTTCTAAGAAAAAATATACAAAGTTGTATGCTCTATTTTGGGGTAAAACAGGTGTCTCAGTACTGGGGATACTGACTTTTAATGCATTTTCCTTAAATTTGATAATCTGTATATAGATTGTTTCTGTCCCATTATTTTACGAATATTGTCAAGATTGTAATTGTGATCTATTGTTTTTTATTTGTGTGTCCTTTGTTTTCTGTCACTGATGTTACCAAGTACTAATATATTAGTGTATAAGTGTTATCTCCCTTTGTTTGAACATAACTTGATAGTTACTCCTTTTCCTACTACTTACTGTAAAAGGTTTCTGACAACAAAGAAACTTCGGGAACAACAAAAGATATATTTTGTCAAAAAGGCGAGTGGATTTTTATAATATTTTGTAAATAAGGGTAATAACAAAATTACCGAACTCCGAACAATCTTCCAAAGGGAAAGTCAAAACTCATAAGTATATACACAGACAAAATCAGTCAACAACCGGAAAACTGTGAAAACATGACGTTACCAAGATTATACAAAAAAATCAAAAATATAGAATTAATCAATTTCCCTTATTATGAACCAATTATGATCCACAACAGAAGACATGTCATTTCATATGGCAGGGAGCAATCATTTATAGAAAAAACGCATGACTTTCCCAAATACGTCACTGCTGTTACTGTCGTTGCTGTTACTCTATAAAAAGTAACAGCAATGACCGTTTTAGTAACATCGTGACACATCCTATTAGTCTTAATCTTATGTATGACGGTTTTTGTTTTTAATCTTAAAAATTAGTTATATAATCTTCCAGTCCTCATTTGTATTTTATTCAAGAAGTTGAAATGTCATTATTCAGTTTTATTTCTAAAATTTGCAACTGTGAAATGTCAGTGACATACGTGACAATAATGGTAACATCAGTGAGTTTTTTAGACAGAAAAACTAATTCTTTCATTTTTTTTTTATTCTTAATTAACATTCCACACTACATGTATGCCATAAAAATAAAAATGTTATTATTTATCTTTCTTAAAAAATTGACCTTTAAGGGATAGTTTTAAGCTTCTAATACGCTTGTTTCGAATCATTTCCATTCCGTCAAAAAACGTTATTTTCGTCTGCCAAACCACGTGATTTTGATGGAATGCTAGGCACTGGACTTCCGGTGTCAATGTACACAACGAAAACTCCAATCGATAAGTGGTATTTTAACGTTACTCAACTTAAAGAATATTTTACATTTTCTGTAAAAGACATCTATCAATTAGAGTATTTTATTTGTATCAAAGACTTCAATGCACAGACAATTACTTCTTTAAAATTAAATTTGTTTTATTTCCATATTTACCGCTGTCAGCATCATGAAAGGAAAACAACCTGTCTTGATATATTTCTGTTATCAGACAGTGGAGTACCGAACACCAGTATTTACTTGGCGTCTCCATATTACAATTACTTATAATCTACCGCATTTAGGACTATAATATGTTGACGTTGTCACAGTAATAGCATAAACACCGGAAGTAATCTGCCTAACATTTCAGACGTCAAGAAACGAAAAAGACGGAACATGGTCGAAATTGACCTGATTCGAAACAAGCGTATTCTAGTAACATTAGCAATAATACTGTAAAAGTAGTGACACTGAATTTATGTGTTTTCTTAAAGTATGCATATGGCACCCAACATAATATATGCATTCCGACCGCATGTCTAAAATTTAATGTTATGTTTTATTTTTTCAGGTCATGGAGATGAATGCAGTAGAAAATCCTTGTCGGTGGCGAACTGGCTAGCATGCTTGCCTCGAGTGTGGTATATTGTTGGTTCGAGCTACGTTCGGATCAAACCAAAGTCTATAATATGGGTATTTGTTGTTTCTCCGATAAGCACGCAGCAATATGGTGTGCGAGAAAAGACTGTTTTTCTCGGAATCCGAATAATGTATCTGATTGGTAGTGACATCTCTACCAGTAGATTGTTGATTCAGTGAGCTATCACCATAAAAATCTAACTAAGCGTTTAGGTCTAATGCAAAGCGGACATCATCATTACCTCATCGAGATGTACCTTGTTCTCGCCATGAGATAGCAGAGAAATTGCCCACTTAGTGTTAAACGACATTTAATCACTCATCCGGGCAGAACAACAGAGGTGGTATTGGGAGAAAATAAATATGACCCTATATAGAGACATGTCGATTATCTCAATAGTAAAGAAAAAGGGCTTAAGAAAATGTTTCATTGGAGATATGACAGCAAGGGAAAATAGACTCTCTACAAGACAGTGGAGAAATACACAGAAAAAAGGAAAAAGAAGATGAAATAAACTGACATTACCAAGTGAGTAACAACACCAAACTCGCTAGATCGTGATGAACCAAGTTATCAAGACAACTACACATTAAAAAATGAAAAGAATTGCTTTGGAAAAGAAGAGTGAAAATATACAGGAAGAGATGGTTTCGGTAAAAGAAGAATCATCAACGACAAGATAATACCCCAAATGTCAAGATCCGTTATTTCCGGAACTTTATATATCTTTATACGTCTAAATAAATAAAAAACGTTTAGAGAAGATTCACATGTATTCCTGTCCAAAGCCAGGACCTGGATTTCCAATTTCATGGTCTTTTTGTGTTCATAGCGTTGAGGTGAGGGTGGCGGTGCTTGTTTTGTTGATTTTTGTGAAATGGTTGACAAACACTGTTTAAACATCAGTATGCATAAACTCATTTTAGTACTCCAGTATTGTTACACAAATAAAATTGTTTATGAAATGGAAAACTAATTTATGTCACACAATGTCGTGAAAATGTCACTGATGTTACCATATATGTCTATTATGTTACCATGGAGTTACCATTATTATATTAAAATCAGAGTGTAGTAATTACACTTGGTGTGATTACATTGTATTTGGATATTAACAAACTATGCAGACGTCACAGTCACTTATCATATAAAATAAAACCGAACATGATTGTTTTAGATGAAATGGTTCTGATGTCACTAATGTATGTCCATGATGTTACTTGATGTCCATGATGTTACCATCCCAAAAAGGAATGTTGTGGTTTTTATCTGCAACATGATGATCTTTCACGGTAGCACACTATATACATTTTAAGGTTTTTTATGATCTCTAAAAAAAAGTCTTGCAGTGGTAAACTATATTCCCAGAATAAATAAATACCCATTACATTCATACATGTAATGTTGTGGTACAAGACGTTTTATCAGGTCGAGCCTGTTGTGTGAACCAGCATCACTACGAGTCGCGCTAGAGAAGATTTGTGATACGGTTAGCTCATACAACAGGCAAGACCTGATACAAGTCTTGTACCAACACATTATGTATGTAATAAGTTTATCTAACATTTCAATAAAAAAACAAATTTTAAACAAATAACAAGGGTTGAATTAATATTTACAATTTGTTTTACAATACTCTTAGGAAAACTACATTTTGAGCATCGCGTCACGTCATTTGTTGCCGTTCTTTCACCAATGTCAAATTACTGTTCGATCACTACCAGTGTGACTATACAACCCGACAACGCTTTTAAAAAAGAAATGTGGACCTTACAGTTGCCGGAAATATTGAAACTATGTCTTTGAAAATGAGAACATGACCATGAATTCACGATACGTAATATGAATGAATGAACATTGAACAGTCGCTTTGTTTACGTTGCTAACATTGATGTGTTTTCCCCGCATTCCAATTATATGACGTCATGACAACGAAGTTCGACAGAGAACGTCTTGGGCAACGTAGTGCCATTCTTTTATCACCACAGTGTGGTGATACAACATGTTGTATCACACAGATACGTTCGCTAATTTCAAAGGAAATCGTATATAATATTAGATAAATACCTGTTGTGTGAACCAGTATTTCGCGACGAGTTGTAATGCGGTTAGTTCACGCAACAGACAAGACCTAATATAAAGTCTTTTACCAACACACTATGTATGTAATAAGTTTATCTAACATTGCAATAACATTTTGGTCTTTCAATTGCTGGAAATATTTAAAATATGTTCTTGAAAATAAGAATATGAACGTGAATTCGCGATACATAATATGAATGAAAGAACATTAAGCAGTTGTTTACTTTCTCAATGTGTTCCCCCCCCCCCCCCATTCCAATGATATGACGTCATGATAAAGTAGTTCAACAGAGATCGTTTCGTGCAACGTCGCACCATTCTTTTATCCCACAGTGTGGTGATACAGCATATTGTATCAAATACCTTGTATCAGACAGGCGACTTTCGTTAATTTCAAAGGAAAACGTACATAATGTTAGATAATATCAGATATTGATATTCTTTGCGTTACATGATACGTGAGATAAGATGGCAATTTCGCGTTTAAAAGAAACGAGTAAAATCAAATTATTATCATTATTAGTATTATTATATGCATATTGTTTAATCACTTCACAGATATATGGTGCAAAATTTTAATGGTTTGTTTAATTCTATTTTCCCATTTACAAAACTTGGTATTACCTCCTGAATTTATAGAAAAATTACTTGAGTTTAAGATTGCATATTTTGTCAGATTTATCTATAAGCTTATACATGTATTTTATATTCACTGAATAAAAAATCTGAGACATCAAATATTTGTTTATTTGTAATTTGAAATTCCTCCACATTTTGATAATGACCTAGATACATTATTGTTCAGGTAACATGAAACCGACTTTCTATCGTCATTGGAAGAGGTGTCATGGCCGCCTACACTATGACAGGGAATTCAAAATGGGCATATTTCTAATTGTTAATAAAGATGTGTTTTTTTAAATAATTAGTTATTTACGAATAAAAAAGTTATAATGTATTGTCCAATCGTGAAAATTTTATCATTTCATATATAGAAGAGGGCCACACAAAATACATATTTGTTAATTAAGTGACGGATGCAAATTGAACAGAGCACATTGGTAAATATGTGGTACATACCAATGTATACTGCCCAATGGGAGTAGATTATTCCGGGAAATTCTACCAAATCTCCCATTTCTAACGTTTGTAGAACCACCTCATTCTGTCGTCTAATTTCTTCAGACATACTCTCTTATGACAGCTGTAAAAATAAAGAAGGTTCGGGTTTTAATATCCAGCGAAACCTGTCTATACCGATCACCCTTTTAACAAACCATCTCTTTTTCACACTTTACAAATACTCTTTCCACACTGAGATAACGTTTATGAAAACCAGTCATATCTTTGAACAAAAACGATTACGAAAAGTTATTGTCAAAAAAACAACAACTGTTCAATGTGTATACATGTATATGCACATTTTCAGTAGAAACACTCTGTGTGGAGTAAGATCAGAATTGCCTAACAAGTAAGCTTTTGAACCAATGGTTCCTATTGGTTAAGTTGCAGTCATCACTTCGAAAGTTTTACGGTCGCCACCATGACTTGGTTGACCGCTATGGAATATCTGTGTCAACAACTTGGCGTAAACACGTTCTGGTCCTTTCCTCCTTCACGACTTATCACCGGGTTTGTAACTATATTATCACGACGGATGCCACAAGTGGACCTGGAATTACTTACCTACTGTAGCACATGAGTTCGCCTCCGATTTTTGGTGGGGTTCGTGTTACTCGATCCTTAGCTTTATGTCTATGTTTTGTAGATCGTTGTTTGTCCTTTTGTCCTTTTTGTTTTGGCCTTTGTGATGTCTGTCTTTCTTCGATTTACGGATTCTGATTCTGCTTCAATAGAAAGTTTATGGCTGGTAGTTCAAACCTGGAAAAATTCTAATACGTATTTGTTATCCGAAATTTCTAATGTGTGTGTGTGTGTGTGTGTGTGTGTGTGTGTGTGTCATATTACTCCCACAAGATCGTTATTCCCACAAGATCGTTATTTAGTCATTCAATTATTCTTTTTGTTTGTGCTGTCCATGAAATCCTTGTTTTAAAAGTTTGGCACAACAGAACTCAAAATTGGTGCAGCATATCAATATCAATATACCGAATTTCAAATTAATATATAAAAAGAATAATTCATTGACTAAATAACATCTACTAAAATGTGCATTTTAATAGCATAAGTCTATTTTTTTAAATACAAAATAATTCGACTGACACTGCAGACAGGTTCTGTTGGCCTTTGATCCCACTTCAAGTCTGGCATCAATTCTTACTATTTCAACAAGAGTCACACAAGAACCTTTATCGGTCACCTGAACCATGTTTCTTAAACTGTCTCATATACCCCTATATTGTCCAGAGTTCGGTAATTTTGTTATTACCCTTATATACTTTATCCTGGGTTATTTTTTTTGTCATAACAAATGGGTTGAAATAAACTGTTGCTTTATTATGACAGCGTCATAATAACACTTTTCACATTAGCCTAATAAATGTATTAAGCCACACCCCTGTCATAATAACAATTTTCACATTAGCCTAATAAAGCTATTAAGCCACACCCTTGTTATAATAACACTTTTCACATTATCATAATAAAGGTATTAAGCCACGCTCCTTACCAGAACTACAATTGAGGCATCCATGGGGTTACCGTTATCTTTTTTAATTATTAAATTAAATAACTTTTTTTTGCTACACATTTTATTGCAGGATAAATACAATATTGGTGTTTTGACGGTAAATATAGAATTTATGTGGCTCGGCACGAAACGGATGGAAAGACTCACTAACGCTCGTCTTTCCCCCATTTCTAAGCCTCACCACATCAATTCTATATTTACCGTCAAAGCAGCAATATTGTATATATGGTCACCTCTTGCCGCCATCTTGGATCTCACCCTGACTTGCCGGACTCAATTGTGAAAGGGGACCAGCAAAGAACTATTGTGACCAAAATGATTCCAGTTTGCTAGGTGGTTGCAGAGAAGATCTTTGAATGTGTTTCTCTAGAGTGTCAAATTTCAATTTTAGTTCCCCCTGCCGGTCATGTAGGTTTGGACATAGACCTGCCGGACGTGATTTTGAAAGGGGGCCATCCAAGGACAATTGTGACGAAGTTTGGTTCCAGGTGACCCAGTATTTTGTACGGAGAAGATCTTTAAATGTGTTTCCCCATAGGATCCTATTGAAAAACTACCAGAGGGAATTTTGAAAGGGAAACATCCAAGGACTATTGTGACCAAGTTTGCTTTCAATTGACCAATTAGTTTCTGCGGAGAAGATCTTTGAATGTATTTTCCATAAGGTTCAATGTTAAACTATGTTCCCCGCTGGTGGCCATCTTGGATCGGGATCAACATCATATATTGAGGGAACAAGATAATATGTTGTGGGAATACAATAATATATTGAGGGAACAATATATGTTGTGGGAACACAATAATATATTGAGGGAACAAGATAATATGTTGTGGACACAAAATATCGTTCTTGTGGGAACAAAATAATAAGTTGAAGGAACAAGATATTATATTGAGGGAACAAAATAAAAAAAAATCTCGCAAGACCTTATTCAGCCACCGTCAAAGCGCATTGATTCTATTTAAGTAATAAAAACGCATTGGGGAATTTAGTTAGCCTTTCGCTGAGGACTGCAGTAAACAATTTACCCAAACAGCTTAAGATAGTAATTGGGAGAAAGTCCTTTGGGTCCAATATATCGTTAATATGAGACAGGTGCTACCTGTAGTGCCAGCCAAGCAAAATCCACATTATCTAATATTTAAATCATTTTGATTATAACACATACCATTATTAAAGTCTTACAATGTCAAGGCTCATGATTATAACACATACAATTATGATAATAGGTGTTACCTAACTTGGGATGAAGTCCAATACAAAATATTAAACAATATTAACTCAGATATATGAAACAGGCACGGCCATGAATGCTCGCGAATCTGAAAATTATCTGCCAATTTCACGGTGATTCATTGCATGAAAATAGTGTCCACATTAGTTGAGCCGAGATATATCGGAGGACGACTTTTTTTAGGGCCGATTCTAGTCCACGAGCACCAGATTACTGCGCATCCTTACGGAGTCAACGTGATCTCGCCGCCACCATATTGTACGCGTGTCTCCAAGGATACAGGAAGTAGTTATTGTGAATGAAAGATTTTTAGGCCATCAGTATATATTTTTTTCTCGATATGTCTAATATAAGTGCCAGCTCCCTGGAATAATACCAGAATTAAATACTTCATTACATAATTTTTCATATGTATCTAAATAATAAAGATCAGTATGTTTTATATATATCTTTATTCTCATCATCATATGACATAGGTACAGAGAAGACATAGACACAACTATATACAATATGTACAATTCATTGTATAGATGTATATACAATATTAAAACACAGGAAAACAGTTATCCAGCAGGACATACTCTTTCATTTATGACCCGTATAAATTTACATGGGTTTTTCAGATTTAATCTATTTGTGGATGTCATAATCCCCAAGAAGTTAATAATATTTGGTCTTTTTGTATATCTCTTCTTGATATAAATATCTCTATATTGCTTAAAATATAGATAATTTGAAATATAATGGAATTCATCACCAATTACCTCTAAATTACATAAGTTGCATTTTCTATTTTCGCGCGGTATGTTATTCCATCTTCCATGTTCTATTGGCAGTTTATGGTTTGTTGTTCGAAACTTACATAGAGTTAAGGAATCTCTTCGTTTAAAATATCAAAATATTGTTAAAAAATAAACGTTTCTTTAAAAATACGATAATTTTGAGTTTTAGAACAATTTTGTAATGTTTCTAGCCATGTCTGAAGGAATTCGTGCAATCTCATATTTTCATTGAATTTTGACCAGACTTCACTAATGAAAATGTGTGTGTCCCAAATATACGAAAAACCATATTCATCTTTAATAGTTTTTACATTGCTTAACCAAGAAATTCTGTGTAATACATGAATGGTACATTAAACAATTTATTTTGTTATTTTCATAAAATATGATAATAAATTATAACTTTACTTGCTACTTATTTTATTCACTCAATACTGGAGCAAACATTAAAGGAAAAGTTAATTGAGGACTTGGAGTATATTCATACAATACAATCTTTATTCTCATCACCATATACATAGGTACAGAGAAACATTATAATATATGCACAATATATACAAACATTAATTTAATTTAATCAAATTTATTCAGGGAGACTCACTCTTTTATTAATAATTTTGATGAATTTACACAAACTTACAAGATTCTGTTTATTTTTTGACGACATAATTTCTTTAAGCATACAATGTTGGGCCTTCTGGGCAATTTTTTCTTAATATAAGTTTTTCTTTCATTTTCAAAAAATAGACACTTCAGAATATAATGGAATTTATCGCCAATATCAGAATTACATAAATTACACTTTCTGTTTTCTCGTTCTAAATTTTACCACACTCAATTGGTAGTCTATCGTTAACTGTTCGAAATTTGCAAAATTCAAGAAAATATTTTTCGTCTAATATGTTAAAATAATCTTCAAATCCAAAAGAATCTTTGAAAATTCTATAATTAAAGGCCTTTGAACAAGTTTGAAGATTATCATTCCTGTTTCGTTTGAACTGGTCCCATAAGCATTGATTAATTTTTTCCTTAATCCATCTCTCGTTTATAAAGTTTTGAGAATTCCATATGTAAGTAAGCCAACATTCATCAAAAATACCTTTGACGTAAGTCAGCCATTGAAAATTAACACTTTTTAAGTACTAAATAAATGAAAAATTAATCTATTAGTAATAGAACATAGCTTAGTCTGTTTACCCGATATAATCTTTGTCCAATAAGAAACCAGTCTCTGCTTGATATCAACAGATAGTAGAAACGTCATAGTTCACCATAAACTCGACAGTTACAAGTAGAAGTTTCAGTTTCAACAATAATTTGCAAAATTGCAAGTGAACTTGTTCTACCATATGATAGTTTCTAAAACCCCAAACTTCGGAACCGTATAAAACAATAGGCTTAACAACTTTATCAAACAGATCTAGTTGACACGAAACAGAAAGATTATGGTATTTCTTTTTTTTTAATTCCATACATAGCTCTTGTTCCTTTATCAGCCTAAGCTTTAATAGCCAGGAAAGATGAACAAAATGGCGGAGTGAGTAAGTTCACAGTGAAATGAGCTCCGATGTAAAGTGACAATATTAGTGTTATTAAGTGCATGTGCTTTTCCAGAGTGACAATTACTATTCCTAAATATAAGATCAAATGACACGAAAATCACGCAAATCCAACAAGAGAAAGAAAAGTGATTCGAGTATATGTAAATCTGGTGACACCCCATCCGGAAAAATAAACATGGCGGCTCCCATGTCACAACAACAACAACAAGTTGACACATCACAAATATTAGCCCAGCTCATGATTCGATATATAGATCTCCGCAACGTTTGTCTGGCTCCCTAGTAATGCCGCAACGAGTTGCATTTCCCAATCCAGCTCAAGCTGGCCTTCCAACTCATGAAGTTCAATCGAACGCTCCACATATACAGATTCGACATAGTACACCCGTACTTGAAAACAGTTATCACAACAATTGCTCGTTACCAACAGTAACTCAGGGTAATATTTTACCACATCCACCACCGCCAATAGCGATAGCTCCAGTCAACATGCAGAACCTCTTCGCCAACATAGCATTGATAGATGATAGACTAGAATAAATAGGCAATATCCTCTCTGACAAATTACCGAAACTAGATGTTTTAGGTACCATGAATAAGAAATTAAATAATTTTGAAAGAACAATTAATAATATGAAAAATGAAATAAACCAAATAGAAAATAAACAACAACAACAGGAAAGAACAATATCAAAAGAGGAAGAGCACCACCATAATATTGGAGGTAGAGTGCGAGAGTTGGAGCGTCACAATCAATATCTCGAAACTGAAAATAAAAACTTGAGAGAAGATTTTCTTAGACTTAAGACACACTCCATGAAGAATAATTTAATCTTTGGTGGAATCGAACAAACACAAGAGTATGAGGAAGCATTGGTGAATTTTATGCAAACTGAACAGTTATCACAACAATTTCCAACTACCAGCAGTAACCCAGGGTAATATTTTACCACATCCACCACCGCCAATAGCAATAGCTCCAGTCAACATAGCATTGATAGATGATAGACTAGAAAAAATAGGCAATATCCTCTCTGAAAAATTACCGAAACTAGATGTTTTAGATACCATGAATAAGAAATTAGATAATTTTGAAAGAACAATTAACAATATGAAAAATGAAATAGACCAAATAAAAAATAAACAACAACAGAAAAGAACAATATCAAAAGAGGAAGTGCACCACCATAATATTGAAGATAGAGTGTGAGAGTTGGAGCGTCACAATCAATATCTCGAAACTGAAAATAAAAACTTGAGAGAAGATTTTCTTAGACTTAAGACACACTCCATGAAGAATAATTTAATCTTTGGTGGAATCGAACAAACACAAGAGTATGAGGAAGCATTGGTGAATTTTATGCAAACTGAACAGTTATCACAACAATTTCCAACTACCAGCAGTAACCCAGGGTAATATTTTACCACATCCACCACCGCCAATAGCAATAGCTCCAGTCAACATAGCATTGATAGATGATAGACTAGAAAAAATAGGCAATATCCTCTCTGAAAAATTACCGAAACTAGATGTTTTAGATACCATGAATAAGAAATTAGATAATTTTGAAAGAACAATTAACAATATGAAAAATGAAATAGACCAAATAAAAAATAAACAACAACAGAAAAGAACAATATCAAAAGAGGAAGTGCACCACCATAATATTGAAGATAGAGTGTGAGAGTTGGAGCGTCACAATCAATATCTCGAAACTGAAAATAAAAACTTTCTTAGACTTAAGACACACTCCATGAAGTATAATTTAATCTTTGGTGGAATCGAACAAACACAAGAGTATGAGGAAGCATTGGTGAATTCGATGCAAACTGAGCTCGGCATTGATGACGCGAACAGTATTAACTTACAAAATGTACACCGCTTAAGCAGACGAAATGACGGAAAACCACGAAACATTATTGCCCGTTTCGTCAATAACTCCGACCACGAAGGAGTATTAAAGGAGGTCCCAAAGGCGCTAAGAAAAGAAAAATAAATTCCAGTTAACCAACAGTATCCGACCGATATTGGCGATACATTCATAAAAAGTTCTATATACTTAAAAAGTTGATTTAGCATAATTACTTAAAATTATCTCTTTGAAGATTAAATAAACACAAACAAATTAAGTTGTATTTTGCTTTCATCACACAGATCAAAATCATTCGATTAAAAGCCACATCGTGACGGTAAATAACGTATGTTACTATATGCGCTTGACTTTTTGACGGGGGGGGGGGGGACCTTGAAACCGACACTGGAATAGGACAACTGCTCAGACTCAGACACGACCGATCAAACCCATCGGATTTGTTTTTAAATAAACTGAATGTCACATATTTAAATGTTTGTAGATTAAAATTCAGGTTAATGGAACCCGGACTTTGTAGACCTAATTAAAAAACATGATATATTATTTTGTGTTGAATATAAACTTGAACTGGATGTTATTAACTTACCTGATGGTTATTCTTTTCTTTGTTAAAAATAGGAACAAAATGCAAAAAGAAGTCTGGTGGTATAATTATTATTTACAAAACTTCACTTTCCAGATATATTAATTTTTTTGAAAATGATTCAGCACGTGTACAGTGGTTTGAATTAGATGTAATATCCCCAGAGTCAATATTGTTTTTAGGGTGTGTTTACATATCACCTGCAAATACAAGATATGCATCTGAGAGTTGTATTACTGAAATCTAAAATGACATTATTCATTTTTCACAAAAAACTAAATTGGTTGCATTGGTCGGCAATTTTAATGCAGGAACTGCAAAGTTGTCAGATTTTATTATACCAGATGAAAATTTACTGCATGATATACTTGATATTATTGATGATGAAATAAACGAAAATATGCATACTTACCACATTTTAGAGCAGCTAAATATTCCACTGGAAAGAAATAATGAGGATGAAGGTAGAACACATCCTTATGGTATGAAATTGTTAGATTTATGTAGACGGTGTTCACTTTTTATTCCAAATAGTACACTACTTAATGATAAGTATATTGGTCGCACTACTTGTAAAGATATTAGCACTGTAGATTGCTTAATTATGTATTCATTGTTATTTCAATATGTCAATTAATTTACCGTGTGCGATTTTAATTCTATGTTCTCGGATGTTCACAATAGAATACACATTACAATAGCGGCAAAAGTTGAAACTCGAGAAAATCATGCCAAGGTCGATCGTGATAGAAAATATGTAAAATGGAATCAGATTAAAAGTCAACAATTTATTAATGATCTATTTTCTGATGAAAATGGCCGGGTTAAAGATTTAGATGAAAAACTTGATGCAATTTTGAGTCATGATGATGTTACACATGACTGCATCGACGATATTGTTTCTGACCTTCAAAATATGTTTGTTAACACGGCCAAATCTACTTTCGTTACACGTCAAATGAACAAAGATCAACTGATCTAAATAAACATCCTTGGTGTGATAATACTTGTAAAGAAAAGAGAGATGAGTTCCACAGAGTTAGATATATATATAGATTTGATCAATCTGATAGAAGGAAGGAAGAGTTAAATTTAAAGGCAAAGGCGTTTAGAAGGCAAATGAATATTAGTTTTGAAAAAATTCAAGAAAACAACGCTCCCAAACTTCGTGAGGCATCAAAAAATGATACAAATAAAATGTGGAAAATATTAAATAATATGAATGGTTGTAAAAAGGAAAAGGTAGACATTCCTATTGATACTTTGTATGAATATTTTAAAGATGTGAATGAAAATGATGATGAAGAGGGCACTTTCCTTCATAATATTTGCAATAATCAGATATATGACGATATTTTAAATGGTGATATTACTGAAGACGAAGTGTTGAATGCTATTAAGAACTTGAAAAACGACAAGGCTGCTGGCATAGATGACTTTGTAAATGAATATTTTAAGCATTCGTCATCACAGCTGGTATATATTTTACTGCAAATTATTTAACCTCGTATTTAGCTCTGGTATTGTACCGGAGACTTGGTTAAATTGAATTATTAGACCGATCTACAAAAACAAAGGCGATGCAAATGATCCAGATAATTACAGAGCCATTACACTGATCAGTTACTTAGGAAAACTGTTGACTTCAATTATCAATAGTAGACTAACCTTCCTGTCAAACGAGTTTGAAATCATTTCACGATGTCAATCTGGCTTCAGGAAGGGATACTTAACTACTGATTATATATTCATCATGCATGCATTGATATCGTTGTATTTTTCTTTCGGTAAAAAATTATATTGCACATTTATAGATTTCCGAAAGGCATTCGATACTGTCTGATGAATTGATCTTTGGAAAAAATTACAAAATTATGGTATCAAAGGAAAGTGCTTCTGAATAATTTACAATATGTATGACAATATTAAGTCTTGTATTGTGTATAATAATGAAAAGTCTGATTTGTTTGCTTGTATGCAAGGTGTGCGCCAAAGGGTTAATTTATCCCCGCTTTTGTACTATCACAGAAAAGATACAAAACACACTTCATATCTTTATTCAAATTGTTGTTTTACTATATGCTGATGACACCGTTATTTTTTTCTGAATCTTTAGAGTGTATGCAAAAAGCGTTAGATATTTTTCAAGAATATTGTAATTTATGGAAATTATCAGTAAACTCATCAAAAACTAAAGTAATTGTTTTTAGTGAAAGGAAAGGTAGGCAAAATTATGTTGCTAAACTAAATGGCGCAGGGCTAGAAATTGTTGATTCTCTCACATACCTTGTCATAGTTTTTAAATATAACAGAAATTGTTTTGATGCAAGAAAGAAATTAGTAGTACAGTCCTCAACGTCATTGTTCGCTATCTGCAAGAAAATACGAAACTAAAATATACCGATCGATGTTCAGCTGAAATTGTTCGACTCTTTTGTTGAGCTTATATTACTCTATGGATCTGAGGTTTGAGGTTATGAGAATCTTAAGATATTAGAACGAGTACACCTGTAATTCTGCAAACGAATACTGAATCTAAGATTGTCTACTCCAAACTGTATGGTCTATGGAGAGTTAGGCCACCACCCTTTGAATATAAGAGTGCAACTGATAATGATTTCCCTCTGGTGTAAGCTTATACAGAGTCAGAACAAGCTTAGTAGTATTCTTTATAAATTAATGTTTTAATAATCTACAAATGAATGATGATTATGATTGCAGATGGATTTCTCACATAAGATCTGTCTTTGACAGAACAGGTCTCGGATATATATTAACAAACCAAATTCAAGTTAAGTTTTGTAACCTGGAACCCTTATTATTTGAGCGTCTTCGAGATCAATCTATTCAGGTATGGTTTTCCTATATTGAAAACTCGTCTAGAGGTCAATTCTATGCAATATTCAAAACAGAATTTTGTTATGAAAACTATTTGTTTAGATTAGCTGAATTTGAATGAAAACAGATATCAAAACTCAGGACATCTAAGTGTAGGGTGCCGATGGAAACGGGAAGGTGGCAGAACATTTAGAGCTACGACAGCATTTGTCATTTGTGTAGAGACGGAGTTGGTGATGAATATCACTATCTCTTCCACTGCAAAAATGAAGCTGTTGTTGAATTAAGACAAACATATATACCAAGGTATTATCATCTAAATCCTACTATAAACAAAATGGGTGGCATGTTATCACTGTGTAATTTAAAACTGTTAAGTAATATAGATGTTTTTCTGAACAAACTGAATAAGTTATTCTAATTTCAACGTTCGTATTATGCTCTTTCGCCTGTCTACTTAGTCATTCTGTTATTTATATTTGTATATATGTTGATATATGACCTCATGTAGCACATATGTTTGTCTGAGTGTATCAATAAAATCTTGAAATCTTGAAATTTCCTGTTCTATTCAACAATATACCTAGGTAATTAAATTATTTGACTATTTCTATTAATATTTCCCCTGAGTTTACACTAATCAAACAACACCATTCATGTTACAGAACAATTAACCTATACAGCATATGCCAACATTTTTTCTTACCTGTTTATGCATATTTTTCAAAATGTTGGCATAGGTTGAATGGACTTTTTCAACATGTCATTTTATGAATTTTAAAAACAATGATTCCAAAATTAATAATTAAGATAAAATATTCAAACTATAAAATAAACCCTTTTAGTAAATGTCAGAAATATAATAATTTCAAAAGCCACTCGGTGATAGTATTATCTAGGAAGATATTTGATAACATGATATTCCTATTAATCACCACTACAGGGGGTAGAACTATTCTATTTTCGGTTTGTAACGAAACAATTTCTATTTTCAATTTCGAATCAAAGATATTTCAACTTTTGATTAGGTCATGATCGAATAAATTTGTAATTGATCATGTCATGCTGACAAGTTTATATACATATACCGCATCGGTGATGCAATGGTTAACGTCTTCGCCTCGAGTACGGTAGATCGTGAATCACAGCCCCGCTCGGGTCAACCAAAGACAATAAAATTGGTATTTATGAGACAGAACAAAGACTGTTTGGCGCACGGAATCAGGATAATGTGTCCAAGTGGGGCGCATGTTTATTCGCGGACTTTTGTTTCAGTGAGCTAGCACTAAAAATCCAACTAAGCGTGTTGGTCTAGTACAAAGCGGACATCATCATCATCTCATTGAAAATTAATTTGTTCTCGCAATAATATAGCTGAAAAATTGTTATTATATATGGTTATTACAGTAATATATTCTACTTTCGATTCCTATACAGCATACATTCAACTTTTCATTTAGTTCTGATCCGTTTTCTTTATGAAAAGTTTGAATTTGATAATGTATTATATATTTTTCTTTCTTTTTTAATTTTCTTAAATACCGTTATTACAAATCATATTCTATTTTCAGTTTCTTACTAAACGTCTTAAAGCAACAGTATAGAAATGTAGATGCACACGTAGGCCTACATCACTTTGAGATTTTTGTTCATTATATTATTAACTTACAAGTTCAGCTTCAATATATTCCACGCTAAAAAAAAAATACTACAACCTTCTCTTATGTATAATAGTCTATTACGTAATTTCATCCGGGAACTTTATCAGAAAGTAGTACGTAAAATATAAAATGAATTCCTATAATGTTAGATGAAAATAAACCCTATAGTAGGTACTGCAGAACACTGAACACTTGCAGAAACCTACAGATTTAAGCATGATTTTAAAACCATATTTGGAAACCTTATGGTTTGATATATAAAACAATACTTGCCGAGGAAAGTAACCACCTGAATTTGTGTTAAATCAAAAGTGAAAGTAGGATTTTCGAAGGTTGACAACTACGTTCATTTTCGGAGCTTCCAAATAGGTACCGGCTATCCTTTCCATGAGAAATGAGTGTAACTTGTAATAAACGTCTGCACTTTATTAGTCTTTGATATTTTGTAAGAAAATAATGCAAAAAATAACAGAAACACGTAAATGTGTAATCTCCATAAACAATAAGAAGTGCTTGAAGATACCAAAGGGGTAATCAGAATCCGTAAATCGAAGAAGGACAAACAACACAATGGCCAAAAGAAAAAGAACAAACAACACAATGGCCAAAAGAAAAAAAAAGCAAAAGGACAAACAACGATCTACAAAACGTACACATAAAACTAAAGACATTGCCCTTAAAATCCGAAATTACTGTTCACTAAGAAATAACAATTTTGTCGTAGGGACATAATTTCTTATACAATTATATGTTCAAAGTATAGAACAAATACGCTACCATGTGAAACAAAGCCATTACTCAATGATAAAACTCTCAATTAAAACAATTTTACAACATTTTGAATAAAAGAAATTAATATCTTTTTCATATTCATATGTTTTAATAAATATAATCAATACATGTATATGAAAATAAACAATATTGAAACATCCAAAATCAAATACAAGAAGAGTATTACTTACATAATGATGTTGACCTTTATTTGTATTTAAAAAATAATGTTGCATTGCCAGAATTGTTTCATCGATAATAAAATGACCATGAAAAAATCAAAGCAGGTAGCGCGGATGTCTAAATTCACGAAATGTACCAGTATAGCATCGTTAATCTAAACACGGTAACGGATCTGTCGGTAACGTATCTGTTGAAAAAAATACTAAAAATCTTTAATATCAAATATTTGTTGCTTACAGAACATGTTCTACTGTTGAAAATAAAGATGCAAGATGCAAGAGCATATTTACACATATAAAAGTATCTGACGCAAGTAATAACTGTTAATACAAACAATGTCATGGTAACGTATCTGTCGAAAATTAACGTACCAAAACATTTTTTTTCTGGTGAATCGTCTTCTACATTTTTTTTCATTGTTATAATTAACCATTAAATCAATTTGTTCGGTTTAATGTTACAGAACAGCTTAACATATTCCTTTAATGGATTTTCAGATAATTGTCAAGTCTATGCAAATGTTGGTAACGTAGGTAACGTATCTAGTCACAAAAATCGGGACATACTATCTAAATAAAATTATATCATGACCAATTACTTTAAAATGAGGCTAAATAATTGCTGTCTGATTGGTCAGGGATTGGAAAATGCAAGTTAGTACACATATCGCGAG
The DNA here is from genome assembly GCA_963680875.1 of Bathymodiolus brooksi. Classification (NCBI taxonomy): domain Eukaryota; kingdom Metazoa; phylum Mollusca; class Bivalvia; order Mytilida; family Modiolidae; genus Bathymodiolus; species Bathymodiolus brooksi. The sequence continues at coordinate 25,595,600 of OY804588.1, forward strand.
CTTTTGTAAAGAGTACACAATAGAAAAAAACCAGAAGCCATATATGACATGGGTTTTACTAAAATGATGCATTCTCGCGTAACACTAGGGTAATGTTATTCGTCTTTAAAGTAGTATGTATTCTTGTTTGTTTGTTAAATATTGCATCAGTGTAACAGTGTTTCGAAAAACGACTTTACGGAATATTTGTGTCACAAATGACCACGGATATCTTCCTATCATAATTCCCTTGATAAATAGTTACAGCGAACAAAGGGTTCCTAATGGTTGAATTTCAGTCATCACTGTTTCTTCCAGTCAGCATTACCACACATTCATTCCCTGCTCACGGTTCAATAATTACGAAGATCATTATGTGATCACATAGTTGAAAAAGCAGAACATTATGTTGGTTTGTTTGCAGCACAAGAATTGTCAGAGTCGTTCGAAGAGGACATTACTTGGATTGATTTCAGAAAAGAAATGGAGGCGCTATCAGCAGATGGCAGTTGGACGAGCAGAGTTGCTGATCTTTTACTACTAGCTCTTGCCAACTGGAGTGGTCGATTGGTGAAGATATTTTCAAGTCTGTCGAATCAACCAATAATTGATGTACACCCAACGCTCAAACACAACACATGTACTGATCCAATAACTCTAGCGTATATAGCATCAGATAACACTACCATACCGGAACACTATGACATGTGCTCTAAGCCGGGTACAATGAACTAACAACCTTCTTCTAAAAATTTAAATGAAAACATTATATGTGGAGATAAAGCAGAATAGACACCTAGTACTCCTGTCAGAGAAAAGAAAAAGAAAGGAGAACCAAAGGGCACACCCCCTAGGAAGGCACGGAATTTCATAACACCTCCAAAAAAGTCATTGCTTAGGAAACGCAAAGCAACACCAGAAATATGGAAAAAAAATGTCAGAAAGAAACTTCGACTCACAGGAAAGGAATACATATCTGCGAAGGGAAATCCCAGTAAAGGATATTGTGAGTCAATCTGTATATCGAAAAGTGTTCAACGAAGAATACAATTTCTCCTTTCATGTTCCAAAGAAAGATCAGTGTGGTCTTTGCATTAGTTATCATCAAGCTAAAGATGAAGGAAACCTCACTCCAGTGTTAAAAGAGGAATATGAAAACCATCAAGAAAGAAAAGTCAAAGCAAGAGAGGAAAAGAAAAGAGACAAGGAGTTAGCAAAAAGTTCTAATGACATCTTCGTTGCCACATTTCACTTGCAAGCAGTATTAACGACGCCGTGTAGTTTAGTCAGCCAGCTTTACTACATGCGGAAGCCAAGGTGCTACAATTTGTTTATTCACAGCCCCGCAAGCAACAATGCCACCTGTTACATATGGTCTGAGGTAGACGCTCAGAGAGGTTCATGCGAAATTGGCACGTGTCTATGCCTTCAATTATTATCTTTACCAAACACTACAAGACATGCACTATTCTATTCCGACGCATGTTCGGGGAAAAACGGCAATCAGTTTACTGTCACATGTCTACTCCATGCTGTTACTCACCATTCTTCCATTGAAGTTATTGATCACAAATTTCTAGAGAGCGGTCACACCCAAATGGAGTGTGACAGCATGCATGCCGCAATTGAATTTGCAAAGAAAAAAAACCGAAATCTTTGTTCCTCAACAGTGGGCAACTGTAATTAGAATGGCCAGGAGAAAAGATCCGTATATGATTGTGCCTTTGAAGTTTGGGGACATCTACGATTTCAAAGATTTCACAAAGAAATACATGAAATTCCGAAAGAAGATGTTAATGGCAAAAAAGTAAATTGGTTGCAAATCAAATGGATAAGGTACACCCAAGAAAACCCGGACTGTATCATGTTTAAGTACAATTTCGAAGATGAATTCAGAGTTCTCAAAGTAGCTGGTACAGCCAAACGAGGACGCACTGCCGAACCACAAGAACTGACAAGGAAATACACATCGAGACAGAAGATATCAGCAGCCAAAAAGAAAGACCTTGTCAGCTTATGCAGAAGTGGTATCATCCCATATGAATACCACGATTATTACAAATCATTGCCCTCAAGCAGTAATGTAGATGACAAACTAGCTGACACCGATGCTGAAGAGGAACAAGCCGATTCTGATCAAGAATGAGACTAAGAAAATAACAGTGGTGACATTAAATGACTCGTTTAATTAGATTGCATGATTAGTTTAAGGGTTCTTCTATGCACTGTATAAGAACTGTAGACATTTTATTCCTGCATTAGATATAGTGCATACAAATTTGACTGTTATATAATATATATTTTGTACTTTGATTTTAAAATAATTTTCTTTTGAGATTTACAAGACAGTATTGAATTATTTCAATAGGAACTTATATAATTGATTTTAATTGCTTTTTGATTCATTGGAAATTATCCTGAAATATTTTGCCATTCTTATATTGGTTTTCAAAAAATCAATGTTTACTTTAGTAGAATGTTTTAACTGATGAATACTACAATTCAGTCATTATAGAAAGATATTTCAAATTAATTTTTCATTTGCTGCCATAAGCATTTTTGTTTACTTTAATTTGGTTGATGAAAGAAACATTATTCATATTAATGTTAGGGAGCCTGAAAAGTGTATCCTAAAATGTCATAAACATGCCTTGCACACACCTGTTTAATCTTTAAATAAACAAATCAGCAGACAGTCTTATCAGCGGTTAATGTAGCATGGTATTAACATCTGGAAATTATCAATGTAAATACTGCATGTCTACTTAGTGTATAGATAAAAAGTGTTATTAAATCAATATGCTGATTATTAGAAGTAAATTGCATATATAATCATAACATTTATTGTTTTATTAACTTATAAAATCATTTTGGTAACACTACATTATAAAACATAGTCATAAGATAATTTTTTGTAATTCCTCAAAAAGATGAAATATTAAGATACGACAATATGGCACTAACCCCTCGATATAATAATCTCAGTCTGAGTAGAACACAAATGAAATTTCTTCTCATTCTTAATGTCCCAATTTTTAGTTTCTTGCGTGCTGAATCGATGTCTTGTCTTCTTTAACTACCTCAGTCTGAAGCGGCCCATTTACAAGTGCCCACAATGGGATATGATATTTATAAGCTTTTGAAAAATTGATTGTTGTTTTAATTTGAAATACCGTATATACGGCATATTGGAAGCGTCCGAATACTTTTGTCCATTGTCTGACCAGAAAAACCACTTACAAACTGTGACGCTTTTCAGATAACAATGTTCCTAATGACTTGAATGTACTGATATTACTGATCACTACCATTACTATGCGAGCGAAGCGAGCTCTTTATGGTTAAAAATATGTACCTAGGATTTTCTTCACATGGCTTCACATACTGATGGCTATATTTGTTTTCTGCACATTGTAAGCACGTTCCGTGTAGCACACTTACACACTCTACTAATGAAGATCTTCTTAAAATAAACCGCAAAGGCGATGCTAAATCTCGGAGCCTCTCTCATACGTCCGATACCACTGAAACCCGGAACCCGTGTGTAATAACAGTCATTTTGTTTGCTTGTTCTACTTATATTGATATTTTCAAATTGATTAAATCTCTTCTGACATACTGACAAGAATACATTTTTTTTACGTGGAAGTTAACTTTTGAGATCTCGTATGGAGCAACGAGAGTTCGATTGAATAAGACTATATTCGACCCAATCGTAACAGTCTGGTACTTGTAACCCCTCGGATTGTTTTTGTTATCCTGATAACAAACAAAAAAATCCGAGGGGTCACAATTACCAGACTAGCTAAAAGTCAACAATTTGTTAATGATCTATTTTCTGATGAAAATGTCCGGGTTAAAGATTTAGATGAAAAACTTGATGCAATGTTGAGTCATGATGATGTTACACATGACTGCATCAACGATATTGTTTCTGACCTTCAAAATATTTTTATTCACACGGCCAAATCTACTTTCGGTTACACATCAAATGAACAAAGATTAACTGATAAAAATCCTTGGTTTGATAATACTTCACAGGGGTAAAGCTGATGAACGCAACTGTAATTACGGTCATCCCAAGATGGCAGACGTGGAATCGGGTAAGAATCTTTTTTGTCGATTAAATTGTTTCTATTTTGTATTCTAAATGGCACATGCATTGGTACGATAGTAATCTATGAACTTATCACAAGACAATCACAAATTACGACTGTAAAATGTATATGAAAGAGAAAATCTGATGACCGTAACTGAAAACTGAGATTACGGTCATCTTTCAAAACAATTAGGATCAGTAAAACGGTCATCTTTGCGATTTTTTAAAATCGGATTTTCTCTTTCATGTACATTTTTCTGCCGGAATTTGTGATTTCATTGTGAAAAGTTCATAGATTACTATCGTACTAATGCATGTGCCATTTAAAATACATTATAGAAAAATTTAATCGACAAAAAACATTTTTAACCTGATTCCACGTCCGCCATCTTGGGATGGCCATAATTGCAGTTACGTTCATCAGCGATACCCCAGTGAATACGTGTCAAGAAAAGAGAGATGAGTTCCACAGAGTTAGATATATATTTAGTACATAACATATAGAAATAGTAAATTTGCATTGGTTGTTAGCTAGGCACTATATTTCAACAGTATAGTTCATTTCTTGACTACGGGAGACTATACTTCGCAACAGGCACTATTCTAAAACGATCGTTCTTTCCGCGGGACTATGCCAAATTTCCCGCGAATTGACGTGATGAATTTTCAATAAAAATTACTTCCCTTGATAAGGCGCTACGATTAACAGTTGGTTACGTCATTGTTTACATGGCTGCCAGATTCGGCAGCACGGATGCCCGACGAATTCACATTACAACAACAAAATGTAAAGACAAAAGCGGCAACCAAATATGCAGTTAAAGTTCTCTCGGACTTCATGTAGGAATATAATTATGACGGGGAGATAGGCAGAGTGGATATTGTTGTACTCAATAATGCCAATGGCATTTTACAAGACATAAATTACGCGAATGTCAGAACCAGCAAGTGGAGATTATTATTCTAAAAGCTCATTAGTTGCAATTTTTTAGCCATTAGGCAATAGACATGTTATGTACTAAATTTAGTATGTATTTCTACCTCGGGAACCGTTCTCTTATAGCGTTGTCTGGGTATAGTGCCCTCGCCTACCGGCTTGGGAACTATGCCTACCCAGACAACACTATAGGAGAACGGTTCACTTGTGAGAAGTCCATAATAGGATATTAGTACATAACATATAGAAATAGTAAATTGGTTGTTAGCTAGGAACTACAGCATGTGGACAAAAGTGATTCCGTTTCCGCCATCTTCCCTATATATTTCCTATAAAACCATTTATTTTCATAACATTCTCATGAAGTCATTCCTGATCTGATTTTCATGAAATTTTCAGTATTGAATGCAGAAATAAATACAGTTACCTCCTCGTATAATTTGCAAATAATTGTATTTCTACTTTCTCTTAAGAATTGATTTAAAAGCATTTTACAAGACTTTTACGCCAATGTCAGAACCAGCAGTGGAGATTACATTCTAAAAGCTCATTAGTTGCAATTGATTATCCATTAGGCATTAGAAATGTTATGTACTAAGCTTAGTATGTACTTCTCCCCCGGGAACCGTTCTCCTATAGTGTTGTCTGGGAAGGTATAGTGCCCTGCCTACCGGCTTGGGCGCTATATCTACCCAGACAACTCTATAGGAGAACGGTTTTCTTGTGAGAAGTCCATAATAGGATAACAAATTTGATAAATCTGATGGAACGAAGGAAGAATTAAATTAAAAGCTTAAGCCAGGTTGAATTTTCCTGTTCTATTTCAACAATATACCTAGGTAATTAAATTCCTTGACTATTTCTATTAATATCTCCCGCCATTACAGAACAATTAACCTATTCAGCAAGGCAGCGAGGGCTATGCATGATATTATCATGAAAGGTAGATTACATAACCTATCCATTGAATGCCAGCTCGATCTATTCGATAAGATTAAAAACCTATTTTATTATATGGCTGTGAAGTATGGGGTGTGGGAAATAACGACATTGTTGAAAGAGTTCATTTAAAGTTTTGCAAAAGTATATTACATGTAAAAAGAGTATCCTTGATTTTATGGCATACGGAGAGCCTGGCAGATTTCCTTTAGGAATATAAAATTATGTTAAACTTAGAATTATTGATTATTGGGCTATATTACTAACAGGAAAACAAAAAAAGACTGCTGAAATTTTGTGCATTTTTTCAATCCTGAACAATAGAACTAACATACCTTGGTTAAAAAGTGTAGAATCTATATTAGACGAATGTGGTTTGTCATATGTTTGGAATAATCAATATTTTGTAAGTGGTACATGGTTGTTTATATGATACTGTAAAACAAATTCTAAAAGCACTAAATTATCGCATGTTTAAAGAAACATTAGATATAGAAAAATATTTTGAGAAGCTAGACAATAGAAACATTATAACACTTTGTAGATTCAGAACGACGAACCATAAATTACCAATTGAAACGGGCATGTGGCAAAACATTGCAAGAGAAAATAGGAATAGTAGATATTCAGAGTGTAGAATAAATAATTTACATTTTCATACTAGGAATTGTAGATATTCAGAGTGTAGAATAAATCATTTACATTTTTACACTAGGAATAGTAGATATTCAGAGTGTAGAATAAATCATTGACATTTTTACACTAGGAATAGTAGATATTCAGAGTGTAGAATAAATCATTGACATTTTTACTCTAGGAATTGTAGATATTCAGAGTGTTTGAGTTTACTACAATAAAACATTACAATTTTGCACTAGGAATAGTTGATATTCAGGGTGAACACATTAATATTAAATCACTAGGAGTTAATTGTAACTTAGAGTGTATATTATATAAAACATTAAATGTATTTTAGCAACCTTACCTGGTACAATTTTCATTATGTATCTTAGGAACCGTCAATTACCTAACCCAATTTTTTCAAGTGGGGGAGGGGTTTCTGTGCCAGGGGCCTCATATGATTTTAGGGCTAATTAAGAAAGGCCTCCCTTAGGGAATATAAAGGATGTAAACATTACTGATGAAAATGAGATAACCCCTGTTACTCTAAGCTCTTATTCGCAAGCGGGTTCAAATAAATCCAGCCCTGGTTTTCACAATTCTTTATTCACTCCAATTAGTTCAAATATTTGGCCCAATGGGTATGCTCAGAATACACGTACATGTAGTAATAATACAAGTGGAAATTTGATAGGTATTCAGGGAGGGACTTGTTCAAGTTATAATTCCCAAACAATGACTAAGCCTATGACTACACAAGTAACTGACATAGCAACTAATGCAGCTCCATTAAGAATGTCAATGAGCGACACAGAACTGTTCAGACCAAGTCAGTCTTCCATAAACAGCATAAGAGAATCTGAATAGATAGTGAGACTGAAATTAGAATATTGGAGCTAGAGCGTGAGAAGCAAGAAACATTATTCAGACCACAACAAGACATGAGAATAGCAGGGGGTATCTGTGATAGAAGTCAGAACTACTGAGATTTCAACATGCCAAAGCCATACGAAAACACCTTACGAAAACAACACTTCTGCGACTTATCAGCCAGAACCAAGACAGCCAATCATGAATCTAAGAACACCATCCAAAATGCAGGAGAGATCAGATCATGCAGTCCAATCTAGAACTGTATCAACTGTAATCTCTGAGCCATACCAATCCAGACTACCATTTTATAAAGGAAAAGGGGATTGGAGGACATTCATGATTCAGTTACAGATGATAGCGGAACGAAATAATTGGAGCCCACATCAGCAGGCAGAAGAAATACTCTTGGTGCTAAGAGACGAGGTTTTAAATTTGCAACCGAGCTGACACCTGAAATTAGGAGCTCGTTCCGACTTCTTAATGCGGAAATGGAGAGGCGGTTGGGGAACAACAAGTTCCCAGAGACATACAGACGGGGGTTGCTTTGTGGAAAGAAACAGTATAAGGAAACCATCCATGAATATGCTGCGAGAATTGAAAATATGGTCAGGAATGCTTACCCCGGCATGGACAGACAGTTGTGCAGTAACCTCAGTATAGAGTACAGGATTACCAGACCAGAGCATTGCCTATGATATCATTAAAAAATGTCCAACTACAATGGAAGAGACGATGAATTTGGTAACCTGACATTTGACATGCAAGAGTGGAATGAGAGGCAGAGCTCAAGTCAGAGCTATCGAACAGGAGGAAATGGACCAGATCATCGAGGATATAGATTGTAGACGAGTGGGTAACAGATACGTCACAGAAGAAAGGCTTAATCAGTTTGGTCGTGATATTAAGGAATCTATGACCAGAGACATCTGTTGGAGAAATAATTGATGAGAAAATGTATAGTCAAGCCCAACGAAAAAAGAGATCAAATACTTTCGAAGGAGAAAGAGCAGCAACACAGTACCTGAACACAACTAGGGGGGAGGCAGCGAAAAGTCTCCAAGAAAACCAGTTTGCTTCGGTTGTAGGAAAGAGGGTCATTTCAAAAGAGATTGTCCCATGAGTGGTGAAAGTCAACAACCAACCCAGAACAAAATTAGTGGTGAATGACATCAACCAACACAGAACAAAACGTCGACTTTAAACTGGTAGAGGCTGGGACTATCGGCCAAGTGTCAGCCTTTAATGCAGATGAAAAACTTAATGATGGCATACCCCCTCAGATTGATAGAAAACATGATTTTGGAACTTTAGTAGATAAATTTATTGATGATAATTGCTGCATCAAGGATTTAGGTCCTTCAGCTGATTCAAATAGTTCTAATGCGGCAAAAATGATAGATTCTATAGCTAAAGCAACTTTGATGATGGCATCAGAGATGGAGTTAGAGAACCATGAGAGGATGGAAGTGACAGGATATGCTCATTTGAATCCTGAGGTTAACTCTATGATGTCTAAATCTAGTCCAGAGATGCCTTCTGATGTGGTACCTGAGGCAGCTAATACTGATAAATCTGATGAGTGCTTCATCGTGATTGACCGGGTTAGATCGGCGACCATAAAGGTACCCATTCGAGTAAATGAGCAGTCAGTGAGTGATGTTCTGGATACCGGTGCCGAAGTTACTTTCCTTAACAGTAATATCTACTACATCATTCCACAACAACATAGACCATCACACCAAATTATTTAATGTTGGGTCGAGAGATTAATCTACCTCTACAGATTTTGTGCCCTTTACCAGCACAGGAAAACAGCAAACCTGTAAATGAATATGCCTACAATCTTCAGCAAAGATTAGAAGAGGTTTACCATACAGCCAGACAACACTTGATGGCTTCTGCAGAAAGACAGAAAAAAGACTATGACACTAGGCTGACAAAACATACTTACAAGACTGGGGATTTAGTTTACAAATTTGATAAAACAATTCACCAGAAATGCAAGTCTCCCTGGACTGGGCTCCACCTCATCATTAAAGTTTTAAGGACAGTAACCTTTGAAATTCGACATAGGTCGAGGACAGAAATTATCCACTATGACCGGCTTAAACCATATATAGGTCCAGTACCAGATTGGGTTGCTAAGAGCCACCAGTAACATAAAATGTGGAAGATGTTGCATTTCACAACAAAATATGTATTCATCAATCATTTGTATTTCCAGTTCATGATGTTGTTCCAGTGTTCCAGATGTCCTTTCAAAAGCTCCAGAAGCAATGCTGTGGCCCACTTCATCATTAGACATGCACCTACAGATCAAGTGCCATACAGATGCAATAACTGTAACTATAAATCAGTGTCCTTAGATAAATGGAGAAGACGCATTCGAAAAGGGGACCTTACAAAGCATGTTTGCATTACGAGTACTACTCCTTATATCATTAGCGAGTCAGACATTATTGACCACATCAACACAAAACACGTTAATTATATATACCTCAAATAATAGTGATGATATGACAATGGAAGACACCACTACAAGAGAGGATGAGGTGATAGCAGAAGAAGTTGAGGTGATAGTAGAAGAAGTTATTGTGATGGTAGATCCAACAGATGAAAAAATTATGGAACTTGAATCGGAAATTGAATTTATTAAGGAAAAACACATTAAGGAAATAGAAGATATCAAACAAGCTCACAAGTTCGAGTGTTTACGCTTTGGCGACTTCATAGAGCGCCTTGAGAAGAAAAAGAAAGACTTACAAAAAGACGTTGACAAACTTACGAGCATACTGAAGAAGGAGAAGAAAGAAGAAAAATTAAAATTTGTTGCGACTAAAGCTTAAATCAGCGTTAAAAATTGAACAAATATCAGTGGTTTTGTAAATGAGATTTATCTTAAATAGAAAATCTGAATTTATTATTTATTGATTTATTATTAATGATACAATTTTATATTCCTTGGGAGGGGGAGGGGGGCTATGATGAAAATTTGAAATAAAAACACAGGACCGAACTAAGCAAAAATAATAATCCAGGATTAGTTTGTTATTAAAAAAAAATCCAGGACCCCTGTGTCCATGATTTTTTTTTTTTAAGTTAATAATATGAAATATTGACATCCACACTTTCCTTTTGGACAGCACATTTCTGTGTCCACACTTGTTTAATTAATAAAATATTTATTCACAAAGTATATGCTTTGAGATGACCCCTTATTGTTTAAAGGGAAACTTCGCGATTTTTTACATGTTAGCTAAATATGTTCCTGATGATATAAAATACATATTCACAAAGTTTTATCGACATATTTCCACAAATAACGAAGCAAATCGCAAATTTGTAATTTTAATTTCTAATTTTTCAACTAGTTTGTGACGTTTTAAACTAAAAATGCATTGTGGGATTGAAATTTAAAGTCCGGGTCGCTGATGTTAAATTCGCTTCATTTAAAGCGCTCAGAGGACTGTAATTTAAATCTAATAACCGTTGGAAAATTAAATACTGAAGTGAACAGCTACGTACTTTTTTGACAAACAACTATTTTAAATGAACAAAATGTTTCATTTCCTTTATATTTACAACGGAAAGAGTGTTTTACAACAGTCACCTATATTCGCTATATATCGGATCCCTTTTACAATTATGTATATTTTGTTTTACTGCTAATGTGCTGAAAAATATAATGGATAATTTTGACAACGCGTAACTTGTGTATTGATTTCTAGATTCTGTTTTAATCCCTTTTTTATAATCATTATTCGGCATGCTGTTTACTGTTATTTTGATCTCCGCATGTAGATGTCCGCTTGGGTGTTTTCTAGTCGGAGGGTAAAATTATACAGGTTTAAAATTCAAGGTGACAGGATTAATAAAATGGGAATTTGAATACACACTATTTGCTTTCCAAGACGAGTTGGTAGATCGTTTATTATCTATTAAAGATAAAATATTCTTAAAACATTAGAATAAATATAATGTTGAAATAACAGGAACAATTTATGTTTTAGATGATAAAAAAGTATACACCATTCTTGAAATTATAAGTTTTCATTATGAGAGGCGCCAAATTGGCCTAACTATATATAGCTGTCTCATCATAATAATTTAACGATCGATGTTCATAAAAGATGTTTTAATTTTAATATTAAATAAAATGATTTAGGCCTAAACGTTTAGAAATGAATTTTTCTTTTTAACAATAAAAAAAATGATTATGATTTTACTCAATCATTATTTTAACAGTCGGTGTTCATAAAAGATGTTTTAATTAATTTAATTTTAATCAAAGGATTATGATTTTACTCAATCATTATTTTAACAGTCGGTGTTCATAAAAGATGTTTTAATTAATTTAATTTTAATCAAAGGATTATGATTTTACTCAATCATTATTTTAACAGTCGGTGTTCATAAAAGATTCTTTAATTAATTTAATTTAATCAAATGATTATGATTTTCCTCCATCAATATTTCTTTACTTTTCTTTTGTTCAACGCGTGTTGTTTGTTTGGGAACATTTCTATATAAAGCACTGAAATTAACGTTTCAGTTATAGCTTAAATATGTCGAGCTCAGGTACGGAAAGTGACTCTAGTGCCTCAAGTGATGTAGATTTCAACGACTATGGAGAGTTCTGTTACCAACTTGAACCAGAATATACGGAAGAAGAACTCAGACAAATGGAAGAGGAGCGAGTGCCCAACGTCTGGAAATAGAGAACAACCCACGTCAGAACGACACAAATTTGATATCCACAGATATTCATTTAGACAAAGTTCGGAAGAGATCATGATCATGAGCGGTATAAACAGATGAAGGGCAGTCAAAAATTAAAAAGATATTAGGCCACACCAGATTTATTTCTTGTTCTTCGGATTTTGTGCTAAAAACGTTGTCCAGAGCGAGCAAGTGATTTAAAAATGTTAATTTCTTTTCCTTTTTTGCTTGTTATTTTTCATGAGCGAAACGTATAATATTAGGCGAAAAATATATTTCTTATATTTTTCATGTATTTTCAGAAGCGAGAGACCATATTTTAATTTTAAATATTTTATTCTTCAATAAATTAAGGCAAATAATTCCTGAAGTAAGAAGTGAAATGCGGGATTTACTTATTTTTATCTTCATTCTGAAAACGACAGGTACATTCACACCGGTTCACTCAGCAGGGTACCTAATATTGCGTAATGAGTTTAGGTCCACACAGGAAATCGCCAGGCAGAATATACAAGTGTCATTTTACATCCGGTCGACGGGCCTCTGACCGAATACCTGAATACATGTGTCACAATATTTGGCAATAATCAGAAACGCAATGCACATTTTGTGACCCGTTAACTAACTAAAATGTTACCCCTAAGGGTTGAAGGCATGTACAAGGAATATATACGTATACAAGTCAAATAGACAAAAACATAATAAGAACAGAAAATAAAATGAAAACAAATACCCGTGACTAGAATAGCAGATACAATACACATTTTAAAGGTTCTAATAGGTGATCAAAATACACGACCCTGATCGCGCTGAAGTATACATTAGGAATGGGTGCATATTAATGCACACTGCCGGATAAAGGGGGTGTTCGACAATTTAGTAAAATTCGTGTAGAAATTGGGTAAAAATTGGCAAACAAGAGCCTGGATCCGCACTTAATGCAGCAATGATTCATGGGCTATTTTCACAAAAAAAATCTTAAGATTACCATTGATCGTAAGCTATATTGAATTGTTCATTTTTATCTTGATTTTTTTGTGCAACATCAGAATGATGTAGTAACAACCAAAATTATGAAATAAAGCAGGGTATGCAATTTTTCCTTATAGAAATAGAAATTAAAATAAGTTTATTAACCAAATCAGGGCCCCAGGGGGGCATATACAAATAACAATTATGATTGATACACAACAACAATACATCAAACTAAATATTCGCGGTGAAATATCAATAATTGTGATGAACACATTTTTTATGACTATTCTGAGATTAATCAGAAGGGTCCACCAGTTCGAAAGACGTGATTAAAATAAACAAAATATGTTACGCAGAGACATATTATATGTTACGCTTTGTTTTTGTATAATAAACTTATTTATAATACTCATCGCTGTAATTGTCAAATGAAATCTATTACAAATTATATGTTTACATAATCCTCTCAATTGTATGGCTTCCTACCCTGTAACTTTATGTGCTTTTAGCTTATGTGTATCTTTATTGTAGTGCTTGCACGATCGATTACAAAGTGCGATCTTACTGAATAATGTCATTAAAACAATTTTGCCCCGTAGTATAAGGCCTTTTTGGATTTTTTTTAACGAATGCAGGGCATTGTTCCGATGTCCGTTCTTTTCTTAGCTTAATTTCGTAGTTCTTCAATTTTGGAAAAAAATCTTTTGTAAATGTGTCTCATTAAAGACGAACCTTTCACCCCGATTCATTTGTTTTGCCATAATCTATGGAAGCAAAACGTAAATCTGCAAAAAGTGATTGTGTAATAAATTCATATATTTAGAATAATAAGAAAAATAAAAAGAATTACCATCAAGTTAAAACAACCGTACGCCTGACAAGCTATATCGACACTGAATGAGGACCCTGGTTCGTCACGCTTGTTTTGGGGCGTGGTGGTATTTAGACGTCACGTGATACTTGGTATTGAGATGCTATCAAAATGGCGACTTCCATGTATCATTGACAGAATTTTAAAATCGATTTCATTCCCTTATCCAACATAATAAAACGCTAATATACATATAAACATCCATATTTATACATCAGGAAAAACATATAAAAAATATTTGTTTTGCGAAGTTTCCCTTTAACTTACCTGTCAGCGTAATCGCATGACTAATGTGCAGGTATCAATCGATTTCCATAAATCTCTAATGAGAGTAGAACTATTAACAAAAATATATTATATTTTCGGTTTCTAACGAAACAATTTCTATTTCAGCTTTCTTTCAGAAAATATGTCAACTTTTGATTAGATCATGATCATATAAATTTGAAATTGATGATAAGGGTAATAACAAGTTTCTGACAAGTTTTTATATATAATCGATTATTACAGAAGATATTCTATTTTCGGTTCTTTACTAGACAAGATATACGTTCGATCCTTTTACAGAAAACATTCAACTTTTGATTTGTTTCTGATCCATCATATTGATGAGGAGTTTGAATTTGATAATGTATTATTATTTTTTTTCTTTTTAAATTAATTTAATACCATTATTACATTACATATTCTATTTTCAGTTTCTTACAACGTATTTTAAAGTAACAATATTTACATCAACACATAAATGTAGATACGCCTATGTTTACATCACTTTGTTACTTTTGTTCCATATAATATTAACTTTACTTACAATTAATTGAAGTTCAGCTTCAAATTTATTCCACGCTAAAAAATACTAGATCTTTCTCGTAGGTGTACTTTCTCTATTTCATCAGGGAACTTTACATAATCGAACTGTACTACCACTTATTCCAGGAAAAAGTAGTCCGTAAAATACAAAATGAATCCCCACACTGCTAGATAAAAACAACATAAACCCTAGTAGATACTACAAAATACTGAATGTCAGGAGAAATCTACAGATTTGAGGATCATTTCAAACACATATTTGAAAACCTTATGGTCTTAAATAAAAAAATTTGCTTGCATTGGAAAGTAACCACCTGAATTTGTATTAAATCAAAAGTAAAAGTAGGATTGTTGAAGGTTGACAACTACTTTCATTCTCGGAGGTAAGTTTCCAATTAGGTACCGCCTCTCCATGAGAAATGAGTGTCACTTGTAATAGACTTCAGCACTTTATCCGTCTTTGATATTTTGTAAGAAAATATTGAAAAAAATAACAGAAACCGGTAACAATGTGAAATCTCCATAAACAATAAGAAGTGTTTGAAGATTCCAAAGGGTAATCAGAATCCGTAAATCGAAGAAGAACAAACAACACAATGGTGAAAAGAAAAGAAAACAAAAGGACAAACAGTGATATACAAAACATACACATAAAACTAAAGATCGAGTAACACGAACCTCACTAAATAACGGGGGTGAACTCAGGTGCTCCTGTTCTACTAGTCAGTGGCACCCGTCGTGTTAATCTAGTTACAAACCCCGTGACAAGTCATGAATGAGGAAAGGACCGGGAAGTGTTTACTACAAATGGAACAACTTCCTTGGTATATCGCTGCGACGTAGCCATTTCCAGCAATTTACTTCATGTACATGTACATGCATGTAGTTATTTTCAAGATCGACTTCCAAAGGGATCGATGAGTCTTCGGATACTTGATTAGATAGATACAGTACCAACTTTGCATTATTTCACAATAGCAGGATGCAGTACCACGTACGTATATCTTACACTGTCCGTAGGTGCGTACGGCATTCAGCCTCATCATCACTGAAACTCTCTTCCTTACCAGCAAAGTAATTGACGCGGGTATTGTAATCTTCGTCTAAGTAGAACACATATCGAGGGGTTAGAGCCAAAAAGTCGTATCTGAAAATTTTGCTAATTTCATTTTTTTGCACTAAAATGTTGATACGTTAGCATCTAGTTATGTCTATAAATTTCAGAGCAAAAGGATAGTGCATTAATTTTAAATTGATAAGAACCCAAAAGTATTATCATATTATATACATCTTGAAACGCCAAAATTAAACAACAGTAATATTGGATAATCTATAATTGCATGCCAGGTATATTTTTTTAATTAAAAGATACATTGCTGTAAACATTTATGTGAAGATAATATACTTTGCATTGATGATATCATATCTTTTTATTTAGAAAATAGTGCCAAAACAGCTTATTTTAAGATAAGTCATTTTGGCACTGCAGAAAAATTATTTAATTATCCAGTAAGCTTAGCCATCTTATCTCAACATCAGATAAGCGCGTTGCAGATGTTATTTATAAACAGTATCCTCTAGAGACAGGAGAGAGTACATAAAGTTGATGCATTCTAGAGCTGGTGTTACATTTACAAAAAGTGTATTAACAGGAATAAATGTAATATCTGCAAAGAAAACTTGAGACAACAATGGATTAAAAGGTAAGAATTAGATATTCACTTACTATACTTTGATACTATGCATCAATTTACTATGTATTCACTTAATATAATATAAGTTCATAAGTTCATAAGTTTATTGATTCACCAATCAAGGGTCAACAGGGGGCATATACATATACAATATGAGCAATATATGTATTAAGTCTTCATATATTTTCTTAGACGTATTGTACATGTTTGTGCTAAAAATCTTGAATTATTATGATCTCAAATATGACGTTTGTACATACCCTTCGCTAAAATTATTGACATTTTGTTTAAAATGTATCGCCTTTTAATTGTTATTTATTTCCATATTTTCAGTAGAGGCTGGTTATGGTGAATGTAATGAAAACATCTACAGTACTAATTAATTCCAGTTTTCTATTGGTAAGTTTCAATTTTTATTTGTTCACAAGAACTCTATTTTACCAGATTGAAAAGATTATCACTTTTTAATGATCAAATTATTTGATAAGAAGATTTCCTCCTAAGCCCCTCATTATAATTAGATGTAAAATAAAATGTAGTTTACAACCTGAAAATGTGCACGACGAACTATGGTTGCTGTCCAATATCTGAAATGGGAGGCTATACAACTTAGGTGTCAAAGTTTGTTGTCAGAGGAATAATTTGTAGTGAGTTTGCTTGTTTGGCAATAAGATATGAGAGGTAATCCTATATTTGGCCAATTCTTTTAGCTAATCAAAATAATAAGCTTCATATTCATTTGCTTCAGGTAATAAAATGTCGGAATCCAGTTGGTCTTCAGACGAGGAATGGCCGACAATTGCAGCTATGGTACGTGATACCCAAGATAATGGTTCTAATGCAGTCGAAGGGGATACAGAAGATGATTCCTCAGTAACAAACAGACAGCAAGTAGGTAGTAATGATACACAAGGTACCAATGCCACACCTACGGTTGATGAACCAGATTACAATGACACACCTATAACTGATGAACCAGGTATCAATGACACACCTACCACTGATAAACCAGGTAACAATGACACACCTACGGCTGATGAATCAGCTACCAATAATACACCTATGGTTGATGAAGCAGGTACCAATGACACACCTACGGCTGATGAACCAGGTTACAATGACACACCTATAACTGATGAACCAGGTATCAATGACACACCTACCACTGATGAACCAGGTATCAATGACACACCTACCACTGATCAACCAGGTAACAATGACACACCTACGGTTGATGAACCAGGTAGCAATGACACACGTACCACTGATGAACCAGGTACCAATGACATACCTACCTCTGATGAACCAGGTACGAATGACACACCTACCACTGATCAACCAGGTAACAATGACACACCTACGCTGATGAATTAGGTAAAAATTACACACCTACCACTGATGAACCAGGTATCAATGACACACCTATCACTTATGAACCAGGTACGAATGACACACCTACCACTGATCAACCAGGTAGCAATGACACACCTACGGTTGATGAACCAGGTAGCAATGACACACTTATGGTTGATGAACCAGGTACCAATGACACACCTACCACTGATGAACCAGGTACGAATGACACACCTACCACTGATCAACCAGGTAACAATGACAGACCTACCACTGATGAACCAGGTACGAATGACACACCTACCACTGATCAACCAGGTAACAATGACACACCTACGGTTGATGAACCAGGTAGCAATGACACACCTACCACTGATGAACCAGGTACGAATGACACACCTACCACTGATCAACCAGGTAACAATGACACACCTACGTTGATGAATTAGGTACAAATTACACACCTACCACTGATGAACCAGGTATCAATGACACACCTATCACTTATGAACCAGGTACGAATGACACACCTACTACTGATTAACCAGATAGCAATGTCACACCTACGGTTGATGAACCAGGTAGCAATGACACACTTATGGTTGATGAACCAGGTAGCAATGACACACCTACCACTGATGAACCAGGTACGAATGACACACCTACCACTGATCAACCAGGTAACAATGACACACCTACGTTGATGAATTAGGTACAAAATACACACCTACCACTGATGAACCAGGTATCAATGACACACCTATCACTTATGAACCAGGTACGAATGACACACCTACCACTGATTAACCAGATAGCAATGTCACACCTACGGTTGATGAACCAGGTAGCAATGACACACTTATGGTTGATGAACCAGGTACCAATGACACACCTACCACTGATGAACCAGGTACGAATGACACACCTACCACTGATCAGCCAGGTAACAATGACACACCTACGGTTGATGAACCAGGTACCAATGACACACCTATGGTTGATGAACCAGATACCAATGACACACCTACCACTGATGAACCAGGTATCAATGCCACACCTACAAATGATGAACCAGGTAACAATGACACACCTACGGCTGATGAATCAGCTACCAATGAAACACCTATGGTTGATGAAGCAGGTACCAATGACACACCTACGGCTGATGACCTAGCTGCCAATGACACACATATGGCTGATAAACCGATTACCAATGACACACCTATGGCTGATATGATAGAAATCCCGGGTAATAAGAATTCACAAGACCAAATATTAATTCAGGACAAATCAGCTGTTCGTACCTATAAAGAAGATACTTCATCAACTGATTCCAATGGGTCGCCAAATGC
Organism: Bathymodiolus brooksi; assembly: GCA_963680875.1. Taxonomy (NCBI): domain Eukaryota; kingdom Metazoa; phylum Mollusca; class Bivalvia; order Mytilida; family Modiolidae; genus Bathymodiolus; species Bathymodiolus brooksi. The sequence goes on from OY804588.1 coordinate 25,614,822, forward strand.
CTTTATGGTTACTCCAAGACAGAAAAAGAAGAAAAAATACAGAAAGAAACAGAATAAAACAACACCTGACACAACAAGACAGCTCAAACGTCACTCTGCTATTGAGTCTGACTTCAGTAGTAGTGATAATAATATAACATTAAAAGAGTTAAAAAATGATATAAAACGACAAAAGGATGAGAGTTATAGCGAAATAGAGTCTGTTTATGACAGCGAGGACTCGTACAAACCTTGCAGAGATTATTATCATTTTAGTGACTCGAACCTGTCATTCCAATTGTCTGCCAATTCAATTAAAACCGAATTTTATAAGAAACCAGCCACATCAAAGTCGAAAAAGAGAAAGAGGAAAAGTGATAGTAAAAAACAGAAGCTTAATAGTGATAATTCACTGCCTAAAAATGATAACTCAAGGATGAACCAAGTAGAGATTCAAAATGACAATTTAGGGCCAACGATTGATCACACTGAGGACATGCACATGGAAAAGGCAAAAGAGATCAGTGTTCACGAGGCCACTTTCAACAATTATGTCACCACATACCATGAAAAGAGACCTAATGAACTTCTCTTCATGAACGGATTAGTTAGAAAACGTGTTCCTGCAGATGGGAACTGTTTCCTCCAGTCAGCATTACCACATATTCATTCCCTGCTCACGGTTCAAGAATTACGAAGATCATTATGTGATCACATAGTTGAAAAAGCAGAACATTATGTTGGTTTTTGCAGCACAAGAATTGTCAGAGTCGTTCGAAGAGGACATTACTTGGATTGATTTCAGACAAGAAATGGAGGCGTTATCAGCAGATGGCAGTTGGACGAGCAGAGCTGCTGATCTTTTAACACTAGCTCTTGCCAACTGGAGTGGTCGATTGGTGAAGATATTTTCAAGTCTGTCGAATCAACCAATAATTGATGTACACCCAACGCTCAAACACAACACATGTACTGATCCAATAACTCTAGCGTATATAGCATCAGATAACACTACCATACCGGAACACTATGACATGTGCTCTAAACCGGGTACAATGAACTAACAACCTTTTTTTAAAAATTTAAGTGAGAACATTGTATGTGGAGATAAAGCAGAATAGACACCTAGTACTCCTGTCAGAGAAAAGAAAAAGAAAGGAGAACCAAAGGGCACACCCCCTAGGAAGGCCCCGAATTTCATAGCACCTCCAAAAAAGTCATTGCTTAGGAAACGCAAAGCAACACCAGAAATATGGAAAAAAAATGTCAGAAAGAAACTTCGACTCACAGGAAAGGAATACATATCTGCGAAGGGAAATGTTGTTCAGGAAAGATGTTTGAAGCCTGTTGACTGTTCTAAATGCACTTTCAAATGCACTATGAATATGAATGACAAAAATCGAAATGATATATTCCAAGCCTTTTGGTCTCTAGATAGCAATGACAGAAAAACGGATTTAATTATTGCAAATACAACGGAAAAGAAAACTAGAACATACCTAAATGAAGAAAACACACCTGTAAGCAAAAAAATATGTCCATAGGTCGTACTCATTTTGTGTGGATGGAGTCCGTTATCATGTTTGCAAAAACTATTTTTTGGCAACATTAGGACTAAGCGAATCATTTGTCCATAATGTTTTGAGAAACCAGCAGGGAGGTGTTTATTTGGGTACAGACAAGCGTGGCAAACATGAACCACACAACAAAACAACAAAAAATGCTATGGAAGTAGTTCAGAAGCACATATAATCCTTCCCTGTAGTAGATGGACATTATACTCGTAAGGATTTCAACAGAAAGTACCTGGGTGCAGATTTGAACATAACAAGGATGCATCAACTTTATTTGGAACAGTGCAAAGGAGAAATCCCAGAAAAGGATAGTGTGAGTCAATCTGTATATCGAAAAGTGTTCAACGAAGAATACAATTTCTCCTTTCATGTTCTAAAGAAAGATCAGTGTGGTCTTTGCATTAGTTATCATCAAGCTAAAGATGAAGGAAACCTCACTCCAGCGTTAAAAGAGGAATATGAAAACCATCAAGAAAGAAAAGTCAAAGCAAGAGAGGAAAAGAAAAGAGACAAGGAGTTAGCAAAAAGTTATAATGACATCTTCGTTGCCACATTTCACTTGCAAGCAGTATTAACGACGCCGTGTAGTTTAGTCAGCCAGCTTTACTACATGCGGAAGCCAAGGTGCTACAGTTTGTTTATTTACAACCCCGCAAGCAACAATGCCACCTGTTACATATGGTCTGAGGTAGACGCTCAGAGAGGTTCATGTGAAATTGGCACGTGTCTATGCCTTCAATTATTATCTTTACCGAACACTACAAGACATGCACTATTCTATTCCAACGCATGTTCGGGGCAAAGTCGCAATCAGTTTACTGCCACATATCTACTCCATGCTGTTACTCACCATTCTTCCATTGAAGTTATTGATCACAAATTTCTAGAGAGCGGTCACACCCAAATGGAGTGTGACAGCATGCATGCCGCAATTGAATTTGCAAAGAAAAAAACCGAAATCTTTGTTCCTCAACAGTGGGCAACTGTAATTAGAATGGCCAGGAGAAAAGATCCATATATGATTATGCCTATGAAGTTTGGGGACATCTACGATTTCAAAGATTTCACAAAGGAATACATGAAATTCTGGAAAGAAGATGTTAATGGCAAAAAAGTAAATTGGTTGCAAATCAAATGGATAAGGTACACCCAAGAAAACCCGGACTGTATCATGTTTAAGTACAATTTCGAAGATGAATTCAGAGTTCTCAAAGTAGCTGGTACAGCCAAACGAGGACGCACTGTCGAACCACAAGAACTGACAAGGAAATACACATCGAGACAGAAGATATCAGCAGCCAAAAAGAAAGACCTTGTCAGCTTATGCAGAAGTGGTATCATCCCATCTGAATACCACGATTATTACAAATCATTGCCCTCAAGCAGTAATGTAGATGACAAACTAGCTGACACCGATGCTGAAGAGGAACAAGCCGATTCTGATCAAGAATGAGACTAAGAAAATAACAGTGGTGACATTAAATGACTCGTTTAATTAGATTGCATGATTAGTTTAAGGGTTCTTCTACACACTGTATTAGAACTGTAGACATTTTATTCCTGCATTAGATATAGTGCATACAAATTTGACTGTTATATAATATATATTTTGTACTTTGATTTTAAAATAATTTTCTTTTGAGATTTACAGACAGTATTGAATTATTTCAATAGGATTTAGCATAATGTTATTATAATGGTATTTTGAAACCCTTATGGTATACCTCAGTTTTCAAAGTGTTCAAACTCATGTTACTACTATCTAATTCAATTTTCAAAAGAGCTGTTGACATTTTTTTTTAAACCTTTTTATGATATAATCATTCATACAGACATACATCTAATAGTTATTGTGGTTGAAATGTAATCTTACTGTGATATATGATTACAGTATTGATGCTTTAGCTTATATAATTGATTTTAATTGCTTTTTGATTCATTGGAAATTATCCTGAAATATTTTGCCATTCTTATATTGGTTTTCAAAAAATCAATGTTTACTTTAGTAGAATGTTTTAACTGATGAATACTACAATTCAGTCATTATAGAAAGATATTTCAAATTAATTTTTCATTTGCTGCCATAAGTATTTTTGTTTACTTTAATTTGGTTGATGAAAGAAACATTATTCATATTAATGTTAGGGAGCCAGAAAGGTGTATCCTAAAATGTCATACACATGCCTTGCACACACCTGTTTAATCTTTGAATAAACAAATCAGCAGACAGTCTTATCAGCCGTTAATGTAGCATGGTATTAACATCTGGAAATTATCAATGTAAATACTGCATGTCTACTTAGTGTATAGATAAAAAGTGTTATTAAATCAATATGCTGATTATTAGAAGTAAATTGCATATATAATCATAACATTTATTGTTTTATTAACTTATAAAATCATTTTGGTAACACTACATTATAAAACATAGTCATAAGATAATTTTTTGTAATTCCTCAAAAAGATGAAATATTAAGATACGACAATATGGCACTAACCCCTCGATATAATAATCTCAGTCTGAGTAGAACACAAAAAAAATTTCTTCTCATTCTTAATGTCCCAATTTTTAGTTTTTTGCATTTTGAATCGATGTCTTGTCTTCTTTAACTACCTCAGTCTGAAGCGGCCCATTTACAAGTGCCCACAATGGGATATGATATTTATAAGCTTTTGAAAAATTGATTGTTGTTTTAATTTGAAATACCGTATATATGGCATATTGGAAGCGTCCGAATACTTTTGTCCATTGTCTGACCAGAAAAACCACTTACAAACTGTGACGCTTTTCAGATAACAATGTTCCTAATGACTTGAATGTACTGATATTACTGACCACTACCATTACTATGCGAGCGAAGCGAGCTCTTTATGGTTAAAAATATGTACCTAGGATTTTCTTCACATGGCTTCACATACTGATGGATATATTTGTTTTCTGCACATTGTAAGCACGTTCCGTGTAGCACACTTACACACTCTACTAATGAAGATCTTCTTAACATAAACCGCAAAGGCGATGCTTAATCTCGGATCCTCTCTCATACGTCCGATACCACTGAAACCCGGAACCCGTGTGTAATAAAAGTCATTTTGTTAGCTTGTTCTACTTATATTGATATTTTCAAATTGATTAAATCTCTTCTGACATACTGACAAGAATAAAAAAAATTTACGTGGAAGTTAACTTTTGAGATCTCGTATGGAACAACGATAGTTCGATTGAATAAGACTATATTCGACCCAATTGTAATAGTCTGGTACTCGTAACACCTCGGATTTTTTTTTGTTATCCTGATAACAAACAAAAAAATCCGAGGGGTCACAACTTTATGAAAGAAGAGAGCAGCAAAAGTTGATTTTACTCTATAAAGTAATAAATGGTTTAACTCCGGACTATATGTATGATATGATCCAACCATACACAGAAAATATTCACGATTATAATCTACGACAACAAATATCGGGGAACAATTTTAGACTACCCTTTTGTAATACTCTCTCATATAGCAAAAGTTTCATCCCTTGTACGTTACGACTCTGGAATGGTCTGCCTGCCTCAACAAAGTCCAGTCCTTCTCTTAATATATTTAAGTCAAGACTGAACTCTGGTACAAAAGCCTCGCCTAAATATTTTCACATAGGTGACAGAAAAGAAAATATCATACACTGTCAGATGAGGAATGATGCTAGCAATCTAAATCTACATTTGCAGCAACATCACTTATCTGACAGACCATCTTGCCCACATTGCAATGATCCCTGTGAAAGCCCCTCCCATTATTTTATGCACTGCCCTTTATATAATATTCATAGGCAACAACTTGTTGATTCCGTTAATAAACTTAGCATAGAATTTACTATTCAAACCATTCTTTATGGAAGTGAAACCTCTGATTATAATCAGAATGTAAAACTTTTTCGTGCAGTACATTCCTTTATTAAGCGGAGCAAACGATTTGATAATAATATAGTAATATAAATTTAATTTTTTAAACATTTTAAACTAGAACAGTATTCTCACATATGATGGACCATGATTGCAAATATCGGTACTATTCCTCTCACATGACTAAATTAAATTAACTTATTGATATTCTATTTATAATCTATTTTGCTTTATAAATATATAAATGTATATATAATGTCATAAATCTCATATTTACACTATGATTACCTACTGCATACTAATAAAAAAATTCTGAAATGAATTAAGTATTTAAATTAAATTCAGAGGTAATAAATCTAGCAACATCGTACACTGGTAACACTTTTAGATAGCAACTAATTGTATTTAAAAAAATTTAGTAGATCTCATATCAGCCAAATTGTCGATAAAATCTAATCAATGTTAATTACTTATCAATAACTGAATATATGAGATTTCTGACTGCTATTGTATACTCGAGTTATTTCCCTTTGAGTATGATATTCTATATTGTGTATTGTAAATATTAACTGCATGCATTATTGATTGTTGCTGTTGCCTTGTGTATGGAGAGGATTTATATAGGTTATTGCCTGCTATCCAATCCATTTCATTTATTTATGAATAAAATATGTTTAAAATGAAATAAGTCGTGTTCTCGACCATGTTCTAACTTAGGATATGTCGCAAAATTTGTCTTAACTTCAGGACATCTATGGAGGTATCTTAAGATGGTCCTAATCCCGAAATTGTAATTAATTTAATATTTTGTACTAAAAACGAACTTTAAGCTATAGAACATGATTGATATACACCTTTACACTGTTTTTAAATCGAAATAAGATAATTTGCAATGATTTTCTATTATAACTTACTTTAACGGCACACGAGATATCTTCTGTTCATCTTTAATCTGTAATTCATTGAAAGTTTGAAATCAGCTCACTCGAAAGTAACCACACAAAAATATCGGTAATGACTGTATTTCATCATAAAAAAAGTTTTACACATTAGTTCCATATCGTATATGAACCTCAGAACTATGTATATAGATAATTGCAAATTAAAGAAAACAAGAAACAGGCTCATGGGATACAGCGTAAAAAATAAATGAAATTGAAAAAAAATCTTTATTTGCATCTTATAATTTATTATGAGTAATTTTATCAAGGATTTGCTATACATTAACATTGGAAATACTTATTGTGCACAATATTTCTATTATTTTACTTATTGCGTTGACACTTAGGACATACAATGTAGTTACGACATCCTAAGACAGCTTCGAGATCACTCCTAGGACATGTCCTAAGATGGTCCTAAGACCATCCTAAAAATCGTCCTAAGACATATCTTAGTACAAATCTTAGGATGCTTTCGTGAACACGGCCCCTGGTGATATTGGAGACGAGTTTCACTATATATTTTCATGTTCAAAATTCGACGACAACCGCAATCTACTTATTAGGAAAAAAATTAGAAATAGACCAAACTCATTAACATTCAGTTCACTTATGAATAGTAATAACTTGTCTGATATGAATAATGAGAGCTTTATTAGAATAGTGAATCAAATGTTGGACTCTCCTGTGTAATATTTACCTATTTATTTATGTATGTCTTTTTCTTGTCTGCTTTGTAAATGTGTATTACAAAGCCCTTCAGTCTTACTTTTTGTTCATTTTGTTTTTGTATCAAAAACCGACATGCTGATGATTATATTACTGACTTTGTTGACAGTTTTACAAACGTACTGAATGATTTGAAAATGCCACTCAACAGAATTAGTATGGATAAATCTAAAAATAAGTTTGGTAATCTATTGTTAATTTTTTGTAAAGGAAACAGTATGTTTATAGTTAATGGCAGAGTGGGTAATGATAAAAATATTGGTAGATTTACATGTAGAAATGCTAGCGTTGTTGACTATTGTATAACTAGTCCTGAACTTCTAAAATTATTTTTTGACTTTGATATTCTAGAAAGTAGTAAATTGTTTTCAGATGTCCACGCACCACTACAAATTTTATTATCTGTTAACTTAAACAATAATGATAGCAATAGTAATACTGTTAGGAAAACTAATCACTCGAAAACTAAAATAAAATCATGGGAAAATGAGAAGGTAACAGATTTTCAAGAAAATATAGACGAAGACAAATTATTTACTTTCGAACAGAAACTTTCACGTTGGCAAAATGAAATTGGTGTCACAGATCAAGCGATAATAGACTCATTGTTAGAGGACCTTGGCAATATCTTCACAGGTTCTGCCAAGAAAACGTTTGGAACATTTAATTGTAAAAACATTGATAGAAATATTAACAAGAATAAAAATGGTCAAAATCAAAAACCTTGGTTTGAACAAGACTGTAAATTTGTCAGACAAAAATATCGAAAATAAATGTATGTATAATATGTTGCGAGTGAGAGATAGAAGCTTTATGTGGTTGAAATATGTAAAACATATATTGTGTAATTGTGGTTTTAATTATATTTGGGAGTCTCAAACTTTTATTAATTAATTTGTTCATTTTGTTTTTGTATATGTAATTTGTGTGTTTTACTATACCATTGTACATTGGATTATGAGAATAAAGATATATAGCATATGCCAACATTTTTTCTTACCTGTTTATGTATACTTTTCAAAATGTTGGCATATTTTGAATGAGCATTTTCAACATGTCATTTTAAGAATTTTAAAAACAATGATTCCAAAATTAATAATTAAGATAAAATATTCAAAATATAAAATAGACCTTTTAACTAAATGTCAAAAATAGAATAATTTCAAAAGTCACTCGGTGATAGTAACTAGGAAGATATTTGATCTATAAATCACCACTTCCGGGAGTAGAACTATTACAGAAAAGATATTCTATTTTCGGTTTCTGACGAAACAATTTCTATTTCCGATTTCTTACAGAACATATTTCAATTTTTGATTAAATCATGATCGCATCAATTTGAAATTGATAATGTCATTTTCACAAGTTTTAATATATAATCAATTATTCCAGTATATATGGTATTTTCGGTTCTTTACTAAACAATGTCTACTTTTGATTCCTTTACAGAAAATATTCAACTTTTTATTTGGTTCTGATCCATCATATTGATGAAGCGTTTAAATTTGATATTGTATTACCTCCCTTTTTTTAAATACCGTTATTACAATGCATATTCTATTTTCAGCTTCTTAAAAAAAACATTTTAAAGTAACAGTATTTATATAAACACAGACATGTAGAAGGGCCCGGGTGGCTCAATGAGTGAGGTAATTGGATTACTTAGCAACTCATATAAGCTTATCACCAATACGGCGTGGGTTCGCGCCCGGTTTTGTAAATTACAGAAAAGGGTATACTCGACTCGCAGTCGCAAGTGATAAAGTTTACCAGTTGCTTGTCCATGGTCGGTGGTCTCTCCGGGTAATCCGGCTTTTTCAACCACTAAAACTGGTCGTCATGATATAGCTGAAATATTGCTAAAAGTGGCGTTATAGACAAAAATAACAAATTAAAATCAGAAATGTAGATCCACGTAGACCTACATCACAATATTTTGAGAATTTGACGTTATGTTCAATATAATATTAACTTACAAGTTTATTTATTTATTTATTTATTTATTTATTTATTTATTTATTTATTTATTTATTTATTTATACTGTTGGCAGAGTTTTAAATTCCACATGGGTAGTAATCGTAGAATTCAGTGGCCAACCATCCCAGTCTGGTGGCAAAGGAAAGGGTATTGTTCTGATATGCCTAACAGTGTGTCTGCGATTGACGGAACTTCACATGAGATACAAATTCAATTCAATGAACCCCAACAGCAATTTTACAGTGGCCACAGAAAATACCGTTGCATCCATACCCAGGTAAACAAATATAATACTGAAAACGAGTTAGGAGCCAACCTTTTAATTTGAAAGGGGGACTATGGTTTCAACTCTGCAGTAAAAACAAATGCTATTTTTATGGGTGAATATCTTGCATCATAATAATTTTTAGGAACAAACCATAGCATAACACCCCCCCCTTCCCAACCCATTTTCAAGTTAAACGGTCGGTTCCTAAGGCATATTCGAAAGTATTCGAAATCACATTTGTAGCGATCAGAACGGAATCATATCATATATTTTCGTTCGCAGTTCAAGGTATCATATTTTCGTTTTCTAAATCCAATGATAATTTATTTGATGCAACAAATAAAATATAGATTATCTAAACTGGTAGTAAAACTTGTCTTAATAAGCTTGAAATTTAACCAAATCATATATTATTTATATATTTATTATATCTTTGCAACATAAAACTTGATTAATAATATATTTTACAGGTTATCATCGACAACGACGAAAACATAGTTCATGTTCAATCTGGATTTCTTGGTCACGAAAACGACGCAAACATAGGGTCCATTGGACCAGACGCACATCTGAAATTTCCTGCTAACTGTTACATTCTTGAAGACTGTATTTATTCAAATGGCAACCCTGTTATAACCCCGTATAAAGTAACTGACATAATTCGCCAACCGTGAGCTGGAAGACATGCGAGGCGGAAGTTCAACAGGTTACATCACAGATGAAGAGTATTTGTTGGAATTTAAAACATTTAAGATTATTGGATCTTTATATAGACATCCGAGGTGGAATTAAGTAGTAGTCTGGCAAAACTGCGCGCTGACTACTAAATATACCTGTAATCTATGTAAATAACGATGAGATCACATCATTTGTTCGTTTTCTAGAAAAAGGGAAATGTCACCCCATGTACAGCAGAGAAACACATATGTATTCTAAATTTGTTTTACAATCTTTATTCGTTAACCTCAATGAACATAGGAAAGGAAGCCTTGAGTCAACAATGTACAAAATCCCAAACACAAAAGCAAGAGTTTCGATTCAGTCGGAAGAACCGTTGGAAGACGATTCGGAAGAGCAAGCAGTTCATATCATTCCTCATTAATTTTACTTTACATAGTCATTGCATTCAAGTTGGCCGAAGCAAGAAGAGTTTGAAGATGCCATAGGGGTAATCAGAATCCATATATCGAAGAAGAACAGACAACACAATAGCCAAAAGTATAAACGACGATCTACAAAACTTACATATAAAACTAAAGATCGAGTAGCACGAATCCCATTTAAAATGGAGGGTGAACTCATGTACCAGGAAAGGTAAGCAGTTCCTGCTCCACTAGTGACACCGTCGTGCTAATCTAGTTACAAACCCAAGTCTACCGAAACAAGTGTTACCTTTTCATAATTTCATCAAATGTTTTTGGTTTATACCCATAAATAACACAGACGCTGACCTAACTGCATCGTATGTCTCACTAATTATTATTTTAATTGTAGAGTCGCCTTAACTGTGCATGCCACAGAAATAACATACATGTATCAACTAAATGTGTTGAATTTCAGTTGTTTTTATTCGTTTACAGAGTGTATTTATGCTTTGTTCGAGTCCAGAAAAAAATAACACACATTTGTATTTGAATTGGTCGTTATATACAACGATTGAATTTAAGCAAGACAAGGTACAAAAAATAGCAAATTTTCAAACAGTAACGAAATATAAGTATATTCTGTGGATAGTCACGCAATAAACGGTAAAGTAACGAAATATAACTATATTTGGTGGATTTTTGCGCAATACACGGTAAAGTAACGAAATATAATTATATTCTGTGGATATTCATGCAATAAACGGTAATGTAACGACATATAACTATATTTGGTGGATTTTCACGCAATACACGGTAAAGTAACGAAATATAATTATATTCTGTGGATATTCACGCAATAAACGATCCTATTGTTTGTTTCGTATGCTTACGTTGAGCTACGTTCGTAATCTTTCGTTCTTCGGTTATCAAGAAATCTCCAATATACCATAAAGAACTTGAAATAAAGGAAACAACAGAAACAGCTTTCACTTCGTCATTTCATGACAATCAAATATGACACTAATGGCCAACTTTCTACCAGGCTTTATGACAAAAAGAAACGACTTCAATATAGCCAATATAAATTTGGGGTATGGAGTTTATTTTTCACAACTCATTCGATCGATCTTGTCGTTTGAATTCAGCCCTTTCACAACGTTACAGTATTCCAAATTCCAGGGAAAGGGTGATGTCAGGACCAAGACCAAGTCCAAAAAATATATAGATAAAGAAGCAGTCCCTTTAGAGGCTCTATGCAAGAAGAAATATATTCACAAGTCATTATTCTAAAAACAATTGTAAAACTAAATCAGCTTCGAGACATCTCTATTGAGAAACTAGAAAAAACTAGGTTTACAAATCCCAGCTACAGAAGTGAAAATTTACAGAGAAACTTAGAAAAGACGTATGTACCATTAAATTCATTAAGATGGACACTAAGGGAAAAGTCACCACTTACTTAGTTATAGACTCTGAAACTGATACAGAGTCCGTATGTAAGTTTGCATGTGAACTTGGCAATGCAGACACAATTATAGATACTGTTTTCTGTAAAGAATTACTTTATGCCTTTGAGGATGAAGTGTGCAGCTGGCCTCCAACTACACATGCATTGTGTACTTTAACTAACCAAAACAAGTCTTTACTAAATAAATTTCTGTCCATTTTGATATCAGGCAGAAAAAAAAAATTAGTAATACCAAAGATGAACGTCTTGTCAGTTCTATTGGCCAAGATATATTTCGAGCCGAGACCAATGCCAATGGACGATGGAAGTTGCCAAAGCACATTTTGTTTTTGACATTTGTTTAGGAGTGTGGAACTGTCATTCAGCAATATATTCTTGTTCGTAAGAGCTTGAAGCTGTCATATCCCTCGCTGTTGAAACGACTTATAATTTACTGTCTCCACAAATTTTAAGAAATCTAAATGTCCAATTCATATTCCCTTCTGACTTTGACAATTAAGATCAACTGTTGAATGATCTTTTTTGTGTAAGAAGAGATTGAAGATACCAAAGGGGTAATCAGAATTCGTAAATCGTAGAAGAACAGACAAAACAATGGCCAAGCGAAAAAGTACAAAAGGACAAACAACGATCTACACAACATACATATAAAACTAAAGATCGTGTAACACGAACTCCATGCACTAAAAACCGGGAGTGAACTCAGGTGCTCCGGAAAGGTAGGCAGTTCCTGCCCAACCCCCATCACATGGAGTAATGCTTCAGGCGTTTTTCCTGTCCAGCTGATGTCGATGTGGGTGATGATATGCCAGTTATGTCGATGGTTGACAAAACTTACATGTATATTCGATCTTTAGAGCGAGAAACTCAACAGGTTCTCCCGACTGTTATGGAACACAGGAAAAGCCCATGCCAGTTTCAAAGTTGACATGTGGGAAGTATGACAGTGCAAATCCAGCAGATATGCTTTGGGTTATGACTCGCTATTTCAGCTCTATTTGGAACAAAAGTTCCCTTGGTTTGATGGTGTGGTTTCAATTTTAGTAGACCCTCCTGCAAAGCTAAAAACAATTGATTATTACCCAGTTATCAATACTCACATTACTGACAATAAAGCTGTCCACGAATGCCCTCGCTAAGCGGCAGATGTCACAAAAGATGTAGGACAGATACAGGGTCGTCTTAACAACATAATAGGCCCCGGGAAAAGCAGTGCACTGGGGACCCCTACCTACACAACCACTGCCACAGGAATAAAACTGTAATTGTCGATCATATTAAATACATTGTATATTCTTATTGTATTGGTACTTCCAACAAAGTCAATGTTTAAACATTAAATATCATCCCATGTACAACATACATAGATTAGCATGGGCCCCTATGCTCGTGGGGACCACGGGCAACTGCCCATCGTGCCCTTGCGCTAAGACGGCACTGTTCCCAGTGACCAAAGACCTGGAATATACTATTCAGGTATACACACACTATAATGTATTACATAGCTATTGCTATTTTGTCGAAGTCAACGTTTTGTCATATATTAAAAACCTGTAATCAATTTTACTCCAAGAGTCATGCAAATCAACTCGTGCTAAGTACATTCATCTGTACAAATCAAATGTACATGTGGACTTAAACATTAGAAAAGTTTCATTTGAATCGGTTATAAAATGTCTTTCTTAGAAAAATCATAACTGCATCTGACGTAAGTTATGATATTATTAGGTTAAATATATGATGCCTGATCGGGGGGCAAAGGGCTCCAAAGGAAAGGGAGTGGACTAGAATTTTTCTAAAATCACCAATAACAGTCATTGGGAAATATTTGTATCATTGCTGGTGAGGGATGGAGTGAACTTTCTCGTTATTATTGTTGAATTTTCTGTCATCAGCCTTATCAAAGCGGATATTTTCACCTTATTCCATCGCGAAGCTTTCCAAGAGAAAGCAGTCTCAACTTTAAAGCTGTCGTCTTCTACAGGTATGTCGAAACTAATGTACCAAAACATTTTTCTGTTGAATCGTCTTCTACATTTTTTTCATTGTTATAATTTACCATTTAATTCAGCTTAATGTTACAGAACAACTTAAAATATTCCTTTAATGGATTTTCAGATAATTGTCAAGTCTATGCAAAAGTTTATCACAAAATCAGGACATACAATCTAAGAAAAAGTATATCATGACAAATTACATGTACTTTAAAATGATGCAAAGTTCTTGCTATCTGAATGGTCAGGGATCGGAAAAGCAAGTTAGTACATATATCGTCAGCTTTTGTAAATGGAGTACACAAAATAAAAATAAACAGAAGCCATACATGACATGGGTTTTTACTAAAGTGACACATTCTCGCGTAACACTTGAGGAATTTTATTCGTCGTTAAAGTAACATTTATGCTTGTTTTTGTTTTTGTTTTTGTTTTTTTTTTGGGGGGAGGGTTAAATATTGCATTGATGTTTCGAAAAATAATTTTATGGAATAACTGTGTCACAACTGAAGACGGATATGTTCCTATCATGATTTTCTTGATAGATTTTTACAACGAACAAGGAAGCTACTGAACAAAGGGTGTCTAATGGTTAAGTTGCAGTTGTCACATTTACGGTCGCCATCATGATTTAGTTAACCATTTCTGAATATCTGTGTGGATATGTTCCGTTTGTCGTAATCATAATCCGATCCTTTCCTCATTTATGATTTATCACCGGATTTGGAACAAGAGTAACACGACGGGTACAACTAGTGGAGCAGGAGCATCCAAATTCGACCCCCGAATCTTTAGTTTTGCTGCATAGTGTTTTATAGATTATTATTTGCTCTTTTGTGCTAATCCTTTTGGCCATTGTATTTTCTGCCCTTTTCCGATTTATGGATGTTTACATCTTTGGTATAATCAAACTTTTCTTATTAAAAAGATACTTGAAAGGTTCTAAAGGCAACATTAACAATCAACAAACCTATGTTAATTTATTAGATACTAGTATAAAGATATACTAAATAAAAAAAATATCATGTTTTCCATGCCAAAATAATATATAGGTAACATACCTAAATTGCTTTTTTATTCCCTAAGGGAATATGAACCTGTATCCCCTGAGAAACTCGAATAACAATTATATTCTACTAGAGTGTTCCGATTAAACTATAGACAATGGACAACAGTATTCACATACTTCCAATGTTCCCTATATATTTCATATAAAACTACAGTTTTTTTCAAAATATTATCTTGAAGACAATTCATGTCGGATTTTGATTATTATTTTATCAACAAAAGCAGAAAGATATGTAGCTGTAGTGGTAATTTTGAAATACCTTTTTGAAGCATGTTTTTCAAATCGCGATCATTTAAACACAGACTTAAATAATTTGTCTGCAAAAGTACTATCAAAGCATTGTATTTCTAAAGAATTTTATTCAGTTGTGTGTTTAGCTTGTATATTCTCAAAATAGAAAATTATTTTGAAATTTTAGAGTAAAACTACATTAAATTATGTTTTTATTGATATAACAATTATCGAAATCGGATGTGAATTGACTTCAGTATAAGCTTTTGAAAAATTGTTGTTTTATATGAAATATATAGGGAATATTGGAAGCGTCCGAATACTTTTGTCCATTGTCTGTGTAGCTGTAATACTGCGTCAACAATGTTTCAAAATGATTAACCTGATGTCAATTCAAGTCCGATCTTCATCATTTTTGCGTCACAAAAGCAAAATTAATTTGGATTTATTCTATAATAACAATATAATTTCACAAGATAGGCATTGTTTAAGGGAATACACTGGTTAAACAAAAATTTAATTAATTTCGTCTGAAGCACAAAACAACCATATTACTATTTATGTCTGTGTTCACACATGGCGAATTGGAAAAAAAACTATTTAAAGATTACTACTACAAACTACATGCGAATGCGTTTCTACTTTTGTTGATAAAAAAACAATTTTAAAACTCTATCTAAAACAAAATATGTAAATATAATTAATTATATGACGAATTGAAAAACATTTTTTCTAAAAACTATTTAAAAATTACTAATATAAACTACATACGTTTCTGCTTTTGTTGATAAAAAACAACAATTTTAAAACTCTATTTAAAACAAATGTAAATATAATTAATTAATTATTCCTACCTTATGATATCTTTTCAATACACTGGTGTACTGTTGTTTACTTTTTTCAGAGACACAACAACTTCCAAAAATATGGAAGTTTCCTGTATGCATCTTTTTGTGTCATTTACAGGTCATTGACTGTTGTATTGTAAGGAAACAAAACATTCGCTGATGGAATGCTCTTTAGAAAATGTTATTAATATTATTTTCATTTAAATGATTACCTATATGCCAGGGGAAGTCCTCCACAATTTCGGTTATCGTGTTACCGTATTAGAAAAGTGAAAATACAAAATGAAAGCACATTCTATTGTTAATGTTTTTGCTTAGTTTTTGTTTTTACTTGTTTTATTATGTTTTATTAATATTATTATTATTATTATTATTATTAATTTAATTCTTTACATACAGCCATATCATTATTATTATACATTTGCAAATAACATATACAAATATACAATTATGACCCTCTTTTGGGGTATACATTAAAATTTGTGTTCTGATTTAAATATGGAAAATGTATAAAGATAAGGATTAAGTAATCGTCGTTTAGACATGACGTCATTCAACATCTCATTTGAAATCAAATTGTGTAAGAAGATGACCGTTTAGTTAAACCGTTCTGCTGAGACGATAATAAACGATGAATTTTCATAAAGTACTGCGTTGCCTACTATTATACCTATTTTGTCCCAGTATTGTTAAAAATGCTGTCATAGTGACAACCGGAACCTTTTAACCGTAATGGAAGCGGGAGGTTTGGTGCCGTAAAATCTGATTCAACCCACCATTTCTTTGGAAATGCCTGTACCAAGTCAGGGCCATTGCGGTTTTCCCAGTATTCTGGTTGTTGACTAATTTTGTCTGTTTGTTGACTTATGAGTTTTGCCTTTCCCTTTGGAAGATTGCTCGGTGTTCGGTAATTTTGTTATTATCCTTATTTAAAACAAAACAACTGAGTTATGTGTTCGGTTGTTTATTGTACCAAAATTAATCAGTTTTGAAATCACTCAAATATGTATTAAGTTTCCGCAAAGGAGAATGAAAGGTGAGCGACACAGGCTCGGCCCACCGAGACTTTAGTTTATTTAACTATTTAATTCGTATGCTAATTATATGTATGCGAACCAGGATGACACCGAGTACATTGATATCTCCCCCAAGATTTTTCACTAATTAAAAAACACCAGTCATCTTTATATAATAACAATTAACTTATTCAACCAATGCTAACATTGTTCTTACTTTTTATAGCTATTTTCCAAAATGGTATTGGTTGAAAGAATCTTTTCGACATGTTATTTTATGAATTTTAAACACAATGATTACAAAATTAATAATTGAGATAAAAATACTCGAAATATAAAATGATAAAATAAACCTTTTAAATAAATGTCAAAAATAAAATAGTACAACAGTAACTCGGTGATAGTAACAGGGAGATATATGATATTCCTATAAACCATCACCACCGGAGAAAGAACTAATACAAAAAAGATATTTTTTTACAGTTTACAACGAAACAATTTCTACCTTCGATTTCGTATAAAAGATATTTCAACTTTTGATTTGACCATGATCGTATCAATTTGAAATTGATAATCTCATTCCGACAAGTTTTTATATATTAAGAGAGTATTACATGGCATTTTGGAACTGTAGTAGATAAATTTATTGATGATAATTGCTGCATCAAGGATTTAGGTCCTTCAGCTGATTCAAATAGTTCCATTGAGGCAAAAATGATAGATTCTATAGCTACAGCAACTTTGATGATGGCATCAGAGATGGAGTTAGAGAACCATGAGAGGATGGAAGTGACAGGAGATGCTCATTTGAATCCTGAGGTTAACTCTATGATGTCTAAATCTAGTCCAGAGATGACTTCTGAGGTGGTACCTGAGGCAGCTAATACTGATTAATCTGATGAGTGCTTCATCGTGATTGACCGGGTTAGATCGGCAACCATAAAGGTACCCATTCGAGTAAATGAGCAGTCAGTGGGTGATGGTCTGGATACCGGTGCCGAAGTTACTTTCCTTAACAGTAATATCTACTACAGCATTCCACAACAACATAGACCATCACACCAAATTATTTAATGTTGGGTCGAGAGATTAATTTACCTCTACAGATTTTGTGCCCTTTACCAGCACAGGAAAACAGCAAACCTGTAAATGAATATGCTTACAATCTTCAACAAAGATTAGAAGAGGTTTACCATACAGCCAGACAGCACTTGATGGCTTCTGCAGAAAGACAGAAACAAGACTATGACACTAGACTGACAAAACATACTTACAAGACTGGGGATTCAGTTTACAAATTTGATAAAACAATTCACCAGAACTGCAAGTCTCCCTGGACTGGGCTCCACCTCATCATTAAAGTTTTAAGGACAGTAACCTTTGAAATTCGACATAGGTCGAGGACAGAAATTATCCACTATGACCGGCTTAAACCATATATAGGTCAAGTACCAGATTGGGTTGCTAAGAGCCACCAGTAACATAAAATATGGAAGATGTTGCATATCACAACAAATATGTATGTCATCAATCATTTGTATTTCCAGTTCATGATGTTGTTCCAGTGTCCCATATGTCCTTTCAAAAGCTCCAGAAGCAATGCTGGGGCCCACTTCATCATTAAACATGCACCTACAGATCAAATGCCATACAGATGCAATAACTGTAACTATAAATCAGTGTCCTTAGATAAATGGAGAAGACACATTCGAAAAGGGGACCTTACAAAGCATGTTTGCATTACGAGTACTACTCCTTATATCATTAGCGAGTCAGACATTATTGACATAACCACATGAACACAAAACAAGTTAATTATATATACCTCTAATAATAGTGATGATATGACAATGGAAGATACCACTACAAGAGAGGATGAGGTGATAGCAGAAGAGGTTGAGGTGATAGTAGAAGAAGTTATTGTGATGGTAGATCCAAAAGATGAAAAAATTATGGAACTTGAATCGGAAATTGAATTTATTAAGGAAAAACACATTAAGGAAATAGAAGATATCAAACAAGCTCACAAGTTCGAGTGTTTACGCTTTGGCGAGTTCATAGAGCGCCTTGAGAAGAAAAAGAAAGACTTACAAAAAGACGTTGACAAACTTACGAGCATACTGAAGAAGGAGAAGAAAGAAGAAAAATTAAAATTTGTTGCGACTAAAGCTTAAATCAGCGTTATAAATTGAACAAATATCAGTGGTTTTGTAAATGAGATTTATCTTAAATAGAAAATCTGAATTTACTATTTATTGATTTATTATTAATGATACAATTTTATATCCCTTGGGAGGGGGAGGGGAGCTATGATGAAAATTTGAAATAAAAACACAGGACCGGACTAAGCAAAAATAATAATCCAGGATTAGTTTGTTATTAAAAAAAAATCCAGGACCCCTGTGTCCATGATTTTTTTTTAAAGTTAATAATATGAAATATTTACATCCACACTTTCCTTTTGGACAGCACATTTCTGTGTCCCCACTTGTTTGATTAATAAAATATTTATTCACAAAGTATATGTTTTGAGATGACCCCTTATTGTTAAAAGGAAAACTTCGCGATTTTTTACATGTTAGCTAAATATGTTCCTGGTGATATAAAATACATATTCACAAAGTTTTATCGACATATTTCCACAAATAACGAAGCATATCGCAAATTTGTAATTTTAATTCATAATTTTTCAACTAGTTTGTGACGTTTTAAACTAAAAATGCATTGTGGGATTGAAATTTAAAGTCTGGGTCGCTGATGTTAAATTCGCTTCATTTAAAGCGCTCAGAGGACTGTAATTTAAATCTAATAACCGTTGGAAAATTAAATACTGAAGTGAACAGCTACGTACCTTTTTGACAAACAACTATTTTAAATGAACAAAATGTTTCATTTCCTTTATATTTACAACGGAAAAAGGTTTTACAACAGTCACCTATATTCGCTATATATCGGATCCCTTTTACAATTATGTATATTTTGTTTTGCTGCTAATGTGCTGAAAAATATAATGGATAATTTTGACAACGCGTAACTTGTGTATTGATTTCTAGATTCTGTTGTAATCCCTTTTTTATAATCATTATTCGGCATGCTGTTTACTGTTATTTTGATCTCCGCATGTAGAGTCCGTTTGGGTGTTTTCTAGCCGGAGGGTAAAATTATACAGGTGTAAAATTCAAGGTGACAGGATTAATAAAATGGGAATTTGAATACACACTATTTGCTTTCCAAGACGAGTTGGTAGATCGTTTATTATCTATTAAAGATAAAATATTCTTAAAACATTAGAATAAATATAATGTTGAAATAACAGGAACAATTTATGTTTTAGATGATAAAAAAGTATACACCTTCCTTGAAATTATAAGTTTTCATTATGAGAGGCGCCAAATTGGCCTAACTATATATAGCTGTCTCATCATAATAATTTAACGATCGATGTTCATAAAAGATGTTTTAATTTTAATATTAAATAAAATGATTTAGGCCTAAACGTTTAGAAATGAATTTTTCTTTATAACAATAAAAAAAAATGATTATGATTTTACTCAATCATTATTTTAACAGTCGGTGTTCATAAAAGATGTTTTAATTAATTTAATTTTAATCAAAGGATTATGATTTTACTCAATCATTATTTTAACAGTCGGTGTTCATAAAAGATGTTTTAATTAATTTAATTTAATCAAATGATTATGATTTTACTCAATCAATATTTCTCTACTTTTCTTTTGTTCAACGCGTGTTGTTTGTTTGGGAACATTTCTATATAAAGCACCGAAATTAACGTTTTAGTTATAGCTTAAATATGTCGAGCTCAGGTACGGAAAATGACTCTAGTGCCTCAAGTGATGTAGATTTCAACGACTATGGAGAGTTCTGTTACCAACTTGAACCAGAATATACGGAAGAAGAACTCAGACAAATGGAAGAGGAGCGAGTGCCCAACGACTGGAAATAGAGAACAACCCACGTCAGAACGACACAAATTTGATATCCACAGATATTCATTTAGACAAAGTTCGGAAGAGATCATGATCATGAGCGGTATAAACAGATGAAGGGCAGTCAAAAATTAAAAAGATATTAGGCCACACCAGATTTATTTCTTGTTCTTCCGATTTTGTGCTAAAAACGTTGTCCAGAGCGATCAAGTGATTTAAAAATGTTAATTTCTTTTCCTTTTTTGCTTGTCATTTTTCATGAGCGAAACGTAAAATATTAGGCGAAAAATATATTTCTTATATTTTTCATGTATTTTCAGAAGCGAGAGACCATATTTTAATTTTAAATATTTTATTCTTCAATAAATTAAGGCAAATAATTCCTGAAGTAAGAAATGAAATGCGGGATTTACTTATTTTCATCTTCATTCTGAAAACGACAGGTACATTCACACCGGTTCACTCAGCAGGGTACCTAATATTGCGTAATGAGTTTAGGTCCACACAGGAAATCGCCGGGCAGAATATACAAGTGTCATTTTACATCCGGTCGACGGGCCTCTGACCGAATACCTGAATACATGTGTCACAATATTTGGCAATAATCAGAAACGCAATGCACATTTTGTGACCCGTTAACTAACTAAAATGTTACCCCTAAGGGTTGAAGGCATGTACAAGGAATATATACAAACAACGTACACAAGTCAAATAGACAAAAACATAATAAGAACAGAAAATAAAATGAAAACAAATACCCGTGACTAGAATAGCAGATGCAATACACATTTTAAAGGTTCTAATAGGTGATCAAAATACACGCCCCTGATCACGTTGAAGTATACATTAGGAATGGGTGCATATTAATGCACACTGCCGGATCAAGGGGGTGTTCGACAATTTAGTAAAATTCGTGTAGAAATTGGGTAAAAATTGGCAAACAAGAGCCTGGATCCGCACCTAATGCAGCAATGATTCATGGGCTATTTTCACAAAAAAAAATCTTAAGATTACCATTGATCGTAAGCTATATTGAATTGTTCATTTTTATCTTGATTTTTTTGTGCCCCATCAGAATGGTGTAGCAACAACCAAAATTATGAAATAAAGCAGGGTATGCAATTTTTCCTTATAGAAATAGAAATTAAAATAAGTTTATTAACCAAATCAGGGCCCCAGGTGGGCATATACAAATAACAATTATGATTGATACACAACAACAATACATCAAACTAAATATTCGCGGTGAAATATCAATAATTGTGATGAACACATTTTTTATGACTATTCTGAGATTAATCAGAAGGGTCCACCAGTTCGAAAGACGTGATTAAAATAAACAAAATATGTTACGCAGAGACATATTATATGATACGCTTTGTTTTTGTATAATAAACTTATTTATAATACTCATCGTCTGTAATTGTCAAATGAAATCTATTACAAATTATATGCTTACATAATCCTCTCAATTGTATGGCTTCCTACCCTGTAACTTTCTGTGCTTTTAGCTTATGTGTATCTTTATTGTAGTGCTTGCACGATCGATTACAAAGTGCGATCTTACTGAATAATGTCATTAAAGCATTTTGCCCCGTAGTATAAGGCCTTTTTGGATTATTTTTAATGAATTCAGGGCATTGTTCCGATGTCCGTTCTTTTTTTAGCTTAATTTCGTAGTTCTTCAATTTTGGAAAAAAATCTTTTGTAAATGTGTCTCATTAAAGACGAACCTTTCCCCCCGATTCATTTGTTTTGCCATAATCTATGGAAGCAAAACGTAAATCTGCAAAAAGTGATTGTGTAATAAATTCATATATTTAGAATAATAAGAAAAATAAAAAGAATTACCATCAAGTTAAAACAACCGTACGCCTGACAAGCCATATCGACACTGAATGAGGACCCTGGTTCGTCACGCTTGTTTTCGGGCGTGGTGGTATTTAGACGTCACGTGATACTTGGCATTGAGATGCTATCAAAATGGCGACTTCCATGAATCATTGACAGAATTTTAAAATCGATTTCATTCCCTTATCCAACATAATAAAACGCTAATATACATATAAACATCCATATTTATACATCAGGAAAAACATATAAAAAAATATTTGTTTTGGGAAGTTTCCCTTTAACTTACCTGTCAGCGTAATCGTATGACTAATGTGCAGGTATCAATCGATTTCCTTAAATCTCTAATGAGAGTAGAACTATTAACAAAAATATATTATATTTTCGGTTTCTAACGAAACAATTTCTATTTCAGCCTTCTTTCAGAAAATATGTCAACTTTTGATTAGATCATGATCATATAAATTTGAAATTGATGATAAGGGTAATAACAAGTTTCTGACAGTTTTTATATATAATCGATTATTACAGATGAGATTCTATTTTCGGTTCTTTACTAGACAAGATATACGTTCGATCCTTTTACAGAAAACATTCAACTTTTGATTTGTTTCTGATCCATCATATTGATGAGGAGTTTGAATTTGATAATGTATTATTTTTTTTTTTCTTTTTAAGTTAATTTAATACCATTATTACATTACATATTCTATTTCAGTTTCTTACAACGTATTTTAAAGTAACAATATTTACATCAACACATAAATGTAGATACGCCTATGGTTACATCACTTTGTTACTTTGTTCCATATAATATTAACTTTACTTACAAGTAATTGAAGTTCAGCTTCAAATTTATTCCACGCTAAAAAATACTAGATCTTTCTCGTAGGTGTACTTTCTCTATTTCATCCAGGAACTTTACATAATCGAACTGTACTACCACTTATTCCAGGAAAATGTAGTCCGTAAAATACAAAGTGAATCCCCACACTGCTAGATAAAAACAACATAAACCCTAGTAGATACTGCAAAATACTGAATGTCAGCAGAAATCTACAGATTTGAGGATCATTTCAAAGACATATTTGAAAACCTTATGGTCTTAAATAAAAAAATTTGCTTGCATTGGAAAGTGACCACCTGAATTTGTATTAAATCAAAAGTGAAAGTAGGATTGTTGAAGGTTGACAACTACTTTCATTCTCGGAGGTAAGTTTCCAATTAGGTACCGGTTATCCATGAGAAATGAGTGTCACTTGTAATAGACTTCAGCACTTTATCCGTCTTTGATATTTTGTAAGAAAATAATGAAAAAAATAACAGAAACCGGTAAAAATGTGAAATCTCCATAAACAATAAAAAGTGTTTGAGATTCCAAAGGGTAATCAGAATCCATAAATCGAAGAAGAAAAAACAACACAATGGTGAAAAGAAGAGAAAACAAAAGGACAAACAGCGATATACAAAACATACACATAAAACTAAAGATTGAGTAACACGAACCTTACTAAATAACGGAGGTGAACTCAGGTGCTCCTGTTCTACTAGTCAGTGGCACCCGTCGTGTTAATCTAGCTACAAACCCCGTGATAAGTCATGAATGAGGAAAGGACCGGGAAGTGTTTACTACAAATGGAATAACTTCCTTGGTATATCGCTGCGACATAGCCATTTCCAGCAATTTACTTCATGTACATGTACATACATGTAGTTATTTTCAAGATCGACTTCCAAAGGGATCGATGAGTCTTCGGATACTTGATTAGATAGATACAGTACCAACTTTGCATTATTTCACAATAGCAGGATGCAGTACCACGTACGTATATCTTACACTGTCCGTAGGTGCGTACGGCATTCAGTCTCATAATCACTGAAACTCTCTTCCTTATCAGCAAAGTAATTGACGGGGGTATTGTAATCTTCGTCTAAGTAGAACACATATCGAGGGGTTAGAGCCAACAAGTCATATCTGAAAATTTTGCTAATTTCATTTTTTTGCACTAAAATGTTGATACGTTAGCATCTAGTTATGTCTGTGAATTTCAGAGCAAAAGGATAATGCATTAATTTTAAATTGATAAGAACCCAAAAGTATTATCATATTATATACATCTTGAAACGCCATACAACAGTAATATTGGATAATCTATAATTGCATGCCAGGTATATTTTTTTAATTAAAAGATACATTGCTGTAAAAATTTATGTGAAGATAATATACTTTGCATTGATGATATCATATCTTTTTATTTAGAAAATAGTGCCAAAACAGCTTATTTTAAGATAAGTCATTTTGGCACTGCAGAAAAATTATTTAATTATCCAGTAAGCTTAGCCATCTTATCTCAAAATCAGATAAGCGCGTTGCAGATGTTATTTATAAACAGTATCCTCTAGAGACAGGAGAGAGTACATAAAGTTGATGCATTCTAGAGCTGGTGTTACATTTACAAAAAGTGTATTAACAGGAATAAATGTAATATCTGCAAAGAAAACTTGAGACAACAATGGATTAAAAGGTAAGAATTAGATATTCACTTACTATACTTTGATACTATGCATCAATTTACTATGTATTCACTTAATATAATATAAGTTCATAAGTTCATAAGTTTATTGATTCACCAATCAAGGGTCAACAGGGGGCATATACATATACAATATGAGCAATATATGTATTAAGTCTTCATATATTTTCTTAGACGTATTGTACATGTTTGTGCTAAAAGTCTTGAATTATTATGATCTCAAATATGACGTTTGTACATACCCTTCGCTAAAATTATTGACATTTTGTTTTTAAATGTATGGCCTTTTAATTGTTATTTATTTCCATATTTTCAGTAGAGGCTGGTTATGGTGAATGTAATGAAAACATCTACAGTACTAATTAATTCCAGTTTTCTATTGGTAAGTTTCAATTTTTATTTGTTCACAAGAACTCTATTTTACCAGATTGAAAAGATTATCACTTTTTAATGATCAAATTATTTGATAAGAAGATTTCCTCCTAAGCCCCTCAATATAATTAGATGTAAAATAAAATGTAGTTTACAACCTGAAAATGTGCATGACGAACTATGGTTGCTGTCCAATATCTGAAATGGAAGGCTATAAAACTTAGGTGTCAAAGTTTGTTGTCAGGGGTATAATTTGTAGTGAGTTTACTTGTTTGGCAATAAGATATGAGAGGTAATCCTATATTTGGCCAATTCTTTTAGCTAATCAAAATAATAAGCTTCATATTCATTTGTTTCAGGTAATAAAATGTCGGAATCCAGTTGGTCTTCAGACGAGGAATGGACGACAATTGCAGCTATGGTACGTGATACCCAAGATAATGGTTATAATGCAGTCGAAGGGAATACAGAAGATGATTCCTCAGTAACAAACAGACAGCAAGTAGGTAGTAATGATACACAAGGTACCAATGCCACACTTACGGTTGATGAATCCGGTTACAATGACACACCTATAACTGATGAACCAGGTATCAATTACACACCTACCACTGATCAACCAGGTAACAATGACACACCTACGGCTGATGAATCAGCTACCAATGATACACCTATGGTTGATGAAGCAGGTACCAATGACACACCTACGGCTGATGAACCAGGTTACAATGACCCACCTATAACTGATGAACCAGGTATCAATGACACACCTACCACTGATGAACCAGGTATCAATGACACACCTACCACTGATCAACCAGGTAACAATGACACACCTACGGTTGATGACCCAGGTAGCAATGACACACTTATGGTTGATGAACCAGGTATCAATGACACACCTACCACTGATGAACCAGGTGCGAATGACACACCTACCACTGATCAACCAGGTAACAATGACACACCTACGGTTGATGAATTAGCTACAAATTACACACCTACCACTGATGAACCAGGTATCAATGACACACCTATCACTTATGAACCAGGTACGAATGACACACCTACCACTGATGAACCAGGTAGCAATGACACACCTACGGTTGATGAACCAGGTAGCAATGACACACTTATGGTTGATGAACCAGGTACGAATGACACATCTACCACTGATGAACCAGGTACGAATGACACACCTACCACTGATCAACCAGGTACCAATGACACACCTATGGTTGATGAACCAGATACCAATGACACACCTACCACTGATGAACCAGGTATCAATGCCACACCTACAACTGATGAACCAAGTAACAATGACACACCTGCGGCTGATGAATCAGCTACCAATGATACACCTATGGTTGATGAAGCAGGTACCAATGACACACCTACGGCTGATGAACTAGCTGCCAATGACACACCTATGGCTGATAAACCGATTACCAATGACACACCTATGGCTGGTATGAAAGAAACCCCGGGTATTAAGAATTCACAAGACCAAATATTAATTCAGGACAAATCAGCTGTTCGTACCTATAAAGAAGATACTTCATCAACTGATTCCAATGGGTCGCCAAATGCCTTAAAGGTTACTCCAAGACAGAAAAAGAAGAAATAATACAGAAAGAAACAGAATAAAACAACACCTGACACAACAAAACAGCTCAAACGCCACTCTGCTATTGAGTCTGACTTCAGTAGTAGTGATAATAATATAACATTAAAAGAGTTAAAAATGATATAAAACGACAAAAAGATGAGAGTTATAGCGAAATAGAGTCTGTTTATGATAGCGGGGACTCGTACAAACCTTGCAGAGATGATTATCATTTCAGTGATTCGAACCTGTCATTCCAATTCAATTAAAACCAAATTTTATAAGAAACCAGCCACATCAAAGTCGAAAAAGAAAAAGAGGAAAAGTGATAGTAAAAAACAGAAGCTTAATAGTGATAATTCACTGCCTAAAAATGATAACTCAAGGATGAACCAAGTAGAGATTCAAAATGACAATTTAGGGCCAACGATTGATCAGACTGAGGACATGCACATGGAAAAGGCAAAAGAGATCAGTGTTCAGGAGGCCACTTTCAACAATTATGTCACCACACACCATGAAAAGAGACTTAATGATCTTCTCTTCATGAACGGATTAGTTAGAAAACGTGTTCCTGCAGATGGGAACTGTTTCTTCCAGTCAGCATTACCACACATTCATTCCCTGCTCACGGTTCAAGAATTACGAAGATCATTATGTGATCACATAGTTGAAAAAGCAGAACATTATGTTGGTTTTTTTTGCAGCACAAGAATTGTCAGAGTCGTTCGAAGAGGACATTACTTGGATTGATTTCAGACAAGAAATGGAGGCGTTATCAGCAGATGGCAGTTGGACGAGCAGAGCTGCTGATCTTTTTCCACTAGCTCTTGCCAACTGGAGTGGTCGATTGGTGAAGATATTTTCAAGTCTGTCGAATCAACCAATAATTGATGTACACCCAACGCTCAAACACAACACATGTACTGATCCAATAACTCTAGCGTATATAGCATCAGATAACACTACCATACCGGAACACTGTGACATGTGCTCTAAACCGGGTACAATGAACAAACAATCTACTTTTCAAAATTTAAATGAGAACATAGTATGTGGAGATAAAGCAGAACAGACACCTAGTACTCCTGTTAGAGAAAACAAAAAGAGAGGAAGACCAAAGGGCACACCCCCTAGGAAGGCCCCGAATTTCATAACACCTCCAAAAAAGTCATTGTTTAGGAAACGCAAAGCAACACCAGAAATGTCAGAAAGAAACTTTGACTCACAGGAAAGGAAAACATATCTGCGAAGGGAAATGTTGTTCAGGAAAGATGTTTGAAGCCTGTTGACTGTTCTAAATGCACTTTCAAATGCACTATGAATATGAATGACAAAAATCGAAATGATATATTTCAAGCCTTTTGGTCTCTAGATAGCAATGACAGAAAAAAGGATTTTATTATTGCAAATACAACGGAAAAGAAAACTAGAACATACCTACATGAAGAAAACACACCTGTAAGCAAAAAAAAGAATGTCCATAGGTCGTACTCATTTTGTGTGGAAGGAGTCCGTTATCATGTTTGCAAAACCTATTTTTTGGCAACATTAGGAGTAAGCGAATCATTTGTCCATAATGCTTTGAGAAACCAGCAGGGAGGTGTTTATTTGGGTACAGACAAGGTGTCAAACATGAACCACACAACAAAACAACAAAAAAATGCTATGGAAGTAGTTCAGAAGCACATAGAATCCTTCCCTGTAGTAGATGGACCTTACACTCGTAAGGATTCCAACAGAAAGTACCTGGGTGCAGATTTGAACATAACAAGGATGGAAAAGAAAAGAGAGGAAAAGAAAAGAGACAAGGAGTTAGCAAAAAGTTCTGATGACATCTTCGTTGCCACATTTGACTTGCAAGCAGTATTAACGACGCCGTGTAGTTTAGTCAGCCAGCTTTACTACATGCGGAAGCCAAGTTGCTACAATTTGTCTATTTACAACCTCGCAAGCAACATTGCCACCTGTTACATATGGTCTGAGGTAGACGCTCCGAGAGGCTCATGTGAAATTGGCACGTGTCTATACCTTCAATTATTATCTTTACCAAACACTACAAGACATGCACTATTCTATTCCGACGCATGTTCGGGGCAAAACCGCAATCAGTTTACTGCCACATGTCTACTCCATGCTGTTACTCACTATTCTTCCATTGAAGTTATTGATCACAAATTTCTAGAGAGCGGTCACACCCAAATGGAGTGTGACAGCATGCATGCCGCAATTGAATTTGCAAAGAAAAAAACCGAAATCTTTGTTCCCCAACAGTGGGCAACGGCAATTAGAATGGTCAGGAGAAAAGATCCATATATGATTGTGCCTTTGAAGTTTCGGGAAATCTACGATTTCAAAGATTTCACAAAGAAATACATGAAATTCCGGAAAGAAGATGTTAATGGCAAAAAAGTAAATTGGTTGCAAATCAAATGGATAAGATACACCCAAAAAAACCCGGACTGTATCATGTTTAAGTACAATTTCGAAGATGAATTCAGAGTTCTCAAAGTAGCTGGTACAGCCAAGCGAGGACGCACTGCCGAACCACAAGAACTGACAAGGAAATACACATCGAGACAGAAGATATCAGCAGCCAAAAAGAAAGACCTTGTCAGCTTATGCAGAAGTGGTATCATCCCATCTGAATACCACGATTATTACAAATCATTGCCCTCAAGCAGTAATGTAGATGACAAACTAGCTGACACCGATGCTGAAGAGGAACAAGCCGATTCTGATCAAGAATGAGACTAAGAAAATAACAGTGGTGACATTAAATGACTCGTTTAATTAGATTGCATGATTAGTTTAGGGGTTCTTCTATACACTGTATTAGAACTGTAGACATTATATTCCTGCATTAGATATAGTGCATACAAATTTGACTGTTATATAATATATATTTTGTACTTTGATTTTAAAATAATTTTCTTTTGAGATTTACAGACAGTATTGAATTATTTCAATAGGATTTAGCATAATTTTATTATAATGGTATTTTGAAACCCTTATGGTATTCCTCAGTTTTCAAAGTGTTCAAAATCATGTTACTACTATCTAATTCAATTTTCAAAAGAGCTGTTGAAATTTTTTTTAAAACTATTTTATGATATAATCATTCATACAGACATACATCTAATAGTTATTGTGGTTGACATGTAATCTTACTGTGATATATGATTACAGTATTGATGCTTTAGCTTCTTATATAATTGATTTTAATCGCTTTTTGATTCATTGGAAATTTTCCTGAAATATTTTGCCATTCTTATATTGGTTTTCAAAAAATCAATGTTTACCTTAGTAGAATGTTTTAACTGATGAATACTACAATTCAGTCATTACAGAAAGATATTTCAAATTAATTTTTCATTTGCTGCCACAAGTATTTTTGTTTACTTTAATTTGGTTGATGAAAGAAACATTATTCATATTAATGTTAGGAAGCTAGAAAAGTGTATCCTAAAATGTCATAAACATGCCTTGCACACACCTGTTTAATCTTTAAATAAACAAATCAGCAGACAGTCTTATCAGCGGTTAATGTAGCATGGTATTAACATCTGGAAATTATCAATGTAAATACTGCATGTCTACTTAGTGTATAGACAAAAAGTGTTATTAAATCAATATGCTGATTATTAGAAGTAAATTGCATATATAATCATAACATTTATTGTTTTATTTACTTATAAAATCATTTTGGTAACACTACATTATAAAACATAGTCATAAGATAATTTTTTGTAATTCCTCAAAAAGATGAAATATTAAGATACGACAATATGGCACTAACCCTCGATATATTGATCTCAGTCTGAGTAGAACACAAATGAAATTTCTTCTCATTCTTAATGTCCCAATTTTTAGTTTCCTGCGTGCTGAATCGATGTCTTGTCTTCTTTAACTACCTCAGTCTGAAGCGGCCCATTTACAAGTGCCCACAATGGGATATGATATTTATAAGCTTTTGAAAAATTGATTGTTGTTTTAATTTGAAATACGTATATACGGCATATTGGAAGCGTCCGAATACTTTTGTCCATTGTCTGACCAGAAAAACCACTTACAAACTGTGACGCTTTTCAGATAACAATGTTCCTAATGACTTGAGTGTACTGATATTACTGACCACTACCATTACTATGCGAGCGAAGCGAGCTCTTTATGGTTAAAAATATGTACCTAGGATTTTCTTCACATGGCTCCACATACTGATGGATATATTTGTTTTCTGCACATTGTAAGCACGTTCCGTGTAGCACACTTACAAACTCTACTAATGAAGATCTACTTAACATAAACCGCAAAGGCGATGCTAAATCTCGGATCCTCTCTCATACGTCCGATACCACTGAAACCCGGAACCCGTGTGTAATAAATGTCTTTTGTTAGCTTGTTCTACTTATATTGATATTTTCAAATTGATTAAATCTCTTCTGACATACTGACAAGAATTGTTTTTTTACGTGGAAGTTAACTTTTGAGATCTCGTAAGGAACAACGAGAGTTCGATTGAATAACACTAGATTCGACCCAATCGTAATAGTCTGGTACTCGTGATCCCTCGGATTTTTTTTGCTATCCTGATAACAAACAAAAAAATCCGAGGGGTCACAAGTACCAGACTAGCTAAAAGTCAACAATTTGTTAATGATCTATTTTCTGATGAAAATGGCCGGGTTAAAGATTTAGATGAAAAACTTGATGCAATGTTGAGTCATGATGATGTTACACATGACTGCATCAACGATATTGTTTCTGACCTTCAAAATATTTTTATTCACACGGCCAAATCTACTTTCTGTTACACATCAAATGAACAAAGATCAACTGATAAAAATCCTTGGTTTGATAATATTTCACAGGGGTAAAGCTGATGAACGTAACTGTAATTACGGTCATCCCAAGATGGCAGACGTGGAATCGGGTAAGAATCTTTTTTGACGATTAAATTGTTTCTATTTTGTATTCTAAATGGCACATGCACAAAAGTGATTCCGTTTCCGCCATCTTCCCTATATATTTCTTATAAAACCACTTATTTTCATAACATTCTCATGAAGTCATTCCTGATTTGATTTTCATGAAATTTTCAGCATTGAATGCAGAAATAAATATAGTTTCTTCCTCGTATAATTTGCAAATAATTTTATTTCTACTTTCTCTTAAGAATTGATTTAAAAGCATTTTACAAGACTTTTACGCGAATGTCAGAACCAGCAGTGGAGATTACATTCTAAAAGGTCATTAGTTGCAATTGCTTATCCATTAGGCATTAGACATGTTATGTACTAAATTTAGTATGTACTTCTCCCTCGGGAACCGTTCTCCTATAGTGTTGTCTGGGAAGGTATAGTGCCCTTGCCTACCGGCTTGGGCGCTATATCTACCCAGACAACTCTATAGGAGAACGGTTCCCTTGTGAGAAGTCCATAATAGGATAATAGATTTGATAAATCTGATGGAACGAAGGAAGAGTTAAATTAAAAGCTTTAGCCAGGTTGAATTTTCCTGTTCTATTTCAACAATATACCTAGGTAATTAAATTCCTTGACTATTTCTATTAATATCTCCCGCCATTACAGAACAATTAACCTATTCAGCAAGGCAGCGAGGGCTATGCATGATATTATCATGAAAGGTAGATTACATAACCTATCCAATGAATGCCAGCTCGATCTATTCGATAAGATTGTCAAACCTATTTTATTATATGGCTGTGAAGTATGGGGTGTGGGAAATAACGACATTGTTGAAAGAGTTCATTTAAAGTTTTGCAAAAGTATATTACATGTAAAAAGAGTATCCTTGATTTTATGGCATACGGAGAGCTTGGCAGATTTCCTTTAGGCATATAAAATTATGTTAAACTTAGGATTATTAATTATTGGGCTATATTACTAACAGGAAAACAAGAAAAGACTGCTGAAATTTTGTACATTTTTTCAATCCTGAACAATAGAACTAACATACCTTGGTTAAAAAGTGTAAAATCTATATTAGACGAATGTGGTTTGTCATATGTTTGGAATAATCAATATTTTGTAAGTGGTACTTGGTTGGTTATATGATACTGTAAAACAAATTCTAAAAGCACTAAATTATCGCATGTTTAAAGAATAATTAGATATAGAAAAATATTTTCAGAAGCTAGACAATAGAAACATTATAACACTTTGTAGATTCAGAACGACGAACGATAAATTACCAATTGAAACAGGCATGTGGCAAAACATTGCAAGAGAAAATAGGAAATGTTTATTGTGTAATTCTGGGGCCGTGTTCTCGAAAGTGTCTTAGCTAATCTATTGGAAAGTGTTCATGTTGAGGCAGGCAGGATAATTACAGGGTTGAGAGTAAATTCATCCAGATCTAAATTATATAGTGAACTTGGCTGGGAACCCCTTTATGAAAGAGGAGAGAAGCAAAAGTTGATTTTACTCTATAAAGTAATAAATGGTTTAACTCCGGTCTATATGTATGACATGATCCAACCATACACAGAAAATATTCACGATTATAATCTACGACAACAAATATCGGGGAACAATTTTAGACTACCCTTTTGTAATACTGTCTCATATAGCAAAAGTTTCATCCCTTGTACGTTACGACTCTGGAATGGTCTGCCTGCCTCAACAAAGTCCAGTCCTTCTCTTAATATATTTAAGACAAGACTGAACTCTGGTACAAAAGCCTCGCCTAAATATTTTCACATAGGTGACAGAAAAGAAAATATCATACAGTGTCAGATGAGGAATGATGCTAGCAATCTAAATCTACATTTGCAGCAACATCACTTATCTGACAGACCATCTTGCCCACATTGCAATGATCCCTGTGAAAGCCCCTCCCATTATTTTATGCACTGCCCTTTATATAATATTCATAGGCAACAACTTGTTGATTCCTTTAATAAACTTAGCATAGAATTTACTATTCAAACCATTCTTTATGGAAGTGAAACCTCTGATTATAATCAGAATGTAAAACTTTTTCGTGCAGTACATTCCTTTATTAAGCGGAGCAAACGATTTGATAATAATATAGTAATATAAATTTAATTTTTTAAACATTTTAAACTAGAACAGTATTCTCACATATGATGGACCATGATTGCAAATATCGGTACTATTCCTCTCACATGACTAAATCAAATTAACTTATTGATATTCTATTTATAATCTATTTTGCTTTATAAATATATAAATGTATATATAATGTCATAAATCTCATATTTACACTATGATTACCTACTGCATGCTAATAAAAAATTTCTGAAATGAATTAAGTATTTAAATTAAATTGAGAGGTAATAAATCTAGTAACATCGTACACTGGTAACACTTTTAGATAGCAACTAATTGTATTTAAAAAAAATTAGTATATCTCATATCAGCCAAATTGTCGATAAAATCTAATCAATGTTAATTACTTATCAATAACTGAATATATGATTTCCCTTTGAGTATGAAATTCTATATTGTGTATTGTAAATATTAACTGCATGCATTATTGATTGTTGCTGTTGCCTTGTGTATGGAGAGGATTTATATAGGTTATTGCCTGCTATCCAATCCATTTCATTTATTTATGAATAAAATATGTTTAAGATGAAATAAGTCGTGTTCTCGACCATGTCCTAACTTAGGATATGTCGCAAAATTTGTCTTAACTTCAGGACATCTATGGAGGTATCTTAAGATGGTCCTAACCCCGAAATTGTAATTAATTTTATATTTTGTACTAAAAACGAACTTTAAGTTATAGAACATGATTGATATACACCTTTACACAGTTTTTAAATCGAAATAAGATAATTTGCAATGCTTTTCTATTATAACTAACTTTAACGGCACACGAGATATCTTCTCTTCATCTTTAATCTGTAATTCATTGAAAGTTTGAAATCAGCTCACTCGAAAGTAACCACACAAAAATATCGGTAATGACTGTATTTCATCATAAAAAAAGTTTTACACATTAGTTCCATATCGTATATGAACCTCAGAACTATGTATATAGATAATTGCAAATTAAAGAAAACAAGAAACAGGCTCATGGGATACAGCGTAAAAAATAAATGAAATTGAAAAAAAATCTTTATTTGCATCTTATAATTTATTATGAGTAATTTTATCAAGGATTTGCTAAACATTAATATTGGAAATACTTATTGTGCACAATATTTCTATTATTTTACTTATTGCGTTGACACTTAGGACATACAATGTAGTTACGACATCCTAAGACAGCTTCGAGATCACTCCTAGGACATCTCCTAAGATGGTCCTAAGACCATCCTAAAAATCGTCCTAAGACATATCTTAGGACAAATCTTAGGATACTTTCGTGAACACGGCCCCTGGGGATATTGGAGACGAGTTTCACTATATATTTTCATGTTCAAAATTCGACGACAACCGCAATCTACTTATTAGGAAAAAAATTAGAAATAGACCAAACTCATTAACATTCAGTTCACTTATGAATAGTAATAACTTGTCTGATATGAATAATGTGTGCTTAATTAGAATAGTGAATCAAATGTTGGACTCTCCTGTGTAATATTTACCTATTTATTTATTTATGTCTTTTTCTTGTCTGCTTTGTAAATGTGTATTAGAAAGCCCTTCATTCTTACTTTTTGTTCATTTTGTTTTTGTATCAAAAACCGACATGCTGATGATTATATTACTGACTTTGTTGACAATTTTACAAACGTACTGAATGATTTGAAAATGCCACTCAACAGAATTAGTATGGATAAATCTAAAAATAAGTTTGGTAATCTATTGTTAATTTTTTGTAAAGGAAACAGTATGTTTATAGTTAATGGCAGAGTGGGTAATGATAAAAATATTGGTAGATTTACATGTAGACATGCTAGCGTTGTTGACTATTGTATAACTAGTCCTGAACTTCTAAAATTATTTTTTGACTTTGATATTCTAGAAAGTAGTAAATTGTTTTCAGATGTCCACGCACCACTACAAATTGTATTATCTGTTAACTTAAACAATAATGATAGCAATAGTAATATTGTTAGGAAAACTAACCACTCGAAAACTAAAATAAAATCATGGGAAAATGAGAAGGTAACAGATTTTCAAGAAAACATAGACGAAGAAAAATTATTTACTTTCGAACAGAAACTTTCACGTTGGCAAAATGAAATTGGTGTCACAGATCAAGCGATAATAGACGCATTGTTAGAGGACCTTGGCAATATCTTCACAGGTTCTGCCAAGAAAACGTTTGGAACATTTAATTGCAAAAACATTGATAGAAATATTAACAAGAATAAAAATGGTCAAAATCAAAAACCTTGGTTTGACCAAGACTGTAAATTTGTCAGAAAAAAATATCGAAAATAAATGTATGTATAATATGTTGCGAGTGAGAGATAGAAACTTTATGTGGTTTAAATATGTAAAACATATATTGTGTAATTGTGGTTTTAATTATATTTGGGAGTCACAAACTTTTATTAATTAATTTGTTCATTTTGTTTTTGTATATGTAATTTGTGTATTTTTCTATACCATTGTACATTGGATTATGAGAATAAAGATATATAGCATATGCCAACATTTTTTCTTACCTGTTTATGTATACTTTTCAAAATGTTGGCATATTTTGAATGAGCATTTTCAACATGTCATTTTAAGAATTTTAAAAACAATGATTCCAAAATTAATAATTAAGATAAAATATTCAAAATATAAAATAGACCTTTTAACTAAATGTCAAAAATAGAATAATTTCAAAAGTCACTCGGTGATAGTAACTAGGAAGATATTTGATCTATAAATCACCACTTCCGGGAGTAGAACTATTACAGAAAAGATATTCTATTTTCGGTTTCTGACGAAACAATTTCTATTTCCGATTTCTTACAGAACATATTTCAACTTTTGATTAAATCATGATCGCATAAATTTGAAATTGATAATGTCATTTTCACAAGTTTTAATATATAATCAATTATTCCAGTATATATGGTATTTTCGGTTCTTTACTAAACAATGTCTACTTTTGATTCCTTTACAGAAAACATTCAACTTTTGATTTGGTTCTGATCCATCATATTGATGAAGCGTTTGAATTTGATATTGTATTACCTCCCTTTTATTAAATACCGTTATTACAATGCATATTCTATTTTCAGCTTCTTAAAAAAACCATTTTAAAGTAACAGTATTTATATAAACACAGACATGTAGAAGGGCCCGGGTGGCTCAATGAGTGAAGTAATTGGATTACATAACAACTCATATAAGCTTATCACCAATACGGCGTGGGTTCGCGCCCGGTTTTGTAAATTACAAAAAAGGGTACACTCGACTCGCAGCCGCAAGTGATAAAGTTTACCAGTTGCTTGTCCATGGTCGGTGGTTCTCTCCAGGTAATCCGGCTTCTTCCATCACTAAAACTGGTCGTCATGATATAGCTGAAATATTGCTAAAAGTGGCGTTATAGACAAAATTAAAAATTAAAATCAGAAATGTAGATCCACGTAGACCTACATCACAATATTTTGAGAATTTGACGTTATGTTCAATATAATATTAACTTACAAGTTTATTTATTTATTTATTTATTTATTTATTTATTTATTTATTTATTTATACTGTTGGCGTAGAATTCAGTGGCCAACCATCCCAGTCTGGTGGCAAAGGAAAGGGTATTGTTCTGATATGCCTAACAGTGTGTCTGCAATTGACGGAACTTCACATGAGATACAAATTCAATTCAATGAACCCCAACAGCAATTTGACAGTGGCCACAGAAAATACCATTGCATCCATACCCAGGTAAAAAAAATATAATACTGAAAACGAGTTAGGAGCCAACCTTTTAATTTGAAAGGGGGACTATGGTTTCAACTCTGCAGTAAAAACAAATGCTATTTTTATGGGTGAAAATCTTGCATCAGAATAATTTTTAGGAACAAACCATAGCATAACACCCCACCCCCCCCCCCCCCTCCCAACCCCTTTTCAAGTTAAATGGTCGGTTCCTAAGG
The DNA here is from genome assembly GCA_963680875.1 of Bathymodiolus brooksi. Classification (NCBI taxonomy): domain Eukaryota; kingdom Metazoa; phylum Mollusca; class Bivalvia; order Mytilida; family Modiolidae; genus Bathymodiolus; species Bathymodiolus brooksi. Next base: position 25,653,239 of record OY804588.1, read on the forward strand.
CATATTAGAAAGTATTCGAAATCACATTTGTAGCGATCAGAACGGAATTATATCATATATTTTCGTTCGCAGTTCAAGGTATCATAATTTCGTTTTCTAAATCCAATGATAATTTATTTGATGCAACAAATAAAATATAGATTATCTAAAGTGGTAGTAAAACTTGTCTTAATAAGCTTGAAATTTAACAAAATCATATATTATTTATATATTTATTATATCTTTGCAACATAAAACTTGATTCATAATATATTTTACAGGTTATCATCGACAACGAGGAAAACATAGTTCGTGTTCAATCTGGATTTCTTGGTCACGAAAACGACGCAAACATAGGGTCCATTGAACCAGACGCACATCTGAAATTTCCTGCTAACTGTTACATTCTTGAAGACTGTATTTATTCAAATGGTAACCCTGTTATAACCCCGTATAAAGTAACTGACATAATTCGCCAACCGTGAGCTGTAAGACATGCGAGGAGGAAGTTCAACAGGTTACATCACAGATGAAGAGTATTTGTTGGAATTTAAAACATTTAGGATTAATGGATCTTTATATAGACATCCGAGGTGGAATTAAGTAGTAGTCTAGCAAAACTGCGCGCTGACTACTAAATATACCTGTAATCTATGTAAATAACGATGAGATCACATCATTTGTTCGCTTTCTAGAAAAGGGAAATGTCACCCCATGTCCAGCAGAGAAACACATATGTATTCTAAATTTGTTTTACAATCTTTATTCGTTAACCTCAATGAACATAGGAAATGAACCCTTGAGTCAACAATGTACCTATCTAGAAGTTCAAAAGTAATCTGATCCCAGTTTCATACGATATTTAGAACTTATTCAAATGAATTGCAGCTTAAAATCCTATAATGTTGTGGTAAAATGGCATATAAGAATTAATAACTAACTGCTTAGAGAAAAAACGAGTATGAAAACCAAAAAGTCAATAGAAAGACAACACAAACAGGTCAAGCAGCGCAACACCCACTAAGCAAAAACAAATAAAACAAAATACAAAACAAGACTGAAAAAAAAAATGGACAAAAACTCAAGCAAGCACAGCAAATCCCAAACACAAAAGCAAGAGTTTCGATTCAGTCGGAAGAACGTTGGAAGACGACTCGGAAGAGCAAGCAGTTCATATCATTCCTCATTAATTTTACTTTACATAGTCATTGCATTCAAGTTGGCCGAAGCAAGAAGAGTTTGAAGATACCATAGGGGTAATCAGAATCCATATATCGAAGAAGAACAGACAACACAATAGCCAAAAGTATAAACGACGATCTACAAAACTTACATATAAAACTAAAGATCGAGTAGCACGAATCCCATTAAAAATGGAGGGTGAACTCATGTACCAGGAAAGGTAAGCAGTTCCTAGTGACACCGTCGTGCTAATCTAGTTACAAACCCAAGTCTACCGAAACAAGTGTTACCTTTTCATAATTTCATCAAATGTTTTTGGTTTATACCCATAAATAACACAGACGCTGACCTAACTGCATCGTATGTCTCACTAATTTTTATCTTAATTGTAGAGTCGCCTTAACTGTGCATGCCACAGAAATAACATACATGTATCAACTAAATGTGTTGAATTTCAGTTGTTTTTATTCGCTTACAGAGTGTATTTATGTTTTGTTCGAGTCCAGAAAAAAATGACACACATTTGTATTTGAATTGGTCGTTACATACAACGATTGAATTTAAGCAAGACAAGGTACAAAAAATAGCAAATTTGCAAACAGTAACGAAATATAAGTATATTCTGTGGATAGTCACGCAATAAACGGTAAAGTAACGAAATATAACTATATTTGGTGGATTTTCGCGCAATACACGGTAAAGTAACGAAATATAATTATATTCTGTGGATATTCATGCAATAAACGGTAAAGTAACGAAATATAACTATATTTGGTGGATTTTCACGCAATACACGGTAGAGTAACGAAATATAATTATATTCTGTGGATATTCACGCAATAAACGATCCTATTGTTTGTTTCGTATGCTTACGTTGAGCTACGTTCGTAATCTTTCGTTCTTCGGTTATCAAGAAATCTCCAATATACCATAAAGAACTTGAAATAAAGGAAACAACAGAAACAGCTTTCTCTTCGTCATTTCTTGACAATCAAATATGACACTAATGGCCAACTTTCTACCAGGCTTTATGACAAAAAGAAACGACTTCAATATAGCCAATATAAATTTGGGGTATGGAGTTTATTTTTCACAACTCATTCGATCGATCTTGTCGTTTGAATTTAGCCCTTTCACAACGCTACAGTATTCCAAATTCCAGAGAAAGGGTGATGTCAGGACCAAGACCAAGTCCAAAAAATATATAGATAAAGAAGCAGTCCCTATAGAGGCTCTATGCAAGAAGAAATATATTCACAAGTCATTATTCTAAAAACAATTGTAAAACTAAGTCAGCTTCGAGACATCTCTATTGAGAAACTAGAAAAAACTAGGTTTACAAATCCCAGCTACAGAAGTGAAAATTTACAGAGAAACTTAGAAAAGACGTATGTACCATTAAATTCATTAAGATGGACACTAAGGGAAAAGTCACCACTTACTTAGTTATAGACTCTGAAACTGATACAGAGTCCGTATGTAAGTTTGCATGTGAACTTGGCAATGCAGACACAATTATAGATACTGTTTTCTGTAAAGAATTACTTTATGCCTTTGAGGATGAAGTGTGCAAAAGGACAACCAACGATCTACACAACATACATATAAAACTAAAGATCGTGTAACACGAACTCCATGCACTAAAAACCGGGGGTGAACTCAGGTGCTCCGGAAAGGTAGGCAGTTCCTGCCCCACCCCCATCACATGAAGTAATGCTTCAGGCGTTTTTCCTGTCCAGCTGATGTCGATGTGGGTGATGATATGCCAGTTATGTCGATGGTTGACAAAACTTACATGTATATTCGATCTTTAGAGCGAGAAACTCAACAGGTTCTCCCGACTGTTATGGAACACAGGAAAAGCCCATGCCAGTTTCAAAGTTGACATGTGGGAAGAATGACAGTGCAAATCCAGCAGATATGCTTTGGGTTATGAATCGCTATTTCAGCTCTATTTGGAACAAAAGTTCCCTTGGTTTGATGGTGTGGTTTCAATTTTAGTAGGCCCTCCTGCAAAGCTAAAAACAATTTATTATTACCCAGTTATTAATACTCACATTACTGACAATAAAGCTGTCCACGAATGCCCTCGCTAAGCGGCAGATGGCACAAAAGATGTAGGACAGATACAGGGTCGTCTTAACAACATAATAGGCCCCGGGAAAAGCAGTGCACTGGGGACCCCTACCTACACAACCACTGCCACAGGAATAAAACTGTAATTGTCGATCATATTAAATACATTGTATATTCTTATTGTATTGGTACTTCCAACAAAGTCAATGTTTAAACATTAAATATCATCCCATGTACAACATACATAGATTAGCATGGGCCCCTATGCTCGTGGGAACCCCGAGCAACTGCCCACAGTGCCCTTGTGCTAAGGCGGCACTGTTACCAGTGACCAAAGACCTGGAATATACTATTCAGGTATACACACACTATAATGTATTACATAGCTATTGCTATTTTGTCGAAGTCAACGTTTTGCCATATATTAAAAACCTGTAATCAATTTTATTCCAAGAGTCATGCAAATCAACTCGTGCTAAGTACATTCATCTGTACAAATCAAATGTACATGTGGACTTAAACATTAGAAAAGTTTCATTTGAATCGGTTATAAAATGTCTTTCTTAGAAAAATCATAACTAAATCTGACGTAAGTTATGATATTATTAGGTTAAATATATGATGCCTGATCTGGGGGCAAAGGGCTCCAAAGGAAAGGGAGTGGACTAGAATTTTTCTAAAATCACCAATAACAGTCATTGGGAAATATTTGTATCATTGCTGGTGATGGATGGAGTGAACTTTCTCGTTATTATTGTTGAATTTTCTGTCATCAGCCTTATCAAAGCGGATATTTTCACCTTATTCCATCGCGAAGCTTTCCATGAGAAAGCAGTCTCCACTTTAAAGCTGTCGTCTTCTACAGGTATGTCGAAACTAATGTACCAAAACATTTTTCTGTTGAATCGTCTTCTACATTTTTTTCATTGTTATAATTTACCATTTAATTCAGCTTAATGTTACAGAACAACTTAAAATATTCCTTTAATGGATTTTCAGATAATTGTCAAGTCTATGCAAAAGTTTATCACAAAATCAGGACATACAATCTAAGAAAAAGTATATCATGACAAATTACATGTACTTTAAAATGATGCAAAGTTCTTGCTATCTGAATGGTCAGGGATCGGAAAAGCAAGTTAGTACACATATCGTCAGCTTTTGTAAATGGAGTACACAAAATAAAAATAAACAGAAGCCATACATGGCATGGGTTTTTACTAAAGTGACACATTCTCGCGTAACACTTGAGGAATTTTATTCGTCTTTAAAGTAACATTTATGCTTGTTTTTTTTTGGGGGGGGGGGGGGGTTAAATATTGCATTGATGTTTCGAAAAATAATTTTATGGAATAACTGTGTCACAACTGAACACGGATATGTTCCTATCATGATTTTCTTGATAGATATTTACAACGAACAAGGAAGCTACTGAACAAAGGGTGTCTAATGGTTAAGTTGCAGTTGTCACATTTACGGTCGCCATCATGATTTAGTTAACCATTTCGGAATATCTGTGTGGATATGTTCCGTTTGTCGTAATCATAATCCGATCCTTTCCTCATTTATGATTTATCACCGGATTTGGAACAAGAGTAACACGACGGGTACAACTAGTGGAGTAGGAGCATCCAAATTCGACCCCCGAATCTTTAGTTTTGCTGCATAGTGTTTTATAGATTATTATTTGCTCTTTTGTGCTAATCCTTTTGGCCATTGTATTTTCTGTCCTTTTCCGATTTATGGATGTTTACATCTTTGGTATAATCAAACTTTTCTTATTAAAAAGATACTTGAAAGGTTCTAAAGGCAACATTAACAATCAACAAACCTATGTTAATTTATTAGATACTAGTATAAAGATATACTAAATGTTTTCCATGCCAAAATAATATATAGGTAACATACCTAAATTGCTTTTTTATTCCCTCAGGGAATATGAACCTGTATCCCCTGAGAAACTCGAATAACAATTATATTCTACTAGAGTGTTCCGATTAAACTACAGACAATGGACAACAGTATTCACATACTTCCAATTTTCCCTATATATTTCATATAAAACTACAGTTTTTGTCAAAATATTATCTTGAAGACAATTCATGTCGGATTTTGATTATTATTTTATCAACAAAAGCAGAAAGATATGTAGCTGTAGTGGTAATTTTGAAATACCTTTTTGAAGCATGTTTTTCAAATCGCGATCATTTAAACACAGACTTAAATAATTTGTCTGCAAAAGTACTATCAAAGCATTGTATTTCTAAAGAATTTTATTCAGTTGTGTGTTTAGCTTGTATATTCTCAAAATAGAAAATTATTTTGAAATTTTAGAGTAAAACTACATTAAATTATGTTTTTATTGATATAACAATTATCGAAATCGGATGTGAATTGACTTCAGTATAAGCTTTTGAAAAATTGTTGTTTTATATGAAATATATAGGGAATATTGGAAGCGTCCGAATACTTTTGTCCATTGTCTGTGTAGCTGTAATACTGCTTCAACAATGTTTCAAATTGATTAACCTGATGTCAAATCAAGTCCGATCTTCATCATTTTTGCGTCACAAAAGCAAAATTAATTTGGCTTTATTCTATAATAACAATATAATTTCACAAGATAGGCATTGTTTAAGGGAATACACTGGTTAAACACAAAATTTAATTAATTTCGTCTGAGCACAAAACAACCATATTACTATTTACGTCTGTGTTCACATCATGGCGAATTGAAAAAAACTATTTAAAGATTACTACTACAAACTACATACGAATGCGTTTCTACTTTTGTTGATAAAAAAAAACAATTTTAAAACTCTATCTAAAACAAAATATGTAAATATAATTAATTATATGACGAATTGAAAAACATTTTTTCTAAAAACTATTTAAAAATTACTAATATAAACTACATACGTTTCTGCTTTTGTTGATAAAAAACAACAATTTTAAAACTCTATTAAAAACAAATGTAAATATAATTAATTAAGTATTCCTACCTTATGATATCTTTTCAATACACTGGTGTACTGTTGTTTACTTTTTTCAGAGACACAACAACTTCCAAAAATATGGAAGTTTCCTGTATGCATCTTTTTGTGTATTGAAAATGTAAGTTGTGTCAATTACGAGTCATTGACTGTTGTATTGTAAGGAAACAAAACATTCGATGATGGAATGCTCTTTAGAAAATGTTATGAATATTTTTTTTCATTTAAATGATTACCTATATGCCAGGGGAAGTCCTCCACAATTTCGGTTATCGTGTTACCGTGTTAGAAAAGTGAAAATACAAAATACACAATTGTTAATGTTTTTGTTTAGTTTTTGTTTTTACTTGTTTTATTATGTTTTATTAATATTATTATTATTATTATTATTATTAATTTAATTCTTTACATACAGCCATATCATTATTATTATACATTTGCAAATAACATATGCAAATATACAATTATGACCCTCTTTTGGGTATACATTAAAATTTGTGTTCTGATTTAAATATGGAAAATGTATAAAGATAAGGATTAAGTAATCGTCGTTTAGACATGACGTCATTCATCATCTCATTTGAAATCAAATTGTGTAAGAAGATGACCGTTTAGTTAAACCGTTCTGCTGAGACGATAATAAACGATGAATTTCACAAAGTACTGCGTTGCCTACTATTATACCTATTTTGTCCCAGTATTGTTAAAAATGCTGTTATAGTGACAACCGAACCTTTTAACCGTAATGGAAGCGGGAGGTTTGGTGCCGTAAAATCTGATTCAACCCACCATTTCTTTGGAAATGCCTGTACCAAGTCAGGGCCATTGCGTTTTCCCAGTTTTCCGGTTGTTGACTAATTTTGTCTGTTTGTTGACTTATGAGTTTTGCCTTTCCCTTTGGAAGATTGCTCGGTGTTCGGTAATTTTGTTATTATCCTTGCTTAAAACAATACAACTGAGTTATGTGTTTGGTTGTTTATTGTACCAAAATTAATCAGTTTTGAAATCACTCAAATATGTATTAAGTTTCCTCAAAGGAGAATGAAAGGTGAGCGACACAGGCTCGGCCCACTGAGCCTTTAGTTTATTTAACTATTTAATTCGTATGCTGATTATATGTATGCGAACCAGGATGACACCGAGTACATTGATATCTCCCCCAAGATTTTTCACTAATTAAAAAAACACCAGTCATCTTTATATAATAACAATTAACTTATTCAACCAATGCTAACATTGTTCTTACTTTTTATAGCTATTTTCCAAAATGGTATTGGTTGAAAGAATCTTTTCGACATGTTATTTTATGAATTTTAAACACAATGATTACAAAATTAATAATTGAGATAAAAATACTCGAAATATAAAATGATAAAATAAACCTTTTAAATAAATGTCAAAAATAAAATAGTACAACAGTAACTCGGTGATAGTAACAGGGAGATATATGATACTCCTATAAACCATCACCACTGGAGAAAGAAATAATACAAAAAAGATATTTTTTTACAGTTTACAACGAAACAATTTCTACCTTCGATTTCGTATAAAAGATATTTCAACTTTTGATTTGACCATGATCGTATCAATTTGAAATTGATAATGTCATTCCGACAAGTTTTTATATATTAAGAGAGTATTACATGACATTTTGGAATTGTAGTAGATAAATTTATTGATGATAATTGCTGCATCAAGGATTTAGGTCCTTCAGCTGATTCAAATAGTTCCAATGAGGCAAAAATGATAGATTCTATAGCTAAAGCAACTTTGATGATGGCATCAGAGATGGAGTTAGAGAACCATGAGAGGATGGAAGTGACAGGAGGTGCTCATTTGAATCCTGAGGTTAACTCTAAATCTAGTCCAGAGATGACTTCTGAGGTGGTACCTGAGGCAGATAATACTGATTAATCTGATGAGTGCTTCATCGTGATTGACCGGGTTAGATCGGCGACCATAAAGGTACCCATTCGAGTAAATGAGCAGTCAGTGAGTGATGTTCTGGATACCGGTGCCGAAGTTACTTCCCTTAACAGTAATATGTACTACAGCATTCCACAACAACATAGACCATCACACCAAATTATTTAATGTTGGGTCGAGAGATTAATTTACCTCTACAGATTTTGTGCCCTTTACCAGCACAGGAAAACAGCAAACCTGTAAATGAATATGCCTACAATCTTCAACAAAGATTAGAAGAGGTTTACCATACAGCCAGACAGCACTTGATGGTTTCTGCAGAAAGACAGAAAAAAGACTATGACACTAGACTGACAAAACATACTTACAAGACTGGGGATTCAGTTTACAAGTTTGATAAAACATTTCACCAGAAATGCAAGTCTCCCTGGACTGGGCTCCACCTCATCATTAAAGTTTTAAGGACAGTAACATTTGAAATTCGACATAGGTCGAGGACAGAAATTATCCACTATGACCGGCTTAAACCATATATAGGTCAAGTACCAGATTGGGTTGCTAAGAGCCACCAGTAACATAAAATATGGAAGATGTTGCATTTCACAACAAAATATGTATGTCATCAATCATTTGTATTTCCAGTTCATGATGTTGTTCCAGTGTTCCAGATGTCCTTTCAAAAGCTCCAGAAGCAATGTTGTGGCCCACTTCATCATTAAACATGCACCTACAGATCAAGTGCCATACAGATGCAATAACTGTAACTATAAATCAGTGTCCTTAGATAAATGGAAAAGAAACAATCGAAAAGGGGACCTTACAAAGCATGTTTGCATTACGAGTACTACTCCTTATATCATTAGCGAGTCAGACATTATTGACATAACCACATCAACACAAAACAAGTTAATTATATATACCTCTAATAACAGTGATGATATGACAATGGAAGATACCACTACAAGAGAGGATGAGGTGATAGCAGAAGAAGTTATTGTGATGGTAGATCCAAAAGATGAAACAATTATGGAACTTGAATCGGAAATTGAATTTATTAAGGAAAAACACATTAAGGAAATAGAAGATATCAAACAAGCTCACAAGTTCGAGTGTTTACGCTTTGGCGACTTCATAGAGCGCCTTGAGAAGAAAAATAAAGACTTACAAAAAGACGTTGACAAACTTACGAGCATACTGAAGAAGGAGAAGAAAGAAGAAAAATTAAAATTTGTTGCGACTAAAGCTTAAATCAGCGTTAAAAATTGAACAAATATCAGTGGTTTTGTAAATGAGATTTATCTTAAATAGAAAATCTGAATTTATTATTTATTGATTTATTATTAATGATACAATTGTATATCCCTTGGGAGGGGGAGGGGGGCTATGATGAAAATTTGAAATAAAAACACAGGACCGGACTAAGCAAAAATAATAATCCAGGATTAGTTTGTTATTAAAAAAAATCCAGGACCCCTGTGTCCATGATTTTTTTTTTTAAAGTTAGTAATATGAAATATTGACATCCACACTTTCCTTTTGGACAGCACATTTCTGTGTCCACATTTGTTTAATTAATAAAATATTTATTCACAAAGTATATGTTTTGAGATGACCCCTTATTGTTTAACTTACCTGTCAGCGTAATCGTATGACCAATGTGCAGGTATCAATCGATTTCCATAAATCTCTAATGAGAGTAGAATTATTAACAAAAATATATTCTATTTTCGGTTTCTAACGAAACAATTTCTATTTCAGCTTTCTTTCAAAAAATATGTCAACTTTTGATTAGATCATGATCATATAAATTTGAAATTGATGATGTCATTCTGACAAGTTTTTATATATAATCGATTATTACAGAACATATTCTATTTTCGGTTCTTTACTAGACAAGATATACTTTCGATCCTTATACAGAAAACATTCAACTTTTGATTTGTTTCTGATCCATCATATTGATGAGGAGTTTCAATTTGATAATGTATTATTATTTGTTTTCTTTTTAAATTAATTTAATACCATTATTACATTACATATTCTATTTTCAGTTTCATAAAAAGTATTTTAAAGTAACAATATTTACATAAACACATAAATGTAGATACACCTATGTTTACATCACTATGTTACTTTTGTTCCATACAATATTAAATTTACATACAAGTAATGGAAGTTCAGCTTCAAATTTATTCCACGCTAAAAAATACTAGATCTTTCTCGTAGGTGTACTTTGTCTATTTCATCCGGGAACTTTACATAATCGAACTGTGCTACCACTTATTCCAGGAAAAATTAGTACGTAAAATACAAAATGAATCCCCACACTGCTAGATAAAAACAACATAAACCCTAGTAGATACTGCAAAATACTGAATGTCAGCAGAAATCTACAGATTTGAGGATCATTTCAAACACATATTTGAAAACCTTATGGTCTTAAATAAAAAAAATTGCTTCCATTGGAAAGTAACCACCTGAATTTGTATTAAATCAAAAGTGAAAATGGGATTGTTGAAGGTTGACAACTACTTTCATTCTCGGAGGTAAGCTTCCAATTAGGTACCGGCTATCCATGAGAAATGAGTGTCACTTGTAATAGATTTCAGCACTTTATCCGTTTTTGATATTTTGTAAGAAAATAATGAAAAAAATAACAGAAACAGGTAAAAATGTGAAATCTCCATAAACAATAAGAAGTGTTTGAAGATTCCAAAGGGTAATCAGAATCCGTAAATCGAAGAAGAACAAACAACACAATGGTGAAAAGAAAAGAAAACAAAAGGACAAACAGCGATCTACAAAACATACACATAAAACTAAAGATCGAGTAACACGAACCTCACTAAATAACGGGGGTGAACTCAGGTGCTCCTGTTCTACTAGTCAGTGGCACCCGTCGTGTTAATCTAGTTACAAACCCCGTGACAAGTCATGAATGAGGAAAGGACCGGGAAGTGTTTACTACAAATGGAATAACTTCCTTGGTATATCGCTGCGACATAGCCATTTCCAGCAATTTACTTCATGTACATGTACATACATGTAGTTATTTTCAAGATCGACTTCCAAAGGGATCGATGAGTCTTCGGATACTTGATTAGATAGATACAGTACCAACTTTGCATTATTTCACAATAGCAGGATGCAGTACCACGTACGTATATCTTACACTGTCCGTAGGTGCGTACGGCATTCAGCCTCATCATCACTGAAACTCTCTTCCTTACCAGCAAAGTAATTGACGCGGGTATTGTAATCTTCGTCTATGTAGAACACATATCGAGGGGTTAGAGCCAAAAAGTCGTATCTGAAAATTTTGCTAATTTCATTTTTTTGCACTAAAATGTTGATACGTTAGCATCTAGTTATGTCTATAAATTTCAGAGCAAAAGGATAATGCATTAATTTTAAATTGATAAGAACCCAAAAGTATTGTCATATTATATACATCTTGAAACGCCAAAATTAAACAACAGTAATATTGGATAATCTATAATTGCATGCCAGGTATATTTTTTTAATTAAAAGATACATTGCTGTTAAAATTTATGTGAAGATAATATACTTTGCATTGATGATATCATATCTTTTTATTTAGAAAATAGTGCCAAAACAGCTTATTTTAAGATAAGTCATTTTGGCACTACAGAAAAAATTATTTAATTATCCAGTAAGCTTAGCAATCTTATCTCAACATCAGATTGCGCGTTGCAGATGCTATTTATAAACAGTATCCTCTAGAGACAGGAGAGAGTACATAAAGTTGATGCATTCTAGAGCTGGTGTTACATTTACAAAAAGTGTATTAACAGGAATAAATGTAATATCTGCAAAGAAAACTTGAGACAACAATGGATTAAAAGGTAAGAACCCCAATGTACATAACATCTCTGTGTCAGGTACTACATTAGACCAAGTCCAAAAACTGTTAGATAAGTCTGATTCACAAGTTGATAGTGAAAATGTCGATAGTGTAGTATTGAGTCTTGGTACAAATGATGTAACACAGTATAGAAATGATACTGAGCAAATTATTGTTAATGTAACCACATGTGTTGAGAATGTGAAACATAAATATCCAAATGCTAGCATAGGTGTATGTAGCATACTACCAAGAAGAGGGAAAGGTACACACATCCAAGCATTAAACTCTGTAGCATCGTCTGTTAACACCTTCATAAAAAAATTGTGTTTGAAAAACAATAAGATGAGGTTTATTGACTTGTGGTCAGAGTTCACTCCAAACAATGTACCAAACAGAGCACTCTACAAATTAAATGACCCAAGTGGTGTCCATATTAGTGAAGCAGGAGCTAGTGTTATAAGTGACATAATACTGGATTATGTAAAATCACCAGTAGAAGGCGAATACACGACTCCAAATACTAAAACACGTATCAGAAGTTCAACATCAACCCCAGGTTCAACAGATAAACAACAATCACAAATTCCCAAACCAATTTGAAGCTATAGTAACAATTGAACAAAATATATTCATGGTAATATTTGATCATTGACATTCCTAGTAATTATAATTATTATTTTCGCATGTTTCAAAATATATATCATGTACTTTGTTTACACGTGACAAACAACCTAATTCATAACCTATCAATGACACAATTACCGGTATCTATCTTTAGTGCCACTAAGCGAGGCGTCCCAAATCTTGATCTCTTCAATATAAATTTGTTTCAAGTGTTTTATTTTATAGCAATTATGTTATTCGTGCTTAATACAATACCGATTGATGTGTCTGTAATTTACTTTAACAATATAAAGAGTGTGATTTATTGTATAATTATTGTTGTCATACTTGTTGTAAATATACCTATGTTTAATTGTAGTCACCTGTGTGAGGTGAGTTCCAAATTGCGACATTTCACTGTCAATTTGTAAATATGTCTCTTTGTATTGTTACATTAAATGTTAATGGTATAGCAGACGACAAAAAACGGAATGCGGTGTTTTGTTTGTGTTGAAAAAAGAAAATCGATATCGCCTGTTTACAGGAAACACACTGTTCGATTGATACTGAATTAAAATGGAAAAGTGAATGGGGGGCTAAAAGTATGTGGAATCATGGCTCAAGTAATGCACGAGGTGTTGCTATCCTCTTTTCAAAAACAATTGATTACGAAGTTACAGAAACGGGGCGAGATAATACTGGTAGGAAAATCTCCTGTGTGGTAAAGATATCAAATACTTATAACGTAAATATATATAATGTTTATGTTCCTAATTTGGGTAATGATAAGAAAATATTTATTAATCAATCAATTTCGATGAATCCGCGGACAAAAATATAGTTCTGGGAGATTTTAACTGTACACTCTTGAAAAGTCTAGATAGGAAGCCAATACCAAACCGCGATGACATAGGTTCAACGAATTGAAAAAAATATATAGAAAGAAATGATTTGATCGACGTTTGGAGAGCACGCAATCTAAACAGTAAATGTTTTACATTCGGCCGGGTCAATTCACACTCGCGTATAGATTTCATTTTCATCAGCAGTGAACTTAATTTTGCATCACAAAAGATTAAAATTATTCACTTTCCATTTAGTGATCATGATGGTGTTATCATGACATTGAAAGTAAGTGAACCAGAACGAGGTCCGGGGTTATGGAAGATGAATAATACCGTTATTCAAACAGATTTATTTAAGCACATATTTGAAAGTTTTTGGAATAAATGGAAACTTCAGAAAAATAACTTCAAAAATAAATTGGAATGGTGGGAGCAAACTAAGATTAAAATAAAAAGCTTAACTATAGGCATATCAAAACAATTAAACATAACTGAAACGAAACTCAAGATCTGGGAAACTACTTTAGAGAAACTTGTTGAAAGCAACTCGGACAATAAAAATGAAATATCTGAGTTAAGGGGCAACATTAAAGGGTACTATGAAAAAAAAGCAGAAGCCTCTAGAATTCGATCAAAAGTAAATTGGTATGAAAAGGGGGAAAAAACTAAAAAGTATTTCTTTAACCTAGAGAAAAAGAAGGGTAAAGAAAAACTATGGAATAGAGTTAAAACTAACGATGGCAAATATAAAGAGGATATTGTGTCTATTTTAGAGGAACAAGTAATTTTTTTTCGAAAAACTCTTTACCTCAGAAGGATGGGACAGTGATTCGGCCGCATATTTATTAAATAATTTGGAAAAAAAATTAAGTCAAGAGGATAAAGAGATTTGTGATGAATGAATAACTTTGGATGAAATTTCAAAGGCATTAAAATTACAAAAACCCGATAAATCACCAGGGGAGGATGGGATTGTTAGTGAATTTTATAGACATTATTGGTATCTTATTGGAGAAGATTTTGAGTCTGTGGTGAGGGAGATTTTTGATCAAAAACTACTTAGTGAATCTCAGAATAGGGGAATAATTACACTTATGTTCAAATCGGGGGAAAGGGAGGATATAAAAAACTGGAGGCCTATTACTCTTCTAAACGTGGATTATAAAATTGTGTCAAAATATTAGCCGAGAGACTAAAACGTGTATTACCAAATATAATTAATACCGACCAAAGGGGGTTCGTAAAGGGTAGGAATATTTTTCAGGGGAATAGATTATTACAGGATATCATAGACTATACAGAAATGGAAGATGAAGAGGGGGCAATTATATTCCTAGATCAAATAAAGGTAATAACAAAATTACCGAACTCCGAACAATCTTACAAAGGGAAAGTCAAAACTCATAATTATATAAACAGACAAAATCAGTCAACAACCGGAAAACTGTGAAAACCGTAATGACCCTGACTTGGTACAGAAAGCGTTCGATAGAGTTGAGTGGGGGTGGATATATTTGTGTTTTGAAAAATTTGGCTTTAGTGACTGTTTCAGGGGCTGGGTAAAAATGCTTTTCAAAAATGCAAAAACAAGTATTCAGACGAACGGATTTGTATCCCGCTTCGTCAACATTTCACGTTCAATCCGTCAAGGATGCCCAATCGCTCTGATGCTATACATTTTGCAGGCGGAGCCATTGGCGACATCCATTAGACGCAATCCCAAGATAGTAGGCATATCTTTACCAAATAGAAATGGACCGGATATAGAGACAAAGGTAAACATGTTTGCTGATGACACCCAATTGATTAATAAAACTGAAGAATCCAGCGAGGAAACATTTAAAACACCTGAAATATATGAAAAAGCTTCTGGGGCAAAAATGAATTTGGAAAAAACAGTGGGGATGTATCTAGGGAAATGGCGTAATAAAAACCCGAGATTTAAAAATATTAAGTGGTCAACAAAACCGGTAAAAGCTTTCGGGGTATTTCATGGATATGCAATTGACTTAGAAATGATTTGGTTAGAAAAAATAAATAAGATAAAAAGTTGTATGGAGGTTTGGAAATCAAGAGATCTTACGTATTTTGGAAAAAAATTAATTATCAAATCATTTGTCTTATCGGTAATAGGCTATGAAATAGAAATGAGGGGTATTCCAGTAAAATTTGAAAAGGAAATAAATTCCATCATATGGGATTTTATATGGGATGGTAAAACAAACCAAATATCTAGAAACGTATGCAGTTTACCACAGAATAAAGGGGGGATGGGAATGGTGAACTTGAATCACTTTATTAAGGCAAAGCAAGTTAAATGTATGCATAATATAATATACTCAGAATTAGATAAATGGAATGTTATTGGTAAATATTGGCTGACATCAATGGATTCAAAATTTGAGACCGATTTTTTTCTCTGTAAATGTTCAGATATCAAAGATATTGGATTAAGGAAGATTTCAAAATATTATCTGAATCTCTTAAATTGCTGGTCTGAATTTCTGAGTTTAAATAAAATTAATACAAAAGAAAATATATTAGAGCAACATATATTTGGCAATTCGAAAATAAGATATAAACGAAAAGCTCTATTTTTGTCCAATTTCTCCAAAAGTGGGTTTAAAACGGTGAAAGATATCTGGGATCAAAATAGTAAAATATTTGTAAATTCCACTGAAATATTCAATAGACTGCGTGATAAAAGAAACTGGATTGCCGAATACAGCGTATAAAAGCATCATTTTCCCATGAACTACTTCTCATGCTCAAATCAGACAACATTAATCAAGAAAATACTAAAAGCTATCCATTTACAGTGAAAAATACATGCGAATTTATAAAAAAATGATAATATTCTAGAAAATAAAAAAATCCTCCTCAAAGATATACAGTACTTTTTTGCAATAGAAAATATTCCAATATGTCAACAAAAATGGGAAATTTATTTCGGAGTAGAATTACCATGGGAAGAAATATGGGGTAGACGTTTTAAAAATCTCGCAAATAGAAAATCCAAACAAATACAATGGAAAGTGATACATAGAATAATATATACAGAAGAAAGGTTACAAAGATGAATAAATCTCCAAATGGTAGTTGTCATTTCTGTAAAGACCCCGAAAATTTAATGCATCTTTTCGTTAACTGTAAATTGGTGGATAGTGTGTGGACAGAAATTTTCCAAAAAATCAATGAATTTTATGAACAAAATGAAATTAAAACTATATCAAAATCAGAAAATTCGATAATCTTAGGAATAAGCCACAGAGACGACCAAATTAATATAATAGTCAACACGATTTTGACAACCACAAAGTGGATGATTTGGAAAGAACGAAATGTTGCTAAATACCAAAAGAAAAAAATTACTAAATTGAAAATTATCAACTTAATTAAAAACGAAATTTCATTCATATTTTCTCTTGCCAAAAGTAAAACGGGAAATAATATCTATACAGAAATGACAAATATGTTTTGTATCTAACTGTTTTCATATGAATTAATTTATCTGCGTCACGGTGTTGTAAATGACCAGATACACACTCCTTTCTAGTACATTGTTGTATTGACACATATATTGATTATTTCTTACTTACAAAGCTGTCTGTTAATATGTAGACCCTATAGTTTATATGTTATTTATTAATCCAACTGCATTTTCCCTATAATTCCATGTGAATGAATAACACAAACTGATGATAATTGTAGGTCCCAAGAATGAAAATAGGAAAATGTATGTAAGAATAGATAGCCACGCTGCTGTCGTAAAACTACACTCAAAACAATAAGGTGTGATCGATTTATCAGGTAACTGCAGTTAGTTTTATTTAGTGATACCGTTCTCAAATCGCTATAATTAGTTTTTCTACTTGCTACAATAATATTTGTTATAAAAAATAAAGTTAAAGAAAAACAAATTAAATGTACATGTATATTTGTAATTTTCATTCTGTGAATGAAAGGGAGTGTATTTTTTTACTCAATTTGATATTTTCCCTGGTCAATGAGTTACGTAAACCACAGGGGCCCCTATGTAGCTCACCTGGGCTACATAGGGTAATTATATAGCAGGGTTTTTGAATAAAATGATCTGAAATTTAAAAAAAAAGAAGTAAGAATTAGATATTCACTTACTATACTTTGATACTATGCATCAATTTACTATGTATTCACTTAATATAATATAATATAAGTTCATAAGTTCATATGTTTATTGATTCACCAATCAAGGGTCAACATATACAATATGAGCAATATATGTATTAAGTCTTCATATATTTTCTTAGACGGATTGTACATGTTAGTGCCAAAACAGCTTATTTTAAGATAAGTCATTTTGGCACTGCAGAAAAATTATTTAATTATCCAGTAAGCTTAGCCATCTTATCTCAACATCAGATAAGCGAGTTGCAGATGTTATTTATAAACAGTATCCTCTAGAGACAGGAGAGAGTACATAAAGTTGATGCATTCTAGAGCTGGTGTTACATTTACAAAAAGTGTATTAACAGGAATAAATGTAATATCTGCAAAGAAAACTTGAGACAACAATGGATTAAAAGGTAAGAATTAGATATTCACTTACTATACTTTGATACTATGCATCAAATTACTATGTATTCACTTAATATAATATAAGTTCATAAGTTCATAAGTTTATTGATTCACCAATCAAGGGTCAACAGGGGGCATATACATATACAATATGAGCAATATATGTATTAAGTCTTCATATATTTTCTTAGACGTATTGTACATGTTTGTGCTAAAAATCGTGAATTATTATGATCTCAAATATGACGTTTGTACATACCCTTCGCTAAAATTATTGACATTTTGTTTAAAATGTATGGCCTTTTAATTGTTATTTATTTCCATATTTTCAGTAGAGGCTGGTTATGGTGAATGTAATGAAAACATCTACAGTACTAATTAATTCCAGTTTTCTATTGGTAAGTTTCAATTTTTATTTGTTCACAAGAACTCTATTTTACTAGATAGAAAAGATTATCACTTTTTAATGATCAAATTATTTGATAAGAAGATTTCCTCCTAAGCCCCTCATTATAATTAGATGTAAAATAAAATGTAGTTTACAACCTGAAAATGTGCATGACGAACAATGGTTGCTGTCCAATATCTGAAATGGGAGGCTATAAAACTTAGGTGTCAAAGTTTGTTGTCAGAGGAATAATTTGTAGTGAGTTTACTTGTTTGGCAATAAGATATGAGAGGTAATCCTATATTTGGCCAATTCTTTTAGCTAATCAAAATAATAAGCTTCATATTCATTTGTTTCAGGTAATAAAATGTCGGAATCCAGTTGGTCTTCAGACGAGGAATGGCCGACAATTGCAGCTATGGTACGTGATACCCAAGATAATGGTTCTAATGCAGTCGAATGGGATACAGAAGATGATTCCTCAGTAACAAACAGACAGCAAGTAGGTAGTAATGATACACAAGGTACCAATGCCACACTTACGGTTGATGAACCAGATTACAATGACACACCTATAACTGATGAACCAGGTATCAATGACACACCTACCACTGATCAACCAAGTAACAATGACACACCTACGGCTGATGAATCAGCTACCAATAATACACCTATGGTTGATGAAGCAGGTACCAATGACACACCTACGGCTGATGAACCAGGTTACAATGACACACCTATAACTGATGAACCAGGTATCAATGACACACCTACCACTGATGAACCAGGTATCAATGACACACCTACCACTGATCAACCAGGTAACAATGACACACCTACGGTTGATGAACCAGGTAGCAATGACACACGTACCACTGATGAACCAGGTACCAATGACATACCTACCTCTGATGAACCAGGTACGAATGACACACCTACCACTGATCAACCAGGTAACAATGACACACCTACGCTGATGAATTAGGTACAAATTACACACCTACCACTGATGAACCAGGTATCAATGACACACCTGTCACTTATGAACCAGGTACGAATGACACACCTACCACTGATCAACCAGGTAGCAATGACACACCTACGGTTGATGAACCAGGTAGCAATGACACACTTATGGTTGATGAACCAGGTACCAATGACACACCTACCACTGATGAACCAGGTACGAATGACACACCTACCACTGATCAAACAGGTAACAATGACAGACCTACCACTGATGAACCAGGTACGAATGACACACCTACCTCTGATCAACCAGGTAACAATGACACACCTACGGTTGATGAACCAGGTAGCAATGACACACCTACCACTGATGAACCAGGTACGAATGACACACCTACCACTGATCAACCAGGTAACAATGACACACCTACGTTGATGAATTAGGTACAAATTACACACCTACCACTGATGAACCAGGTATCAATGACACACCTATCACTTATGAACCAGGTACCAATGACACACCTACCACTGATGAACCAGGTACGAATGACACACCTACCACTGATCAGCCAGGTAACAATGACACACCTACGGTTGATGAACCAGGTACCAATGACACACCTATGGTTGATGAACCAGATACCAATGACACACCTACCACTGATGAACCAGGTATCAATGCCACACCTACAAATGATGAACCAGGTAACAATGACACACCTACGGTTGATGAATCAGCTACCAATGAAACACCTATGGTTGATGAAGCAGGTACCAATGACACACCTACGGCTGATGAACTAGCTGCCAATGACACACATATGGCTGATAAACCGATTACCAATGACACACCTATGGCTGATATGATAGAAATCCCGGGTAATAAGAATTCACAAGACCAAATATTAATTCAGGACAAATCAGCTGTTCGTACCTATAAAGAAGATACTTCATCAACTGATTCCAATGGGTCGCCAAATGCCTTTAAGGTTACTCCAAGACAGAAAAAGAAGAAAAAATACAGAAAGAAACAGAATAAAACAACACCTGACACAACAAGACAGCTCAAACGTCACTCTGCTATTGAGTCTGACTTCAGTAGTAGTGATAATAATATAACATTAAAAGAGTTAAAAAATGATATAAAACGACAAAAGGATGAGAGTTATAGCGAAATAGAGTCTGTTTATGACAGCGAGGACTCGTACAAACCTTGCAGAGATTATTATCATTTTAGTGACTCGAACCTGTCATTCCAATTGTCTGCCAATTCAATTAAAACCGAATTTTATAAGAAACCAGCCACATCAAAGTCGAAAAAGAGAAAGAGGAAAAGTGATAGTAAAAAACATAAGCTTAATAGTGATAATTCACTGCCTAAAAATGATAACTCAAGGATGAACCAAGTAGAGATTCAAAATGACAATTTAGGGCCAACGATTGATCAGACTGAGGACATGCACATGGAAAAGGCAAAAGAGATCTGTGTTCACGAGGCCACTTTCAACAATTATGTCACCACATACCATGAAAAGAGACCTAATGATCTTCTCTTCATGAACGGATTAGTTAGAAAACGTGTTCCTGCAGATGGGAACTGTTTCTTCCAGTCAGCATTACCACACATGCATTCCCTGCTCACGGTTCAAGAATTACGAAGATCATTATGTGATCACATAGTTGAAAAAGCAGAACATTATGTTGGTTTTTGCAGCACAAGAATTGTCAGAGTCGTTCGAAGAGGACATTACTTGGATTGATTTCAGAAAAGAAATGGAGGCGTTATCAGCAGATGGCAGTTGGACGAGCAGAGCTGCTGATCTTTTACCACTAGCTCTTGCCAACTGGAGTGGTCGATTGGTGAAGATATTTTCAAGTCTGTCGAATCAACCAATAATTGATGTACACCCAACGCTCAAACACAACACATGTACTGATCCAATAACTCTAGCGTATATAGCATCAGATAACACTACCATACCGGAACACTATGATATGTGCTCTAAATCGGGTACAGTGAACAAACAATCTTCTTCTCAAAATTTAAATGAGAACATTGTATGTGGAGATAAAGCAGAATAGACACCTAGTACTCCTGTCAGAGAAAAGAAAAAGAGAGGAAAACCAAAGGGCACACCCCCTAGGAAGGCCCCGAATTTCATAACACCTCCAAAAAAGTCATTGCTTAGGAAACGCAAAGCAACACCAGAAATATGGAAAAAAAATGTCAGAAAGAAACTTCGACTCACAGGAAAGGAATACATATCTGCGAAGGGAAATGTTGTTCAGGAAAGATGTTTGAAGCCTGTTGACTGTTCTAAATGCACTTTCAAATGCACTATGAATATGAATGACAAAAATCGAAATGATATATTCCAAGCCTTTTGGTCTCTAGATAGCAATGACAGAAAAAAGGATTTTATTATTGCAAATACAACGGAAAAGAAAACTAGAACATACCTAAATGAAGAAAACACACCTGTAAGCAACAAACAAAATGTCCATAAGTCGTACTCATTTTGTGTGGATGGAGTCCGTTATCATGTTTGCAAAAACTATTTTTTGGCAACATTAGGAGTAAGCGAATCATTTGTCCATAATGCTTTGAGAAACCAGCAGGGAGGTGTTTATTTGGGTACAGACAAGCGTGGCAAACATGAACCACACAACAAAACAACAAAAAATGCTATGGAAGTAGTTCAGAAGCACATAGAATCCTTCCCTGTAGTAGATGGACATTATACTCGTAAGGATTTCAACAGAAAGTACCTGATTGCAGATTTGAACATAACAAGGATGCATCAACTTTATTTGGAACAGTGCAAAGGAGAAATCCCAGAAAAGGATAGTGTGAGTCAATCTGTATATCGAAAAGTGTTCAACGAAGAATACAATTTCTCCTTTCATGTTCTAAAGAAAGATCAGTGTGGTCTTTGCATTAGTTATCATCAAGCTAAAGATGAAGGAAACCTCACTCCAGCGTTAAAAGAGGAATATGAAAACCATCAAGAAAGAAAAGTCAAAGCAGGAGGGGAAAAGAAAAGAGACAAGGAGTTAGCAAAAAGTTCTAATGACATCTTCGTTGCCACATTTCACTTGCAAGCAGTATTAACGACGCCGTGTAGTTTAGTCAGCCAGCTTTACTACATGCGGAAGCCAAGGTGCTACAGTTTGTTTATTTACAACCCCGCAAGCAACAATGCCACCTGTTACATATGGTCTGAGGTAGACGCTCAGAGAGGTTCATGTGAAATTGGCACGTGTCTATGCCTTCAATTATTATCTTTACCAAACACTACAAGACATGCACTATTCTATTCCGACGCATGTTCGGGGCAAAGTCGCAATCAGTTTACTGCAACATATCTACTCCATGCTGTTACTCACCATTCTTCCATTGAAGTTATTGATCACAAATTTCTAGAGAGCGGTCACACCCAAATGGAGTGTGACAGCATGCATGCCGCAATTGAATTTGCAAAGAAAAAAACCGAAATCTTTGTTCCTCAACAGTGGGCAACTGTAATTAGAATGGCCAGGAGAAAGGATCCATATATGATTGTGCCTTTGAAGTTTGGGGGCATCTACGATTTCAAAGATTTCACAAAGAAATACATGAAATTCCGGAAAGAAGATGTTAATGGCAAAAAAGTAAATTGGTTGCAAATCAAATGGATAAGGTACACCCAAGAAAACCCGGACTGTATCATGTTTAAGTACAATTTCGAAGATGAATTCAGAGTTCTCAAAGTAGCTGGTACAGCCAAACGAGGACGCACTGCCGAACCACAAGAACTGACAAGGAAATACACATCGAGACAGAAGATATCAGCAGCCAAAATGAAAGACCTTGTCAGCTTATGCAGAAGTGGTATCATCCCATCTGAATACCACGATTATTACAAATCATTGCCCTCAAGCAGTAATGTAGATGACAAACTAGCTGACACCGATGCTGAAGAGGAACAAGCCGATTCTGATCAAGAATGAGACTAAGAAAATAACAGTGGTGACATTAAATGACTCGTTTAATTAGATTGCATGATTAGTTTAAGGGTTCTTCTACACACTGTATTAGAACTGTAGACATTTTATTCCTGCATTAGATATAGTGCATACAAATTTGACTGTTATATAATATATATTTTGTACTTTGATTTTAAAATAATTTTCTTTTGAGATGTACAGACAGTATTGAATTATTTCAATAGGATTTAGCATAATGTTATTATAATGGTATTTTGAAACCCTTATGGTATTCCTCAGTTTTCAAAGTGTTCAAACTCATGTTACTACTATCTAATTCAATTTTCAAAAGAGCTGTTGACATTTTGTTTTAAACCTTTTTATGATATAATCATTCATACAGACATACATCTAATAGTTATTGTGGTTGAAATGTAATCTTACTGTGATATATGATTACAGTATTGATGCTTTAGCTTATATAATTGATTTTAATTGCTTTTTGATTCATTGGAAATTATCCTGAAATATTTTGCCATTCTTATATTGGTTTTCAAAAAATCAATGTTTACATTAGTAGAATGTTTTAACTGATGAATACTACAATTCAGTCATTATAGAAAGATATTTCAAATTAATTTTTCATTTGCTGCCATAAGTATTTTTGTTTACTTTAATGTGGTTGATGAAAGAAACATTATTCATATTAATGTTAGGGAGCCAGAAAGGTGTATCCTAAAATGTCATACACATGCCTTGCACACACCTGTTTAATCTTTAAATAAACAAATCAGCAGACAGTCTTATCAGCGGTTAATGTAGCATGGTATTAACATCTGGAAATTATCAATGTAAATACTGCATGTCTACTTAGTGTATAGATAAAAAGTGTTATTAAATCAATATGCTGATTATTAGAAGTAAATTGCATATATAATCATAACATTTATTGTTTTATTAACTTATAAAATCATTTTGGTAACACTACATTATAAAACATAGTCATAAGATAATTTTTTGTAATTCCTTAAAAAGATGAAATATTAAGATACGACAATATGGCACTAACCCCTCGATATAATAATCTCAGTCTGAGTAGAACACAAATGAAATTTCTTCTCATTCTTAATGTCCCAATTTTTAGTTTCTTGCGTGCTGAATCGATGTCTTGTCTTCTTTAACTACCTCAGTCTGAAGCGGCCCATTTACAAGTGCCCACAATGGGATATGATATTAATAAGCTTTTGAAAAATTGATTGTTGTTTTAATTTGAAATACCGTATATATGGCATATTGGAAGCGTCCGAATACTTTTGTCCATTGTCTGACCAGAAAAACCACTTACAAACTGTGACGCTTTTCAGATAAAAATGTTCCTAATGACTTGAATGTACTGATATTACTGACCACTACCATTACTATGCGAGCGAAGCGAGCTCTTTATGGTTAAAAATATGTACCTAGGATTTTCTTCACATGGCTTCACATACTGATGGATATATTTGTTTTCTGCACATTGAAAGCACGGTCCGTGTAGCACACTTACACACTCTACTAATGAAGATCTTCTTAACATAAACCGCAAAGGCGATGCTTAATCTCGGATCCTCTCTCATACGTCCGATACCACTGAAACCCGGAACCCGTGTGTAATAAAAGTCATTTCGTTAGCTTGTTCTACTTATATTGATATTTTCAAATTGATTAAATCTCTTCTGACATACTGACAAGAATAAAAAAAATTTACGTGGAAGTTAACTTTTGAGATCTCGTAAGGAACAACGAGAGTTCGATTGAATAAGACTATATTCGACCCAATTGTAATAGTCTGGTACTCGTAACACCTCGGATTTTTTTTTGTTATCCTGATAACAAACAAAAAAATCCGAGGGGTCACAAGTACCAGACTAGCTAAAAGTCAACAATTTGCTAATGGTATATTTTCTGATGAAAATGGCCGGGTTAAAGATTTAGATGAAAAACTTGATGCAATGTTGAGGTCATGATGATGTTACACATGACTGCATCAACGATATTGTTTCTGACCTTCAAAATATTTTTATTCACACGGCCAAATCTACTTTCGGCTACACATCAAATGAACAAAGATTAACTGATAAAAATCCTTGGTTTGATAGTACTTCACAGGGGTAAAGCTGATGAACGCAACTGTAATTACGGTCATCCCAAGATGGCAGACGTGGAATCGGGTAAGAATCTTTTTTGTCGATTAAATTGTTTCTATTTTGTATTCTAAGTGGCACATGCATTAGTACGATAGTAATCTATGAACTTATCACAAGAAAATCACAAATTACGACTGTAAAATGTATATGAAAGAAAAAATCTGATGACCGTAACTGAAAACTGAGATTACGGTCATCTTTCAAAACAATTATGATCAGTAAAACGGTCATCTTAACGATTTTTTAAAATCGGATTTTCTCTTTCATGTACATTTTTCAGCCGGAATTTGTGATTCCATTGAATGCCAGCTCGATCTATTCGATAAGATTGTCAAACCTATTTTATTATGTGGCTGTGAAGTATGGGGTGTGGGAAATAACGACATTGTTGAAAGAGTTCATTTAAAGTTTTGCAAAAGTATACTACATGTAAAAAGAGTATCCTTGATTTTATGGTATACGGAGAGCTTGGCAGATTTCCTTTAGGCATATACAATTATGTTAAACTTAGAATTATTTTTTATTGGGCTATATTACTAACAGGAAAACAAGAAAAGACTGCTGAAATTTTGTACATTTTTTCAATCCTGAACAATAGAACTAACATACCTTGGTTAAAAAGTGTAAAATCTATATTAGACGAATGTGGTTTGTCATATGTTTGGAATAATCAATATTTTGTAAGTGGTACTTGGTTGGTTATATGATACTGTAAAGCAAATTCTAAAAGCACTAAATTATCGCATGTTTAAAGAAAAATTAGATATAGAAAAATATTTTCAGAAGCTAGACAATAGAAACATTATAACACTTTGTAGATTCAGAACGACGAACGATAAATTACCAATTGAAACGGGCATGTGGCAAAACATTGCAAGAGCAAATAGGAAATGTTTATTGTGTAATTATGGGGCCGTGTTCTCGAAAGTGTCTTAGCTAATCTATTGGAAAGTGTTCATGTTGAGGCAGGCAGGATAATTACAGGGTTGAGAGTAAATTCATCCAGATCTAAGTTATATAGTGAACTTGGCTGGGAACCCCTTTATGAAAGAAGAGAGAAGCAAAAGTTGATTTTACTCTATAAAGTAATAAATGGTTTAACTCCGGACTATATGTATGACATGATCCAACCATACACAGAAAATATTCACGATTATAATCTACGACAACAAATATCGGGGAACAATTTTAGACTACCCTTTTGTAATACTCTCTCATATAGCAAAAGTTTCATCCCTTGTACGTTACGACTCTGGAATGGTCTGCCTGCCTCAACAAAGTCCAGTCCTTCTCTTAATATATTTAAGACAAGACTGAACTCTGGTACAAAAGCCTCGCCTAAATATTTTCACATAGGTGACAGAAAAGAAAATATCATACACTGTCAGATGAGGAATGATGCTAGCAATCTAAATCTACATTTGCAGCAACATCACTTATCTGACAGACCATTTTGCCCACATTGCAATGATCCCTGTGAAAGCCCCTCCCATTATTTTATGCACTGCCCTTTATATAATATTCATAGGCAACAACTTGTTGATTCCTTTAATAAACTTAGCATAGAATTTACTATTCAAACCATTCTTTATGGAAGTGAAACCTCTGATTATAATCAGAATGTAAAACTTTTTCGTGCAGTACATTCCTTTATTAAGCGGAGCAAACGATTTGATAATAATATAGTAATATAAATTTAATTTTTTAAACATTTTAAACTAGAACAGTATTCTCACATATGATGGACCATGATTGCAAATATCGGTACTATTCCTCTCACATGACTAAATTAAATTAACTTATTGATATTCTATTTATAATCTATTTTGCTTTATAAATATATAAATGTATATATAATGTCATAAATCTCATATTTACACTATGATTACCTACTGCATACTAATAAAAAATTTCTGAAATGATTTAAGTATTTAAATTAAATTGAGAGGTAATAAATCTAGCAACATCGTACACTGGTAACACTTTTAGATAGCAACTAATTGTATTTAAAAAAATTTAGTAGATCTCATATCAGCCAAATTGTCGATAAAATCTAATCAATGTTAATTACTTATCAATAACTGAATATATGAGATTTCTGACTGCTATTGTATACTCGAGTTATTTCCCTTTGAGTATGAAATTCTATATTGTGCATTGTAAATATTAACTGCATGCATTATTGATTGTTGCTGTTGCCTTGTGTATGGAGAGGATTTATATAGGTTATTGCCTGCTATCCAATCCATTTCATTTATTTATGAATAAAATATGTTTAAAATGAAATAAGTCGTGTTCTCGACCATGTCCTAACTTAGGATATGTCGCAAAATTTGTCTTAACTTCAGGACATCTATGGAGGTATCTTAAGATGGTCCTAACCCCGAAATTGTAATTAATTTAATATTTTGTACTAAAAACGAACTTTAAGTTATAGAACATGATTGATATACACCTTTACACAGTTTTTAAATCGAAATAAGATAATTTGCAATGATTTTCTATTATAACTTACTTTAACGACACACGAGATATCTTCTGTTCATCTTTAATCTGTAATTCATTGAAAGTTTGAAATCAGCTCACTCGAAAGTAACCACACAAAAATATCGGTAATGACTGTATTTCATCATAAAAAAAGTTTTACACATTAGTTCCATATCGTATATGAACCTCAGAACTATGTATATAGATAATTGCAAATTAAAGAAAACAAGAAACAGGCTCATGGGATACAGCGTAAAAAATAAATGAAATTGAAAAAAAATCTTTATTTGCATCTTATAATTTATTATGAGTAATTTTATCAAGGATTTGCTATACATTAATATTGGAAATACTTATTGTGCACAATATTTCTATTATTTTACTTATTGCGTTGACACTTAGGACATACAATGTAGTTACGACATCCTAAGACAGCTTCGAGATCACTCCTAGGACATGTCCTAAGACCATCCTAAAAATCGTCCTAAGACATATCTTAGGACAAATCTTAGGATACTTTCGTGAACATGGCCCCTGGTGATATTGGAGACGAGTTTCACTATATATTTTCATGTTCAAAATTCGACGACAACCGCAATCTACTTATTAGGAAAAAAATTAGAAATAGACCAAACTCATTAACATTCAGTTCACTTATGAATAGTAATAACTTGTCTGATATGAATAATGAGTGCTTTATTAGAATAGTGAATCAAATGTTGGACTCTCCTGTGTAATATTTACCTATTTATTTATTTATGTCTTTTTCTTGTCTGCTTTGTAAATGTGTATTACAAAGCCCTTCAGTCTTACTTTTTGTTCATTTTGTTTCTGTATCAAAAACCGACATGTTGATGATTATATTACTGACTTTGTTGACAGTTTTACAAACGTACTGAATGATTTGAAAATGCCACTCAACAGAATTAGTATGGATAAATCTAAAAATAAGCTTGGTAATCTATTGTTAATTTTTTGTAAAGGAAACAGTATGTTTATAGTTAATGGCAGAGTGGGTAATGATAAAAATATTGGTAGATTTACATGTAGAAATGCTAGCGTTGTTGACTATTGTATAACTAGTCCTGAACTTCTAAAATTATTTTTTGACTTTGATATTCTAGAAAGTAGTAAATTGTTTTCAAATGTCCACGCACCACTACAAATTTGATTATCTGTTAACTTAAACAATAATGATAGCAATAGTAATACTGTTAGGAAAACTAATCACTCGAAAACTAAAATAAAATCATGGGAAAATGAGAAGGTAACAGATTTTCAAGAAAATATAGACGAAGAAAAATTATTTACTTTCGAACAGAAACTTTCACGTTGGCAAAATGAAATTGGTGTCACAGATCAAGCGATAATAGACTCATTGTTAGAGGACCTTGGCAATATCTTCACAGGTTCTGCCAAGAAAACGTTTGGAACATTTAATTGTAAAAACATTGATAGAAATATTAACAAGAATAAAAATGGTCAAAATCAAAAACCTTGGTTTGAACAAGACTGTAAATTTGTCAGACAAAAATATCGAAAATAAATGTATGTATAATATGTTGCGAGTGAGAGATAGAAACTTTATGTGGTTGAAATATGTAAAACATATATTGTGTAATTGTGGTTTTAATTATATTTGGGAGTCACAAACTTTTATTAATTAATTTGTTCATTTTGTTTTTGTATATGTAATTTGTGTATTTTACTATACCATTGTACATTGGATTATGAGAATAAAGATATATAGCATATGCCAACATTTTTTCTTACCTGTTTATGTATACTTTTCAAAATGTTGGCATATTTTGAATGAGCATTTTCAACATGTCATTTTAAGAATTTTAAAAACAATGATTCCAAAATTAATAATTAAGATAAAATATTCAAAATATAAAATAGACCTTTTAACTAAATGTCAAAAATAGAATAATTTCAAAAGTCACTCGGTGATAGTAACTAGGAAGATATTTGATCTATAAATCACCACTTCCGGGAGTAGAACTATTACAGAAAAGATATTCTATTTTCGGTTTCTGACGAAACAATTTCTATTTCCGATTTCTTACAGAACATATTTAAATTTTTGATTAAATCATGATCGCATAAATTTGAAATTGATAATGTCATTTTCACAAGTTTTAATATATAATCAATTATTCCAGTATATATGGTATTTTCGGTTCTTTACTAAACAATGTCTACTTTTGATTCCTTTACAGAAAATATTCAACTTTTTATTTGGTTCTGGTCCATCATATTGATGAAGCGTTTAAATTTGATATTGTATTACCTCCCTTTTTTTAAATACCGTTATTACAATGCATATTCTATTTTCAGCTTCTTAAAAAAACCATTTTAAAGTAACAGTATTTATATAAACACAGACATGTAGAAGGGCCAGGGTGGCTCAATGAGTGAGGTAATTGGATTACATAACAACTCATATAAGCTTATCACCAATACGGCGTTGGTTCGCGCCCGGTTTTGTAAATTACAAAACAGGGTACACTCGACTCGCAGCCGCAAGTGATAAAGTTTACCAGTTGCTTGTCCATGGTCGGTGGTTCTCTCCGGATAATCCGGCTTTTTCAACCACTAAAACTGGTCGTCATGATATAGCTGAAATATTGCTAAAAGTGGCGTTATAGACAAAAATAAAAATTTAAAATCAGAAATGTAGATCCACGTAGACCTACATCACAATATTTTGAGAATTTGACGTTATGTTCAATATAATATTAACTTACAAGTTTATTTATTTATTTATTTATTTATTTATTTATTTATTTATTTATTTATACTGTTGGCAGAGTTTTAAATTCCACATGGGTAGTAATCGTAGAATTCAGTGGCCAGCCATCCCAGTCTGGTGGCAAAGGAAAGGGTATTGTTCTGATATGCCTAACAGTGTGTCTGCGATTGACGGAACTGCACATGAGATACAAATTCAATTCAATGAACCCCAACAGCAATTCGACAGTGGCCACAGAAAATACCATTGCATCCATACCCAGGTAAACAAATATAATACTGAAAACGAGTTAGGAGCCAACCTTTTAATTTGAAAGGGGGACTATGGTTTCAACTCTGCAGTAAAAACAAATGCTATTTTTATGGGTGAAAATCTTGCATCAGAATAATTTTTAGGAACAAACCATAGCATAACACCCCCCCCCCCCCCCCCCCCCCCCCCTCCCAACCCATTTTCAAGTTAAACGGTCGGTTCCTAAGGCATATTCGAAAGTATTCGAAATCACATTTGTAGCGATCAGAACGGAATCATATCATATATTTTCGCTCGCAGTTCAAGGTATCATAATTTCGTTTTCTAAATCCAATGATAATTTATTTGATGCAACAAATAAAATATAGATTATCTAAACTGGTAGTAAAACTTGTCTTAATAAGCTTGAAATTTAACCAAATCATATATTATTTATATATTTATTATATCTTTGCAACACAAAACTTGATTAATAATATATTTTACAGGTTATCATCGACAACGAGGAAAACATAGTTCATGTTCAATCTAGATTTCTTGGTCACGAAAACGACGCAAACATAGGGTCCATTGGACCAGACGCACATCTGAAATTTCCTGCTAACTGTTACATTCTTGAAGACTGTATTTATTCAAATGGCAACCCTGTTATAACCCCGTATAAAGTAACTGACATAATTCGCCAACCGTGAGCTGTAAGACATGCGAGGCGGAAGTTCAACAGGTTACATCACAGATGAAGAGTATTTGTTGGAATTTAAAACATTTAAGATTATTGGATCTTTATATAGACATCCGAGGTGGAATTAAGTAGTAGTCTGGCAAAACTGCGCGCTGACTACTAAATATACCTGTAATCTATGTAAATAACGATGAGATCACATCATTTGTTCGTTTTCTAGAAAAGGGAAATGTCACCCCATGTACAGCAGAGAAAAACATATGTATTCTAAATTTGTTTTACAATCTTTATTCGTTAACCTCAATGAACATAGAAAATGAAGCCTTGAGTCAACAATGTACCTATCTAGAAGTTCAAAAGTAATCTGATCCCAGTTTCGTACGATTTTTAAAACTTATTTAAATGAATTGCATCTTAAAATCCTATAATGTTGTGGTGAAATGGCATATAAGAATTAATAACTAACTGCTTAGAGAAAAAAAGAGTATGAAAACCAAAAAGTCAATAGAAAGACAACACAAACAGGTCAAGCAGCGCAACACCCACCAAGCAAAAACAGATAAAACAAAATACAAAACAAGACTGAAAAAAACTGGACAAAAACTCAAGCAAGCACAGCAAATCCCAAACACAAAAGCAAGAGTTTCGATTCAGTCGGAAGAACCGTTGGAAGACGATTCGGAAGAGCAAGCAGTTCATATCATTCCTCATTAATTTTACTTTACATAGTCATTGCATTCAAGTTGGCCGAAGCAAGAAGAGTTTGAAGATGCCATAGGGGTAATCAGAATCCATATATCGAAGAAGAACAGACAACACAATAGCCAAAAGTATAAACGACGATCTACAATACTTACATATAAAACTAAAGATCGAGTAGCACGAATCCCATTAAAAATGGAGGGTGAACTCATGTACCAGGAAAGGTAAGCAGTTCCTGCTCCACTAGTGACACCGTCGTGCTAATCTAGTTACAAACCCAAGTCTACCGAAACAAGTGTTACCTTTTCATAATTTCATCAAATGTTTTTGGTTTATACCCATAAATAACACAGACGCTGACCTAACTGCATCGTATGTCTCACTAATTATTATCTTAATTGTAGAGTCGCCTTAACTGTGCATGCCACAGAAATAACATACATGTATCAACTAAATGTGTTGAATTTCAGTTGTTTTTATTCGTTTACAGAGTGTATTTATGTTTTGTTCGAGTCCAGAAAAAAATAACACACATTTGTATTTGAATTGGTCGTTATATACAACGATTGAATTTAAGCAAGACAAGGTACAAAAAATTGCAAATTTTCAAACAGTAACGAAATATAAGTATATTCTGTGGATAGTCATGCAATAAACGGTAAAGTAACGAAATATAACTATATTTGGTGGATTTTCGCGCAATACACGGTAAAGTAACGAAATATAATTATATTCTGTGGATATTCATGCAATAAACGGTAATGTAGCGAAATATAACTATATTTGGTGGATTTTCACGCAATACACGGTAAAGTAACGAAATATAATTATATTCTGTGGATATTCACGCAATAAACGATCCTATTGTTTGTTTCGTATGCTTACGTTGAGCTACGTTCGTAATCTTTCGTTCTTCGGTTATCAAGAAATCTGCAATATACCATAAAGAACTTGAAATAAAGGAAACAACAGAAACAGCTTTCACTTCGTCATTTCTTGACAATCAAATATGACACTAATGGCCAACTTTCTACCAGGCTTTATGACAAAAAGAAACGACTTCAATATAGCCAATATAAATTTGGGGTATGGAGTTTATTTTTCACAACTCATTCGATCGATCTTGTCGTTTGCATTTAGCCCTTTCACAACGCTACAGTATTCCAAATTCCAGGGAAAGGGTGATGTCAGGACCAAGACCAAGTCCAAAAAATATATAGATAAAGAAGCAGTCCCTATAGAGGCTCTATGCAAGAAGAAATATATTCACAAGTCATTATTCTAAAAACAATTGTAAAACTAAATCAGCTTCGAGACATCTCTATTGAGAAACTAGAAAAAACTAGGTTTACAAATCCCAGCTACAGAAGTGAAAATTTACAGAGAAACTTAGAAAAGACGTATGTACCATTAAATTCATTAAGATGGACACTAAGGGAAAAGTCACCACTTACTTAGTTATAGACTCTGAAACTGATACAGAGTCCGTATGTAAGTTTGCATGTGAACTTGGCAATGCAGACACAATTATAGATACTGTTTTCTGTAAAGAATTACTTTATGCCTTTGAGGATGAAGTGTGCAGCTGGCCTCCAACTACACATACATTGTGTACTTTAACTAACCAAAACAAGTCTTTACTAAATAAATTTCTGTCCATTTTGATATCAGGCAGAAAAAAATAAATTTAGTAATACCAAAGATGAACGTCTTGTCAGTTCTATTGGCCAAGATATATTTCGAGCCGAGACCAATGCCAATGGACGATGGAAGTTGCCAAAGCACATTTTGTTTTTGACATTTGCTTAGGAGTGTGGAACTGTCATTCAGCAATATATTCTTGTTCGTAAGAGCTTGAAGCTGTCATATCCCTCGCTGTTGAAACGACTTATCATTTACTGTCTCCACAAATTTTAAGAAATCTAAATGTCCAATTCATATTCCCTTCTGACTTTGACAATTAAGATCAACTGTTGAATGATCTTTTTTGTGTAAGAGGAGATTGAAGATATCAATGGGGTAATCAGAATTCGTAAATCGTAGAAGAACAGACAAAACAATGGCCAAGCGAAAAAGTACAAAAGGACAAACAACGATCTACACAACATACATATAAAACTAAAGATCGTGTAACACGAACTCCATGCACTAAAAACCGGGAGTGAACTCAGGTGCTCCGGAAAGGTAGGCAGTTCCTGCCCCACCCCCATCACATGGAGTAATGCTTCAGCAGTTTTTCCTGTCCAGCTGATGTCGATGTGGGTGATGATATGCCAGTTATGTCGATGGTTGACAAAACTTACATGTATATTCGATCTTTAGAGCGAGAAACTCAACAGGTTCTCCCCGACTGTTATGGAACACAGGAAAAGCCCATGCCAGTTTCAAAGTTGACATGTGGGAAGTATGACAGTGCAAATCCAGCAGATATGCTTTGGGTTATGACTCGCTATTTCAGCTCTATTTGGAACAAAAGTTCCCTTGGTTTGATGGTGTGGTTTCAATTTTAGTAGACCCTCCTGCAAAGCTAAAAACAATTGATTATTACCCAGTTATCAATACTCACATTACTGACAATAAAGCTGTCCACGAATGCCCTCGCTAAGCGGCAGATGTCACAAAAGATGTAGGACAGATACAGGGTCGTCTTAACAACATAATAGGCCCCGGGAAAAGCAGTGCACTGGGGACCCCTACCTACACAACCACTGCCACAGGAATAAAACTGTAATTGTCGATCATATTAAATACATTGTATATTCTTATTGTATTGGTACTTCCAACAAAGTCAATGTTTAAACATTAAATATCATCCCATGTACAACATACATAGTTTAGCATGGGCCCCTATGCTCGTGGGGACCCCGAGCAACTGGCCATCGTGCCCTTGCGCTAAGACGGCACTGTTACCAGTGACCAAAGACCTGGAATATACTATTCAGGTATACACACACTATAATGTATTACATAGCTATTGCTATTTTGTCGAAGTCAACGTTTTGCCATATATTAAAAACCTGTAATCAATTTTACTTCAAGAGTCATGCAAATCAACTCGTGCTAAGTACATTCATCTGTACAAATCAAATGTACATGTGGACTTAAACATTAGAAAAGTTTCATTTGAATCGGTTATAAAATGTCTTTCTTAGAAAAATCATAACTGAATCTGACGTAAGTTATGATATTATTAGGTTAAATATATGATGCCTGATCTGGGGGCAAAGGGCTCCAAAGGAAAGGGAGTGGACTAGAATTTTTCTAAGATCACCAATAACAGTCATTGGGAAATATTTGTATCATTGCTGGTGAGGGATGGAGTGAACTTTCTCGTTATTATTGTTGAATTTTCTGTCATCAGCCTTATCAAAGCGGATATTTTCACCTTATTCCATCGCGAAGCTTTCCATGAGAAAGCAGTCTCAACTTTAAAGCTGTCGTCTTCTACAGGTATGTCGAAACTAATGTACCAAAACATTTTTCTGTTGAATCGTCTTCTACATTTTTTTCATTGTTATAATTTACCATTTAATTCAGCTTTATGTTACAGAACAACTTAAAATATTCCTTTAATGGATTTTCAGATAATTGTCAAGTCTATGCAAAAGTTTATCACAAAATCAGGACATACAATCTAAGAAAAAGTATATCATGACAAATTACATGTACTTTAAAATGATGCAAAGTTCTTGCTATCTGAATGGTCAGGGATCGGAAAATCAAGTTAGTACACATATCGTCAGCTTTTGTAAATGGAGTACACAAAATAAAAATAAACAGAAGCCATACATGACATGGGTTTTTACTAAAGTGACACATTCTCGCGTAACACTTGAGGAATTTTATTCGTCGTTAAAGTAACATGTATGCTTGTTTTCGTTTTTGTTTTTTTTTTTGGGGGGGGGGGGGGGGGTTAAATATTGCATTGATGTTTCGAAAAATAATTTTATGGAATAACTGTGTCACAACTGAACACGGATATGTTCCTATCATGATTTTCTTGATATATTTTTACAACGAACAAGGAAGCTACTGAACAAAAGGTGTCTAATGGTTAAGTTGCAGTTGTCACATTTACGGTCGCCATCATGATTTAGTTAACCATTTCGGAATATCTGTGTGGATATGTTCCGTTTGTCGTAATCATAATCCGATCCTTTCCTCATTTATGATTTATCACCGGATTTGGAACAAGAGTAACACGACGGGTACAACTAGTGGAGCAGGAGCATCCAAATTCGACCCCCGAATCTTTAGTTTTGCTGCATAGTGTTTTATAGATTATTATTTGCTCTTTTGTGCTAATCCTTTTGGCCATTGTATTTTCTGCCCTTTTCCGATTTATGGATGTTTACATCTTTGGTATAATCAAACTTTTCTTATTAAAAAGATACTTGAAAGGTTCTAAAGGCAACATTAACAATCAACAAACCTATGTTAATTTATTAGATACTAGTATAAAGATATACTAAATAAAAAAAATATCATGTTTTCCATGCCAAAATAATATATAGGTAACATACCTAAATTGCTTTTTTATTCCCTCAGGGAATATGAACCTGTATCCCCTGAGAAACTCGAATAACAATTATATTCTACTAGAGTGTTCCGATTAAACTACAGACAATGGACAACAGTATTCACATACTTCCAATGTTCCCTATATATTTCATATAAAACTACAGTTTTTTTCAAAATATTATCTTGAAGACAATTCATGTCGGATTTTGATTAGATAGGCATTATTTAAGGGAATACACTGGTTAAACACACAATTTAATTAATTTCGTCTGAAGCACAAAACAACCATATTACTATTTATGTCTGTGTTCACATCATGGCGAATTGGAAAAAAAACTATTTAAAGATTACTACTACAAACTACATACGAATGCGTTTCTACTTTTGTTGATAAAAAAACAATTTTAAAACTCTATCTAAAACAAAATATGTAAATATAATTAATTATATGACGAATTGAAAAACATTTTTTCTAAAAACTATTTAAAAATTACTAATATAAACTACATACGTTTCTGCTTTTGTTGATAAAAAACAACAATTTTAAAACTCTATTTAAAACAAATGTAAATATAATTAATTAAGTATTCCTACCTTATGATATCTTTTCAATACACTGGTGTACTGTTGTTTACTTTTTTCAGAGACACAACAACTTCCAAAAATATGGAAGTTTCCTGTATGCATCTTTTTGTGTATTGAAAATGTCAGGTATGTCATTTACGGGTCATTGACTGTTGTATTGTAAGGAAACAAAACATTCGCTGATGGAATGCTCTTTAGAAAATGTTATTAATATTATTTTCATTTAAATGATTACCTATATGCCAGGGGAAGTCCTCCACAATTTCGGTTATCGTGTTACCGTGTTAGAAAAGTGAAAATACAAAATGAAAGCCCATTCTATTGTTAATGTTTTTGCTTAGTTTTTGTTTTTACTTGTTTTATTATGTTTTATTAATATTATTATTATTATTATTATTAATTTAATTCTTTACATACAGCCATATCATTATTATTATACATTTGCAAATAACATATACAAATATACAATTATGACCCTCTTTTGGGGTATACATTAAAATTTTATTCTGATTTAAATATGGAAAATGTATAAAGATAAGGATTAAGTAATCGTCGTTTAGACATGACGTCATTCAACATCTCATTTGAAATCAAATTGTGTAAGAAGATGACCGTTTAGTTAAACCGTTCTGCAGAGACGATAATAAACGATGAATTTTCATAAAGTACTGCGTTACCTACTATTATACCTATTTTGTCCCAGTATTGTTAAAAATGCTGTTATAGTGACAACCGGAACCTTTTAACCGTAATGGAAGCGGGAGGTTTAGTGCCGTAAAATCTGATTCAACCCACCATTTCTTTGGAAATGCCTGTACCAAGTCAGGGCCATTGCGGTTTTCCCAGTTTTCCGGTTGTTGACTAATTTTGTCTGTTTGTTGACTTATGAGTTTTGCCTTTCCCTTTGGAAGATTGCTCGGTGTTCGGTAATTTTGTTATTATCCTTATTTAAAACAAAACAACTGAGTTATGTGTTTGGTTGTTTATTGTACCAAATTTAATCAGTTTTGAAATCACTCAAATATGTATTAAGTTTCCGCAAAGGAGAATGAAAGGTGAGCGACACAGGCTCGGCCCACTGAGCCTTTAGTTTATTTAACTATTTAATTCGTATGCTAATTATATGTATGCGAACCAGGATGACACCGAGTACATTGATATCTCCCCCAAGATTTTTCACTAATTAAAAAACACCAGTCATCTTTATATAATAACAATTAACTTATTCAACCAATGCTAACATTGTTCTTACTTTTTATAGCTATTTTCCAAAATGGTATTGGTTGAAAGAATCTTTTCGACATGTTATTTTATGAATTTTAAACACAATGATTACAAAATTAATAATTGAGATAAAAATACTCGAAATATAAAATGATAAAATAAACCTTTTAAATAAATGTCAAAAATAAAATAGTACAACAGTAACTCGGTGATAGTAACAGGGAGATATATGATATTCCTATAAACCATCACCACCGGAGAAAGAACTAATACAAAAAAGATATTTTTTTACAGTTTACAACGAAACAATGTCTACCTTCGATTTCGTATAAAAGATATTTCAACTTTTGATTTGACCATGATCGTATCAATTTGAAATTGATAATGTCATTCCGACAAGTTTTTATATATTAAGAGAGTATTACATGACATTTTGGAACTGTAGTAGATAAATTTATTGATGATAATTGCTGCATCAAGAATTTAGGTCCTTCAGCTGATTCAAATAGTTCCATTGAGGCAAAAATGATAGATTCTATAGCTAAAGCAACTTTGATGATGGCATCAGAGATGGAGTTAGAGAACCATGAGAGGATGGAAGTGACAGGAGATGCTCATTTGAATCCTGAGGTTAACTCTATGATGTCTAAATCTAGTCCAGAGATGACTTCTGAGGTGGTACCTGAGGCAGCTAATACTGATTAATCTGATGAGTGCTTCATCGTGATTGACCGGGTTAGATCGGCAACCATAAAGGTACCCATTCGAGTAAATGAGCAGTCAGTGAGTGATGTTCTGGATACCGGTGCCGAAGTTACTTTCCTTAACAGTAATATCTACTACAGCATTCCACAACAACATAGACCATCACACCAAATTATTTAATGTTGGGTCGAGAGATTAATTTACCTCTACAGATTTTGTGCCCTTTACCAGCACAGGAAAACAGCAAACCTGTAAATGAATATGCTTACAATCTTCAACAAAGATTAGAAGAGGTTTACCATACAGCCAGACAGCACTTGATGGCTTCTGCAGAAAGACAGAAACAAGACTATGACACTAGACTGACAAAACATACTTACAAGACTGGGGATTCAGTTTACAAATTTGATAAAACAATTCACCAGAACTGCAAGTCTCCCTGGACTGGGCTCCACCTCATCATTAAAGTTTTAAGGACAGTAACCTTTGAAATTCGACATAGGTCGAGGACAGAAATTATCCACTATGACCGGCTTAAACCATATATAGGTCAAGTACCAGATTGGGTTGCTAAGAGCCACCAGTAACATAAAATATGGAAGATGTTGCATATCACAACAAATATGTATGTCATCAATCATTTGTATTTCCAGTTCATGATGTTGTTCCAGTGTCCCATATGTCCTTTCAAAAGCTCCAGAAGCAATGCTGGGGCCCACTTCATCATTAAACATGCACCTACAGATCAAATGCCATACAGATGCAATAACTGTAACTATAAATCAGTGTCCTTAGATAAATGGAGAAGACACATTCGAAAAGGGGACCTTACAAAGCATGTTTGCATTACGAGTACTACTCCTTATATCATTAGCGAGTCAGACATTATTGACATAACCACATGAACACAAAACAAGTTAATTATATATACCTCTAATAATAGTGATGATATGACAATGGAAGATACCACTACAAGAGAGGATGAGGTGATAGCAGAAGAGGTTGAGGTGATAGTAGAAGAAGTTATTGTGATGGTAGATCCAAAAGATGAAAAAATTATGGAACTTGAATCGGAAATTGAATTTATTAAGGAAAAACACATTAAGGAAATAGAAGATATCAAACAAGCTCACAAGTTCGAGTGTTTACGCTTTGGCGACTTCATAGAGCGCCTTGAGAAGAAAAAGAAAGACTTACAAAAAGACGTTGACAAACTTACGAGCACACTGAAGAAGGAGAAGAAAGAAGAAAAATTAAAATTTGTTGCGACTAAAGCTTAAATCAGCGTTAAAAATTGAACAAATATCAGTGGTTTTGCAAATGAGATTTATCTTAAATAGAAAATCTGAATTTATTATTTATTGATTTATTATTAATGATACAATTTTATATCCCTTGGGAGGGGGAGGGGAGCTATGATGAAAATTTGAAATAAAAACACAGGACCGGACTAAGCAAAAATAATAATCCAGGATTAGTTTGTTATTAAAAAAAAATCCAGGACCCCTGTGTCCATGATTTTTTTTTTAAGTTAATAATATGAAATATTGACATCCACACTTTCCTTTTGGACAGCACATTTCTGTGTCCCCACTTGTTTGATTAATAAAATATTTATTCACAAAGTATATGTTTTGAGATGACCCCTTATTGTTTAAAGGGAAACTTCGCGATTTTTTACATGTTAGCTAAATATGTTCCTGGTGATATAAAATACATATTCACAAAGTTTTATCGACATATTTCCACAAATAACGAAGCATATCGCAAATTTGTAATTTTAATTTATAATTTTTCAACTAGTTTGTGACGTTTTAAACTAAAAATGCATTGTGGGATTGAAATTTAAAGTCTGGGTCGCTGATGTTAAATTCGCTTCATTTAAAGCGCTCAGAGGACTGTAATTTAAATCTAATAACCGTTGGAAAATTAAATACTGAAGTGAACAGCTACGTACCTTTTTGACAAACAACTATCTTAAATGAACAAAATGTTTCATTTCCTTTATATTTACAACGGAAAGAGGTTTTATAACAGTCACCTATATTCGCTATATATCGGATCCCTTTTACAATTATGTATATTTTGTTTTACTGCTAATGTGCTGAAAAATATAATGGATAATTTTGACAACGCGTAACTTGTGTATTGATTTCTAGATTCTGTTGTAATCCCTTTTTTATAATCATTATTCGGCATGCTGTTTACTGTTATTTTGATCTCCGCATGTAGATGTCCGCTTGGGTGTTTTCTAGCCGGAGGGTAAAATTATACAGGTGTAAAATTCAAGGTGACAGGATTAATAAAATGGGAATTTGAATACACACTATTTGCTTTCCAAGACGAGTTGGTAGATCGTTTATTATCTATTAAAGATAAAATATTCTTAAAACATTAGAATAAATATAATGTTGAAATAACAGGAACAATTTATGTTTTAGATGATAAAAAAGTATACACCTTCCTTGAAATTATAAGTTTTCATTATGAGAGGCGCCAAATTGGCCTAACTATATATAGCTGTCTCATCATAATAATTTAACGATCGATGTTCATAAAAGATGTTTTAATTTTAATATTAAATAAAATGATTTAGGCCTAAACGTTTAGAAATGAATTTTTCTTTATAACAATAAAAAAAAATGATTATGATTTTACTCAATCATTATTTTAACAGTCGGTGTTCATAAAAGATGTTTTAATTAATTTAATTTTAATCAAAGGATTATGATTTTACTCAATCATTATTTTAACAGTCGGTGTTCATAAAATATGTTTTAATTAATTTAATTTAATCAAATGATTATGATTTTACTCAATCAATATTTCTTTACTTTTCTTTTGTTCAACGCGTGTTGTTTGTTTGGGAACATTTCTATATAAAGCACCGAAATTAACGTTTTAGTTATAGCTTAAATATGTCGAGCTCAGGTACGGAAAGTGACTCTAGTGCCTCAAGTGATGTAGATTTCAACGACTATGGAGAGTTCTGTTACCAACTTGAACCAGAATATACGGAAGAAGAACTCAGACAAATGGAAGAGGAGCGAGTGCCCAACGTCTGGAAATAGAGAACAACCCACGTCAGAACGACACAAATTTGATATCCACAGATATTCATTTAGACAAAGTTCGGAAGAGATCATGATCATGAGCGGTATAAACAGATGAAGGGCAGTCAAAAATTAAAAAGATATTAGGCCACACCAGATTTATTTCTTGTTCTTCGGATTTTGTGCTAAAAACGTTGTCCAGAGCGAGCAAGTGATTTAAAAATGTTAATTTCTTTTCCTTTTTTGCTTGTCATTTTTCATGAGCGAAACGTAAAATATTAGGCGAAAAATATATTTCTTATATTTTTCATGTATTTTCAGAAGCGAGAGACCATATTTTAATTTTAAATATTTTATTCTTCAATAAATTAAGGCAAATAATTCCTGAAGTAAGAAGTGAAATGCGGGATTTACTTATTTTTATCTTCATTCTGAAAACGACAGGTACATTCACACCGGTTCACTCAGCAGGGTACCTAATATTGCGTAATGAGATTAGGTCCACACAGGAAATCGCCAGGCAGAATATACAAGTGTCATTTTACATCCGGTCGACGGGCCTCTGACCGAATACCTGAATACATGTGTCACAATATTTGGCAATAATCAGAAACGCAATGCACATTTTGTGACCCGTTAACTAACTAAAATGTTACCCCTAAGGGTTGAAGGCATGTACAAGGAATATATACAAACAACGTACACAAGTCAAATATACAAAAACATAATAAGAACAGAAAATAAAATGAAAACAAATACCCGTGACTAGAATATCAGATGCAATACACATTTTAAAGGTTCTAATAGGTGATCAAAATACACGCCCCTGATCACGTTGAAGTATACATTAGGAATGGGTGCATATTAATGCACACTGCCGGATCAAGGGGGTGTTCGACAATTTAGTAAAATTCGTGTATAAATTAGGTAAAAATTGGCAAACAAGAGC
Organism: Bathymodiolus brooksi; assembly: GCA_963680875.1. Classification (NCBI taxonomy): domain Eukaryota; kingdom Metazoa; phylum Mollusca; class Bivalvia; order Mytilida; family Modiolidae; genus Bathymodiolus; species Bathymodiolus brooksi. Next base: position 25,696,695 of record OY804588.1, read on the forward strand.
CTGGATCCGCACCTAATGCAGCAATGATTCATGGGCTATTTTCACAAAAAAAAATCTTAAGATTACCATTGATCGTAAGCTATATTGAATTGTTCATTTTTATCTTGATTTTTTTGTGCCCCATCAGAATGGTGTAGCAACAACCAAAATTATGAAATAAAGCAGGGTATGCAATTTTTCCTTATAGAAATAGAAATTAAAATAAGTTTATTAACCAAATCAGGGCCCCAGGTGGGCATATACAAATAACAATTATGATTGATACACAACAACAATACATCAAACTAAATATTCGCGGTGAAATATCAATAATTGTGATGAACACATTTTTTATGACTATTCTGAGATTAATCAGAAGGGTCCACCAGTTCGAAAGACGTGATTAAAATAAACAAAATATGCTACGCAGAGACATATTATATGTTACGCTTTGTTTTTGTATAATAAACTTATTTATAATACTCATCGTCTGTAATTGTCAAATGAAATCTATTACAAATTATATGTTTACATAATCCTCTCAATTGTATGGCTTCCTACCCTGTAACTTTCTGTGCTTTTAGCTTATGTGTATCTTTATTGTAGTGCTTGCACGATCGATTACAAAGTGCGATCTTACTGAATAATGTCATTAAAGCATTTTGCCCCGTAGTATAAGGCCTTTTTGGATTATTTTTAATGAATTCAGGGCATTGTTCCGATGTCCGTTCTTTTTTTAGCTTAATTTCGTAGTTCTTCAATTTTGGAAAAAAATCTTTTGTAAATGTGTCTCATTAAAGACGAACCTTTCCCCCCGATTCATTTGTTTTGCCATAATCTATGGAAGCAAAACGTAAATCTGCAAAAAGTGATTGTGTAATAAATTCATATATTTAGAATAATAAGAAAAATAAAAAGAATTACCATCAAGTTAAAACAACCGTAGGCCTGACAAGCCATATCGACACTGAATGAGGACCCTGGTTCGTCACGCTTGTTTTCGGGCGTGGTGGTATTTAGACGTCACGTGATACTTGGCATTGAGATGCTATCAAAATGGCGACTTCCATGAATCATTGACAGAATTTTAAAATCGATTTCATTCCCTTATCCAACATAATAAAACGCTAATATACATATAAACATCCATATTTATACATCAGGAAAAACATATAAAAAAACATTTGTTTTGCGAAGTTTCCCTTTAACTTACCTGTCAGCGTAATCGTATGACTAATGTGCAGGTATCAATCGATTTCCATATATCTCTAATGAGAGTAGAACTATTAACAAAAATATATTATATTTTCGGTTTCTAACGAAACAATTTCTATTTCAGCCTTCTTTCAGAAAATATGTCAACTTTTGATTAGATCATGATCATATAAATTTGAAATTGATGATAAGGGTAATAACAAGTTTCTGACAAGTTTTTATATATAATCGATTATTACAGATGAGATTCTATTTTCGGTTCTTTACTAGACAAGATATACGTTCGATCCTTTTACAGAAAACATTCAACTTTTGATTTGTTTCTGATCCATCATATTGATGAGGAGTTTGAATTTGATAATGTATTATTATTTTTTTTCTTTTTAAATTAATTTAATACCATTATTACATTACATATTCTATTTCAGTTTCTTACAACGTATTTTAAAGTAACAATATTTACATCAACACATAAATGTAGATACGCCTATGTTTACATCACTTTGTTACTTTGTTCCATATAATATTAACTTTACTTACAAGTAATTGAAGTTCAGCTTCAAATTTATTCCACGCTAAAAAATACTAGATCTTTCTCGTAGGTGTACTTTCTCTATTTCATCCAGGAACTTTACATAATCGAACTATACTACCACTTATTCCAGGTAAATGTAGTCCGTAAAATACAAAATGAATCCCCACACTGCTAGATAAAAACAACATAAACCCTAGTAGATACTGCAAAATACTGAATGTCAGCAGAAATCTACAGATTTGAGGATCATTTCAAAGACATATTTGAAAACCTTATGGTCTTAAATAAAAAAATTTGCTTGCATTGGAAAGTAACCACCTGAATTTGTATTAAATCAAAAGTGAAAGTAGGATTGTTGAAGGTTGACAACTACTTTCATTCTCGGAGGTAAGTTTCCAATTAGGTACCGGTTTTCCATGAGAAATGAGTGTCACTTGTAATAGACTTCAGCACTTTATCCGTCTTTGATATTTTGTAAGAAAATAATGAAAAAAATAACAGAAACCGGTAAAAATGTGAAATCTCCATAAACAATAAGAAGTGTTTGAAGATTCCAAAGGGTAATCAGAATCCATAAATCGAAGAAGAAAAAACAACACAATGGTGAAAAGAAGAGAAAACAAAAGGACAAACAGCGATATACAAAACATACACATAAAACTAAAGATCGAGTAACACGAACCTTACTAAATAACGGAGGTGAACTCAGGTGCTCCTGTTCTACTAGTCAGTGGCACCCGTCGTGTTAATCTAGTTACAAACCCCGTGATAAGTCATGAATGAGGAAAGGACCGGGAAGTGTTTACTACAAATGGAATAACTTCCTTGGTATATCGCTGCGACATAGCCATTTCCAGCAATTTACTTCATGTACATGTACATACATGTAGTTATTTTCAAGATCGACTTCCAAAGGGATCGATGAGTCTTCGGATACTTGATTAGATAGATACAGTACCAACTTTGCATTATTTCACAATAGCAGGATGCAGTACCACGTACGTATATCTTACACTGTCCGTAGGTGCGTACGGCATTCAGCCTCATAATCACTGAAACTCTCTTCCTTACCAGCAAAGTAATTGACGCGGGTATTGTAATCTTCGTCTAAGTAGAACACATATCGAGGGGTTAGAGCCAACAAGTCATATCTGAAAATTTTGCTAATTTCATTTTTTTGCACTAAAATGTTGATACGTTAGCATCTAGTTATGTCTGTAAATTTCAGAGCAAAAGGATAATGCATTAATTTTAAATTGATAAGAACCCAAAAGTATTATCATATTATATACATCTTGAAACGCCAAACAACAGTAATATTGGATAATCTATAATTGCATGCCAGGTATATTTTTTTAATTAAAAGATACATTGCTGTAAAAATTTATGTGAAGATAATATACTTTGCATTGATGATATCATATCTTTTTATTTAGAAAATAGTGCCAAAACAGCTTATTTTAAGATAAGTCATTTTGGCACTGCAGAAAAATTATTTAATTATCCAGTAAGCTTAGCCATCTTATCTCAACATCAGATAAGCGCGTTGCAGATGTTATTTATAAACAGTATCCTCTAGAGACAGGAGAGAGTACATAAAGTTGATGCATTCTAGAGCTGGGGTTACATTTACAAAAAGTGTATTAACAGGAATAAATGTAATATCTGCAAAGAAAACTTGAGACAACAATGGATTAAAAGGTAAGAATTAGATATTCACTTACTATACTTTGATACTATGCATCAATTTACTATGTATTCACTTAATATAATATAAGTTCATAAGTTCATAAGTTTATTGATTCACCAATCAAGGGTCAACAGGGGGCATATACATATACAATATGAGCAATATATGTATTAAGTCTTCATATATTTTCTTAGACGTATTGTACATGTTTGTGCTAAAAATCGTGAATTATTATGATCTCAAATATGACGTTTGTACATACCCTTCGCTAAAATTATTGACATTTTGTTTAAAATGTATGGCCTTTTAATTGTTATTTATTTCCATATTTTCAGTAGAGGCTGGTTATGGTGAATGTAATGAAAACATCTACAGTACTAATTAATTCCAGTTTTCTATTGGTAAGTTTCAATTTTTATTTGTTCACAAGAACTCTATTTTACCAGATTGAAAAGATTATCACTTTTTAATGATCAAATTATTTGATAAGAAGATTTCCTCCTAAGCCCCTCAATATAATTAGATGTAAAATAAAATGTAGTTTACAACCTGAAAATGTGCATGACGAACTATAGTTGCTGTCCAATATCTGAAATGGGAGGCTATAAAACTTAGGTGTCAAAGTGTGTTGTCAGGGGTATAATTTGTAGTGAGTTTACTTGTTTGGCAATAAGATATGAGAGGTAATCCTATATTTGGCCAATTCTTTTAGCTAATCAAAATAATAAGCTTCATATTCATTTGTTTCAGGTAATAAAATGTCGGAATCCAGTTGGTCTTCAGACGAGGAATGGACGACAATTGCACCTATGGTACGTGATACCCAAGATAATGGTTCTAATGCAGTCGAAGGGGATACAGAAGATGATTCCTCAGTAACAAACAGACAGCAAGTAGGTAGTAATGATACACAAGGTACCAATGCCACACTTACGGTTGATGAATCCGGTTACAATGACACACCTATAACTGATGAACCAGGTATCAATGACACACCTACCACTGATCAATCAGGTAACAATGACACACCTACGGCTGATGAATCAGCTACCAATGATACACCTATGGTTGATGAAGCAGGTACCAATGACACACCTACGGCTGATGAACCAGGTTACAATGACCCACCGATAACTGATGAACCAGGTATCAATGACACACCTACCACTGATGAACCAGGTATCAATGACACACCTACCACTGATCAACCAGGTAACAATGACACACCTACGGTTGACGACCCAGGTAGCAATGACACACTTATGGTTGATGAACCAGGTATCAATGACACACCTACCACTGATGAACCAGGTGCGAATGACACACCTACCACTGATCAACCAGGTAACAATGACACACCTACGGTTGATGAATTAGCTACAAATTACACACCTACCACTGATGAACCAGGTATCAATGACACACCTATCACTTATGAACCAGGTACGAATGACACACCTACCACTGATCAACCAGGTAGCAATGACACACCTACGGTTGATGAACCAGGTAGCAATGACACACTTATGGTTGATGAACCAGGTACGAATGACACATCTACCACTGATGAACCAGGTACGAATGACACACCTACCACTGATCAACCAGGTACCAATGACACACCTATGGTTGATGAACCAGATACCAATGACACACCTACCACTGATGAACCAGGTATCAATGCCACACCTACAACTGATGAACCAGGTAACAATGACACACCTACGGCTGATGAATCAGCTACCAATGATACACCTATGGTTGATGAAGCAGGTACCAATGACACACCTACGGCTGATGAACTAGCTGCCAATGACACACCTATGGCTGATAAACCGATTACCAATGACACACCTATGGCTGGTATGAAAGAAACCCCGGGTATTAAGAATTCACAAGACCAAATATTAATTCAGGAGAAATCAGCTGTTCGTACCTATAAAGAAGATACTTCATCAACTGATTCCAATGGGTCGCCAAATGCCTTTATGGTTACTCCAAGACAGAAAAAGAAGAAAAAATACAGAAAGAAACAGAATAAAACAACACCTGACACAACAAGACAGCTCAAACGTCACTCTGCTATTGAGTCTGACTTCAGTAGTAGTGATAATAATATAACATTAAAAGAGTTAAAAATGATATAAAACGAAAAAAAGATGAGAGTTATAGCGAAATAGAGTCTGTTTATGATAGCGGGGACTCGTACAAACCTTGCAGAGATGATTATCATTTCAGTGATTCGAACCTGTCATTCCAATTCAATTAAAACCAAATTTTATAAGAAACCAGCCACATCAAAGTCGAAAAAGAAAAAGAGGAAAAGTGATAGTAAAAAACAGAAGCTTAATAGTGATAATTCACTGCCTAAAAATGATAACTCAAGGATGAACCAAGTAGAGATTCAAAATGACAAGTTAGGGCCAACGATTGATCAGACTGAGGACGTGCACATGGAAAAGGCAAAAGAGATCAGTGTTCAGGAGGCCACTTTCAACAATTATGTCACCACACACCATGAAAAGAGACTTAATGATCTTCTCTTCATGAATGGATTAGTTAGAAAACGTGTTCCTGCAGATGGGAACTGTTTCTTCCAGTCAGTATTACCACACATGCATTCCCTGCTCACGGTTCAAGAATTACGAAGATCATTATGTGATCACATAGTTGAAAAAGCAGAACATTATGTTGTTTTTTTTTGCAGCACAAGAATTGTCAGAGTCGTTCGAAGAGGACATTACTTGGATTGATTTCAGACAAGAAATGGAGGCGTTATCAGCAGATGGCAGTTGGACGAGCAGAGCTGCTGATCTTTTTCCACTAGCTCTTGCCAACTGGAGTGGTCGATTGGTGAAGATATTTTCAAGTCTGTCGAATCAACCAATAATTGATGTACACCCAACGCTCAAACACAACACATGTACTGATCCAATAACTCTAGCGTATATAGCATCAGATAACACTACCATACCGGAACACTATGACATGTGCTCTAAACCGGGTACAATGAACAAACAATCTACTTCTCAAAATTTAAATGAGAACATAGTATGTGGAGATAAAGCAGAACAGACACCTAGTACTCCTGTCAGAGAAAAGAAAAAGAGAGGAAGACCAAAGGGCACACCCCCTAGGAAGGCCCCGAATTTCATAACACCTCCAAAAAAGTCATTGTTTAGGAAACGCAAAGCAACACCAGAAATATGGAAAAAAAATGTCAGAAAGAAACTTCGACTCACAGGAAAGGAAAACATATCTGCGAAGGGAAATGTTGTTCAGGAAAGATGTTTGAAGCCTGTTGACTGTTCTAAATGCACTTTCAAATGCACTATGAATATGAATGACAAAAATCGAAATGATATATTCCAAGCCTTTTGGTCTCTAGATAGCAATGACAGAAAAAAGGATTTTATTATTGCAAATACAACGGAAAAGAAAACTAGAACATACCTACATGAAGAAAACACACCTGTAAGCAAAAAAAAAGAATGTCCATAGGTCGTACTCATTTTGTGTGGAAGGAGTCCGTTATCATGTTTGCAAAAACTATTTTTTGGCAACATTAGGAGTAAGCGAATCATTTGTCCATAATGCTTTGAGAAACCAGCAGGGAGGTGTTTATTTGGGTACAGACAAGCGTGGCAAACATGAACCACACAACAAAACAACAAAAAATGCTATGGAAGTAGTTCAGAAGCACATAGAATCCTTCCCTGTAGTAGATGGACATTATACTCGTAAGGATTTCAACAGAAAGTACCTGATTGCAGATTTGAACATAACAAGGATGCATCAACTTTATTTGGAACAGTGCAAAGGAGAAATCCCAGAAAAGGATAGTGTGAGTCAATCTGTATATCGAAAAGTGTTCAACGAAGAATACAATTTCTCCTTTCATGTTCTAAAGACAGATCAGTGTGGTCTTTGCATTAGTTATCATCAAGCTAAAGATGAAGGAAACCTCACTCCAGCGTTAAAAGAGGAATATGAAAACCATCAAGAAAGAAAAGTCAAAGCAAGAGGGGAAAAGAAAAGAGACAAGGAGTTAGCAAAAAGTTCTAATGACATCTTCGTTGCCACATTTCACTTGCAAGCAGTATTAACGACGCCGTGTAGTTTAGTCAGCCAGCTTTACTACATGCGGAAGCCAAGGTGCTACAGTTTGTTTATTTACAACCCCGCAAGCAACAATGCCACCTGTTACATATGGTCTGAGGTAGACGCTCAGAGAGGTTCATGTGAAATTGGCACGTGTCTATGCCTTCAATTATTATCTTTACCGAACACTACAAGACATGCACTATTCTATTCCGACGCATGTTCGGGGCAAAGTCGCAATCAGTTTACTGCAACATATCTACTCCATGCTGTTACTCACCATTCTTCCATTGAAGTTATTGATCACAAATTTCTAGAGAGCGGTCACACCCAAATGGAGTGTGACAGCATGCATGCCGCAATTGAATTTGCAAAGAAAAAAACCGAAATCTTTGTTCCTCAACAGTGGGCAACTGTAATTAGAATGGCCAGGAGAAAGGATCCATATATGATTGTGCCTTTGAAGTTTGGGGACATCTACGATTTCAAAGATTTCACAAAGAAATACATGAAATTCCGGAAAGAAGATGTTAATGGCAAAAAAGTAAATTGGTTGCAAATCAAATGGATAAGGTACACCCAAGAAAACCCGGACTGTATCATGTTTAAGTACAATTTCGAAGATGAATTCAGAGTTCTCAAAGTAGCTGGTACAGCCAAACGAGGACGCACTGCCGAACCACAAGAACTGACAAGGAAATACACATCGAGACAGAAGATATCAGCAGCCAAAATGAAAGACCTTGTCAGCTTATGCAGAAGTGGTATCATCCCATCTGAATACCACGATTATTACAAATCATTGCCCTCAAGCAGTAATGTAGATGACAAACTAGCTGACACCGATGCTGAAGAGGAACAAGCCGATTCTGATCAAGAATGAGACTAAGAAAATAACAGTGGTGACATTAAATGACTCGTTTAATTAGATTGCATGATTAGTTTAAGGGTTCTTCTACACACTGTATTAGAACTGTAGACATTTTATTCCTGCATTAGATATAGTGCATACAAATTTGACTGTTATATAATATATATTTTGTACTTTGATTTTAAAATAATTTTCTTTTGAGATTTACAGACAGTATTGAATTATTTCAATAGGATTTAGCATAATGTTATTATAATGGTATTTTGAAACCCTTATGGTATTCCTCAGTTTTCAAAGTGTTCAAACTCATGTTACTACTATCTAATTCAATTTTCAAAAGAGCTGTTGACATTTTGTTTTAAACCTTTTTATGATATAATCATTCATACAGACATACATCTAATAGTTATTGTGGTTGAAATGTAATCTTACTGTGATATATGATTACAGTATTGATGCTTTAGCTTATATAATTGATTTTAATTGCTTTTTGATTCATTGGAAATTATCCTGAAATATTTTGCCATTCTTATATTGGTTTTCAAAAAATCAATGTTTACATTAGTAGAATGTTTTAACTGATGAATACTACAATTCAGTCATTATAGAAAGATATTTCAAATTAATTTTTCATTTGCTGCCATAAGTATTTTTGTTTACTTTAATGTGGTTGATGAAAGAAACATTATTCATATTAATGTTAGGGAGCCAGAAAGGTGTATCCTAAAATGTCATACACATGCCTTGCACACACCTGTTTAATCTTTAAATAAACAAATCAGCAGACAGTCTTATCAGCGGTTAATGTAGCATGGTATTAACATCTGGAAATTATCAATGTAAATACTGCATGTCTACTTAGTGTATAGATAAAAAGTGTTATTAAATCAATATGCTGATTATTAGAAGTAAATTGCATATATAATCATAACATTTATTGTTTTATTAACTTATAAAATCATTTTGGTAACACTACATTATAAAACATAGTCATAAGATAATTTTTTGTAATTCCTTAAAAAGATGAAATATTAAGATACGACAATATGGCACTAACCCCTCGATATAATAATCTCAGTCTGAGTAGAACACAAATGAAATTTCTTCTCATTCTTAATGTCCCAATTTTTAGTTTCTTGCGTGCTGAATCGATGTCTTGTCTTCTTTAACTACCTCAGTCTGAAGCGGCCCATTTACAAGTGCCCACAATGGGATATGATATTAATAAGCTTTTGAAAAATTGATTGTTGTTTTAATTTGAAATACCGTATATATGGCATATTGGAAGCGTCCGAATACTTTTGTCCATTGTCTGACCAGAAAAACCACTTACAAACTGTGACGCTTTTGAGATAAAAATGTTCCTAATGACTTGAATGTACTGATATTACTGACCACTACCATTACTATGCGAGCGAAGCGAGCTCTTTATGGTTAAAAATATGTACCTAGGATTTTCTTCACATGGCTTCACATACTGATGGATATATTTGTTTTCTGCACATTGAAAGCACGGTCCGTGTAGCACACTTACACACTCTACTAATGAAGATCTTCTTAACATAAACCGCAAAGGCGATGCTTAATCTCGGATCCTCTCTCATACGTCCGATACCACTGAAACCCGGAACCCGTGTGTAATAAAAGTCATTTCGTTAGCTTGTTCTACTTATATTGATATTTTCAAATTGATTAAATCTCTTCTGACATACTGACAAGAATAAAAAAAATTTACGTGGAAGTTAACTTTTGAGATCTCGTAAGGAACAACGAGAGTTCGATTGAATAAGACTATATTCGACCCAATTGTAATAGTCTGGTACTCGTAACACCTCGGATTTTTTTTTGTTATCCTGATAACAAACAAAAAAATCCGAGGGGTCACAAGTACCAGACTAGCTAAAAGTCAACAATTTGCTAATGGTATATTTTCTGATGAAAATGGCCGGGTTAAAGATTTAGATGAAAAACTTGATGCAATGTTGAGGTCATGATGATGTTACACATGACTGCATCAACGATATTGTTTCTGACCTTCAAAATATTTTTATTCACACGGCCAAATCTACTTTCGGTTACACATCAAATGAACAAAGATTAACTGATAAAAATCCTTGGTTTGATAGTACTTCACAGGGGTAAAGCTGATGAACGCAACTGTAATTACGGTCATCCCAAGATGGCAGACGTGGAATCGGGTAAGAATCTTTTTTGTCGATTAAATTGTTTCTATTTTGTATTCTAAGTGGCACATGCATTAGTACGATAGTAATCTATGAACTTATCACAAGAAAATCACAAATTACGACTGTAAAATGTATATGAAAGAGAAAATCTGATGACCGTAACTGAAAACTGAGATTACGGTCATCTTTCAAAACAATTATGATCAGTAAAACGGTCATCTTAACGATTTTTTAAAATCGGATTTTCTCTTTCATGTACATTTTTCAGCCGGAATTTGTGATTCCATTGAATGCCAGCTCGATCTATTCGATAAGATTGTCAAACCTATTTTATTATGTGGCTGTGAAGTATGGGGTGTGGGAAATAACGACATTGTTGAAAGAGTTCATTTAAAGTTTTGCAAAAGTATACTACATGTAAAAAGAGTATCCTTGATTTTATGGTATACGGAGAGCTTGGCAGATTTCCTTTAGGCATATACAATTATGTTAAACTTAGGATTATTAATTATTGGGCTATATTACTAACAGGAAAACAAGAAAAGACTGCTGAAATTTTGTACATTTTTTCAATCCTGAACAATAGAACTAACATACCTTGGTTAAAAAGTGTAAAATCTATATTAGACGAATGTGGTTTGTCATATGTTTGGAATAATCAATATTTTGTAAGTGGTACTTGGTTGGTTATATGATACTGTAAAACAAATTCTAAAAGCACTAAATTATCGCATGTTTAAAGAAAAATTAGATATAGAAAAATATTTTCAGAAGCTAGACAATAGAAACATTATAACACTTTGTAGATTCAGAACGACGAACGATAAATTACCAATTGAAACGGGCATGTGGCAAAACATTGCAAGAGAAAATAGGAAATGTTTATTGTGTAATTCTGGGGTCGTGTTCTCGAAAGTGTCTTAGCTAATCTATTGGAAAGTGTTCATGTTGAGGCAGGCAGGATAATTACAGGGTTGAGAGTAAATTCATCCAGATCTAAATTATATAGTGAACTTGGCTGGGAACCCCTTTGTGAAAGAAGAGAGAAGCAAAAGTTGATTTTACTCTATAAAGTAATAAATGGTTTAACTCCGGACTATATGTATGACATGATCCAACCATACACAGAAAATATTCACGATTATAATCTACGACAACAAATATCGGGGAACAATTTTAGACTACCCTTTTGTAATACTCTCTCATATAGCAAAAGTTTCATCCCTTGTACGTTACGACTCTGGAATGGTCTGCCTGCCTCAACAAAGTCCAGTCCTTCTCTTAATATATTTAAGACAAGACTGAACTCTGGTACAAAAGCCTCGCCTAAATATTTTCACATAGGTGACAGAAAAGAAAATATCATACACTGTCAGATGAGGAATGATGCTAGCAATCTAAATCTACATTTGCAGCAACATCACTTATCTGACAGACCATCTTGCCCACATTGCAATGATCCCTGTGAAAGCCCCTCCCATTATTTTATGCACTGCCCTTTATATAATATTCATAGGCAACAACTTGTTGATTCCTTTAATAAACTTAGCATAAAATTTACTATTCAAACCATTCTTTATGGAAGTGAAACCTCTGATTATAATCAGAATGTAAAACTTTTTCGTGCAGTACATTCCTTTATTAAGCGGAGCAAACGATTTGATAATAATATAGTAATATAAATTTAATTTTTTAAACATTTTAAACTAGAACAGTATTCTCACATATGATGGACCATGATTGCAAATATCGGTACTATTCCTCTCACATGACTAAATTAAATTAACTTATTGATATTCTATTTATAATCTATTTTGCTTTATAAATATATAAATGTATATATAATGTCATAAATCTCATATTTACACTATGATTACCTACTGCATACTAATAAAAAATTTCTGAAATGATTTAAGTATTTAAATTAAATTGAGAGGTAATAAATCTAGCAACATCGTACACTGGTAACACTTTTAGATAGCAACTAATTGTATTTAAAAAAATTTAGTAGATCTCATATCAGCCAAATTGTCGATAAAATCTAATCAATGTTAATTACTTATCAATAACTGAATATATGAGATTTCTGACTGCTATTGTATACTCGAGTTATTTCCCTTTGAGTATGAAATTCTATATTGTGCATTGTAAATATTAACTGCATGCATTATTGATTGTTGCTGTTGCCTTGTGTATGGAGAGGATTTATATAGGTTATTGCCTGCTATCCAATCCATTTCATTTATTTATGAATAAAATATGTTTAAAATGAAATAAGTCGTGTTCTCGACCATGTCCTAACTTAGGATATGCCGCAAAATTTGTCTTAACTTCAGGACATCTATGGAGGTATCTTAAGATGGTCCTAACCCCGAAATTGTAATTAATTTAATATTTTGTACTAAAAACGAACTTTAAGTTATAGAACATGATTGATATACACCTTTACACAGTTTTTAAATCGAAATAAGATAATTTGCAATGATTTTCTATTATAACTTACTTTAACGACACACGAGATATCTTCTGTTCATCTTTAATCTGTAATTCATTGAAAGTTTGAAATCAGCTCACTCGAAAGTAACCACACAAAAATATCGGTAATGACTGTATTTCATCATAAAAAAAGTTTTACACATTAGTTCCATATCGTATATGAACCTCAGAACTATGTATATAGATAATTGCAAATTAAAGAAAACAAGAAACAGGCTCATGGGATACAGCGTAAAAAATAAATGAAATTGAAAAAAAATCTTTATTTGCATCTTATAATTTATTATGAGTAATTTTATCAAGGATTTGCTATACATTAATATTGGAAATACTTATTGTGCACAATATTTCTATTATTTTACTTATTGCGTTGACACTTAGGACATACAATGTAGTTACGACATCCTAAGACAGCTTCGAGATCACTCCTAGGACATGTCCTAAGACCATCCTAAAAATCGTCCTAAGACATATCTTAGGACAAATCTTAGGATACTTTCGTGAACATGGCCCCTGGTGATATTGGAGACGAGTTTCACTATATATTTTCATGTTCAAAATTCGACGACAACCGCAATCTACTTATTAGGAAAAAAATTAGAAATAGACCAAACTCATTAACATTCAGTTCACTTATGAATAGTAATAACTTGTCTGATATGAATAATGAGTGCTTTATTAGAATAGTGAATCAAATGTTGGACTCTCCTGTGTAATATTTACCTATTTATTTATTTATGTCTTTTTCTTGTCTGCTTTGTAAATGTGTATTAGAAAGCCCTTCAGTCTTACTTTTTGTTCATTTTGTTTTTGTATCAAAAACCGACATGTTGATGATTATATTACTGACTTTGTTGACAATTTTACAAACGTACTGAATGATTTGAAAATGACACTCAACAGAATTAGTATGGATAAATCTAAAAATAAGCTTGGTAATCTATTGTTAATTTTTTGTAAAGGAAACAGTATGTTTATAGTTAATGGCAGAGTGGGTAATGATAAAAATATTGGTAGATTTACATGTAGAAATGCTAGCGTTGTTGACTATTGTATAACTAGTCCTGAACTTCTAAAATTATTTTTTGACTTTGATATTCTAGAAAGTAGTAAATTGTTTTCAAATGTCCACGCACCACTACAAATTTGATTATCTGTTAACTTAAACAATAATGATAGCAATAGTAATACTGTTAGGAAAACTAATCACTCGAAAACTAAAATAAAATCATGGGAAAATGAGAAGGTAACAGATTTTCAAGAAAATATAGACGAAGAAAAATTATTTACTTTCGAACAGAAACTTTCACGTTGGCAAAATGAAATTGGTGTCACAGATCAAGCGATAATAGACTCATTGTTAGAGGACCTTGGCAATATCTTCACAGGTTCTGCCAAGAAAACGTTTGGAACATTTAATTGTAAAAACATTGATAGAAATATTAACAAGAATAAAAATGGTCAAAATCAAAAACCTTGGTTTGAACAAGACTGTAAATTTGTCAGACAAAAATATCGAAAATAAATGTATGTATAATATGTTGCGAGTGAGAGATAGAAACTTTATGTGGTTGAAATATGTAAAACATATATTGTGTAATTGTGGTTTTAATTATATTTGGGAGTCACAAACTTTTATTAATTAATTTGTTCATTTTGTTTTTGTATATGTAATTTGTGTATTTTACTATACCATTGTACATTGGATTATGAGAATAAAGATATATAGCATATGCCAACATTTTTTCTTACCTGTTTATGTATACTTTTCAAAATGTTGGCATATTTTGAATGAGCATTTTCAACATGTCATTTTAAGAATTTTAAAAACAATGATTCCAAAATTAATAATTAAGATAAAATATTCAAAATATAAAATAGACCTTTTAACTAAATGTCAAAAATAGAATAATTTCAAAAGTCACTCGGTGATAGTAACTAGGAAGATATTTGATCTATAAATCACCACTTCCGGGAGTAGAACTATTACAGAAAAGATATTCTATTTTCGGTTTCTGACGAAACAATTTCTATTTCCGATTTCTTACAGAACATATTTAAATTTTTGATTAAATCATGATCGCATAAATTTGAAATTGATAATGTCATTTTCACAAGTTTTAATATATAATCAATTATTCCAGTATATATGGTATTTTCGGTTCTTTACTAAACAATGTCTACTTTTGATTCCTTTACAGAAAATATTCAACTTTTTATTTGGTTCTGGTCCATCATATTGATGAAGCGTTTAAATTTGATATTGTATTACCTCCCTTTTTCTAAATACCGTTATTACAATGCATATTCTATTTTCAGCTTCTTAAAAAAACCATTTTAAAGTAACAGTATTTATATAAACACAGACATGTAGAAGGGCCCGGGTGGCTCAATGAGTGAGGTAATTGGATTACATAACAACTCATATAAGCTTATCACCAATACGGCGTTGGTTCGCGCCCGGTTTTGTAAATTACAAAACAGGGTACACTCGACTCGCAGCCGCAAGTGATAAAGTTTACCAGTTGCTTGTCCATGGTCGGTGGTTCTCTCCGGATAATCCGGCTTTTTCAACCACTAAAACTGGTCGTCATGATATAGCTGAAATATTGCTAAAAGTGGCGTTATAGACAAAAATAAAAATTTAAAATCAGAAATGTAGATCCACGTAGACCTACATCACAATATTTTGAGAATTTGACGTTATGTTCAATATAATATTAACTTACAAGTTTATTTATTTATTTATTTATTTATTTATTTATTTATTTATTTATTTATTTATTTATTTATACTGTTGGCAGAGTTTTAAATTCCACATGGGTAGTAATCGTAGAATTCAGTGGCCAGCCATCCCAGTCTGGTGGCAAAGGAAAGGGTATTGTTCTGATATGCCTAACAGTGTGTCTGCGATTGACGGAACTGCACATGAGATACAAATTCAATTCAATGAACCCCAACAGCAATTTGACAGTGGCCACAGAAAATACCATTGCATCCATACCCAGGTAAACAAATATAATACTGAAAACGAGTTAGGAGCCAACCTTTTAATTTGAAAGGGGGACTATGGTTTCAACTCTGCAGTAAATACAAATGCTATTTTTATGGGTGAAAATCTTGCATCAGAATAATTTTTAGGAACAAACCATAGCATAACACACCCCCCCCCCCCCTCCCAACCCATTTTCAAGTTAAACGGTCGGTTCCTAAGGCATATTCGAAAGTATTCGAAATCACATTTGTAGCGATCAGAACGGAATCATATCATATATTTTCGCTCGCAGTTCAAGGTATCATAATTTCGTTTTCTAAATCCAATGATAATTTATTTGATGCAACAAATAAAATATAGATTATCTAAACTGGTAGTAAAACTTGTCTTAATAAGCTTGAAATTTAACCAAATCATATATTATTTATATATTTATTATATCTTTGCAACACAAAACTTGATTAATAATATATTTTACAGGTTATCATCGACAACGAGGAAAACATAGTTCATGTTCAATCTAGATTTCTTGGTCACGAAAACGACGCAAACATAGGGTCCATTGGACCAGACGCACATCTGAAATTTCCTGCTAACTGTTACATTCTTGAAGACTGTATTTATTCAAATGGCAACCCTGTTATAACCCCGTATAAAGTAACTGACATAATTCGCCAACCGTGAGCTGTAAGACATGCGAGGCGGAAGTTCAACAGGTTACATCACAGATGAAGAGTATTTGTTGGAATTTAAAACATTTAAGATTATTGGATCTTTATATAGACATCCGAGGTGGAATTAAGTAGTAGTCTGGCAAAACTGCGCGCTGACTACTAAATATACCTGTAATCTATGTAAATAACGATGAGATCACATCATTTGTTCGTTTTCTAGAAAAGGGAAATGTCACCCCATGTACAGCAGAGAAACACATATGTATTCTAAATTTGTTTTACAATCTTTATTCGTTAACCTCAATGAACATAGAAAATGAAGCCTTGAGTCAGCAATGTACCTATCTAGAAGTTCAAAAGTAATCTGATCCCAGTTTCGTACGATTTTTAAAACTTATTTAAATGAATTGCATCTTAAAATCCTATAATGTTGTGGTGAAATGGCATATAAGAATTAATAACTAACTGCTTAGAGAAAAAAAGAGTATGAAAACCAAAAAGTCAATAGAAAGACAACACAAACAGGTCAAGCAGCGCAACACCCACCAAGCAAAAACAGATAAAACAAAATACAAAACAAGACTGAAAAAAACTGGACAAAAACTCAAGCAAGCACAGCAAATCCCAAACACAAAAGCAAGAGTTTCGATTCAGTCGGAAGAACCGTTGGAAGACGATTCGGAAGAGCAAGCAGTTCATATCATTCCTCATTAATTTTACTTTACATAGTCATTGCATTCAAGTTGGCCGAAGCAAGAAGAGTTTGAAGATGCCATAGGGGTAATCAGAATCCATATATCGAAGAAGAACAGACAACACAATAGCCAAAAGTATAAACGACGATCTACAATACTTACATATAAAACTAAAGATCGAGTAGCACGAATCCCATTAAAAATGGAGGGTGAACTCATGTACCAGGAAAGGTAAGCAGTTCCTGCTCCACTAGTGACACCGTCGTGCTAATCTAGTTACAAACCCAAGTCTACCGAAACAAGTGTTACCTTTTCATAATTTCATCAAATGTTTTTGGTTTATACCCATAAATAACACAGACGCTGACCTAACTGCATCGTATGTCTCACTAATTATTATCTTAATTGTAGAGTCGCCTTAACTGTGCATGCCACAGAAATAACATACATGTATCAACTAAATGTGTTGAATTTCAGTTGTTTTTATTCGTTTACAGAGTGTATTTATGTTTTGTTCGAGTCCAGAAAAAAATAACACACATTTGTATTTGAATTGGTCGTTATATACAACGATTGAATTTAAGCAAGACAAGGTACAAAAAATTGCAAATTTTCAAACAGTAACGAAATATAAGTATATTCTGTGGATAGTCATGCAATAAACGGTAAAGTAACGAAATATAACTATATTTGGTGGATTTTCGCGCAATACACGGTAAAGTAACGAAATATAATTATATTCTGTGGATATTCATGCAATAAACGGTAATGTAGCGAAATATAACTATATTTGGTGGATTTTCACGCAATACACGGTAAAGTAACGAAATATAATTATATTCTGTGGATATTCACGCAATAAACGATCCTATTGTTTGTTTCGTATGCTTACGTTGAGCTACGTTCGTAATCTTTCGTTCTTCGGTTATCAAGAAATCTCCAATATACCATAAAGAACTTGAAATAAAGGAAACAACAGAAACAGCTTTCACTTCGTCATTTCTTGACAATCAAATATGACACTAATGGCCAACTTTCTACCAGGCTTTATGACAAAAAGAAACGACTTCAATATAGCCAATATAAATTTGGGGTATGGAGTTTATTTTTCACAACTCATTCGATCGATCTTGTCGTTTGCATTTAGCCCTTTCACAACGCTACAGTATTCCAAATTCCAGGGAAAGGGTGATGTCAGGACCAAGACCAAGTCCAAAAAATATATAGATAAAGAAGCAGTCCCTATAGAGGCTCTATGCAAGAAGAAATATATTCACAAGTCATTATTCTAAAAACAATTGTAAAACTAAATCAGCTTCGAGACATCTCTATTGAGAAACTAGAAAAAACTAGGTTTACAAATCCCAGCTACAGAAGTGAAAATTTACAGAGAAACTTAGAAAAGACGTATGTACCATTAAATTCATTAAGATGGACACTAAGGGAAAAGTCACCACTTACTTAGTTATAGACTCTGAAACTGATACAGAGTCCGTATGTAAGTTTGCATGTGAACTTGGCAATGCAGACACAATTATAGATACTGTTTTCTGTAAAGAATTACTTTATGCCTTTGAGGATGAAGTGTGCAGCTGGCCTCCAACTACACATACATTGTGTACTTTAACTAACCAAAACAAGTCTTTACTAAATAAATTTCTGTCCATTTTGATATCAGGCAGAAAAAAATAAATTTAGTAATACCAAAGATGAACGTCTTGTCAGTTCTATTGGCCAAGATATATTTCGAGCCGAGACCAATGCCAATGGACGATGGAAGTTGCCAAAGCACATTTTGTTTTTGACATTTGCTTAGGAGTGTGGAACTGTCATTCAGCAATATATTCTTGTTCGTAAGAGCTTGAAGCTGTCATATCCCTCGCTGTTGAAACGACTTATCATTTACTGTCTCCACAAATTTTAAGAAATCTAAATGTCCAATTCATATTCCCTTCTGACTTTGACAATTAAGATCAACTGTTGAATGATCTTTTTTGTGTAAGAAGAGATTGAAGATATCAATGGGGTAATCAGAATTCGTAAATCGTAGAAGAACAGACAAAACAATGGCCAAGCGAAAAAGTACAAAAGGACAAACAAC
The DNA here is from genome assembly GCA_963680875.1 of Bathymodiolus brooksi. Classification (NCBI taxonomy): domain Eukaryota; kingdom Metazoa; phylum Mollusca; class Bivalvia; order Mytilida; family Modiolidae; genus Bathymodiolus; species Bathymodiolus brooksi. The sequence goes on from OY804588.1 coordinate 25,716,233, forward strand.
GATCTACACAACATACATATAAAACTAAAGATCGTGTAACACGAACTCCATGCACTAAAAACCGGGAGTGAACTCAGGTGCTCCGGAAAGGTAGGCAGTTCCTGCCCCACCCCCATCACATGGAGTAATGCTTCAGGAGTTTTTCCTGTCCAGCTGATGTCGATGTGGGTGATGATATGCCAGTTATGTCGATGGTTGACAAAACTTACATGTATATTCGATCTTTAGAGCGAGAAACTCAACAGGTTCTCCCCGACTGTTATGGAACACAGGAAAAGCCCATGCCAGTTTCAAAGTTGACATGTGGGAAGTATGACAGTGCAAATCCAGCAGATATGCTTTGGGTTATGACTCGCTATTTCAGCTCTATTTGGAACAAAAGTTCCCTTGGTTTGATGGTGTGGTTTCAATTTTAGTAGACCCTCCTGCAAAGCTAAAAACAATTGATTATTACCCAGTTATCAATACTCACATTACTGACAATAAAGCTGTCCACGAATGCCCTCGCTAAGCGGCAGATGTCACAAAAGATGTAGGACAGATACAGGGTCGTCTTAACAACATAATAGGCCCCGGGAAAAGCAGTGCACTGGGGACCCCTACCTACACAACCACTGCCACAGGAATAAAACTGTAATTGTCGATCATATTAAATACATTGTATATTCTTATTGTATTGGTACTTCCAACAAAGTCAATGTTTAAACATTAAATATCATCCCATGTACAACATACATAGTTTAGCATGGGCCCCTATGCTCGTGGGGACCCCGAGCAACTGGCCATCGTGCCCTTGCGCTAAGACGGCACTGTTACCAGTGACCAAAGACCTGGAATATACTATTCAGGTATACACACACTATAATGTATTACATAGCTATTGCTATTTTGTCGAAGTCAACGTTTTGCCATATATTAAAAACCTGTAATCAATTTTACTTCAAGAGTCATGCAAATCAACTCGTGCTAAGTACATTCATCTGTACAAATCAAATGTACATGTGGACTTAAACATTAGAAAAGTTTCATTTGAATCGGTTATAAAATGTCTTTCTTAGAAAAATCATAACTGAATCTGACGTAAGTTATGATATTATTAGGTTAAATATATGATGCCTGATCTGGGGGCAAAGGGCTCCAAAGGAAAGGGAGTGGACTAGAATTTTTCTAAGATCACCAATAACAGTCATTGGGAAATATTTGTATCATTGCTGGTGAGGGATGGAGTGAACTTTCTCGTTATTATTGTTGAATTTTCTGTCATCAGCCTTATCAAAGCGGATATTTTCACCTTATTCCATCGCGAAGCTTTCCATGAGAAAGCAGTCTCAACTTTAAAGCTGTCGTCTTCTACAGGTATGTCGAAACTAATGTACCAAAACATTTTTCTGTTGAATCGTCTTCTACATTTTTTTCATTGTTATAATTTACCATTTAATTCAGCTTTATGTTACAGAACAACTTAAAATATTCCTTTAATGGATTTTCAGATAATTGTCAAGTCTATGCAAAAGTTTATCACAAAATCAGGACATACAATCTAAGAAAAAGTATATCATGACAAATTACATGTACTTTAAAATGATGCAAAGTTCTTGCTATCTGAATGGTCAGGGATCGGAAAATCAAGTTAGTACACATATCGTCAGCTTTTGTAAATGGAGTACACAAAATAAAAATAAACAGAAGCCATACATGACATGGGTTTTTACTAAAGTGACACATTCTCGCGTAACACTTGAGGAATTTTATTCGTCGTTAAAGTAACATGTATGCTTGTTTTCGTTTTTGTTTGTTTATTTGGGGGGGGGGGGGGGGGGGGGGGTTAAATATTGCATTGATGTTTCGAAAAATAATTTTATGGAATAACTGTGTCACAACTGAACACGGATATGTTCCTATCATGATTTTCTTGATATATTTTTACAACGAACAAGGAAGCTACTGAACAAAAGGTGTCTAATGGTTAAGTTGCAGTTGTCACATTTACGGTCGCCATCATGATTTAGTTAACCATTTCGGAATATCTGTGTGGATATGTTCCGTTTGTCGTAATCATAATCCGATCCTTTCCTCATTTATGATTTATCACCGGATTTGGAACAAGAGTAACACGACGGGTACAACTAGTGGAGCAGGAGCATCCAAATTCGACCCCCGAATCTTTAGTTTTGCTGCATAGTGTTTTATAGATTATTATTTGCTCTTTTGTGCTAATCCTTTTGGCCATTGTATTTTCTGCCCTTTTCCGATTTATGGATGTTTACATCTTTGGTATAATCAAACTTTTCTTATTAAAAAGATACTTGAAAGGTTCTAAAGGCAACATTAACAATCAACAAACCTATGTTAATTTATTAGATACTAGTATAAAGATATACTAAATAAAAAAAATATCATGTTTTCCATGCCAAAATAATATATAGGTAACATACCTAAATTGCTTTTTTATTCCCTCAGGGAATATGAACCTGTATCCCCTGAGAAACTCGAATAACAATTATATTCTACTAGAGTGTTCCGATTAAACTACAGACAATGGACAACAGTATTCACATACTTCCAATGTTCCCTATATATTTCATATAAAACTACAGTTTTTTTCAAAATATTATCTTGAAGACAATTCATGTCGGATTTTGATTAGATAGGCATTATTTAAGGGAATACACTGGTTAAACACAAAATTTAATTAATTTCGTCTGAAGCACAAAACAACCATATTACTATTTATGTCTGTGTTCACATCATGGCGAATTGGAAAAAAAACTTTTTAAAGATTACTACTACAAACTACATACGAATGCGTTTCTACTTTTGTTGATAAAAAAACAATTTTAAAACTCTATCTAAAACAAAATATGTAAATATAATTAATTATATGACGAATTGAAAAACATTTTTTCTAAAAACTATTTAAAAATTACTAATATAAACTACATACGTTTCTGCTTTTGTTGATAAAAAACAACAATTTTAAAACTCTATTTAAAACAAATGTAAATATAATTAATTAAGTATTCCTACCTTATGATATCTTTTCAATACACTGGTGTACTGTTGTTTACTTTTTTCAGAGACACAACAACTTCCAAAAATATGGAAGTTTCCTGTATGCATCTTTTTGTGTATTGAAAATGTCAGGTGTGTCATTTACGGGTCATTGACTGTTGTATTGTAAGGAAACAAAACATTCGCTGATGGAATGCTCTTTAGAAAATGTTATTAATATTATTTTCATTTAAATGATTACCTATATGCCAGGGGAAGTCCTCCACAATTTCGGTTATCGTGTTACCGTGTTAGAAAAGTGAAAATACAAAATGAAAGCCCATTCTATTGTTAATGTTTTTGCTTAGTTTTTGTTTTTACTTGTTTTATTATGTTTTATTAATATTATTATTATTATTATTATTAATTTAATTCTTTACATACAGCCATATCATTATTATTATACATTTGCAAATAACATATACAAATATACAATTATGACCCTCTTTTGGGGTATACATTAAAATTTTATTCTGATTTAAATATGGAAAATGTATAAAGATAAGGATTAAGTAATCGTCGTTTAGACATGACGTCATTCAACATCTCATTTGAAATCAAATTGTGTAAGAAGATGACCGTTTAGTTAAACCGTTCTGCAGAGACGATAATAAACGATGAATTTTCATAAAGTACTGCGTTGCCTACTATTATACCTATTTTGTCCCAGTATTGTTAAAAATGCTGTTATAGTGACAACCGGAACCTTTTAACCGTAATGGAAGCGGGAGGTTTAGTGCCGTAAAATCTGATTCAACCAACCATTTCTTTGGAAATGCCTGTACCAAGTCAGGGCCATTGCGGTTTTCCCAGTTTTCCGGTTGTTGACTAATTTTGTCTGTTTGTTGACTTATGAGTTTTGCCTTTCCCTTTGGAAGATTGCTCGGTGTTCGGTAATTTTGTTATTATCCTTATTTAAAACAAAACAACTGAGTTATGTGTTTGGTTGTTTATTGTACCAAAATTAATCAGTTTTGAAATCACTCAAATATGTATTAAGTTTCCGCAAAGGAGAATGAAAGGTGAGCGACACAGGCTCGGCCCACTGAGCCTTTAACTATTTAATTCGTATGCTAATTATATGTATGCGAACCAGGATGACACCGAGTACATTGATATCTCCCCCAAGATTTTTCACTAATTAAAAAACACCAGTCATCTTTATATAATAACAATTAACTTATTCAACCAATGCTAACATTGTTCTTACTTTTTATAGCTATTTTCCAAAATGGTATTGGTTGAAAGAATCTTTTCGACATGTTATTTTATGAATTTTAAACACAATGATTACAAAATTAATAATTGAGATAAAAATACTCGAAATATAAAATGATAAAATAAACCTTTTAAATAAATGTCAAAAATAACATAGTACAACAGTAACTCGGTGATAGTAACAGGGAGATATATGATATTCCTATAAACCATCACCACCGGAGAAAGAACTAATACAAAAAAGATATTTTTTTACAGTTTACAACGAAACAATGTCTACCTTCGATTTCGTATAAAAGATATTTCAACTTTTGATTTGACCATGATCGTATCAATTTGAAATTGATAATGTCATTCCGACAAGTTTTTATATATTAAGAGAGTATTACATGACATTTTGGAACTGTAGTAGATAAATTTATTGATGATAATTGCTGCATCAAGAATTTAGGTCCTTCAGCTGATTCAAATAGTTCCATTGAGGCAAAAATGATAGATTCTATAGCTAAAGCAACTTTGATGATGGCATCAGAGATGGAGTTAGAGAACCATGAGAGGATGGAAGTGACAGGAGATGCTCATTTGAATCCTGAGGTTAACTCTATGATGTCTAAATCTAGTCCAGAGATGACTTCTGAGGTGGTACCTGAGGCAGCTAATACTGATTAATCTGATGAGTGCTTCATCGTGATTGACCGGGTTAGATCGGCAACCATAAAGGTACCCATTCGAGTAAATGAGCAGTCAGTGAGTGATGTTCTGGATACCGGTGCCGAAGTTACTTTCCTTAACAGTAATATCTACTACAGCATTCCACAACAACATAGACCATCACACCAAATTATTTAATGTTGGGTCGAGAGATTAATTTACCTCTACAGATTTTGTGCCCTTTACCAGCACAGGAAAACAGCAAACCTGTAAATGAATATGCTTACAATCTTCAACAAAGATTAGAAGAGGTTTACCATACAGCCAGACAGCACTTGATGGCTTCTGCAGAAAGACAGAAAAAAGACTATGACACTAGACTGACAAAACATACTTACAAGACTGGGGATTCAGTTTACAAATTTGATAAAACAATTCACCAGAACTGCAAGTCTCCCTGGACTGGGCTCCACCTCATCATTAAAGTTTTAAGGACAGTAACCTTTGAAATTCGACATAGGTCGAGGACAGAAATTATCCACTATGACCGGCTTAAACCATATATAGGTCAAGTACCAGATTGGGTTGCTAAGAGCCACCAGTAACATAAAATATGGAAGATGTTGCATATCACAACAAATATGTATGTCATCAATCATTTGTATTTCCAGTTCATGATGTTGTTCCAGTGTCCCATATGTCCTTTCAAAAGCTCCAGAAGCAATGCTGGGACCCACTTCATCATTAAACATGCACCTACAGATCAAATGCCATACAGATGCAATAACTGTAACTATAAATCAGTGTCCTTAGATAAATGGAGAAGACACATTCGAAAAGGGGACCTTACAAAGCATGTTTGCATTACGAGTACTACTCCTTATATCATTAGCGAGTCAGACATTATTGACATAACCACATGAACACAAAACAAGTTAATTATATATACCTCTAATAATAGTGATGATATGACAATGGAAGATACCACTACAAGAGAGGATGAGGTGATAGCAGAAGAGGTTGAGGTGATAGTAGAAGAAGTTATTGTGATGGTAGATCCAAAAGATGAAAAAATTATGGAACTTGAATCGGAAATTGAATTTATTAAGGAAAAACACATTAAGGAAATAGAAGATATCAAACAAGCTCACAAGTTCGAGTGTTTACGCTTTGGCGACTTCATAGAGCGCCTTGAGAAGAAAAAGAAAGACTTACAAAAAGACGTTGACAAACTTACGAGCACACTGAAGAAGGAGAAGAAAGAAGAAAAATTAAAATTTGTTGCGACTAAAGCTTAAATCAGCGTTAAAAATTGAACAAATATCAGTGGTTTTGCAAATGAGATTTATCTTAAATAGAAAATCTGAATTTATTATTTATTGATTTATTATTAATGATACAATTTTATATCCCTTGGGAGGGGGAGGGGAGCTATGATGAAAATTTGAAATAAAAACACAGGACCGGACTAAGCAAAAATAATAATCCAGGATTAGTTTGTTATTAAAAAAAAATCCAGGACCCCTGTGTACATGATTTTTTTTTTAAGTTAATAATATGAAATATTGACATCCACACTTTCCTTTTGGACAGCACATTTCTGTGTCCCCACTTGTTTGATTAATAAAATATTTATTCACAAAGTATATGTTTTGAGATGACCCCTTATTGTTTAAAGGGAAACTTCGCGATTTTTTACATGTTAGCTAAATATGTTCCTGGTGATATAAAATACATATTCACAAAGTTTTATCGACATATTTCCACAAATAACGAAGCATATCGCAAATTTGTAATTTTAATTTATAATTTTTCAACTAGTTTGTGACGTTTTAAACTAAAAATGCATTGTGGGATTGAAATTTAAAGTCTGGGTCGCTGATGTTAAATTCGCTTCATTTAAAGCGCTCAGAGGACTGTAATTTAAATCTAATAACCGTTGGAAAATTAAATACTGAAGTGAACAGCTACGTACCTTTTTGACAAACAACTATCTTAAATGAACAAAATGTTTCATTTCCTTTATATTTACAACGGAAAGAGGTTTTATAACAGTCACCTATATTCGCTATATATCGGATCCCTTTTACAATTATGTATATTTTGTTTTACTGCTAATGTGCTGAAAAATATAATGGATAATTTTGACAACGCGTAACTTGTGTATTGATTTCTAGATTCTGTTGTAATCCCTTTTTTATAATCATTATTCGGCATGCTGTTTACTGTTATTTTGATCTCCGCATGTAGATGTCCGCTTGGGTGTTTTCTAGCCGGAGGGTAAAATTATACAGGTGTAAAATTCAAGGTGACAGGATTAATAAAATGGGAATTTGAATACACACTATTTGCTTTCCAAGACGAGTTGGTAGATCGTTTATTATCTATTAAAGATAAAATATTCTTAAAACATTAGAATAAATATAATGTTGAAATAACAGGAACAATTTATGTTTTAGATGATAAAAAAGTATACACCTTCCTTGAAATTATAAGTTTTCATTATGAGAGGCGCCAAATTGGCCTAACTATATATAGCTGTCTCATCATAATAATTTAACGATCGATGTTCATAAAAGATGTTTTAATTTTAATATTAAATAAAATGATTTAGGCCTAAACGTTTAGAAATGAATTTTTCTTTATAACAATAAAAAAAAATGATTATGATTTTACTCAATCATTATTTTAACAGTCGGTGTTCATAAAAGATGTTTTAATTAATTTAATTTTAATCAAAGGATTATGATTTTACTCAATCATTATTTTAACAGTCGGTGTTCATAAAAGATGTTTTAATTAATTTAATTTAATCAAATGATTATGATTTTACTCAATCAATATTTCTTTACTTTTCTTTTGTTCAACGCGTGTTGTTTGTTTGGGAACATTTCTATATAAAGCACCGAAATTAACGTTTTAGTTATAGCTTAAATATGTCGAGCTCAGGTACGGAAAGTGACTCTAGTGCCTCAAGTGATGTAGATTTCAACGACTATGGAGAGTTCTGTTACCAACTTGAACCAGAATATACGGAAGAAGAACTCAGACAAATGGAAGAGGAGCGAGTGCCCAACGTCTGGAAATAGAGAACAACCCACGTCAGAACGACACAAATTTGATATCCACAGATATTCATTTAGACAAAGTTCGGAAGAGATCATGATCATGAGCGGTATAAACAGATGAAGGGCAGTCAAAAATTAAAAAGATATTAGGCCACACCAGATTTATTTCTTGTTCTTCGGATTTTGTGCTAAAAACGTTGTCCAGAGCGAGCAAGTGATTTAAAAATGTTAATTTCTTTTCCTTTTTTGCTTGTCATTTTTCATGAGCGAAACGTAAAATATTAGGCGAAAAATATATTTCTTATATTTTTCATGTATTTTCAGAAGCGAGAGACCATATTTTAATTTTAAATATTTTATTCTTCAATAAATTAAGGCAAATAATTCCTGAAGTAAGAAGTGAAATGCGGGATTTACTTATTTTTATCTTCATTCTGAAAACGACAGGTACATTCACACCGGTTCACTCAGCAGGGTACCTAATATTGCGTAATGAGTTTAGGTCCACACAGGAAATCGCCAGGCAGAATATACAAGTGTCATTTTACATCCGGTCGACGGGCCTCTGACCGAATACCTGAATACATGTGTCACAATATTTGGCAATAATCAGAAACGCAATGCACATTTTGTGACCCGTTAACTAACTAAAATGTTACCCCTAAGGGTTGAAGGCATGTACAAGGAATATATACAAACAACGTACACAAGTCAAATATACAAAAACATAATAAGAACAGAAAATAAAATGAAAACAAATACCCGTGACTAGAATATCAGATGCAATACACATTTTAAAGGTTCTAATAGGTGATCAAAATACACGCCCCTGATCACGTTGAAGTATACATTAGGAATGGGTGCATATTAATGCACACTGCCGGATCAAGGTGGTGTTCGACAATTTAGTAAAATTCGTGTATAAATTGGGTAAAAATTGGCAAACAAGAGCCTGGATCCGCACCTAATGCAGCAATGATTCATGGGCTATTTTCACAAAAAAAAATCTTAAGATTACCATTGATCGTAAGCTATATTGAATTGTTCATTTTTATCTTGATTTTTTTGTGCCCCATCAGAATGGTGTAGCAACAACCAAAATTATGAAATAAAGCAGGGTATGCAATTTTTCCTTATAGAAATAGAAATTAAAATAAGTTTATTAACCAAATCAGGGCCCCAGGTGGGCATATACAAATAACAATTATGATTGATACACAACAACAATACATCAAACTAAATATTCGCGGTGAAATATCAATAATTGTGATGAACACATTTTTTATGACTATTCTGAGATTAATCAGAAGGGTCCACCAGTTCGAAAGACGTGATTAAAATAAACAAAATATGCTACGCAGAGACATATTATATGTTACGCTTTGTTTTTGTATAATAAACTTATTTATAATACTCATCGTCTGTAATTGTCAAATGAAATCTATTACAAATTATATGTTTACATAATCCTCTCAATTGTATGGCTTCCTACCCTGTAACTTTCTGTGCTTTTAGCTTATGTGTATCTTTATTGTAGTGCTTGCACGATCGATTACAAAGTGCGATCTTACTGAATAATGTCATTAAAGCATTTTGCCCCGTAGTATAAGGCCTTTTTGGATTATTTTTAATGAATTCAGGGCATTGTTCCGATGTCCGTTCTTTTTTTAGCTTAATTTCGTAGTTCTTCAATTTTGGAAAAAAATCTTTTGTAAATGTGTCTCATTAAAGACGAACCTTTCCCCCCGATTCATTTGTTTTGCCATAATCTATGGAAGCAAAACGTAAATCTGCAAAAAGTGATTGTGTAATAAATTCATATATTTAGAATAATAAGAAAAATAAAAAGAATTACCATCAAGTTAAAACAACCGTAGGCCTGACAAGCCATATCGACACTGAATGAGGACCCTGGTTCGTCACGCTTGTTTTGGGGCGTGGTGGTATTTAGACGTCACGTGATACTTGGCATTGAGATGCTATCAAAATGGCGACTTCCATGAATCATTGACAGAATTTTAAAATCGATTTCATTCCCTTATCCAACATAATAAAACGCTAATATACATATAAACATCCATATTTATACATCAGGAAAAACATATAAAAAAACATTTGTTTTGCGAAGTTTCCCTTTAACTTACCTGTCAGCGTAATCGTATGACTAATGTGCAGGTATCAATCGATTTCCATATATCTCTAATGAGAGTAGAACTATTAACAAAAATATATTATATTTTCGGTTTCTAACGAAACAATTTCTATTTCAGCCTTCTTTCAGAAAATATGTCAACTTTTGATTAGATCATGATCATATAAATTTGAAATTGATGATAAGGGTAATAACAAGTTTCTGACAAGTTTTTATATATATATACAATACTTGTGCACTGTCGAAGCATATGGGTAATATGTGTATGAGGCTTAGAAACGCGGGAAAAGGCGAGGCTTTGCCGAGCCTTTTCCCGCGTTTCGTGCCGAATACACATATTTACTTATATGCTTCGACAGTGCACATGTATTGTATTTATCCTGCAATTCTAAATCGTAAATAAACGTTTACTGGACGATGATAAAAGTATTTGAAATAATTTTGTGTATGTATTTGAAAACAATATCCCCCGATGTGCCCCGTTTTGCATTTGTATGTTCTATTTATAACTGACCAATATCAAAAAATGTTCTATTTATAACTGACCAATATCAAAAAAAATATTAGGCAGGCTATATTGGTCGGTAAATGCTGTCTTTGCAGGATAAAATCGATTATTACAGATGAGATTCTATTTTCGGTTCTTTACTAGACAAGATATACGTTCGATCCTTTTACAGAAAACATTCAACTTTTGATTTGTTTCTGATCCATCATATTGATGAGGAGTTTGAATTTGATAATGCATTATTATTTTTTTTCTTTTTAAATTAATTTAATACCATTATTACATTACATATTCTATTTCAGTTTCTTACAACGTATTTTAAAGTAACAATATTTACATCAACACATAAATGTAGATACGCCTATGTTTACATCACTTTGTTACTTTGTTCCATATAATATTAACTTTACTTACAAGTAATTGAAGTTCAGCTTCAAATTTATTCCACGCTAAAAAATACTAGATCTTTCTCGTAGGTGTACTTTCTCTATTTCATCCAGGAACTTTACATAATCGAACTATACTACCACTTATTCCAGGTAAATGTAGTCCGTAAAATACAAAATGAATCCCCACACTGCTAGATAAAAACAACATAAACCCTAGTAGATACTGCAAAATACTGAATGTCAGCAGAAATCTACAGATTTGAGGATCATTTCAAAGACATATTTGAAAACCTTATGGTCTTAAATAAAAAAATTTGCTTGCATTGGAAAGTAACCACCTGAATTTGTATTAAATCAAAAGTGAAAGTAGGATTGTTGAAGGTTGACAACTACTTTCATTCTCGGAGGTAAGTTTCCAATTAGGTACCGGTTATCCATGAGAAATGAGTGTCACTTGTAATAGACTTCAGCACTTTATCCGTCTTTGATATTTTGTAAGAAAATAATGAAAAAAATAACAGAAACCGGTAAAAATGTGAAATCTCCATAAACAATAAGAAGTGTTTGAAGATTCCAAAGGGTAATCAGAATCCATAAATCGAAGAAGAAAAAACAACACAATGGTGAAAAGAAGAGAAAACAAAAGGACAAACAGCGATATACAAAACATACACATAAAACTAAAGATCGAGTAACACGAACCTTACTAAATAACGGAGGTGAACTCAGGTGCTCCTGTTCTACTAGTCAGTGGCACCCGTCGTGTTAATCTAGTTACAAACCCCGTGATAAGTCATGAATGAGGAAAGGACCGGGAAGTGTTTACTACAAATGGAATAACTTCCTTGGTATATCGCTGCGACATAGCCATTTCCAGCAATTTACTTCATGTACATGTACATACATGTAGTTATTTTCAAGATCGACTTCCAAAGGGATCGATGAGTCTTCGGATACTTGATTAGATAGATACAGTACCAACTTTGCATTATTTCACAATAGCAGGATGCAGTACCACGTACGTATATCTTACACTGTCCGTAGGTGCGTACGGCATTCAGCCTCATAATCACTGAAACTCTCTTCCTTACCAGCAAAGTAATTGACGGGGGTATTGTAATCTTCGTCTAAGTAGAACACATATCGAGGGGTTAGAGCCAACAAGTCATATCTGAAAATTTTGCTAATTTCATTTTTTTGCACTAAAATGTTGATACGTTAGCATCTAGTTATGTCTGTAAATTTCAGAGCAAAAGGATAATGCATTAATTTTAAATTGATAAGAACCCAAATGTATTATCATATTATATACATCTTGAAACGCCAAACAACAGTAATATTGGATAATCTATAATTGCATGCCAGGTATATTTTTTTAATTAAAAGATACATTGCTGTAAAAATTTATGTGAAGATAATATACTTTGCATTGATGATATCATATCTTTTTATTTAGAAAATAGTGCCAAAACAGCTTATTTTAAGATAAGTCATTTTGGCACTGCAGAAAAATTATTTAATTATCCAGTAAGCTTAGCCATCTTATCTCAACATCAGATAAGCGCGTTGCAGATGTTATTTATAAACAGTATCCTCTAGAGACAGGAGAGAGTACATAAAGTTGATGCATTCTAGAGCTGGTGTTACATTTACAAAAAGTGTATTAACAGGAATAAATGTAATATCTGCAAAGAAAACTTGAGACAACAATGGATTAAAAGGTAAGAATTAGATATTCACTTACTATACTTTGATACTATGCATCAATTTACTATGTATTCACTTAATATAATATAAGTTCATAAGTTCATAAGTTTATTGATTCACCAATCAAGGGTCAACAGGGGGCATATACATATACAATATGAGCAATATATGTATTAAGTCTTCATATATTTTCTTAGACGTATTGTACATGTTTGTGCTAAAAATCGTGAATTATTATGATCTCAAATATGACGTTTGTACATACCCTTCGCTAAAATTATTGACATTTTGTTTAAAATGTATGGCCTTTTAATTGTTATTTATTTCCATATTTTCAGTAGAGGCTGGTTATGGTGAATGTAATGAAAACATCTACAGTACTAATTAATTCCAGTTTTCTATTGGTAAGTTTCAATTTTTATTTGTTCACAAGAACTCTATTTTACCAGATTGAAAAGATTATCACTTTTTAATGATCAAATTATTTGATAAGAAGATTTCCTCCTAAGCCCCTCAATATAATTAGATGTAAAATAAAATGTAGTTTACAACCTGAAAATGTGCATGACGAACTATAGTTGCTGTCCAATATCTGAAATGGGAGGCTATAAAACTTAGGTGTCAAAGTGTGTTGTCAGGGGTATAATTTGTAGTGAGTTTACTTGTTTGGCAATAAGATATGAGAGGTAATCCTATATTTGGCCAATTCTTTTAGCTAATCAAAATAATAAGCTTCATATTCATTTGTTTCAGGTAATAAAATGTCGGAATCCAGTTGGTCTTCAGACGAGGAATGGACGATAATTGCACCTATGGTACGTGATACCCAAGATAATGGTTCTAATGCAGTCGAAGGGGATACAGAAGATGATTCCTCAGTAACAAACAGACAGCAAGTAGGTAGTAATGATACACAAGGTACCAATGCCACACTTACGGTTGATGAATCCGGTTACAATGACACACCTATAACTGATGAACCAGGTATCAATGACACACCTACCACTGATCAATCAGGTAACAATGACACACCTACGGCTGATGAATCAGCTACCAATGATACACCTATGGTTGATGAAGCAGGTACCAATGACACACCTACGGCTGATGAACCAGGTTACAATGACCCACCTATAACTGATGAACCAGGTATCAATGACACACCTACCACTGATGAACCAGGTATCAATGACACACCTACCACTGATCAACCAGGTAACAATGACACACCTACGGTTGACGACCCAGGTAGCAATGACACACTTATGGTTGATGAACCAGGTATCAATGACACACCTACCACTGATGAACCAGGTGCGAATGCCACACCTACCACTGATCAACCAGGTAACAATGACACACCTACGGTTGATGAATTAGCTACAAATTACACACCTACCACTGATGAACCAGGTATCAATGACACACCTATCACTTATGAACCAGGTACGAATGACACACCTACCACTGATCAACCAGGTAGCAATGACACACCTACGGTTGATGAACCAGGTAGCAATGACACACTTATGGTTGATGAACCAGGTACGAATGACACATCTACCACTGATGAACCAGGTACGAACGACACACCTACCACTGATCAACCAGGTACCAATGACACACCTATGGTTGATGAACCAGATACCAATGACACACCTACCACTGATGAACCAGGTATCAATGCCACACCTACAACTGATGAACCAGGTAACAATGACACACCTACGGCTGATGAATCAGCTACCAATGATACACCTATGGTTGATGAAGCAGGTACCAATGACACACCTACGGCTGATGAACTAGCTGCCAATGACACACCTATGGCTGATAAACCGATTACCAATGACACACCTATGGCTGGTATGAAAGAAACCCCGGGTATTAAGAATTCACAAGACCAAATATTAATTCAGGAGAAATCAGCTGTTCGTACCTATAAAGAAGATACTTCATCAACTGATTCCAATGGGTCGCCAAATGCCTTAAAGGTTACTCCAAGACAGAAAAAGAAGAAATAATACAGAAAGAAACAGAATAAAACAACACCTGACACAACAAAACAGCTCAAACGCCACTCTGCTATTGAGTCTGACTTCAGTAGTAGTGATAATAATATAACATTAAAAGAGTTAAAAATGATATAAAACGAAAAAAAGATGAGAGTTATAGCGAAATAGAGTCTGTTTATGATAGCGGGGACTCGTACAAACCTTGCAGAGATGATTATCATTTCAGTGATTCGAACCTGTCATTCCAATTCAATTAAAACCAAATTTTATAAGAAACCAGCCACATCAAAGTCGAAAAAGAAAAAGAGGAAAAGTGATAGTAAAAAACAGAAGCTTAATAGTGATAATTCACTGCCTAGAAATGATAACTCAAGGATGAACCAAGTAGAGATTCAAAATGACAAGTTAGGGCCAACGATTGATCAGACTGAGGACGTGCACATGGAAAAGGCAAAAGAGATCAGTGTTCAGGAGGCCACTTTCAACAATTATGTCACCACACACCATGAAAAGAGACTTAATGATCTTCTCTTCATGAATGGATTAGTTAGAAAACGTGTTCCTGCAGATGGGAACTGTTTCTTCCAGTCAGTATTACCACACATGCATTCCCTGCTCACGGTTCAAGAATTACGAAGATCATTATGTGATCACATAGTTGAAAAAGCAGAACATTATGTTGTTTTTTTTTGCAGCACAAGAATTGTCAGAGTCGTTCGAAGAGGACATTACTTGGATTGATTTCAGACAAGAAATGGAGGCGTTATCAGCAGATGGCAGTTGGACGAGCAGAGCTGCTGATCTTTTTCCACTAGCTCTTGCCAACTGGAGTGGTCGATTGGTGAAGATATTTTCAAGTCTGTCGAATCAACCAATAATTGATGTACACCCAACGCTCAAACACAACACATGTACTGATCCAATAACTCTAGCGTATATAGCATCAGATAACACTACCATACCGGAACACTATGACATGTGCTCTAAACCGGGTACAATGAACAAACAATCTACTTCTCAAAATTTAAATGAGAACATAGTATGTGGAGATAAAGCAGAACAGACACCTAGTACTCCTGTCAGAGAAAAGAAAAAGAGAGGAAGACCAAAGGGCACACCCCCTAGGAAGGCCCCGAATTTCATAACACCTCCAAAAAAGTCATTGTTTAGGAAACGCAAAGCAACACCAGAAATATGGAAAAAAAATGTCAGAAAGAAACTTCGACTCACAGGAAAGGAAAACATATCTGCGAAGGGAAATGTTGTTCAGGAAAGATGTTTGAAGCCTGTTGACTGTTCTAAATGCACTTTCAAATGCACTATGAATATGAATGACAAAAATCGAAATGATATATTCCAAGCCTTTTGGTCTCTAGATAGCAATGACAGAAAAAAGGATTTTATTATTGCAAATACAACGGAAAAGAAAACTAGAACATACCTACATGAAGAAAACACACCTGTAAGCAAAAAAAAAGAATGTCCATAGGTCGTACTCATTTTGTGTGGAAGGAGTCCGTTATCATGTTTGCAAAAACTATTTTTTGGCAACATTAGGAGTAAGCGAATCATTTGTCCATAATGCTTTGAGAAACCAGCAGGGAGGTGTTTATTTGGGTACAGACAAGGTGGCAAACATGAACCACACAACAAAACAACAAAAAAATGCTATGGAAGTAGTTCAGAAGCACATAGAATCCTTCCCTGTAGTAGATGGACATTACACTCGTAAGGATTCCAACAGAAAGTACCTGGGTGCAGATTTGAACATAACAAGGATGGAAAAGAAAAGAGAGGAAAAGAAAAGAGACAAGGAGTTAGCAAAAAGTTCTGATGACATCTTTGTTGCCACATTTGACTTGCAAGCAGTATTAACGACGCCGTGTAGTTTAGTCAGCCAGCTTTACTACATGCGGAAGCCAAGTTGCTACAATTTGTCTATTTACAACCTCGCAAGCAACAATGCCACCTGTTACATATGGTCTGAGGTAGACGCTCCGAGAGGCTCATGTGAAATTGGCACGTGTCTATACCTTCAATTATTATCTTTACCAAACACTACAAGACATGCACTATTCTATTCCGACGCATGTTCGGGGCAAAACCGCAATCAGTTTACTGCCACATGTCTACTCCATGCTGTTACTCACCATTCTTCCATTGAAGTTATTGATCACAAATTTCTAGAGAGCGGTCACACCCAAATGGAATGTGACAGCATGCATGCCGCAATTGAATTTGCAAAGAAAAAAACCGAACTCTTTGTTCCTCAACAGTGGGCAACTGTAATTAGAATGGCCAGGAGAAAAGATCCATACATGATTGTGCCTTTGAAGTTTCGGGACATCTACGATTTCAAAGATTTCACAAAGAAATACATGAAATTCCGGAAAGAAGATGTTAATGGCAAAAAAGTAAATTGGTTGCAAATCAAATGGATATGGTACACCCAAGAAAACCCGGACTGTGTCATGTTTAAGTACAATTTCGAAGATGAATTCAGAGTTCTCAAAGTAGCTGGTACAGCCAAACGAGGACGCACTGCCGAACCACAAGAACTGACAAGGAAATACACATCGAGACAGAAGATATCAGCAGCCAAAAAGAAAGACCTTGTCAGCTTATGCAGAAGTGGTATCATCCCATCTGAATACCACGATTATTACAAAGTATTGCCCTCAAGCGGTAATGTAGATGACAAACTAGCTGACACCGATGCTGAAGAGGAACAAGCTGATTCTGATCAAGAATGAGACTAAGAAAATAACAATGGTGACATTAAATGACTCGTTTAATTAGATTGCATGATTAGTTTAAGGGTTTTTCTATACACTGTATTAGAACTGTAGACATTTTATTCCTGCATTAGATATAGTGCATACAAATTTGACTGTTATATAATATATATTTTGTACTTTGATTTTAAAATAATTTTCTTTTGAGATTTACACACAGTATTGAATTATTTCAATAGGATTTAGCATAATGTTATTATAATGGTATTTTGAAACCCTTATGGTATTCCTCAGTTTTCAAAGTGTTCAAACTCATGTTACTACTATCTAATTCAATTTTCAAAAGAGCTGTTGACATTTTTTTTTAAACCTTTTTATGATATAATCATTCATACAGACATACATCTAATAGTTATTGTGGTTGAAATGTAATCTTACTGTGATATATGATTACAGTATTGATGCTTTAGCTTATATAATTGATTTTAATTGCTTTTTGATTCATTGGAAATTATCCTGAAATATTTTGCCATTCTTATATTGGTTTTCAAAAAATCAATGTTTACATTAGTAGAATGTTTTAACTGATGAATACTACAATTCAGTCATTATAGAAAGATATTTCAAATTAATTTTTCATTTGCTGCCATAAGTATTTTTGTTTACTTTAATTTGGTTGATGAAAGAAACATTATTCATATTAATGTTAGGGAGCCAGAAAGGTGTATCCTAAAATGTCATACACATGCCTTGCACACACCTGTTTAATCTTTAAATAAACAAATCAGCAGACAGTCTTATCAGCGGTTAATGTAGCATGGTATTAACATCTGGAAATTATCAATGTAAATACTGCATGTCTACTTAGTGTATAGATAAAAAGTTTTATTAAATCAATATGCTGATTATTAGAAGTAAATTGCATATATAATCATAACATTTATTGTTTTATTAACTTATAAAATCATTTTGGTAACACTACATTATAAAACATAGTCATAAGATAATTTGTTGTAATTCCTTGAAAAGATGAAATATTAAGATACGACAATATGGCACTAACCCCTCGATATAATAATCTCAGTCTGAGTAGAACACAAATGAAATTTCTTCTCATTCTTAATGTCTCAATTTTTAGTTTCTTGCGTGCTGAATCGATGTCTTGTCTTCTTTAACTACCTCAGTCTGAAGCGGCCCATTTACAAGTGCCCACAATGGGATATGATATTAATAAGCTTTTGAAAAATTGATTGTTGTTTTAATTTGAAATACCGTATATACGGCATATTGGAAGCGTCCGAATACTTTTGTCCATTGTCTGACCAGAAAAACCACTTACAAACTGTGACGCTTTTCAGATAACAATGTTCCTAATGACTTGAATGTACTGATATTACTGACCACTACCATTACTATGCGAGCGAAGCGAGCTCTTTATGGTTAAAAATATGTACCTAGGATTTTCTTCACATGGCTTCACATACTGATGGATATATTTGTTTTCTGCACATTGTAAGCACGTTCCGTGTAGCACACTTACACACTCTACTAATGAAGATCTTCTTAACATAAACCGCAAGGGCGATGCTTAATCTCGGATCCTCTCTCATACGTCCGATACCACTGAAACCCGGAACCCGTGTGTAATAAAAGTAATTTCGTTAGCTTGTTCTACTTATATTGATATTTTCAAATTGATTAAATCTCTTCTGACATACTGACAAGAATAACATTTTTTTACGTGGAAGTTAACTTTTGAGATCTCGTAAGGAACAACGAGAGTTCGATTGAATAAGACTATATTCGACCCAATTGTAATAGTCTGGTACTCGTAACACCTCGGATTTTTTTTTGTTATCCTGATAACAAACAAAAAAATCCGAGGGGTCACAAGTACCAGACTAGCTAAAAGTCAACAATTTGCTAATGGTCTATTTTCTGATGAAAATGGCCGGGTTAAAGATTTAGATGAAAAACTTGATGCAATGTTGAGGTCATGATGATGTTACACATGACTGCATCAACGATATTGTTTCTGACCTTCAAAATATTTTTATTCACACGGCCAAATCTACTTTCGGTTACACATCAAATGAACAAAGATTAACTGATAAAAATCCTTGGTTTGATAGTACTTCACAGGGGTAAAGCTGATGAACGCAACTGTAATTACGGTCATCCCAAGATGGCAGACGTGGAATCGGGTAAGAATCTTTTTTGTCGATTAAATTGTTTCTATTTTGTATTCTAAATGGCACATGCATTAGTACGATAGTAATCTATGAACTTATCACAAGAAAATCACAAATTACGACTGTAAAATGTATATGAAAGAGAAAATCTGATGACCGTAACTGAAAACTGAGATTACGGTCATCTTTCAAAACAATTATGATCAGTAAAACGGTCATCTTAACGATTTTTTAAAATCGGATTTTCTCTTTCATGTACATTTTTCAGCCGGAATTTGTGATTTCATTGTGAAAAGTTCATAGATTACTATCGTACTAATGCATGTGCCATTTAAAATACATTATAGAAACAATTTAATCGACAAAAAACATGTTTTACCTGATTCCACGTCCGCCATCTTGGGATGGCCATAATTGCAGTTACGTTCATCAGCTTTACCCCAGTGAATACGTGTCAAGAACAGAGAGATGAGTTCCACAGAGTTAGATATATATTTAGTACATAACATATAGAAATAGTAAATTTGCATTGGTTGTTAGCTAGGCACTATATTTCAACAGTATAGTTCATTTCTTGACTACGGGAGACTATACTTCGCAACAGGCACTATTCTAAAACGATCATTCTTTCCGCGGGACTATGCCAAATTTCCCGCAAATTGACGTGATGAATTTTCAATAAAAATTACTTCCCTTGATAAGGCGCTACGATTAACAGTTGGTTACGTCATTGTTTACATGGCTGCCAGATTCGGCAGCACGGATGCCCGACGAATTCACATTACAACAACAAAATGTAAAGACAAAAGCGGCAACCAAATATGCAGTTAAAGTTCTCTCAGACTTCATGTAGGAATATAATTATGACGGGGAGATAGGCAGAGTGGATATTGTTGTACTCAATAATGCCAATGGCATTTTACAAGACATAAATTACGCGAATGTCAGAACCAGCAAGTGGAGATTATTATTCTAAAAGCTCATTAGTTGCAATTTTTTAGCCATTAGGCAATAGACATGTTATGTACTAAATTTAGTATGTACTTCTACCTCGGGAACCGTTCTCCTATAGCGTTGTCTGAGAATAGTGCCCTCGCCTACCGGCTTGGGAACTATGCCTACCCAGACAACACTATAGGAGAACGGTTCACTTGTGAGAAGTCCATAATAGGATATTAGTACATAACATATAGAAATAGTAAATTGTCATTGGTTGTTAGCTAGGAACTACAGCATGTGGACAAAAGTGATTCCGTTTCCGCCATCTTCCCTATATATTTCTTATAAAACCATTTATTTTCATAGCATTCTCATGAAATCATTCCTGATCTGATTTTCATGAAATTTTCAGTATTGAATGCAGAAATAAATACAGTTACCTCCTCGTATAATTTGCAAATAATTTTATTTCTACTTTCTCTTAAGAATTGATTTAAAAGCATTTTACAAGACTTTTACGCGAATGTCAGAACCAGCAGTGGAGATTACATTCTGAAAGCTCATTAGTTGCATTGATTATCCATTAGGCATTAGTTATGTTATGTACTAAATTTAGTATGTACTTCTCCCTCGGGAACCGTTCTCCTATAGTGTTGTCTGGGAAGGTATAGTGCCCTTGCCTACCGGCTTGGGCGCTATATCTACCCAGACAACTCTATAGGAGAACGGTTCCCTTGTGAGAAGTCCATAATAGGATAACAGATTTGATAAATCTGATGGAACGAAGGAAGAATTAAATTAAAAGCTTTAGCCAGGTTGAATTTTCCTGTTCTATTTCAACAATATACCTAGGTAATTAAATTCCTTGACTATTTCTATTAATATCTCCCGCCATTACAAAACAATTAACCTATTCAGCAAAGCAGCGAGGGCTATGCATGATATTATCATGAAAGGTAGATTACATAACCTATCCATTGAATGCCAGCTCGATCTATTCGATAAGATTGTCAAACCTATTTTATTATGTGGCTGTGAAGTATGGGGTGTGGGAAATAACGACATTGTTGAAAGAGTTCATTTAAAGTTTTGCAAAAGTATACTACATGTAAAAAGAGTATCCTTGATTTTATGGTATACGGAGAGCTTGGCAGATTTCCTTTAGGCATATACAATTATGTTAAACTTAGGATTATTAATTATTGGGCTATATTACTAACAGGAAAACAAGAAAAGACTGCTGAAATTTTGTACATTTTTTCAATCCTGAATAATAGAACTAACATACCTTGGTTAAAAAGTGTAAAATCTATATTAGACGAATGTGGTTTGTCATATGTTTGGAATAATCAATATTTTGTAAGTGGTACTTGGTTGGTTATATGATACTGTAAAACAAATTCTAAAAGCACTAAATTATCGCATGTTTAAAGAAAAATTAGATATAGAAAAATATTTTCAGAAGCTAGACAATAGAAACATTATAACACTTTGTAGATTCAGAACGACGAACGATAAATTACCAATTGAAACGGGCATGTGGCAAAACATTGCAAGAGCAAATAGGAAATGTTTATTGTGTAATTATGGGGCCGTGTTCTCGAAAGTGTCTTAGCTAATCTATTGGAAAGTGTTCATGTTGAGGCAGGCAGGATAATTACAGGGTTGAGAGTAAATTCATCCAGATCTAAGTTATATAGTGAACTTGGCTGGGAACCCCTTTATGAAAGAAGAGAGAAGCAAAAGTTGATTTTACTCTATAAAGTAATAAATGGTTTAACTCCGGACTATATGTATGACATGATCCAACCATACACAGAAAATATTCACGATTATAATCTACGACAACAAATATCGGGGAACAATTTTAGACTACCCTTTTGTAATACTCTCTCATATAGCAAAAGTTTCATCCCTTGTACGTTACGACTCTGGAATGGTCTGCCTGCCTCAACAAAGTCCAGTCCTTCTCTTAATATATTTAAGACAAGACTGAACTCTGGTACAAAAGCCTCGCCTAAATATTTTCACATAGGTGACAGAAAAGAAAATATCATACACTGTCAGATGAGGAATGATGCTAGCAATCTAAATCTACATTTGCAGCAACATCACCTATCTGACAGACCATCTTGCCCACATTGCAATGATCCCTGTGAAAGCCCCTCCCATTATTTTATGCACTGCCCTTTATATAATATTCATAAGCAACAACTTGTTGATTCCTTTAATAAACTTAGCATAGAATTTACTATTCAAACCATTCTTTATGGAAGTGAAACCTCTGATTATAATCAGAATGTAAAACTTTTTCGTGCAGTACATTCCTTTATTAAGCGGAGCAAACGATTTGATAATAATATAGTAATATAAATTTAATTTTTTAAACATTTTAAACTAGAACAGTATTCTCACATATGATGGACCATGATTGCAAATACCGGTACTATTCCTCTCACATGACTAAATTAAATTAACTTATTGATATTCTATTAATAATCTATTTTGCTTTATAAATATATAAATGTATATATAATGTCATAAATCTCATATTTACACTATGATTACCTACTGCATACTAATAAAAAATTTCTGAAATGAATTAAGTATTTAAATTAAATTGAGAGGTAATAAATCTAGCAACATCGTACACTGGTAACACTTTTAGATAGCAACTAATTGTATTTAAAAAAAATTAGTAGATCTCATATCAGCCAAATTGTCGATAAAATCTAATCAATGTTAATTACTTATCAATAACTGAATATATGAGATTTCTGACTGCTATTGTATACTCGAGTTATTTCCCTTTGAGTATGAGTTTTGTGTATTGTAAATATTAACTGCATGCATTATTGATTGTTGCTGTTGCCTTGTGTATGGAGAGGATTTATATAGGTTATTGCCTGCTATCCAATCCATTTCATTTATTTATGAATAAAATATGTTTAAAATGAAATAAGTCGTGTTCTCGACCATGTCCTAACTTAGGATATGTCGCAAAATTTGTCTTAACTTCAGGACATCTATGGAGGTATCTTAAGATGGTCCTAACCCCGAAATTGTAATTAATTTAATATTTTGTACTAAAAACGAACTTTAAGTTATAGAACATGATTGATATACACCTTTACACTGTTTTTAAATCGAAATAAGATAATTTGCAATGATTTTCTATTATAACTTACTTTAACGGCACACGAGATATCTTCTGTTCATCTTTAATCTGTAATTCATTGAAAGTTTGAAATCAGCTCACTCGAAAGTAACCACACAAAAATATCGGTAATGACTGTATTTCATCATAAAAAAAGTTTTACACATTAGTTCCATATCGTATATGAACCTCAGAACTATGTATATAGATAATTGCAAATTAAAGAAAACAAGAAACAGGCTCATGGGATACAGCGTAAAAATAAATGAAATTGAAAAAAAATCTTTATTTGCATCTTATAATTTATTATGAGTAATTTTATCAAGGATTTGCTATACATTAATATTGGAAATACTTATTGTGCACAATATTTCTATTATTTTACTTATTGCGTTGACACTTAGGACATACAATGTAGTTACGACATCCTAAGACAGCTTCGAGATCACTCCTAGGACATGTCCTAAGATGGTCCTAAGACCATCCTAAAAATCGTCCTAAGACATATCTTAGGACAAATCTTAGGATACTTTCGTGAACGTGGCCCCTGGTGATATTGGAGACGAGTTTCACTATATATTTTCATGTTCAAAATTCGACGACAACCGCAATCTACTTATTAGGAAAAAAATTAGAAATAGACCAAACTCATTAACATTCAGTTCACTTATGAATAGTAATAACTTGTCTGATATGAATAATGAGTGCTTTATTAGAATAGTGAATCAAATGTTGGACTCTCCTGTGTAATATTTACCTATTTATTTATTTATGTCTTTTTCTTGTCTGCTTTGTAAATGTGTATTACAAAGCCCTTCAGTCTTACTTTTTGTTCATTTTGTTTTTGTATCAAAAACCGACATGTTGATGATTATATTACTGACTTTGTTGACAATTTTAACTTCTAAAATTATTTTTTGACTTTGATATTCTAGAAAGTAGTAAATTGTTTTCAGATGTCCACGCACCACTACAAATTTTATTATCTGTTAACTTAAACAATAATGATAGCAATAGTAATACTGTAAGGAAAACTAATCACTCGAAAACTAAAATAAAATCATAGGAAAATGAGAAGGTAACAGATTTTCAAGAAAATATAGACGAAGAAAAATTATTTACTTTCGAACAGAAACTTTCACGTTGGCAAAATGAAATAGGTGTCACAGATCAAGCGATAATAGACTCATTGTTAGAGGACCTTGGTAATATCTTCACAGGTTCTGCCAAGAAAACGTTTGGAACATTTAATTGTAAAAACATTGATAGAAATATTAACAAGAATAAAAATGGTCAAAATCAAAAACCTTGGTTTGAACAAGACTGTAAATTTGTCAGACAAAAATATCGAAAATAAATGTATGTATAATATGTTGCGAGTGAGAGATAGAAACTTTATGTGGTTGAAATATGTAAAACATATATTGTGTAATTGTGGTTTTAATTATATTTGGGAGTCACAAACTTTTATTAATTAATTTGTTCATTTTGTTTTTGTATATGTAATTTGTGTATTTTACTATACCATTGTACATTG
Source organism: Bathymodiolus brooksi (assembly GCA_963680875.1). NCBI lineage: Eukaryota > Metazoa > Mollusca > Bivalvia > Mytilida > Modiolidae > Bathymodiolus > Bathymodiolus brooksi. The sequence continues at coordinate 25,741,552 of OY804588.1, forward strand.
GATTATGAGAATAAAGATATATAGCATATGCCAACATTTTTTCTTACCTGTTTATGTATACTTTTCAAAATGTTGGCATATTTTGAATGAGCATTTTCAACATGTCATTTTAAGAATTTTAAAAACAATGATTCCAAAATTAATAATTAAGATAAAATATTCAAAATATAAAATAGACCTTTTAACTAAATGTCAAAAATAGAATAATTTCAAAAGTCACTCGGTGATAGTAACTAGGAAGATATTTGATCTATAAATCACCACTTCCGGGAGTAGAACTATTAGAGAAAAGATATTCTATTTTCGGTTTCTGACGAAACAATTTCTATTTCCGATTTCTTACAGAACATATTTCAATTTTTGATTAAATCATGATCGCATAAATTTGAAATTGATAATGTCATTTTCACAAGTTTTAATATATAATCAATTATTCCAGTATATATGGTATTTTCGGTTCTTTACTAAACAATGTCTACTTTTGATTCCTTTACAGAAAATATTCAACTTTATATTTGGTTCTGATCCATCATATTGATGAAGCGTTTAAATTTGATATTGTATTACCTCCCTTTTTTTAAATACCGTTATTACAATGCATATTCTATTTTCAGCTTCTTAAAAAAAACATTTTAAAGTAACAGTATTTATATAAACACAGACATGTAGAAGGGCCCGGGTGGCTCAATGAGTGAGGTAATTGGATTACATAACAACTCATATAAGCTTATCACCAATACGGCGTTGGTTCGCGCCCGGTTTTGTAAATTACAAAAAAGGGTACACTCGACTCGCAGCCGCAAGTGATAAAGTTTACCAGTTGCTTGTCCATGGTCGGTGGTTCTCTCCGGATAATCCGGCTTTTTCAACCACTAAAACTGGTCGTCATGATATAGCTGAAATATTGCTAAAAGTGGCGTTATAGACAAAAATAAAAAATTAAAATCAGAAATGTAGATCCACGTAGACCTACATCACAATATTTTGAGAATTTGACGTTATGTTCAATATAATATTAACTTACAAGTTTATTTATTTATTTATTTATTTATTTATTTATTTATTTATTTATTTATTTATTTATTTATTTATTTATTTATTTATTTATTTATTTATACTGTTGGCAGAGTTTTAAATTCCACATGGGTAGTAATCGTAGAATTCAGTGGCCAACCATTCCAGTCTGGTGGCAAAGGAAAGGGTATTGTTCTGATATGCCTAACAGTGTGTCTGCGATTGACGGAACTTCACATGAGATACAAATTCAATTCAATGAACCCCAACAGCAATTTGACAGTGGCCACAGAAAATACCATTGCATCCATACCCAGGTAAAAAAATATAATACTGAAAACGAGTTAGGAGCCAACCTTTTAATTTGAAAGGGGGACTATGGTTTCAACTCTGCAGTAAAATCAAATGCTATTTTTATGGGTGAAAATCTTGCATCAGAATAATTTTTATGAACAAACCATAGCATAACTAACCCCCCCCCCCCTCCCAACCCATTTTCAAGTTAAACGGTCGGTTCCTAAGGCATATTCGAAAGTATTCGAAATCACATTTGTAGCGATCAGAACGGAATCATATCATATATTTTCGCTCGCAGTTCAAGGTATCATAATTTCGTTTTCTAAATCCAATGATAATTTATTTGATGCAACAAATAAAATATAGATTATCTATACTGGTAGTAAAACTTGTCTTAATAAGCTTGAAATTTAACCAAATCATATATTATTTATATATTTATTATATCTTTGCAACATAAAACTTGATTAATAATATATTTTACAGGTTATCATCGACAACGAGGAAAACATAGTTCATGTTCAATCTGGATTTCTAGGTCACGAAAACGACGCAAACATAGGGTCCATTGGACCAGACGCACATCTGAAATTTCCTGCTAACTGTTACATTCTTGAAGACTGTATTTATTCAAATGGCAACCCTGTTATAACCCCGTATAAAGTAACTGACATAATTCGCCAACCGTGAGCTGTAAGACATGCGAGGCGGAAGTTCAACAGGTTACATCACAGATGAAGAGTATTTGTTGGAATTTAAAACATTTAAGATTATTGGATCTTTATATAGACATCCGAGGTGGAATTAAGTAGTAGTCTGGCAAAACTGCGCGCTGACTACTAAATATACCTGTAATCTATGTAAATAACGATGAGATCACATCATTTGTTCGTTTTCTAGAAAAGGGAAATGTCACCCCATGTACAGCAGAGAAACACATATGTATTCTAAATTTGTTATACAATCTTTATTCGTTAACCTCAATGAACATAGGAAATGAAGCCTTGAGTCAACAATGTACCTATCTAGAAGTTCAAAAGTAATCTGATCCCAGTTTCGTACGATTTTTAAAACTTATTTAAATGAATTGCATCTTAAAATCCTATAATGTTGTGGTGAAATGGCATATAAGAATTAATAACTAACTGCTTAGAGAAAAAAAGAGTATGAAAACCAAAAAGTCAATAGAAAGACAACACAAACAGGTCAAGCAGCGCAACACCCACCAAGCAAAAACAGATAAAACAAAATACAAAACAAGACTGAAAAAAACTGGACAAAAACTCAAGCAAGCACAGCAAATCCCAAACACAAAAGCAAGAGTTTCGATTCAGTCGGAAGAACCGTTGGAAGACGATTCGGAAGAGCAAGCAGTTCATATCATTCCTCATTAATTTTACTTTACATAGTCATTGCATTCAAGTTGGCCGAAGCAAGAAGAGTTTGAAGATGCCATAGGGGTAATCAGAATCCATATATCGAAGAAGAACAGACAACACAATAGCCAAAAGTATAAACGACGATCTACAATACTTACATATAAAACTAAAGATCGAGTAGCACGAATCCCATTAAAAATGGAGGGTGAACTCATGTACCAGGAAAGGTAAGCAGTTCCTGCTCCACTAGTGACACCGTCGTGCTAATCTAGTTACAAACCCAAGTCTACCGAAACAAGTGTTACCTTTTCATAATTTCATCAAATGTTTTTGGTTTATACCCATAAATAACACAGACGCTGACCTAACTGCATCGTATGTCTCACTAATTATTATCTTAATTGTAGAGTCGCCTTAACTGTGCATGCCACAGAAATAACATACATGTATCAACTAAATGTGTTGAATTTCAGTTGTTTTTATTCGTTTACAGAGTGTATTTATGTTTTGTTCGAGTCCAGAAAAAAATAACACACATTTGTATTTGAATTGGTCGTTATATACAACGATTGAATTTAAGCAAGACAAGGTACAAAAAATAGCAAATTTTCAAACAGTAACGAAATATAAGTATATTCTGTGGATAGTCATGCAATAAACGGTAAAGTAACGAAATATAACTATATTTGGTGGATTTTCGCGCAATACACGGTAAAGTAACGAAATATAATTATATTCTGTGGATATTCATGCAATAAACGGTAATGTAACGAAATATAACTATATTTGGTGGATTTTCACGCAATACACGGTAAAGTAACGAAATATAATTATATTCTGTGGATATTCACGCAATAAACGATCCTATTGTTTGTTTCGTATGCTTACGTTGAGCTACGTTCGTAATCTTTCGTTCTTCGGTTATCAAGAAATCTCCAATATACCATAAAGGACTTGAAATAAAGGAAACAACAGAAACAGCTTTCACTTCGTCATTTCTTGACAATCAAATATGACACTAATGGCCAACTTTCTACCAGGCTTTATGACAATAAGAAACGACTTCAATATAGCCAATATAAATTTGGGGTATGGAGTTTATTTTTCACAACTCATTCGATCGATCTTGTCGTTTGCATTTAGCCCTTTCACAACGCTACAGTATTCCAAATTCCAGGGAAAGGGTGATGTCAGGACCAAGACCAAGTCCAAAAAATATATAGATAAAGAAGCAGTCCCTATAGAGGCTCTATGCAAGAAGAAATATATTCACAAGTCATTATTCTAAAAACAATTGTAAAACTAAATCAGCTTCGAGACATCTCTATTGAGAAACTAGAAAAAACTAGGTTTACAAATCCCAGCTACAGAAGTGAAAATTTACAGAGAAACTTAGAAAAGACGTATGTACCATTAAATTCATTAAGATGGACACTAAGGGAAAAGTCACCACTTACTTAGTTATAGACTCTGAAACTGATACAGAGTCCGTATGTAAGTTTGCATGTGAACTTGGCAATGCAGACACAATTATAGATACTGTTTTCTGTAAAGAATTACTTTATGCCTTTGAGGATGAAGTGTGCAGCTGGCCTCCAACTACACATACATTGTGTACTTTAACTAACCAAAACAAGTCTTTACTAAATAAATTTCTGTCCATTTTGATATCAGGCAGAAAAAAAAAATTTAGTAATACCAAAGATGAACGTCTTGTCAGTTCTATTGGCCAAGATATATTTCGAGCAGAGACCAATGCCAATGGACGATGGAAGTTGCCAAAGCACATTTTGTTTTTGACATTTGCTTAGGAGTGTGGAACTGTCATTCAGCAATATATTCTTGTTCGTAAGAGCTTGAAGCTGTCATATCCCTCGCTGTTGAAACGACTTATAATTTACTGTCTCCACAAATTTTAAGAAATCTAAATGTCCAATTCATATTCCCTTCTGACTTTGACAATTAAGATCAACTGTTGAATGATCTTTTTTGTGTAAGAAGAGATTGAAGATACCAAAGGGGTAATCAGAATCCGTAAATCGTAGAAGAACAGACAAAACAATGGCCAAGCGAAAAAGTACAAAAGGACAAACAACGATCTACACAACATACATATAAAACTAAAGATCGTGTAACACGAACTCTATGCACTAAAAACCGGGAGTGAACTCAGGTGCTCCGGAAAGGTAGGCAGTTCCTGCCCCACCCCCATCACATGGAGTAATGCTTCAGGCGTTTTTCCTGTCCAGCTGATGTCGATGTGGGTGATGATATGCCAGTTATGTCGATGGTTGACAAAACTTACATGTATATTCGATCTTTAGAGCGAGAAACTCAACAGGTTCTCCCCCGACTGTTATGGAACACAGGAAAAGCCCATGCCAGTTTCAAAGTTGACATGTGGGAAGTATGACAGTGCAAATCCAGCAGATATGCTTTGGGTTATGACTCGCTATTTCAGCTCTATTTGGAACAAAAGTTCCCTTGGTTTGATGGTGTGGTTTCAATTTTAGTAGACCCTCCTGCAAAGCTAAAAACAATTGATTATTACCCAGTTATCAATACTCACATTACTGACAATAAAGCTGTCCACGAATGCCCTCGCTAAGCGGCAGATGTCACAAAAGATGTAGGACAGATACAGGGTCGTCTTAACAACATAATAGGCCCCGGGAAAAGCAGTGCACTGGGGACCCCTACCTACACAACCACTGCCACAGGAATAAAACTGTAATTGTCGATCATATTAAATACATTGTATATTCTTATTGTATTGGTACTTCCAACAAAGTCAATGTTTAAACATTAAATATCATCCCATGTACAACATACATAGTTTAGCATGGGCCCCTATGCTCGTGGGGACCCCGAGCAACTGCCCATCGTGCCCTTGCGCTAAGACGGCACTGTTCCCAGTGACCAAAGACCTGGAATATACTATTCAGGTATACACACACTATAATGTATTACATAGCTATTGCTATTTTGTCGAAGTCAACGTTTTGCCATATATTAAAAACCTGTAATCAATTTTACTCCAAGAGTCATGCAAATCAACTCGTGCTAAGTACATTCATCTGTACAAATCAAATGTACATGTGGACTTAAACATTAGAAAAGTTTCATTTGAATCGGTTATAAAATGTCTTTCTTAGAAAAATCATAACTGAATCTGACGTAAGTTATGATATTATTAGGTTAAATATATGATGCCTGATCTGGGGGCAAAGGGCTCCAAAGGAAAGGGAGTGGACTAGAATTTTTCTAAAATCACCAATAACAGTCATTGGGAAATATTTGTATCATTGCTGGTGAGGGATGGAGTGAACTTTCTCGTTATTATTGTTGAATTTTCTGTCATCAGCCTTATCAAAGCGGATATTTTCACCTTATTCCATCGCGAAGCTTTCCATGAGAAAGCAGTCTCAACTTTAAAGCTGTCGTCTTCTACAGGTATGTCGAAACTAATGTACCAAAACATTTTTCTGTTGAATCGTCTTCTACATTTTTTTCATTGTTATAATTTACCATTTAATTCAGCTTAATGTTACAGAACAACTTAAAATATTCCTTTAATGGATTTTCAGATAATTGTCAAGTCTATGCAAAAGTTTATCACAAAATCAGGACATACAATCTAAGAAAAAGTATATCATGACAAATTACATGTACTTTAAAATGATGCAAAGTTCTTGCTATCTGAATGGTCAGGGATCGGAAAATCAAGTTAGTACACATATCGTCAGCTTTTGTAAATGGAGTACACAAAATAAAAATAAACAGAAGCCATACATGACATGGGTTTTTACTAAAGTGACACATTCTCGCGTAACACTTGAGGAATTTTATTCGTCGTTAAAGTAACATGTATGCTTGTTTTCGTTTTTGTTTTTTTTTTTGGGGGGGGGGGGGTTAAATATTGCATTGATGTTTCGAAAAATAATTTTATGGAATAACTGTGTCACAACTGAACACGGATATGTTCCTATCATGATTTTCTTGATAGATTTTTACAACGAACAAGGAAGCTACTGAACAAAGGGTGTCTAATGGTTAAGTTGCAGTTGTCACATTTACGGTCGCCATCATGATTTAGTTAACCATTTCGGAATATCTGTGTGGATATGTTCCGTTTGTCGTAATCATAATCCGATCCTTTCCTCATTTATGATTTATCACCGGATTTGGAACAAGAGTAACACGACGGGTACAACTAGTGGAGCAGGCGCATCCAAATTCGACCCCCGAATCTTTAGTTTTGCTGCATAGTGTTTTATAGATTATTATTTGCTCTTTTGTGCTAATCCTTTTGGCCATTGTATTTTCTGCCCTTTTCCGATTTATGGATGTTTACATCTTTGGTATAATCAAACTTTTCTTATTAAAAAGATACTTGAAAGGTTCTAAAGGCAACATTAACAATCAACAAACCTATGTTAATTTATTAGATACTAGTATAAAGATATACTAAATAAAAAAAATATCATGTTTTCCATGCCAAAATAATATATAGGTAACATACCTAAATTGCTTTTTTATTCCCTCAGGGAATATGAACCTGTATCCCCTGAGAAACTCGAATAACAATTATATTCTACTAGAGTGTTCCGATTAAACTACAGACAATGGACAACAGTATTCACATACTTCCAATGTTCCCTATATATTTCATATAAAACTACAGTTTTTTTCAAAATATTATCTTGAAGACAATTCATGTCGGATTTTGATTATTATTTTATCAACAAAAGCAGAAAGATATGTAGCTGTAGTGGTAATTTTGAAATACCTTTTTGAAGCATGTTTTTCAAATCGCGATCATTTAAACACAGACTTAAATAATTTGTCTGCAAAAGTACTATCAAAGCATTGTATTTCTAAAGAATTTTATTCAGTTGTGTGTTTAGCTTGTATATTCTCAAAATAGAAAATTATTTTGAAATTATAGAGTAAAACAACATTAAATTATGTTTTTATTGATATAACAATTATCGAAATCGGATGTGAATTGACTTCAGTATAAGCTTTTGAAAAATTGTTGTTTTATATGAAATATATAGGGAATATTGGAAGCGTCCGAATACTTTTGTCCATTGTCTGTGTAGCTGTAATACTGCGTCAACAATGTTTCAAAATGATTAACCTGATGTTAATTCAAGTCCGATCTTCATCATTTTTGCGTCACAAAAGCAAAATTAATTTGGCTTTATTCTATAATAACAATATAATTTCACAAGATAGGCATTATTTAAGGGAATACACTGGTTAAACACAAAATTTAATTAATTTCGTCTGAAGCACAAAACAACCATATTACTATTTATGTCTGTGTTCACATCATGGCGAATTGGAAAAAAAACTATTAAAAGATTACTACTACAAACTACATACGAATGCGTTTCTACTTTTGTTGATAAAAAAACAATTTTAAAACTCTATCTAAAACAAAATATGTAAATATAATTAATTATATGACGAATTGAAAAACATTTTTTCTAAAAACTATTTAAAAATTACTAATATAAACTACATACGTTTCTGCTTTTGTTGATAAAAAACAACAATTTTAAAACTCTATTTAAAACAAATGTAAATATAATTAATTAAGTATTCCTACCTTATGATATCTTTTCAATACACTGGTGTACTGTTGTTTACTTTTTTCAGAGACACAACAACTTCCAAAAATATGGATGTTTCCTGTATGCATCTTTTTGTGTATTGAAAATGTCAGGTGTGTCATTTACGGGTCATTGACTGTTGTATTGTAAGGAAACAAAACATTCGCTGATGGAATGCTCTTTAGAAAATGTTATTAATATTATTTTCATTTAAATGATTACCTATATGCCAGGGGAAGTCCTCCACAATTTCGGTTATCGTGTTACCGTGTTAGTAAAGTGAAAATACAAAATGAAAGCCCATTCTATTGTTAATGTTTTTGCTTAGTTTTTGTTTTTACTTGTTTTATTATGTTTTATTATTATTATTATTATTAATTTAATTCTTTACATACAGCCATATCATTATTATTATACATTTGCAAATAACATATACAAATATACAATTATGACCCTCTCTTGGGGTATACATTAAAATTTGTGTTCTGATTTAAATATGGAAAATGTATAAAGATAAGGATTAAGTAATCGTCGTTTAGACATGACGTCATTCAACATCTCATTTGAAATCAAATTGTGTAAGAAGATGACCGTTTAGTTAAACCGTTCTGCAGAGACGATAATAAACGATGAATTTTCATAAAGTACTGCGTTGCCTACTATTATACCTATTTTGTCCCAGTATTGTTAAAAATGCTGTTATAGTGACAACCGGAACCTTTTAACCGTAATGGAAGCGGGAGGTTTAGTGCCGTAAAATCTGATTCAACCCACCATTTCTTTGGAAATGCCTGTACCAAGTCAGGGCCATTGCGGTTTTCCCAGTTTTCCGGTTGTTGACTAATTTTGTCTGTTTGTTGACTTATGAGTTTTGCCTTTCCCTTTGGAAGATTGCTCGGTGTTCAGTAATTTTGTTATTATCCTTATTTACAACAAAACAACTGAGTTATGTGTTTGGTTGTTTATTGTACCAAAATTAATCAGTTTTGAAATCACTCAAATATGTATTAAGTTTCCGCAAAGGAGAATGAAAGGTGAGCGACACAGGCTCGGCCCACGGAGCCTTTAGTTTATTTAACTATTTAATTCGTATGCTAATTATATGTATGCGAACCAGGATGACACCGAGTACATTGATATCTCCCCCAAGATTTTTCACTAATTAAAAAACACCAGTCATCTTTATATAATAACAATTAACTTATTCAACCAATGCTAACATTGTTCTTACTTTTTATAGCTATTTTCCAAAATGGTATTGGTTGAAAGAATCTTTTCGACATGTTATTTTATGAATTTTAAACACAATGATTACAAAATTAATAATTGAAATAAAAATACTCGAAATATAAAATGATAAAATAAACCTTTTAAATAAATGTCAAAAATAAAATAGTACAACAGTAACTCGGTGATAGTAACAGGGAGATATATGATATTCCTATAAACCATCACCACCGGAGAAAGAACTAATACAAAAAAGATATTTTTTTACAGTTTACAACGAAACAATTTCTACCTTCGATTTCGTATAAAAGATATTTCAACTTTTGATTTGACCATGATCGTATCAATTTGAAATTGATAATGTCATTCCGACAAGTTTTTATATATTAAGAGAGTATTACATGACATTTTGGAACTGTAGTAGATAAATTTATTGATGATAATTGCTGCGTCAAGGATTTAGGTCCTTCAGCTGATTCAAATAGTTCCATTGAGGCAAAAATGATAGATTCTATAGCTAAAGCAACTTTGATGATGGCATCAGAGATGGAGTTAGAGAACCATGAGAGGATGGAAGTGACAGGAGATGCTCATTTGAATCCTGAGGTTAACTCTATGATGTCTAAATCTAGTCCAGAGATGACTTCTGAGGTGGTACCTGAGGCAGCTAATACTGATTAATCTGATGAGTGCTTCATCGTGATTGACCGGGTTAGATCGGCAACCATAAAGGTACCCATTCGAGTAAATGAGCAGTCAGTGAGTGATGTTCTGGATACCGGTGCCGAAGTTACTTTCCTTAACAGTAATATCTACTACAGCATTCCACAACAACATAGACCATCACACCAAATTATTTAATGTTGGGTCGAGAGATTAATTTACCTCTACAGATTTTGTGCCCTTTACCAGCACAGGAAAACAGCAAACCTGTAAATGAATATGCTTACAATCTTCAACAAAGATTAGAAGAGGTTTACCATACAGCCAGACAGCACTTGATGGCTTCTGCAGAAAGACAGAAAAAAGACTATGACACTAGACTGACAAAACATACTTACAAGACTGGGGATTCAGTTTACAAATTTGATAAAACAATTCACCAGAACTGCAAGTCTCCCTGGACTGGGCTCCACCTCATCATTAAAGTTTTAAGGACAGTAACCTTTGAAATTCGACATAGGTCGAGGACAGAAATTATCCACTATGACCGGCTTAAACCATATATAGGTCCAGTACCAGATTGGGTTGCTAAGAGCCACCAGTAACATAAAATATGGAAGATGTTGCATATCACAACAAATATGTATGTCATCAATCATTTGTATTTCCAGTTCATGATGTTGTTCCAGTGTCCCATATGTACTTTCAAAAGCTCCAGAAGCAATGCTGGGGCCCACTTCATCATTAAACATGCACCTACAGATCAAATGCCATACAGATGCAATAACTGTAACTATAAATCAGTGTCCTTAGATAAATGGAGAAGACACATTCGAAAAGGGGACCTTACAAAGCATGTTTGCATTACGAGTACTACTCCTTATATCATTAGCGAGTCAGACATTATTGACATAACCACATGAACACAAAACAAGTTAATTATATATACCTCTAATAATAGTGATGATATGACAATGGAAGATACCACTACAAGAGAGGATGAGGTGATAGCAGAAGAGGTTGAGGTGATAGTAGAAGAAGTTATTGTGATGGTAGATCCAAAAGATGAAAAAATTATGGAACTTGAATCGGAAATTGAATTTATTAAGGAAAAACACATTAAGGAAATAGAAGATATCAAACAAGCTCACAAGTTCGAGTGTTTACGCTTTGGCGACTTCATAGAGCGCCTTGAGAAGAAAAAGAAAGACTTACAAAAAGACGTTGACAAACTTACGAGCATACTGAAGAAGGAGAAGAAAGAAGAAAAATTAAAATTTGTTGCGACTAAAGCTTAAATCAGCGTTAAAAATTGAACAAATATCAGTGGTTTTGCAAATGAGATTTATCTTAAATAGAAAATCTGAATTTATTATTTATTGATTTATTATTAATGATACAATTTGATATCCCTTGGGAGGGGGAGGGGAGCTATGATGAAAATTTGAAATAAAAACACAGGACCGGACTAAGCAAAAATAATAATCCAGGATTAGTTTGTTATTAAAAAAAAATCCAGGACCCCTGTGTCCATGATTATTTTTTTAAGTTAATAATATGAAATATTGACATCCACACTTTCCTTTTGGACAGCACATTTCTGTGTCCCCACTTGTTTGATTAATAAAATATTTATTCACAAAGTATATGTTTTGAGATGACCCCTTATTGTTTAAAGGGAAACTTCGCGATTTTTTACATGTTAGCTAAATATGTTCCTGGTGATATAAAATACATATTCACAAAGTTTTATCGACATATTTCCACAAATAACGAAGCATATCGCAAATTTGTAATTTTAATTTATAATTTTTCAACTAGTTTGTGACGTTTTAAACTAAAAATGCATTGTGGGATTGAAATTTAAAGTCTGGGTAGCTGATGTTAAATTCGCTTCATTTAAAGCGCTCAGAGGACTGTAATTTAAATCTAATAACCGTTGGAAAATTAAATACTGAAGTGAACAGCTACGTACCTTTTTGACAAACAACTATCTTAAATGAACAAAATGTTTCATTTCCTTTATATTTACAACGGAAAGAGGTTTTACAACAGTCACCTATATTCGCTATATATCGGATCCCTTTTACAATTATGTATATTTTGTTTTACTGCTAATGTGCTGAAAAATATAATGGATAATTTTGACAACGCGTAACTTGTGTATTGATTTCTAGATTCTGTTGTAATCCCTTTTTTATAATCATTATTCGGCATGCTGTTTACTGTTATTTTGATCTCCGCATGTAGATGTCCGCTTGGGTGTTTTCTAGCCGGAGGGTAAAATTATACAGGTGTAAAATTCAAGGTGACAGGATTAATAAAATGGGAATTTGAATACACACTATTTGCTTTCCAAGACGAGTTGGTAGATCGTTTATTATCTATTAAAGATAAAATATTCTTAAAACATTAGAATAAATATAATGTTGAAATAACAGGAACAATTTATGTTTTAGATGATAAAAAAGTATACACCTTCCTTGAAATTATAAGTTTTCATTATGAGAGGCGCCAAATTGGCCTAACTATATATAGCTGTCTCATCATAATAATTTAACGATCGATGTTCATAAAAGATGTTTTAATTTTAATATTAAATAAAATAATTTAGGCCTAAACGTTTAGAAATGAATTTTTCTTTATAACAATAAAAAAAAATGATTATGATTTTACTCAATCATTATTTTAACAGTCGGTGTTCATAAAAGATGTTTTAATTAATTTAATTTTAATCAAAGGATTATGATTTTACTCAATCATTATTTTAACAGTCGGTGTTCATAAAAGATGTTTTAATTAATTTAATTTAATCAAATGATTATGATTTTACTCAATCAATATTTCTTTACTTTTCTTTTGTTCAACGCGTGTTGTTTGTTTGGGAACATTTCTATATAAAGCACCGAAATTAACGTTTTAGTTATAGCTTAAATATGTCGAGCTCAGGTACGGAAAGTGACTCTAGTGCCTCAAGTGATGTAGATTTCAACGACTATGGAGAGTTCTGTTACCAACTTGAACCAGAATATACGGAAGAAGAACTCAGACAAATGGAAGAGGAGCGAGTGCCCAACGTCTGGAAATAGAGAACAACCCACGTCAGAACGACACAAATTTGATATCCACAGATATTCATTTAGACAAAGTTCGGAAGAGATCATGATCATGAGCGGTATAAACAGATGAAGGGCAGTCAAAAATTAAAAAGATATTAGGCCACACCAGATTTATTTCTTGTTCTTCGGATTTTGTGCTAAAAACGTTGTCCAGAGCGAGCAAGTGATTTAAAAATGTTAATTTCTTTTCCTTTTTTGCTTGTCATTTTTCATGAGCGAAACGTAAAATATTAGGCGAAAAATATATTTCTTATATTTTTCATGTATTTTCAGAAGCGAGAGACCATATTTTAATTTTAAATATTTTATTCTTCAATAAATTAAGGCAAATAATTCCTGAAGTAAGAAGTGAAATGCGGGATTTACTTATTTTTATCTTCATTCTGAAAACGACAGGTACATTCACACCGGTTCACTCAGCAGGGTACCTAATATTGCGTAATGAGTTTAGGTCCACACAGGAAATCGCCAGGCAGAATATACAAGTGTCATTTTACATCCGGTCGACGGGCCTCTGACCGAATACCTGAATACATGTGTCACAATATTTGGCAATAATCAGAAACGCAATGCACATTTTGTGACCCGTTAACTAACTAAAATGTTACCCCTAAGGGTTGAAGGCATGTACAAGGAATATATACAAACAACGTACACAAGTCAAATATACAAAAACATAATAAGAACAGAAAATAAAATGAAAACAAATACCCGTGACTAGAATATCAGATGCAATACACATTTTAAAGGTTCTAATAGGTGATCAAAATACACGCCCCTGATCACGTTGAAGTATACATTAGGAATGGGTGCATATTAATGCACACTGCCGGATCAAGGTGGTGTTCGACAATTTAGTAAAATTCGTGTATAAATTGGGTAAAAATTGGCAAACAAGAGCCTGGATCCGCACCTAATGCAGCAATGATTCATGGGCTATTTTCACAAAAAAAAATCTTAAGATTACCATTGATCGTAAGCTATATTGAATTGTTCATTTTTATCTTGATTTTTTTGTGCCCCATCAGAATGGTGTAGCAACAACCAAAATTATGAAATAAAGCAGGGTATGCAATTTTTCCTTATAGAAATAGAAATTAAAATAAGTTTATTAACCAAATCAGGGCCCCAGGTGGGCATATACAAATAACAATTATGATTGATACACAACAACAATACATCAAACTAAATATTCGCGGTGAAATATCAATAATTGTGATGAACACATTTTTTATGACTATTCTGAGATTAATCAGAAGGGTCCACCAGTTCGAAAGACGTGATTAAAATAAACAAAATATGCTACGCAGAGACATATTATATGTTACGCTTTGTTTTTGTATAATAAACTTATTTATAATACTCATCGTCTGTAATTGTCAAATGAAATCTATTACAAATTATATGTTTACATAATCCTCTCAATTGTATGGCTTCCTACCCTGTAACTTTCTGTGCTTTTAGCTTATGTGTATCTTTATTGTAGTGCTTGCACGATCGATTACAAAGTGCGATCTTACTGAATAATGTCATTAAAGCATTTTGCCCCGTAGTATAAGGCCTTTTTGGATTATTTTTAATGAATTCAGGGCATTGTTCCGATGTCCGTTCTTTTTTTAGCTTAATTTCGTAGTTCTTCAATTTTGGAAAAAAATCTTTTGTAAATGTGTCTCATTAAAGACGAACCTTTCCCCCCGATTCATTTGTTTTGCCATAATCTATGGAAGCAAAACGTAAATCTGCAAAAAGTGATTGTGTAATAAATTCATATATTTAGAATAATAAGAAAAATAAAAAGAATTACCATCAAGTTAAAACAACCGTAGGCCTGACAAGCCATATCGACACTGAATGAGGACCCTGGTTCGTCACGCTTGTTTTGGGGCGTGGTGGTATTTAGACGTCACGTGATACTTGGTATTGAGATGCTATCAAAATGGCGACTTCCATGAATCATTGACAGAATTTTAAAATCGATTTCATTCCCTTATCCAACATAATAAAACGCTAATATACATATAAACATCCATATTTATACATCAGGAAAAACATATAAAAAAACATTTGTTTTGCGTAGTTTCCCTTTAACTTACCTGTCAGCGTAATCGTATGACTAATGTGCAGGTATCAATCGATTTCCATATATCTCTAATGAGAGTAGAACTATTAACAAAAATATATTATATTTTCGGTTTCTAACGAAACAATTTCTATTTCAGCCTTCTTTCAGAAAATATGTCAACTTTTGATTAGATCATGATCATATAAATTTGAAATTGATGATAAGGGTAATAACAAGTTTCTGACAAGTTTTTATATATAATCGATTATTACAGATGAGATTCTATTTTCGGTTCTTTACTAGACAAGATATACGTTCGATCCTTTTACAGAAAACATTCAACTTTTGATTTGTTTCTGATCCATCATATTGATGAGGAGTTTGAATTTGAGAATGTATTATTATTTTTTTTCTTTTTAAATTAATTTAATACCATTATTACATTACATATTCTATTTCAGTTTCTTACAACGTATTTTAAAGTAACAATATTTACATCAACACATAAATGTAGATACGCCTATGTTTACATCACTTTGTTACTTTGTTCCATATAATATTAACTTTACTTACAAGTAATTGAAGTTCAGCTTCAAATTTATTCCACGCTAAAAAATACTAGATCTTTCTCGTAGGTGTACTTTCTCTATTTCATCCGGGATCATTACATAATCGAACTGTACTACCACTTATTCCAGGAAAATGTAGTCCGTAAAATACAAAATGAATCCCCACACTGCTAGATAAAAACAACATAAACCCTAGTAGATACTGCAAAATACTGAATGTCAGCAGAAATCTACAGATTTGAGGATCATTTCAAAGACATATTTGAAAACCTTATGGTCTTAAATAAAAAAATTTGCTTGCATTGGAAAGTAACCACCTGAATTTGTATTAAATCAAAAGTGAAAGTAGGATTGTTGAAGGTTGACAACTACTTTCATTCTCGGAGGTAAGTTTCCAATTAGGTACCGGTTATCCATGAGAAATGAGTGTCACTTGTAATAGACTTCAGCACTTTATCCGTCTTTGATATTTTGTAAGAAAATAATGAAAAAAATAACAGAAACCGGTAAAAATGTGAAATCTCCATAAACAATAAGAAGTGTTTGAAGATTCCAAAGGGTAATCAGAATCCATAAATCGAAGAAGAACAAACAACACAATGGTGAAAAGAAGAGAAAACAAAAGGACAAACAGCGATATACAAAACATACACATAAAACTAAAGATCGAGTAACACGAACCTTACTAAATAACGGAGGTGAACTCAGGTGCTCCTGTTCTACTAGTCAGTGGCACCCGTCGTGTTAATCTAGTTACAAACCCCGTGATAAGTCATGAATGAGGAAAGGACCGGGAAGTGTTTACTACAAATGGAATAACTTCCTTGGTATATCGCTGCGACATAGCCATTTCCAGCAATTTACTTCATGTACATGTACATACATGTAGTTATTTTCAAGATCGACTTCCAAAGGGATCGATGAGTCTTCGGATACTTGATTAGATAGATACAGTACCAACTTTGCATTATTTCACAATAGCAGGATGCAGTACCACGTACGTATATCTTACACTGTCCGTAGGTGCGTACGGCATTCAACCTCATAATCACTGAAACTCTCTTCCTTACCAGCAAAGTAATTGACGGGGGTATTGTAATCTTCGTCTAAGTAGAACACATATCGAGGGGTTAGAGCCAACAAGTCATATCTGAAAATTTTGCTAATTTCATTTTTTTGCACTAAAATGTTGATACGTTAGCATCTAGTTATGTCTGTAAATTTCAGAGCAAAAGGATAATGCATTAATTTTAAATTGATAAGAACCCAAAAGTATTATCATATTATATACATCTTGAAACGCCAAACAACAGTAATATTGGATAATCTATAATTGCATGCCAGGTATATTTTTTTAATTAAAAGATACATTGCTGTAAAAATTTATGTGAAGATAATATACCTTGCATTGATGATATCATATCTTTTTATTTAGAAAATAGTGCCAAAACAGCTTATTTTAAGATAAGTCATTTTGGCACTGCAGAAAAATTATTTAATTATCCAGTAAGCTTAGCCATCTTATCTCAACATCAGATAAGCGCGTTGCAGATGTTATTTATAAACAGTATCCTCTAGAGACAGGAGAGAGTACATAAAGTTGATGCATTCTAGAGCTGGTGTTACATTTACAAAAAGTGTATTAACAGGAATAAATGTAATATCTGCAAAGAAAACTTGAGACAACAATGGATTAAAAGGTAAGAATTAGATATTCACTTACTATACTTTGATACTATGCATCAATTTACTATGTATTCACTTAATATAATATAAGTTCATAAGTTCATAAGTTTATTGATTCACCAATCAAGGGTCAACAGGGGGCATATACATTTACAATATGAGCAATATATGTATTAAGTCTTCATATATTTTCTTAGACGGATTGTACATGTTTGTGCTAAAAATCTTGAATTATTATGATCTCAAATATGACGTTTGTACATACCCTTCGCTAAAATTATTGACATTTTGTTTAAAATGTATGGCCTTTTAATTGTTATTTATTTCCATATTTTCAGTAGAGGCTGGTTATGGTGAATGTAATGAAAACATCTACAGTACTAATTAATTCCAGTTTTCTATTGGTAAGTTTCAATTTTTATTTGTTCACAAGAACTCTATTTTACCAGATTGAAAAGATTATCACTTTTTAATGATCAAATTATTTGATAAGAAGATTTCCTCCTAAGCCCCTCAATATAATTAGATGTAAAATAAAATGTAATTTACAACCTGAAAATGTGCATGACGAACTATAGTTGCTGTCCAATATCTGAAATGGGAGGCTATAAAACTTAGGTGTCAAAGTGTGTTGTCAGGGGTATAATTTGTAGTGAGTTTACTTGTTTGGCAATAAGATATGAGAGGTAATCCTATATTTGGCCAATTCTGTTAGCTAATCAAAATAATAAGCTTCATATTCATTTGTTTCAGGTAATAAAATGTCGGAATCCAGTTGGTCTTCAGACGAGGAATGGACGACAATTGCACCTATGGTACGTGATACCCAAGATAATGGTGCTAATGCAGTCGAAGGGGATACAGAAGATGATTCCTCAGTAACAAACAGACAGCAAGTAGGTAGTAATGATACACAAGGTACCAATGCCACACTTACGGTTGATGAATCCGGTTACAATGACACACCTATAACTGATGAACCAGGTATCAATGACACACCTACCACTGATCAATCAGGTAACAATGACACACCTACGGCTGATGAATCAGCTACCAATGATACACCTATGGTTGATGAAGCAGGTACCAATGACACACCTACGGCTGATGAACCAGGTTACAATGACCCACCTATAACTGATGAACCAGGTATCAATGACACACCTACCACTGATGAACCAGGTATCAATGACACACCTACCACTGATCAACCAGGTAACAATGACACACCTACGGTTGACGACCCAGGTAGCAATGACACACTTATGGTTGATGAACCAGGTATCAATGACACACCTACCACTGATGAACCAGGTGCGAATGACACACCTACCACTGATCAACCAGGTAACAATGACACACCTACGGTTGATGAATTAGCTACAAATTACACACCTACCACTGATGAACCAGGTATCAATGACACACCTATCACTTATGAACCAGGTACGAATGACACACCTACCGCTGATCAACCAGGTAGCAATGACACACCTACGGTTGATGAACCAGGTAGCAATGACACACTTATGGTTGATGAACCAGGTACGAATGACACATCTACCACTGATGAACCAGGTACGAATGACACACCTACCACTGATCAACCAGGTACCAATGACACACCTATGGTTGATGAACCAGATACCAATGACACACCTACCACTGATGAACCAGGTATCAATGCCACACCTACAACTGATGAACCAGGTAACAATGACACACCTACGGCTGATGAATCAGCTACCAATGATACACCTATGGTTGATAAAGCAGGTACCAATGACACACTTACGGCTGATGAACTAGCTGCCAATGACACACCTATGGCTGATAAACCGATTACCAATGACACACCTATGGCTGGTATGAAAGAAACCCCGGGTATTAAGAATTCACAAGACCAAATATTAATTCAGGACAAATCAGCTGTTCGTACCTATAAAGAAGATACTTCATCAACTGATTCCAATGGGTCGCCAAATGCCTTAAAGGTTACTCCAAGACAGAAAAAGAAGAAATAATACAGAAAGAAACAGAATAAAACAACACCTGACACAACAAAACAGCTCAAACGCCACTCTGCTATTGAGTCTGACTTCAGTAGTAGTGATAATAATATAACATTAAAAGAGTTAAAAATGATATAAAACGAAAAAAAGATGAGAGTTATAGCGAAATAGAGTCTGTTTATGATAGCGGGGACTCGTACAAACCTTGCAGAGATGATTATCATTTCAGTGATTCGAACCTGTCATTCCAATTGAATTAAAACCAAATTTTATAAGAAACCAGCCACATCAAAGTCGAAAAAGAAAAAGAGGAAAAGTGATAGTAAAAAACAGAAGCTTAATA
The DNA here is from genome assembly GCA_963680875.1 of Bathymodiolus brooksi. Classification (NCBI taxonomy): domain Eukaryota; kingdom Metazoa; phylum Mollusca; class Bivalvia; order Mytilida; family Modiolidae; genus Bathymodiolus; species Bathymodiolus brooksi. The sequence continues at coordinate 25,761,544 of OY804588.1, forward strand.
GTGATAATTCACTGCCTAAAAATGATAACTCAAGGATGAACCAAGTAGAGATTCAAAATGACAATTTAGGGCCAACGATTGATCAGACTGAGGACGTGCACATGGAAAAGGCAAAAGAGATCAGTGTTCAGGAGGCCACTTTCAACAATTATGTCACCACACACCATGAAAAGAGACTTAATGATCTTCTCTTCATGAATGGATTAGTTAGAAAACGTGTTCCTGCAGATGGGAACTGTTTCTTCCAGTCAGCATTACCACACATGCATTCCCTGCTCACGGTTCAAGAATTACGAAGATCATTATGTGATCACATAGTTGAAAAAGCAGAACATTGTTGTTTTTTTTTGCAGCACAAGAATTGTCAGAGTCGTTCGAAGAGGACATTACTTGGATTGATTTCAGACAAGAAATGGAGGCGTTATCAGCAGATGGCAGTTGGACGAGCAGAGCTGCTGATCTTTTTCCACTAGCTCTTGCCAACTGGAGTGGTCGATTGGTGAAGATATTTTCAAGTCTGTCGAATCAACCAATAATTGATGTACACCCAACGCTCAAACACAACACATGTACTGATCCAATAACTCTAGCGTATATAGCATCAGATAACACTACCATACCGGAACACTGTGCCATGTGCTCTAAATCGGGTACAATGAGCAAACAATCTACTTCTCAAAATTTAAATGAGAACATAGTATGTGGAGATAAAGCAGAACAGACACCTAGTACTCCTGTCAGAGAAGACAAAAAGAGAGGAAGACCAAAGGGCACACCCCCTAGGAAGGCCCCGAATTTCATAACACCTCCAAAAAAGTCATTGTTTAGGAAACGCAAAGCAACACCAGAAATATGGAAAAAAAATGTCAGAAAGAAACTTCGACTCACAGGAAAGGAAAACATATCTGCGAAGGGAAATGTTGTTCAGGAAAGATGTTTGAAGCCTGTTGACTGTTCTAAATGCACTTTCAAATGCACTATGAATATGAATGACAAAAATCGAAATGATATATTCCAAGCCTTTTGGTCTCTAGATAGCAATGACAGAAAAAAGGATTTTATTATTGCAAATACAACGGAAAAGAAAACTAGAACATACCTACATGAAGAAAACACACCTGTAAGCGAAAAAAAAGAATGTCCATAGGTCGTACTCATTTTGTGTGGAAGGAGTCCGTTATCATGTTTGCAAAAACTATTTTTTGGCAACATTAGGAGTAAGCGAATCATTTGCCCATAATGCTTTGAGAAACCAGCAGGGAGGTGTTTATTTGGGTACAGACAAGGTGGCAAACATGAACCACACAACAAAACAACAAAAAATGCTATGGAAGTAGTTCAGAAGCACATAGAATCCTTCCCTGTAGTAGATGGACATTACACTCGTAAGGATTCCAACAGAAAGTACCTGGGTGCAGATTTGAACATAACAAGGATGGAAAAGAAAAGAGAGGAAAAGAAAAGAGACAAGGAGTTAGCAAAAAGTTCTGATGACATCTTTGTTGCCACATTTGACTTGCAAGCAGTATTAACGACGCCGTGTAGTTTAGTCAGCCAGCTTTACTACATGCGGAAGCCAAGTTGCTACAATTTGTCTATTTACAACCTCGCAAGCAACAATGCCACCTGTTACATATGGTCTGAGGTAGACGCTCCGAGAGGCTCATGTGAAATTGGCACGTGTCTATACCTTCAATTATTATCTTTACCAAACACTACAAGACATGCACTATTCTATTCCGACGCATGTTCGGGGCAAAACCGCAATCAGTTTACTGCCACATGTCTACTCCATGCTGTTACTCACCATTCTTCCATTGAAGTTATTGATCACAAATTTCTAGAGAGCGGTCACACCCAAATGGAGTGTGACAGCGTGCATGCCGCAATTGAATTTGCAAAGAAAAAAACCGAAATCTTTGTTCCCCAACAGTGGGCAACTGTAATTAGAATGGTCAGGAGAAAAGATCCATATATGATTGTGCCTTTGAAGTTTGGGTACATCTACGATTTCAAAGATTTCACAAAGAAATACATGAAATTCCGGAAAGAAGATGTTAATGGCAAAAAAGTAAATTGGTTGCAAATCAAATGGATAAGGTACATCCAAGAAAACCCGGACTGTATCATGTTTAAGTACAATTTCGAAGATGAATTCAGAGTTCTCAAAGTAGCTGGTACAGCCAAGCGAGGACGCACTGCCGAACCACAAGAACTGACAAGGAAATACACATCGAGACAGAAGATATCAGCAGCCAAAAAGAAAGACCTTGTCAGCTTATGCAGAAGTGGTATCATCCCATCTGAATACCACGATTATTACAAATCATTGCCCTCAAGCAGTAATGTAGATGACAAACTAGCTGACACCGATGCTGAAGAGGAACAAGCCGATTCTGATCAAGAATGAGACTAAGAAAATAACAGTGGTGACATTAAATGACTCGTTTAATTAGATTGCATGATTAGTTTAAGGGTTCTTCTATACACTGTATTAGAACTGTATACATTACATTCCTGCAAATTAAAACACCAAAAATAAAAATCCATGAGATATGATGTTTTTATATATTACACTTCAGGTGAAACCTGCATAAAAGCTCAAAAAGAATTTGTTAATTGTTCACGCGGCACAAAAAAAATATTTTCTTCCAGGCCTTCCCACAAATACTTGATCAGTCTTTGATATTTTGTAAGAAAAAAAAATGAAAAATTAACAAAAACACGTAAATATGTAACCCCCCCCCCCCTTTTTTACAATACCCCTGTCATAAACAATAAACTAAGAGGTCAGTATATATGAAACTAAAATGTGTGTTAGAGAGAAACGACTTTCTCGACCAGTAATGCCTATTATCTTTTCTTAAATCCTAGAATGTGATTCTATGTTCTATGTGTCAAGCTTAATAAAATGCTGTCAACACGTAACAGGAGAACCGTATCAAGCCAAAAGGTCGAATCACATTCTTCGAATTTTGACAAATGCATTGACAATACATTTGTTGTATACACTAATTCTCAGCAAATCGGGATCTGAAGGGAAAAAATATACTGTTATGCAAATATTTATAAATGTCTGATGTAAAAGGAACCCAATTGGTTTATTTTAACTCTGCCAGTAAAAAAGGTAACGTCCAATATTCAGAACTAATGGTAATTTTTTCGACAAAACAGATACGTTACAATCCTGTTTTTATTCATTTCGGAACATAAATTCTCATTTACGCCGAGGGGTGGAGTAGAAAATACCTATCACATTCAATGTAATGTTGGACAGTCTCTCATGTGCAATAACATCCATATTATTTCTTACTGGTTCAGGTGAATACAATACTTTAATAGTCAATAAAAACAGGTAGTACAATAAACATGTATTTAATTCAATGATTACAATGATTTTAAAAAAAATTCATATACATTCGTATTAATTAAAGTATATTACACATTACAAGCGAATCAAATGTAGTAAACCCTTACTTCTAATAAACAGCTGTTAATCATAATGCTTAATTAGTAAAATATACATAATATATAATCAGTAAATCAAATATACATATCTTGGATTCAATGATGGAAGGTTAGATAGTGCTAGGGTTAGGGTTATGGTGTTTAACACCACTTTCAACAATGTTTCAGTTATATCGTAGAGGTCAGTTTTATTAGTGGAGGAAAACGGAGGACCCTGATAAAATCACCGACCTGTCGCAAGACACTGACAAACTTTATCACATAATGTTGTATCAAGTACATCTTGCCTGAGCCGGATACGATATCAGTAAGGCACTGACAGCATAAGCCCAACTACCATACGATCATGACCACAACAGCCACAGGAAGGTTAGATAATTAGAGATATATCATAAAGTAATATTTTGTGCTTAGACATATAAATAATGCATGTACATATATATTATATTATATTATATATATACATATATATATATCTATATTTTACAGGGGCGAGGTGTACAACATTATGTGATCAAGTTTGTCAGTGACTTGCAACAGGTCGGTGGTTTCCTCCGGGTCCTCCGGTTTCCTCCACCAATAAAACTGACCGCCTCGATATAACTGAAATATTGTTGAAAGTGGCGTTAAACATCATCAAACAAACAACAAATATATATATTACTACAATCTAAGTTATTGTTTTTCGACATTTAAGCTTTTTTATACAACTGCAACCCAATGATAAAATTTCTAGATCTTGGAGATAAATCTTTTATCTTACTGCTTTAAGTTCTCAATTTTAATTAATTTCAAGCAAATTATTCTTATATAGGGTTCCAGTTGCGTTTAATTTGTCACATGTTATAAGAAAATGAATACATATGTACTTTATAGTATAAAGAATATCATTTAATAAGCGTTTATTTACCCCGAGAACAAATTTGCATACTTTCATATTTAATTTTTCCAATAAAAAAAGCTTTACACACTATGTAAAAAGTCTCACCAATTTAAACAAAAATATATTCCCGGGATCTAAGAAACATGCAAAAGTTTAACCCCGCCACATTTGTGTGTCTGTCCCAAGCCAGGACTTCCAACATCCTATGCCATGGTCTTTTTTTGTGTTCAGTGAGCTACGATGAGAGGTGATTGTTTAGTTTGTTGATTGTGTTGGAATTGTTGGCCAACATTGTTTAATCTTTCTCGTCATACAAGAACTGTTTTAACTGTATGATCAAATACGCGTAAGAAAATAGAAACTTTTGGACTATGATCAGCAAAGGATTTCCATAGTTTGAAGTAGGCTTTCAGTCGCTTTCTGTATAAGTTTTTTTAAGCATCTTATATCTAAATAAGTGGAATGCTCAGCATTTTCAATTGACACACCATTATATGTAAAGTTTCCATATTTATTTCTACTTGCAGTGTTAAGGATACAACCTTTCGTCTTGTTTACATTTACTTTTACAAGGCCCCATTCCTTGCGTTGTGAGTTTGAATCCCGGTCATGGCGAGGTGTATGGTGAGGTCTACTCGATACAACATCATCTGAAGTCTGTTAGTGACTTGTGACAAATCGATGGTTTTCTCTGGGTAGTCCGGTTTCCTCCACCAATAAAATTGACCGCCATGATATAACTGAAATATTAACCCTTACCCTAATCATCCTTGCAATGTGCTGATATATTTTCAATTGGCTGGTGTAATCCTTCTTTAATCATCTGCCTAGAATTACAGACCTATTGATATACGTGTATCTATTTTCACGGGGGGGGAGAAGGGGGTACTTAACGTAAGACTTGGTACTGTGGTGCCGCTGGAGTTTGGAATATATCCCTCACACAGGCACTTGTTTCATTCAAAAATGTATGTCCCCTCCTCTTCCTTACTTCAAGGTAAATATCTATCCTTTTCCCTTTCCCCACTTCGCCTCAATATTTGTCGCTTATTTGTGATCCTTTCGCTGACCCAATTATATCGTTACACTCCCGAGATATTTCTCTTTTCGACTGCTACATTTAAATATACCTATCGGGCCCCACTTCGACGAATTGGAGAAGGATAGTCAGCGAACGTGGCTTAGCGAAAATTTCAGTGATTGAAACGGATACAGCCACTTAGAATTTGAATGAGTATTGTCTGAGAATGAAAAAGATCAGGAAATTGATTTTGGTAGTGTAGAAAGAGAAAATGATCTTGAATTCATCAATTACTGAAGAAGAAATTTTGCGAGTTATTAAAAATTTAAAAAAAGTAATAAAGCTTCAGGTTATGATGATATAGTTAATGAACACATTAGATGTACCATTCATATTTTTTTGCCTATTTATTGTAAACTCTTTAATATTGTATTAAACTGTGGGATAATTCCAGAATCATGGTCTGAGGGTGTAATTTTTCTAATTTACAAGAATAAAGGTGATACCAAGGATTCTAGTTCATATAGACATATAACATTAGTGTCATGTCCCAGTAAAACTTTTACTTCTGTTCTAAATGACAGATTGTGTGAATTATCAGATGAAGTAGGCTTGATTTCAGAATCCCAAACAGAGTTTAGGAAGGGATACAGTACATTGGACAACATATTTAGTTTACATGCATTGATTCTTATATATATGTCTCTAGGAAAAATATTGTACTGCACATTTGTTGACTTATCAAAGGCTTTTGACACTATTTTCATCATTAACTTCAAAAGTTAAATATTACCGGTAAAGTTTTAAGAGTTATTCACAGTCTTTATGACAATGTCAAGTCTTGTATTCAGGTGTGATATTGGTGTTAGGCAAGGATAAAATTTATTTCCATTCCTTTTTGCTATCTATTTAAATGACTTGGAAAAATTTTTTGTTGAAAACAATGTAAATGATTTAGAAAATATTAGAAATATATGTTCAGAAAATTTGGATATATTTGTAAAATTCTTTTCATTGCTTATGCAGATGATACTATTATTCTTTCAGAAACTGAAGCTGATATGCAATATGCTTTGTCTATATTTGAAAAGTATTGTCATCAGTGGAAATTGAAGGTTAACTTGCACAAGACTAAAGTAATAATATTTTGTAAATGAAAATCGAAAAATCAACCAATTTTTAAGTTATGTGGAGAGAATTTACAAATTGAAGACTCTTATTCATATCTAGGTGTCATATTTAATTATAACGGCTCTATTGTAAAGGCAAGAGCTAAATTGATGGATCAAGCTCACAAAGCGCTATATTGTTTGAATAGAAAGTTGAGAAGCATATCGATTCCAATAGATTTACAACTTAAATTGTTTGATACACTTATACTTCCAATATTTACTTATGGCTGTGAAGTATGGGGTAATGAGAACACCAACCTACCTATTTAGAAATATTTTAGGTGTTAGAACCACTACTCTGAAATTTATGACATATGGAGAACTTGGTAGAACACCTATAGATACAGTTGAGTCTCATTGTCTCGAATTCGGTTGACTCGAATTTCCGGTTGAGTCGAATTTTTATCGAAGTCCCAAACTTCGTTGTGTATAAATATATATAATTTGACTCCTGTTGAGTCGAATTCGGATGAGTCGAAATTTCGGTTGTCTCGAATAAAAGTTTTGGTCCCGAGATGTAGAAAGCCATATTATTTACATTCGTTAAGTCAAATTTACCTGTCAAAACATGTGTATTACCATAGGATTAAAATCGGATCACAGGTGAAACATCCGGTCATTGAATTTGACATTTTTACCTTAGGCTATTTCACATGTTTATTTCACAATCTGTCAAATTAATTAGTGATAATATTTGAATTGGCTTGGTATTATGACACAGGTTAGATGTGTACAATCAAAAATTATCGATTCATAATAAGTGCGCTTGGGTCGGCATACATCAATGATTATGAAAAGTACACAAAGGAAGCGTTTTATCTATTGAATTATTTGTCGGAAATTAATTTTGATTAAAGAAGAATAGTTTTCTTCTACACTTTATTGAATAATAAAAACACACCATTTATTGTAAATAAACAGTATTGCACAAAGAAAAATACGTCATGATGGGTGAAGTTTAATGACAATGCAACTGGTGAAAAACATAAGCAAAACGGATAAACATATTCATTCACACAAAAAAAGATATCTAGAAGTTATCAGTCGTTTCACAAGATTCAAAGAATTTAACGGAGAGAAAAAAACAGCAACAAAAACATCGAATATGTTTAAAATCGTTCCGAGAATAGGGACATGCGATGCTGGTTTTAGCTCTTCAAAATTTCGCTCGAGTTGTCTCCCTTTCGTTGTTAAGCAAACCACACTTCCAGTATCTTCGTAGCTCCTCTTGAGTCGAACTACGGTTGACTCGAATTTTTTCCATGGTCCCATCGAATTCGAGATAACGAGAGTCAACTGTATATGTATAAAATTAAGGTTTGTAAATTTTTGGAATAGACTTATTTCAAACGAGAAGAAACTTAGTTGTATTTTATATAAGATTATGCTTAATTTGAGTATTATTGATTATGTTCAATTTAAGTGACTAAATTTTATCAAATCAATTTTTGAGAGAGCTGGGCTTAATTATCTATGGAACCAGCAACAGCCGGTTCATTCAGTGCAACTAAAATTTACTGTTAAGCAAAATCTAACTGATCAATTTATTCAAAACTGGCTTAACCAAATTGAGAACTCTTCTAGGTGAGAATCTTATGGCATATTTAAAAATGAATTTAATATAGAGAAGTATTTATTGAAATTATTACCACATGAGAGAAACATGATAACAAAGTTTAGATGTAGTAATATTAAACTTCCAATATAAACTGGAAGATGGTCGAATACTCTAAGAGAAGAACGTATTTGTCATCTGTGTAATGTTGGTGTAGGTACTGAATTTCATTTTTTATTTGAATGTACCTCTGCTGATGTACAAAGGCTTAGATGTAAATTTACTCCAATTTATTATACTAGATATGCAAAAATATACAAAATGAAAGGCCTGTTATCTTTGTGTAATGTTAAGGTTTTGAAAAAATGTCATTATTTTTTTTATGTTTTGTAATTATATCCTGAAGCTGTATTATTTTAAATTCGTTATATTCTCATTATGTAAAATATTTTGTATAATATTCCTCTTGTTACACTGCATATGTATCTGAAAGAATAAAAACTTAAGCTTAGACTAAAAATAATGATTCAAAAATTACAACAGTATTATTAAGCTTTCAATACAACTATCAATTACCGGTGCACAATAGAAGATTTGTTCGAAAAATGTAGTCCTGTTTCCCAGTATATAGACTGTCTATTTTTTATCACCTGATTCGCTAATAAATAGCCCGCCAGCAACAACTATTGCTCCTGCCATAACTGTGGCTTCCAAAACTTTATCAGCCTGTGAAATATAATTTTGTGCATTGATTATTCAAGTGATATTAAGTGATTGACCGATGATTATTCAAATAATATTAAGTAAGTGATCGATGATTATTCAAGTGATATTATGTGATTAACCGTTAATTATTCAAGTGATATTAAGTTAGTGACTGTTGATTATTCAAGTGATATTAAGTGAGTGATCGTTTATTATTAAAGTGATATTAAGTTTGTGACCGTTGATTATTCAAGTGATATTAAGTTAGTGACTGTTGATTATTCAAGTGATATTAAGTGAGTGATCGTTTATTATTAAAGTGATATTAATTTTGTGACCGTTGATTATTCAAGTGATATTAAGTTAGTGAGCGTTGATTATTCAAGTGATATTAAAGAGGCATTAGCTACGATTTTGACCATAAAATATATATGTATTGGAAATTGGTAAATAGCTTTAAAATGATGAAATAAAGGTAAATATTTGATATTAAACAGCTTATCGTACCACTTTTCACCTTTTGAGAACGAAAATTACCATCGATTTATTATTTCCTTGCAAGCAAATAATTTGACCTCGCTTTCTCAGTATGCAACTGACCTTACTAGTGACAGGTAAAAACGAATAATTTGTATTTTGTCGCTTATTAACTGCAAACTTGCATGGTTCTTTGTCCGTAATTAACGCCGACTAAAAGCAGATACACAGAAAATAAGAAATAAGTGCATTGCTGTACTGATGTAATGACGATTCGGCAAACTCCGTAAAACAATGCCGATAATTAATAAGATGGCGTCCATTTCTTGATCGATCTCAAAACACGAGCAGTTGCACCTTTTTCCCCCGATGCGCGTACATTTCATAACATTTATAAGTTACAGAAGCACGTTTTATTAAGGTATCAATCATATCTGATAGATTTTATGGGTAAAAAAAATTTACGATTTTCGCAGATAATGCCCCTTTAAGTGAGTGACCGTTGATTATTCAAGTGATATTAAGTTGTTGACCGTTGATTATTCATGTGAGTTTAAGTTAGTGATCGTTGATTATTCAAGTGATATTAAGTTGGTGACCGTTGATTATTCAAGTGATATTAAGTTAGTCACCGTTGATTATTCAAGTGATATTAAGTTGGTGACCGTTGATTATTCAAGTGATATTAAGTTAGTGAGCGTTGATTATTCAAGTGATATTAAGTGAGTGATCATTGATTATTCAAGTGATATTAAGTGAGTGATCGTTGATTACTCAAGTGATATTAAGTGAGGGATTGTTGATTATTTAAGTGATATTAAGTTAGTGACCTTTCATTATTCAAATGATATATATTAAGTGAGTAATAGTTGATTTATTCAAATGATATTAAGTGAGTGGCCGTACATAAACGCCAAGTAAGTAGCAATTTAACATATATATCATGACTTGTACAAATGATGTGTTTGCCCGTCGTAAGGGAAATAACTCGCATTAAAACGGTGCAAACGTATAATTTAAGAATCAAATAGAGAATGTGCAATAGGTGGCAAAACACTAATCAATTTCTTTAAAATTTTCTTCTAAATTTGTGTTTTTTCAAATCTACCTGGCCATTTTGTCTGAAGTTTAACCTTTCCAACACGATATATTTTCTGAAACGTACATGATTCCTCTACAATCTGTCAGAATATAATTGGATTCTTAAAATCTTGCGCTGGGACATCCTCTACTCCAATGAAAACGACGTCATCCCCAGAAATTCGGTATTTATAGGTCATGAATCAAGACCTCCATAAATTATTAAAATACCACTAAATCCAATCAAATTTGGATTCAATATAATCCTTATATTATGACCTTGAACTACCAATTTTAGTTATGCCATTACATTTAATTTGTTTTTAATACTACAAAGCGAAAGGAACTTTTTTCTTTAAAAAAGACTACTTTTGTGTATGTTCTCAGCTCAGATGGGTGAATAAGTGTTTATATACCTACAGGTTTATTAGTTGCTTCATATTCTAAGCCATATGCATATTCTTTAAAATCATCGCGTGACTCCAATAATTCCGTAAAAAAGTATACTCATACCAGCATCGATTTTATAATGATTTTATAATGATAATACTACACACATAATGCTCTGCATTTGGTGAGATGTAACATCAGCCTTCAGTTTATAATACTTTTTTTATCTCTATATATAAGAGACCTCGTATCAACATACACCTATGTAGCGGGCTTGACCACACATTGACCTATGCATCTTTAACACTAATTATTGGCAAAGGTATGATCGAAAATATGGAGGAACGAAAATGATACCAAACAATATCAATGCGCGAAACAAATTATTAGCTCATTCTCTACTAGAGGGGAAGAAGGTCATCAGAAGGGGCTCGTTAATATATAGAGATGAAAATCTGATCTTTGTATGTGTTAGAATGCACACGTGAGACGACTTCAGATTGAATTGAGAAAATGAGAATTCAGATGTCTTTTTTGGTTCACATCGGCTCCAGCCTAAGGGCTGAGCAGTAGAACTATTAAGCCGTACATCAAGGAAGGGTTCGATGATTCAACTGTCAAAATGTAGACTGTCAATTCTCACCGAGTCCATACAGTCTAGGGTTCAGGCGCTGCATGCGTTGAAGGAAATGTTGAGGCCATACATGAGATGGGTATTAGAACATATTCTAAGGACAATATTAAGTACTTCGACCCACTGGCTTATGATTATATCACTAAAATAGCAGTATTGTAACAACAAACACAAAAAAAACTCCATCGATTTTCTTGAAAAATCCACTTACTAAAATAGTTGATTCAGAGACCCTTCCGAATTAGGGGGCGTGAAGCTTAAGCTTCGTTAGTTACATCGTAGATCCGCCATTGCGACATTGTGTACAACATAAAAGTTTGTTTGAGAAAGGTATATAAGCCAAATGTTTGTAATTAATTACACTTGTAAAATAAAATTATCGCCAAAAATAAAATTGTGAATCTTAATAAGTTCATTTAGCAGTATGAATTTACTTGTAATGACGGAGCGACTTCCCAAGCCGTCGAGATATAAAATATTGTATAATTAAAGTCCAATTAAACATCCATAACCCTTCCAGTTTAAGATAAAGTTTGAATAACCATCATGTTAAGCTGAAATAAATTAAAAGAATCACGCAGATTAAATATAACATGCATAATGTTCCAGATTGGGGCGTTCTTTAGAACAATTCTGTTCATCTGGTCACGTGCTAGGTCAATTTACCCAAATGTGAAAAATACTTTCATGAACGCATCATTTCACCAAGAGATGAGGTTTGGACCCATAAAACTAGTTAAACAACTCAACCCCCACCCAACTTTTGATTGAAGTTTCTATGCCAAACTTGGAAAGTGAGCGGTCATATATATAGATATATACCCATAACATCCTATATATTTAGCAACATTCCGATGACTTTATGATGTACTATACCTGTTTTGATTTTTGTATTCCATTTCGACACCAAGCAGCAAAATGTTCGCAGTTTTTCCACAAAACACTGTAAGATACTGGTCCTAATTTCGACAATGCTCTGTCCTTGATTTCACTTCTGGAGAATGGTCTGCATTTAGAATAGAGAACATATGCATAATACAGTGAGGTATCGATACTTTGATCTCAAATAAGTAATAATATTGCTAACTCGAAATCAAACATTTGTTCGTGATATCTTTTAGCTTAATTTATCGTGGTTTACGTGGATATTTCTCTGGCCACGTCGGTACCACGGTATATTTGAAATATTGTTGAAAATGGTGCTATATCTATAATCAATATCATAATTCTTAACTCGAATGTTCGGTTCCTTTGACGTAACCAGACTTAAATGTACTTACATAATCATGACATACAGAAGTTTCGCTTATTGTCGTTGGTGTCGGTTTGTCGTGGGTTGGTGGAAAATAAGATATTCGTTGACTTTCTATTTCGTCTATCTTAAAATTGCTTGTAATGTCTTTTGATTTCGTTGTTGGTTCTTTCTTGGAAAAGGCGATGTTGGCCTCTTGTCCTGCTGTCGTTATGCCTAATATATAAATCCCTGTTGATGTCAATCAGGTTGTGCTGGATATTGTATAGCATGCATAGTCTACTGATCTGTCTTCTCTGTCTTAAGCTTTGCCAACCAAGTGATGTTATCATGTTGGTCACCCAACCAAGCGTTCGGTCGGTGTAATTGTTGGTGTCAAAGCGTGCGGCTCTTCTTTGGATGTTCTCCAATGCCTTGATCTTATTTTGGCTAGTTGGATCCCATACAGTCGCTGCGTATTCGATGGTTGGTCTCACAATTGCAGTGTAGCTTGTCTCCTTGACTGTCCTCGTGCAGTCTTTCAAGTTCCTTCTAATAAATCCAAGAGTTCTATTTCCTTTGGCAGCTACATTGTCCACATGTTTGTCCCAGGATAAGTTGCTGGTTAGGGTGACTCCTAGATATTTGTTGGAGTCAACTATCTCCAGTGTGTGGCCATGAAGCTGGTAGTTGGTATGAATAGCGGTCTTGGAGTTATTAGGTGCCACTCTAATGACTGTGCATTTGGTCGGGTTGAAGCTCATCTGCCATCTATTTTCCCAATTTTCCAGTGCGGTTAGGTCTTCCTGTAATAGTTGGCTGTCTATAGTCCCATTTATGGCTCGGAATAAGATGGTGTCATCCGCAAAAAGTCGAGTTTCTGAATGTATGATGGTCTCTGGCATATCATTAATGTGGGGTCCGACCTATAATCCGACAGTCCGATAGTCCGACAGTCCGACAAATGCTATATTTCTTTGAAAGTTAACACTATAACATGTGTAATATGGGGCCAGAAACCGAACCGTTTACTCACCAAAGAAAGGTCCAGAACATCGGAAACACGATAGCATAGATGGACAAACAATTGGCAGGGCCACACAAGAGCTAAAAAAAAACACATATATGAACAACGCGGACTCCATAAAGACGTGGATCCAATCGTGATGAACCGGTAGTGTAAGTATCCCGTATATTTTTTAGTAGCGACTACTTCAGGCTTTATTTAAGTAGCGTGTAGCCGAGTCCAGCCAAGAAAAGTCACTATTAAAAAGAAAGATGAAATAAATGAATACACAAAAAAAAGAAATACACAAAAAAAGGAAAAGCCAAAAGGAGAGCGTACCAGTGTCCCCCGCCCTTTATCATGGAATATTTATGTTAAAAAGCAATGTCGACATACCAATAGAGCTGGATACAATAATGTGTGCGAATTGATTGATTGATTGCTTAAGGTCCAGCAAGCAATATTTCAGTCATATTCAGGATGAGAAAAGTTTGTAAACAAAAAATCAGAAAGAGGGGACTCTGGGATGGGTCAACATGGGCAACGGCTTAACACGGGAACTTGTTTTTCTGTCTCTTCCGACGACAAGTTGGTTCTATTTTTATTCCCCGGGATTCCGACGGGTGACCCTGCTTTAGTCGCCTTCTACGACAAACGCATATATAAAAAGTTACGATTGAAGGAATTGTCCCTAAGTGACCCCTTATATCACGGATAGAAACAACATCGGAATATGACAAAATAAACAACTGTGCCATGATACGCCTCCCCCCCCCCCTCTTTTAAGACAATTGAAGGTAGGTTGCGCAGAGTGAGAACAGTAATTAATATTCTGCACTTTCTTAAACCAATTAATTGTATATACATGTATCATATGAAAACTGGCGTTTTCCAATCTGACTAAAATCACACCTCTCACTTGCTCCCCCTTTTATCAATACAATGTATGTCACGATGTGACCTATCAGTAAAAGGGGGAACAAGTGAGAGATGTTATCGTACGAGGCGTGGACGGACGTATAAAAATGAATGGCCCATATCCTGAAATTACGAATATATCATTTTTGGCCAAATTATTTTTCAAAATTTTCATCAGTTTAAAGCATTTGTCAGACTATCGGACTGTCGGACTATCGGACCGTCGGACTATCGGACTGTCGGATTATAGCTACGGCCCCATTAATGTAGGCTAAGAACAGGAGGGGGCCTAGCACTGAGCCCTGTGGTACTCCTGACAGGACTTGAGCTGATGTTGACTTTGCTTCTTCCAGCACTACATTTTGGTTTCGGTTTTCCAAGAACGACTTGATCCATGTAACGGTGTTGTGGTTAACTCCATTGTACGAAAGTTTGTGCAATAGTCTGGCATGTGGGACCTTGTCAAATGCCTTAGCAAAGTCTAACAAGATTATGTCGACTTGTGATCCTTTTGCTAAGCGTTTAACTATTTCCTGTACGGTGATGACGAGTTGTGATTCACAAGATCGCTTGTATCTAAAACCATGTTGCACGTCTGATAAAATGTTGTTGCATCGAAATGTTTCATTATGCTACTATGTATGATATGTGCCATTATTTTGCGTGCTATTGATGTCAGCGATACTGGTCTATAATTTGCTGCTATGTGTCTTTCACCTTTTTTAAAGATGGGAACAACCCACGCATCTCTCCAGTCTTGGAGAACTGCTCCAATGTCGAGGGAGTGCCTGTAGATCTGCGTTAAAATAGGAGCCAGTTGTTGTGCTGCGGATCTAAGTATAAATGCAGGGACTTCGTCTGGGCCTGTAGCCTTATGTGGTTTCTGGTTCTTTAACAGTTTGTAGACTCCGTGTTCGGTGATGTTTATGTTCGTCATTGATGGAAATGGACTTGGTCCTTTGTCTGGGAAGTTTGTATGGTTTTCATTGGTAAAGACTGATTTAAACTGCTCGTTAAGAATATTAGCTTTGCTATGGTTGTCACTTTTTAGAAATCCTTGTTGGTTCTTCAGTGGTGCAATAAATTCCTGGCCTTTGCTCTTGATGTATGACCAGTTTGTTGGTGTTATCTTTGTCGCATATTACGTCCGTCATGTATTTCTTGCCTGCTTTCCTGATTTCCTACTGGACTTCTGTTTGTAGTCTTTTATATCTATCCTTGTCTTTTTTCTTTTTTGTTTTCCTGGCTTTAGCATGAGCTCTGTGTTTTTGGTTGATTTTTCTTCTGATGTCAGTATTCATCCAAGGATGAGTGTGTTTTGGCTTGGTAATTTTGGTTGGTACTCTCTTGTCTATAATAAATTGTATTTCTGTTTTAAATGACTGCCACATACTTTCGATATTTTGGTGGGTTTCATTCTTAAAGGTGGATCCAAATTCTGCTATATCTTTTTGTATGTTGTGTACCTCAGCTTTTTTCCATAGATAAATTTTCCGCCTTGTTGGTTTAGGTTTAACTGGTTTGCAGGCTACGTCTAATAGGACAATATCGTGATCGCTATTTCCTATGGATGGTAATGGTTTACAGCGTTGTTTAAATGATGGATGTGTTGTAAAAATCAAATCAAGTGTATTTTCCTTCTTCGTTGGGAAATCCACTAACTGTTCAAGACCGTTGTCCGCTATGGTGTCTAGGTATGCTTGATTTGTGTGTGTAGGATATTGATTCGTTTGGATTGACTGCTCAGACCAACAGATGTCGGGAAGGTTGAAGTCACCACCAATAATCAAGATATCTTTTTTACGTTTGATCCCAAGTCCATTAACTTCTTCCTTAAAAAGTTTGTTTTCAATATCACTTACTTGTTTTGGTGGTCTATAGTAAGCTGCTATTTTCATTTTCTTTTCTCCTTGACTCGATTAACGCCTCAAGCAAATTTCCTTTCTTCCTTAAGCTTTGAAAATTAATGTTCAATATGCGTATGTTCTTGTTGCCGTTTTGTCTATTTTGATGGAGCTCGTTATTTGTTTTGGTGGTATGTTTCGGTGACGATGTCATGAGCGGGGATCTTGCATTTCTCAACGGTGATAACAATGAATAGTTGGAACCAACGCTTGATCTAGATGTAGATGGTAAAGACATGTCTGACAGACTATAGAGTTTGGATGGATGGGGTTCGTGTTACTCGATTTTTAATTTTATGTGTAATGTTTGGTGGATCGTTGTTTGTCCTTTTTCTTTTGGCCATTGTGTTGTCTGTCCTCCTTCGATTTACGGATTCCGATTACCCCTTTTGTATCTTCAAACTTTTCATGCACAGGAAAATATCCACAAACTAGGAGATTCGTATATATTTGGAAAAGACCTCTTCTTGGTTTTGCCCATGGTGCGTGTCTTTGCTTTGTCCCTTATTTATCACCATTAACAAATTTAGATGTAGCAATTTACATTAAACATAGCAATTATATGATATTGCATTGTTATCAGTGCCGGATTTAGATAAAGAGAGATCGTAGGTTATTCCACTTGTGAGGCCCCTCCGAATTCCCCAACTTCACGACTGGAGGAAGATGGAAGTGTGTTTAATCAATTTCAATAAAGGCGAAGATGATGAGGGGTGCTTAAAATTCTGCAATATTCTGAAATGGAGTGCAACTGTCTAAGGAAAATCATCGAAGGGTTGTTTACAAAGTACAGTACGTTACAACAGCATAAGTGTTAAAGTCCAATAACAGTGTTAAGCATATTATACACCTTGACTGGAGACACACTATATGCTTAGGCCCTAGGCTTCAGCCTGTCGAGCCTATAGGTAAATTCGACACTGATTGTTATTTTATGTTCTTGTATGGTTAGAAGTTATATCTAATTATTTATAATGAAATGCAATTCTCTTTTAATGTAAATAAACGTTAGAGAAAACCGAAGGGAATCATGAATATCTTTTGCGTCAGCAGCTGAGATATGCCCAGTAAATCACTGTACATGTTTGTTTCGTGAAATGAAAGTAACATCGGACTGCACTATAGATGGCCTTACCTAGGATGAATTAAAACAGGTGCCTGCGAGTCAGTGTCTGGTGTATCACTTTCAGATGTTGGTTTACATGGTTTCTTTCTACAAGGTCTTGAGGCTAATGATGTTCTCTTCTTCCACTTTGATTTGACTTGAGTTACATACTGTAAATATAAAATACATACGAATGTAAAACATAATCAATAGATTGCATTAAATCTATTTGATATTAGCTAAGCATGACAGTATATATTCTATTAATGGCAGTGATATCATTTTTCTATTATAATATCATCCTCAACAATCAATGACATTTTAAACAGATTCATAAAATGAAGATTTATTGAAAATGTGCAGAAGTTATATTTCATAGATGCTGAAAGGTAGACAAACAGACAGACGGACAACTGATAATTACAATAGCTCATTTGGCCATTGACCAAATCAATGATCTTTGGTCAGTGGATGCGTCTTGGAGAGTAATGCAGCTTCAGCTGATAGTTTGGTCAGTTTGACCTACATTTTCTGCATGACTGACTCAGGTTAAAGTTTGCATTAAGGTCCAGATCTGGGATACTACATGTCATACAGTACAGCTGACAGCATACACTGATAAATGCTGAGCATAATCTGCATGCTGAGCCAGGCTGAGCATTTTCGCTGATGGTCTGCTAATTAACCCCAAGGTAATAAACAGGGCCATAAAATACCTGGTCAGTAGTGTCTTGTTGATTTAACAGGTGATCTACAGGTAAATATATACACCTGTTTGTGTTACATAACAGGAAATGGGCATATTTGGATTTCAGTGATTTTGATGTGTAGAAAAATGACTTTGAAAATTTGTCAATAAAATAATATTTTCAAAATTTAATATTTTGTGATTGAGCATCAGCTAACAATTTAAACAAATAATTGAAATGAAATCATCATTTTGTGATGGATATATAAGAATTCTTAACTGAAAATAGGGCAAAGAAGAACAAGATTAATTGTGATGCTATTTTAATCAATAGATTAATTAATTAAGATTAGATTTAACATTCTAAGAATTTTCTTTCTATGTAATGTGCATGTTAGTCATGTATTTAAGAATTATTATTTTTTTCAACTTTGACAAAAATGTTATTGTTTTTCTTTTATGATACATGTATTTAAGATTAAAAAAAAATATTTTGTAATTAATTTTATCTGTTTTTGCAGAGGAATAATATATTTAATTTGCTTTATCAATTTAATCAAATAAATGTAATCCAATTTCAAAAATATACTTGTTACTATGTTTTGATTTTTTTGATTTTTTCAATCCATTTTATCCAAGGTAATATTAATTTCTTTTCTTTTTGTTATTCAGGACATTTTTTTCACATTTTTTTTTCACATTTTTATTCTTATTTTGTTAAACATACATTCTAAACATTAAAAAGAATATGCCAGTTGATTATAAATACATTCTTTTCAATATAAAAAAATGACAAATTAAGTATTTTTTTGTATGTTAACAATCAGATATGGTTAACATAGAAAATCTCAATTAATGAAGGATTTATGGACACTTGTAATTTGCCACTTATTCACTCTCATGTCATAAATTGACCTTAAAGAGAAATACTGTCTACGCTAATGAAAAAGAAAAACACACACACACATATTCAACTAGATTCCTAAATACATATTTTTTTTTATAAAATGTGAAATGTTCAATGGTTAAAATTAAATTACTATAAATTTCTTTTTCATAAATATTCATGAATTTTGAATTAAACTTTTTTTTAAATAATTTACTGTTTTTGTTAGTACAAACACAACAACAACAAAAGAGACAACAAACAAATGGTTAAAAAAAGAATAGATACACATCTATTGCATACATGTAAATATTTTCAAATAATTTACTTTTAAATTTTAAAATACAGATAATAATTGAAATTTTAACAAAACAAATCAATTGAAAAACAGAGAAATTTTAATTCAATTTTAGAATTATCAAAACATTACTACATTGCATTTTGTAAAATAGAAAATGTATTATGTAAATATTTCCACTAAATAAAAAGTCACAAGTGTAACAAATCACACATACATGCTCAGGTTAATTTTACTAACACCTATTGAATCAGGTACATCTACCTGGAAATCATTATGATCATATTGTTTATTCAATTGCTGACCATCTATACAGGTGAGGGTAATAAAACTGATCATCAGCCCATGATTTATGACCCCCAATAAAACCTCAGCATTGAATGCTGAGCCTTTTAAATGCTCAGCATTTATCAGTGTATGCTGTCAGCTGTACTGTACATCAATGATCTTTGGTCAATGGATGCACCTTGGAGAGATATAGAGCTGCAGATGATAGTTTGGTCAGTTTGAACTACATTTTTCACATGATTGACTCAGGTTAAATTTGCATTAAGGTCCAGATCTGGGATATTACATGTCATAAATCAATGATCTTTGATCAGTGGACAGGTCTTGAGGAATAATACAGCTTCAGCTGATAATTTTGCCCATAGTCTGAAACCTACTTATTTTAACATAAAATAACAAGAAACGGGCGAGGGGATTAGCTGTCGTTTCCGACTGCTCCCACCCCTCGTTAATACTTACCTTTTAAATGTTAACATGTATATATATATATATGTTAATTTTTTAAAAGCTGCTAATGGTATCATCAAATCTGATAAAAGTTACATTGTTACGGTAAGCGCATGCATATTTCACAAGCACAACCGATAAATTACTCGATCAGGGCATATAAACTGTGCCTGATGTTTAATCAGTCGTGTTAATCATTCATATCAAAGCAATAAATATGTATTGACACTGATACTTACAAATAAATATTTATTGATTGTCGACAAAACTACATTTTTTCTACTGTTTACATTTGTACATCGTCTTGATCAAAGATCTTACCTTACCTTACCGTTGAATCTTTAACCGTCCTTCAGGACAACCTCACTATGAGTGTAATATATAACCATATCCAGTCACCATAATCCCTATCATCTGTCCTCTATCATTGGGTGATCAGTACCTATTGTCATGCATATTTTAACTATGTACATCCTTGGAATCCATCACCGTGAACATATATGTACATATCTATCTACATTCATGGAAATGTCATTCACATCATAAATTTCTATTAACACTGAGTCAATATTCCCCCCTCTCTCCCCGGCCATGATTTTATATTAGTTATTATTTCCTCTTGTCCGACTTTCTCCTGTGGCAAATGATTGACCTTGATCTTATGCAGTGCAAGGCGTAACACATTATTCTTGAATTCTGTTCCATTTGTTTCTCTGCAATATCATTAAGTTCAAACCTCGAATTTCGAAATTTTGTACAATCTATAATCATTTGTATGTTTGTTGCTGAGTCGAGGCTGTCAAAACTAGTATCTATATGATCCTCAAGTATGTCATTTATTTTAGAGAGATGTTGTAATCGAGGAGCATGCAAAACTTTCAACCGCTTTTCCACAAACCGGAAGTAATATATCTGAAATAGATAATGTTTTCGTATTGAAAAAACTGTTACGAAACAAGTCAAATTCCTGCCAGAAATGCAATTTATGTAATACTAATTGCGTGTAGCATTGTAAAATCTTATTTTACATACCTTTATTAAACATTTAACGTTATTTTCATAATACGCAAATGCAGATTAATTTACACTTCTACTTTCGATTTCAAAGATTGGAGGAGTACGAAGATTCAGCTGATTATTAAACATTGTTAATGGTAACTAGGTTTGGTGTCATTATAAAATACATACTCCTTAATGAATATATTTTCATATAACATAGACCGAAGGAAGATCAGAACTGCCATATTCTAAAAAATCACATAAGTTCGAGTCCCCTACAATTTGCAAAATGGCAGCGTCCATCCCGTGTTGTAAAATTGCAAACTTGACATTTTTGGACAAAAGGCTTAACAGAAATAAGTTTTAAATGCTAGCTTGCACTACATATGATCTTTGGGGTTGAAACTCGTATATTGAAATGACTGAAAACTCTTCCATATGAGAGCTAGATTTTTTGAAAAAATCGGTCATTGAAAAGTGTATTTTTCGTATTTTTAATCAAAATAGTGTATTTGGAAGTTGTAAGGTGAGAACACAAATTGAAGCAAAGTAAACTTTGAGTGGTTTTCTATGCATAGACCAAATTTCAAGTCTGCATATTAAGCAATAAGGATACAATTGATAAATTTTATAAATGCATCTCAGACCACAAATTTTGACTTTAACGGAACCTTAAATAAAACTTATTTGATTTGATTTCGAAGTCAAGTTCATATTTCCCGCGAACTTGTAGCACTTTGTTGATGTCATATTGTTGTTTCAATGTTTAGCGTAGGAATTTCAGTAGCAACATGATTAAAGCTTATAAAATATTGTATCTATAACCTTATTTACCTTTCAAAGTGATTATTATCCTTGCATTTCATTATCAAATACTTCAGTTTGCTTCATAACTATGATTATTACCTTGACATTGTTTACCGGATATAGCATTATTTTGGGTTGCTGATATGGAATTGTGTGTGAAACGAAACTATATAAACGATAGTCGGTTTTGAAAAAGGAATTCGTTTGACAGTCAGCTGATTGGAAAAGTTCATCTTTATATATATAGGTAAAATTGCACCCACTGCTATTACTTCCATACCTTGTAGATTGTTGAATTGCTGAGTATTTTAATTGATTTTATTTCTATTTTGGCAATTCTAATCTACCACGATGTTCAATTGTTCAATTGTATTGATATAATACAATACAATATTTTATTCCAATTAGGGTCCCTCAATAACAAATATACATTCATAATTATATCAACAGTTACAACAATACAGAATGGAGATATATGTTTTTAAACAAGACAATTCTAACTATTTAAATGATATATGTTACAAAAAATATATAAATAAATAAATAAATAGGCCGTGTTCGGCAGCACGACCCGAGGAGAGGCAATGAGTAATGTATAGTTGCAGTGTATCATATGGCTGAAGAATGGACTACATGTATGCGATTACTTAGCTGGAGGAGACACCAGGGGACGATGCTTAAGAATTGTGTTTTGATTCTCCCCGTGTCTGATCCAGCAAAGCAAGCGGTTCAAGTAGTAAAACATCATGTGTTTGATGAAAGGACTGTGATTACTTAGCTGGAGGAGACACCAGGGGACGGTTCTTAAGAATCGCATTTCGATTCTCCCCGTGTCTGATCCAGGAAAGCAAGCAGTTCAAGTAATAAACTAAAATGGGAATAAATAGATGTATCGTTTATCTGCAACAGACACCAAGGGACAGTGCTTCAGGAAATGTATTGCATCTACTAAGATTAGCAATGAGCATTCCTCCTCGTGTTTAGTGCAGACAAACAATAATATATTTTAGACATTAATATGTAGATTTTGTTAATAAAATTGAAGCAGTGTTATTCAGTTATTTAAATTATCTGCAGTATTTATAAATAAAGTGACACAACTCTTTCAAAACTACCATTAAAACTGACATTTATCTACAAACTATTGTTTTTCTTTAATTCTTGAAGTTAACTTACCCACAGTTACAGTGAGCACTTCAGTTAAGCACAAAGCTGACCTCATTATCATTGCATTGAAACGTAACTTATTCTCGCCACCATATAGCTGTTAAAATGCTGACTTAGCGTTTAATAACAACCACTAACTATCACTGAACGATGAAATGCAAGGCCCGTTTATTTCCAAGTTATGAACACTTATTCTGAATCTAGAAAAAAAATATGTGAATGCTGTTTGAATTCGTATCTAAATCCAACTCTTTTCCAAAGTTGTATTCGTCGCTTGTATTTGTTAAAGCCATGAAGTTAATTACTATATAAGTGGCTATTTTCGCGGGGAGGGGGTAGCCTCCGTGTCGGTAATTCGTACTATATTTAGATTTACTGCAACCAGTATATATTACCTTTGACGTTCACGAGTTCGATTTCCATCAATTCCAGTGTGTATTTAAAAAACCTTTTGTGATAAGAAAAGCTTGAAGATACCAAAGGGGTAAAATTGGTCATTTATATGTCTGATTGACGTTTTTCTGGGTACTCCAATTTCCTTCGGCAATTAAACTGATATAGTGTACAAATAGTCACATTATGTAAACGGTGTCCTCTATGAGATGTGCCATCGTTTTTAAAGTGTATCGTCACTTCCTTTTTTGAACACTTCTTGATGGCAGGACATTCAATCAATGTTATCAGTATTTTGTTTATTTGGCAATAGATTTCCAATTTTAATTTGCACAGCATATCATTGAATATATTTAGCATACATACATTCCTTTTTTCTTGTACACAATATATTTCATTAAATAATAATTGAGTCTATTGTTTCAAAGTTAAATTTAATGAAATATATTTTTATAGGAAAAATAGAATGTATGTATGCTAAATTCATTATATAATAAGTTGTGATACATAGCCAGAAATGATGGGCACTTTGCTCATTTGCATATCTAAAGCCCGGTATACACGATACAAGTGTTGCATCCAAGTCTCCATTCAAGAAAACTTGAATTCAAGTTTGTGTATACACGATGCAAGAAATTTTTATGAATACACACAAGTTTTGGCGGGAGATACAACAAACAAAATGGCATTTTTGGGAGGAGAGGAGGGTGCTGCCCTTTGTATTGCATTATTATGTACAATTGTACTGCGAAGGAGATTAAGCTCCAAAAAGAGGTCAACATGGGCTCGTAAATGGCTTCGAAGGCAACGATGGGATGTATTTCTATGAAGTCTATTAGATCTTCAATCATTTCATTAGTCCATGTAACTGTCTTTTTCCTGCATTTTGGAGTTTCCTCTTTTCCCGCCATCTTTGCACAACACGTGTAGTTGTTATTATTTACATTCACAAATTGATGCTGATAAGGATTCTGTCTTCTGATTGGTCAATCTCCATCCAAGTTCCATTCAAGTTGAAAAAAAATAGGATGCATTTCTATTCCATCCAAGTCCGTTCAAGTTTTTTGATTCAAGTTTCTTGTATGGTATACACGATCAAAAAACTTGAATTCAAGAAACTTGAATGGAGACTTGGATGCAAAACTTGCATCGTGTATACCGGGCTTAAGATGGCGACGCCGGGACGTCTGCAATTTTCATATGATCTATAAGATAAGATAAGATTGTATTGGTCCAAATTAAGGGGCCCACGAAGGGGCATATAAACATAATAAAACATAAGGTGATTGCATAAAATATCATATAAATTATAAATACAAGAATGAGAGACATGACTAGTGTTAAAATATGCGATACCAGCTATCCGAAACAGTGACTTTTTAACAGGAAATCACACATGCATATTAAAGTATCTTTACTTTCTGAGTTTAAAAGCCATATAAATTTATCCCCAAATGATAATTTTTCAAGGTTAGAATGATTAATGTTATTCTTAATTGTTTCAAGAAGCTTGCGTCTGGAAGTATAGTAAAAAGAACATTTTAATAGAAGGTGTTCTTCAGATTCTATTTCATCTGAAAAACATTTTTCGCAAAAGCGGTTCTCTAAAGGTGTTATAGGTTTTGAATATCTGCCAGTTTCAATCTTTAATTTATGGTTGCTGATTCTAAATTTGGTGAAAGATTTTCTTTGATTAAAATCTGATAAAATATGAAGATAATTTTCGAATCCGAAATTGCATTTGAGTTTTAGATAGGTTCGCAATTTGCCGTTTTCATCTAGAAGTTTATTTCTCTTAACATACCATTTATTTTTATAAAAGGCTTTTGTATAAACTTTAATTTTTCCTCCTTCTAGGAGATTCGTATATATTTGGAAACCTTAAAAAGATGAGCAACACGGGCCCTACCAAACATACGAGGGTGAACTAAGGTGCTCACGAAGGGTGTGCTGTTCGTGCTTCTTATAAGACACTCACCGTGTTACTCATATGTACAGCCAAGTCTGGTCAAAGTATTACCAGTGATAGAGGAAAGAAAAAAATTACGTAAAAAGTAAAAGATCCATTGACATGGATATTCCGTATCGGTCAACCAGATCATGATTTTTTGCATGTTTGCAGCGATAACTTCAACTTAGGAGCAACGTAGCTCTAGTTTGAATATCTTTTGCGTAAGCAGCTGAGATCTGTCCAGTAAATCACTGTACATGTCTGTTTCGTGAAATGAAAGTAATATCGGACTGCACTAAAGGGCAACATTCAAAACAAACAAGTATGGTGCCAGTTGGATGTTAACATGGATTTTTCCAACCTAATTTACAATGTCTAATATATGATGGAAGAAACAAGAGGCACACAAAGGTATATATCCCTCACCTGCTAAAATAGATCTGATTGCATATTAAGCATAGTTTAAATCCCCTCCTCCTTCCCCCCACATGGACATTGAACCCATTAGAATGAGCGAGTGATTTGTTTGTTTAATGTCAAATGAGCACATTGTAGCTATATATCAAAGCGAGAACAAGCTACATTCGATGAAATGATAATTATGTATGCTTTGAACTAGACCAACATGCTTAGTTTGATTTGTATATTGCTAGCTCACTGAAACAACGGTCCAGGGGTAGACTTGTCACTCCAGATTATCCTGATTCTGAGCCAACCGGTCTTTGCTCTGACTCCTTAATGCTGTGCACATAGTGGAACAAACATAAAATACCAAATTTAAAGTCCTTGGTTTGACCCTACCGGGGCTCGAACCCACGATTTACCGCACGAGCATGCTAACCATTACATCACCGATGCGGTAGACAATTAAGAATTTGTCCATAGAAAACTAAGAATTGTTCGAAAGAATTTAAGAATTGTCCCAGTTATTTAACCAATTAGCATCGAGCTTTTCTATACAATAGTGTTATGTGTATCAACTAATTTGAAACTCATACTTTTAATCTTTGTAATATTGGCTTAGAGAATAAAGTTTAAAAAAAAAAAAAAAAAATTCTCGACAAAAGAAAAATATATTCTTCTTCTTCTTTCAATACGGAAACACTTCCAACTTGATGAAGGTTACTTTCCGGCGCATGCCTGGCATGACAATTTTTTTATTAATTTTCATTTTTTACAATTTTTCTTTTCTTTTTATTTAGTATAAGATACAAACATGTTGTAGCCTATTAGATCAGGTGTGGAAATGTTTTAATGAGGACATCACGTGTCAGTCTCTCCCTAAAAATTTCTGTAGAGGTACTGTTTGTAATATGTTCAGGTAATTTATTCCAATCTTTGATAGTTCTGCAGAAGAATGAAAATTGGAATGAGTCTTTGTTGCACTGTATTTGTCTGACGGTATTTGAATGGGTAGATCTTGTTCTGGATTGGCTAGGTATTAGGATGTTATCATATGGAACTGCAATTTTGTTGTTGATTATTTTGTAGAATATATGTAATCTAGTTTTTAGACGTCTTTCTTGTAGTGTTGGCCATTCAAGTGAGTGTATCATTTCTGTGACGCTGCTAGTATTGTGGTGTATGTGGCATGCATATCTTGCTGCTCGTCTTTGGACCTGTTCGATTTTATAGATGCTTTCGGTGGTATATGGGTCCCAGACAGAGCAGCAGTATTCTAGTTTGGGTCGTACAAGAGATTGGTATGCTCTATCTTTAACAGATTTTGAATTAATTTGAAGGTTGCGTCTTGATGAATGAAAGAGATATATTTGCTTTGGACGTCATTTGTTGAATGTGATTGTTCCATTTTAAATCTGCTGATAGTGTGACTCCCAGATATTTTGCTGATTGTACTGATTCTAAGATGTGACCATGCATGTTGTAGTAAAAATGTTGTGGCGATTTTTTGGTTGTTACTCTTAAGATGTTACATTTGTCTGGGTGAAATGCCATTAGCCAATCCTGTTCTCATTCGACATGTTCCCATATCAATGAGAATAATAATAATAATAAAAAGGTAAATAAAGAAAACGTAAATGTTTTTGAATCTCTGCAATAAATTATATTTATTGAATCACACACCTTTTGTACGTACGTGCCGAACCGCAAAATACGGCATGAATATAGTTCATATGTCTGTGTTTTTAATAATAATTAAAGACACAGACATGTGAACTATATTCATGCCGTATTTCAATAAATATAATTTATTACAGAGATCCAGGTATTATTACCACTTTTGTTCACGTACTTCGTTCTTTGCTACAAGTTTTTTTTTTAATTGTGTTATATAATGTAATTTAAAGACGGAAAATCTTTTTTTTTTGCAGAATACAATGTTAAATTTGGGTTAAATAATGTGTACCTCAATTTTCTTTGAGGGAACATGACATTCATTAATTTAAAGTGCAAACATTTACGTTGTGCATTTTAAATGCAAGTCATGAATATTCCTTTCTTGTCCTGAAATAAATTTGCATCGGGTTTGAGACATCGACGTCTTAAATTAAATTACCCGATTAAATTATGACAAATTATACATGCATTTTCATTCCTATATGAACGCGATGAATGCATGCAATACTTCCAGATTTACCAACGAATACGAGTTAAGTAATTGATTGATTTATTTGTTTTCAGCTATATCATGGCGACCAGTTTTAGTGGTGGAAGAAGCCGGATTACCCGGAGAGAACCACCGACCATGGGCAAGCAACTGGTAAACATTATCACTTGCGGCTGCGAGTCGAGTGCACCCTCTTTTGTAATTTACAAAGCCGGGCGAGAACCCACGCCGTATTGGTGATAGGCTTGTATGAGTTGTTAGGTAATCCAACTACCTAACTCATTGAGCCACCTGGGAATACGAGTTAAACAAATTAGATAAATTACAATAAATTTATCATTTCCTTCAAGTATTTAGTTCCTCTTGTTAACAGGTAGGTATATTGCGATTTCTTCTTTGTTTGCCGATGGAAAGTCTACAGTAATATTTTGACACTTCTTTATTTCTTTTTCAGTTATTACAACTTATTTTTGCATGTTTCTTGTTCACGTTATTTGCTACAAGTTTTATTTGTTAATATTCGTTTTATTTTTATTGGTTTTTTTTAATAGTAATTTCCATTATGAAATAAAGCTTGAAAATGTTGAGCACATGAGTTAAATTACCACATATTTATCATTTTCTTTCAAGTATTTAATTTCTCTTGATCATACAATAGGGAGGTATAATGCGATTTTTCAGGATGGTAAACTGCTACAAGTATTCAACATTTCCTTTTAAATGGTCAATTATTTAATTTCAATATTAATTTACAGGAGATGTTTCATACTAAAAACCGCCACGATATAACTAAAATATTGTTGAACATCATAACCCTAACTCTAACCCATTAAATCATTTCTTTATTTACTAGTTTTAACATTTATCAATATCATATTAATCTTCCTATTTTTACTTTTGAAACGAATTCCTTCGAGACTAGAACAGTTCAAACCTTATTATTTCATTTACAGAAAATAATTGATTGAAAACTGTATCCAAATGAAATGTGAAAAGAAATGTCAAAAATATAGATATTCTACAATTGGACAGAGCACATTTGTAGATGCTTTGTACAAACCAACATAGACTCCCC
Organism: Bathymodiolus brooksi; assembly: GCA_963680875.1. Lineage (NCBI taxonomy): Eukaryota > Metazoa > Mollusca > Bivalvia > Mytilida > Modiolidae > Bathymodiolus > Bathymodiolus brooksi. The sequence goes on from OY804588.1 coordinate 25,790,661, forward strand.
AATGGGAGTAGATTCCTCTGTCAAATTCTACCAAAATCTCCTTTTTCTAGCGTTCCTAGAACCGTCTTATTGAGTCGTCTAAATTGTTGTGCCATACTCTCTTATACTTGCTGGACGGGCTGAACCGTAAACGATACACCCATAATCCAATTTTGATCGAATCAACGATCTATATAAATTTAATAAAACCGTGCTATCCGCACCACAGTCGGTACTGGACACAATTTTTTAAATATTAAGAGCTTTAAGGCTCTTATTTTTAAGCATTATAATATGGGGTAGAAAGGTAAGTTTACTATCAAAAAGGAGACTTAAAAATTTTGTTTATGGGACTATTTGTATAGGGGTATTGTATAATTCTAATTCCGGGTCTGGATGGAGTCCTCTTTTATTACAAAAGTGCATCCCTACAGTTTTTGAGCTTGAGAATCTAAATCCATTCTCCATTGCCCATTTTTCTATCTTATTTAGACATAGTTGTAATTGTCTTTCAATGGTGTTCATATTCTTGCCCCGATAACATATCAGCAAGTCATCTACATAGAGAGAACCCTCAATGTTATCATTTAAAACTTTAGCAAGACTGTTTATTTTTATACTAAATAATGTAACAGAGAGGATACTTCCATGGGAAACTCCCATATCTTATTCCTGAATGTCAGAATAGGTTGAATTAACTCTGACATTAAATTCTCTGTCAGATAGAAAATTTGAAATAAAGTTAGGTAGATTACCTTTCAACCCCATATTAAAGAGGTCTTTTAAAATGCCATATTTCCATGCTGTGTCATATGCTTTCTCTAAATCGAAAAAAATAGACACAGCATGTTCCTTTTTGGCAAACGTGTTTCGAATAAAAGTTGCAAAACGAACAAGATGATCTAAGGTGAGTCTACCTTGCGGAATCCACACTGTATATTGGACAAGAGTCCATTGGATTCAAGAAACCATACAAGGCGAGCATTGATCATCCGTTCCATGGTTTTACACACGCAACTAGTTAGTGAAATAGGTCGATAATTCGACGGTTCGGAATGGTCTTTACCAGGTTTTGGAATAGGAATGACATTAGCTAATTTCCAAATTGGCGGCAAGTCGCCTGTTTCTCTTAGGCGGAAATGTACTTGAACAAAAACTTATGTGGAAAAGCTGAGAAATGTATTCCATGATCAACAATATTTTAGCTTTGACAATTCTCGATGCTTCTATTTCTTCTCATCATTTCTGCCATAAATTAACCCTCCAACAACAACCACTGCTCCAACAACAACCACTCCTCCAACAACAACCACTCCTCCAACAACAACCACTCCTCCAACAACAACCACTGTTCCTAGACCCACACTCCAGATCAAAGCAGTATCAACAACAACCACTCCTCCAACAACAACCACTGCTCCAACAACAACCACTCCTCCAACAACAACCACTGCTCCTAGACCCACACTCCAGATCAAATCAGTATCAACAACAACCACTGCTCCTAGACCCACACTCCAGATCAAAGCAGTATCAACAACAACCACTCCTCCAAAACAACCACTGCTCCAACAACAACCACTGCTCCTAGACCCACACTCCAGATCAAAGCAGTATCAACAACAACCACTCCTCCAACAACAACCACTGCTCCAACAACAGCCACACCTCCAACAACAACCACTGCTCCAACAACAACCACTGCTCCTAGACCCACACTCCAGATCAAAGCAGTATCAACAACAACCACTCCTCCAACAACAACCACTGCTCCAACAACAACCACTCCTCCAACAACAACCACTGCTCCAACAACAACCACTGCTCCTAGACCCACACTCCAGATCAAAGCAGAATCAACAACAACCACTCCTCCAACAACAACCACTGCTCCTAGACCCACACTCCAGATCAAAGCAGTATCAACAACAACCACTCCTCCAACAACAACCACTGCTCCTAGACCCACACTCCAGATCAAAGCAGTATCAACAACAACCACTGCTCCTAGACCCACACTCCAGATCAAAGCAGTATCAACAACAACCACTGCTCCTAGACCCACACTCCAGATCAAAGCAGTATCAACAACAACGACTGCTCCTAGACCCACACTCCAGATCAAAGCAGTATCAACAACAACCACTGCTCATAGACCCACACTCCAGATCAAAGCAGTATCAACAACAACCACTGCTCCTAGACCCACACTCCAGATCAAAGCAGTATCAACAACAACCACTCCTCCAACAACAACCACTGCTCCAACAACAACCACTGCTCCTAGACCCACACTCCAGTTCAAAGCAGTATCAACAACAACCACTGCTCCTAGACCCACACTCCAGATCAAAGCAGTATCAACAACAACCACTGCTCCTAGACCCACACTCCAGATCAAAGCAGTATCAACAACAACCACTGCTCCTAGACCCACACTCCAGATCAAAGCAGTATCAACAACAACCACTCCTCCAACAACAACCACTGCTCCAACAACAACCACTGCTCCTAGACCCACACTCCAGATCAAAGCAGTATCAACAACAACCACTGCTCCTAGACCCACACTCCAGATCAAAGCAGTATCAACAACAACCACTCCTCCAACAACAACCACTGCTCCTAGACCCACACTCCAGATCAAAGCAGTATCAACAACAACCACTCCTCCAACAACAACCACTGTTCCAACAACAACCACTCCTCCAACAACAACCACTGCTCCAACAACAACCACTGCTCCTAGACCCACACTCCAGATCAAAGCAGTATCAACAACAACCACTCCTCCAACAACAACCACTGCTCCTAGACCCACACTCCAGATCAAAGCAGTATCAACAACAACCACTGCTCCAACAACAACCACTGCTCCAACAACAACCACTCCTCCAACAACAACCACTGCTCCAACAACAACCACTGCTCCTAGACCCACACTCCAGATCAAAGCAGTATCAACAACAACCACTGCTCCTAGACTCACACTCCAGATCAAAGCAGTATCAACAACAACCACTGCTCCTAGACTCACACTCCAGATCAAAGCAGTATCAACAACAACCACTCCTCCAACAACAACCACTGCTCCAACAACAACCACTGCTCCTAGACCCACACTCCAGATCAAAGCAGTATCAACAACAACAACCACTCCTCCAACAACAACCACTGCTCCAACAACAACCACTGCTCCTAGACCCACACTCCAGATCAAAGCAGTATCAACAACAACCACTCCTCCAACAACAACCACTGCTCCAACAACAACCACTCCTCCAACAACAACCACTGCTCCAACAACAACCACTCCTCCAACAACAACCACTGCTCCAACAACAACCACTGCTCCTAGACCCACACTCCAGATCAAAGCAGTATCAACAACAACCACTCCTCCAACAACAACCACTGCTCCTAGACCCACACTCCAGATCAAAGCAGTATCAACAACAACCACTCCTCCAACAACAACCACTGTTCCAACAACAACCACTCCTCCAACAACAACCACTGCTCCAGCAACAACCACTCCTCCAACAACAACCACTCCTCCAACAACAACCACTGCTCCTAGACCCACACTCCAGATCAAAGCAGTATCAACAACAACCACTCCTCCAACAACAACCACTGCTCCAACAACAACCACTGCTCCTAGACCCACACTCCAGATCAAAGCAGTATCAACAACAACCACTGCTCCAACAACAACCACTGCTCCTAGACCCACACTCCAGATCAAAGCAGTATCAACAACAACCACTCCTCCAACAACAACCACTGCTCCAACAACAACCACTGCTCCTAGACCCACACTCCAGATCAAAGCAGTATCAACAACAACCACTCCTCCAACAACAACCACTGCTCCAACAACAACAACTCCTCCAACAACAACCACTGCTCCAACAACAACCACTCCTCCAACAACAACCACTGCTCCAACAACAACCACTGCTCCTAGACCCACACTCCAGATCAAAGCAGTATCAACAACAACCACTCCTCCAACAACAACCACTGTTCCAACAACAACCACTCCTCCAACAACAACCACTCCTCCAACAACAACCACTCCTCCAACAACAACCACTGCTCTAGACCCACACTCCAGATCAAAGCAGTATCAACAACAACCACTGCTCCTAGACCCACACTCCAGATCAAAGCAGTATCAACAACAACCACTGCTCCAACAACAACCACTGCTCCTAGACCCACACTCCAGATCAAAGCAGTATCAACAACAACCACTCCTCCAACAACAACCACTGCTCCTAGACCCAAACTCCAGATCAAAGCAGTATCAACAACAACCACTCCTCCAACAACAACCACTGTTCCAACAACAACCACTCCTCCAACAACAACCACTGCTCCAACAACAACCACTGCTCCTAGACCCACACTCCAGATCAAAGCAGTATCAACAACAACCACTCCTCCAACAACAACCACTCCTCCAACAACAACCACTGCTCCTAGACCCACACTCCAGATCAAAGCAGTATCAACAACAACCACTCCTCCAACAACAACCACTGCTCGTAGACCCACACTCCAGATTAAAGCAGTATCAACAACAACCACTCCTCCAACAACAACCACTGCTCCTAGACCCACACTCCAGATCAAAGCAGTATCAACAACAACCACTCCTCCAACAACAACCACTGCTCCTAGACCCACACTCCAGATCAAAGCAGTATCAACAACAACCACTCCTCCAACAACAACCACTGCTCCAACAACAACCACTGCTCCTAGACCCACACTCCAGATCAAAGCAGTATCAACAACAACCACTCCTCCAACAACAACCACTGCTCCAACAACAACCACTGCTCCTAGACCCACACTCCAGATCAAAGCAGTATCAACAACAACCACTGCTCCTAGACCCACACTCCAGATCAAAGCAGTATCAACAACAACCACTGCTCCTAGACCCACACTCCAGATCAAAGCAGTATCAACAACAACCACTGCTCCTAGACCCACACTCCAGATCAAAGCAGTATCAACAACAACCACTGCTCCTAGACCCACACTCCAGATCAAAGCAGTATCAACAACAACCACTCCTCCAACAACAACCACTGCTCCTAGACCCACACTCCAGATCAAAGCAGTATCAACAACAACCACTCCTCCAACAACAACCACTGCTCCAACAACAACCACTGCTCCTAGACCCACACTCCAGATCAAAGCAGTATCAACAACAACCACTCCTCCAACAACAACCACTGCTCCAACAACAACCACTGCTCCTAGACCCACACTCCAGATCAAAGCAGTATCAACAACAACCACTGCTCCTAGACCCACACTCCAGATCAAAGCAGTATCAACAACAACCACTGCTCCTAGACCCACACTCCAGATCAAAGCAGTATCAACAACAACCACTGCTCCTAGACCCACACTCCAGATCAAAGCAGTATCAACAACAACCACTGCTCCTAGACCCACACTCCAGATCAAAGCAGTATCAACAACAACCACTCCTCCAACAACAACCACTGCTCCAACAACAACCACTGCTCCTAGACCCACACTCCAGATCAAAGCAGTATCAACAACAACCACTGCTCCTAGACCCACACTCCAGATCAAAGCAGTATCAACAACAACCACTGCTCCTAGACCCACACTCCAGATCAAAGCAGTATCAACAACAACCACTGCTCCTAGACCCACACTCCAGATCAAAGCAGTATCAACAACAACCACTCCTCCAACAACAACCACTGCTCCAACAACAACCACTGCTCCTAGACCCACACTCCAGATCAAAGCAGTATCAACAACAACCACTGCTCCTAGACCCACACTCCAGATCAAAGCAGTATCAACAACAACCACTGCTCCTAGACCCACACTCCAGATCAAAGCAGTATCAACAACAACCACTGCTCCTAGACCCACACTCCAGATCAAAGCAGTATCAACAACAACCACTGCTCCTAGACCCACACTCCAGATCAAAGCAGTATCAACAACAACCACTCCTCCAACAACAACCACTGCTCCTAGACCCACACTCCAGATCAAAGCAGTATCAACAACAACCACTCCTCCAACAACAACCACTGCTCCAACAACAACCACTGCTCCTAGACCCACACTCCAGATCAAAGCAGTATCAACAACAACCACTCCTCCAACAACAACCACTGCTCCAACAACAACCACTGCTCCTAGACCCACACTCCAGATCAAAGCAGTATCAACAACAACCACTGCTCCTAGACCCACACTCCAGATCAAAGCAGTATCAACAACAACCACTGCTCCTAGACCCACACTCCAGATCAAAGCAGTATCAACAACAACCACTGCTCCTAGACCCACACTCCAGATCAAAGCAGTATCAACAACAACCACTGCTCCTAGACCCACACTCCAGATCAAAGCAGTATCAACAACAACCACTCCTCCAACAACAACCACTGCTCCAACAACAACCACTGCTCCTAGACCCACACTCCAGATCAAAGCAGTATCAACAACAACCACTGCTCCTAGACCCACACTCCAGATCAAAGCAGTATCAACAACAACCATTGCTCCTAGACCCACACTCCAGATCAAAGCAGTATCAACAACAACCACTGCTCCTAGACCCACACTCCAGATCAAAGCAGTATCAACAACAACCACTGCTCCTAGACCCACACTCCAGATCAAAGCAGTATCAACAACAACCACTCCTCCAACAACAACCACTGCTCCAACAACAACCACTGCTCCTAGACCCACACTCCAGATCAAAGCAGTATCAACAACAACCACTGCTCCTAGACCCACACTCCAGATCAAAGCAGTATCAACAACAACCATTGCTCCTAGACCCACACTCCAGATCAAAGCAGTATCAACAACAACCACTGCTCCTAGACCCACACTCCAGATCAAAGCAGTATCAACAACAACCACTGCTCCTAGACCCACACTCCAGATCAAAGCAGTATCAACAACAACCACTCCTCCAACAACAACCACTGCTCCTAGACCCACACTCCAGATCAAAGCAGTATCAACAACAACCACTCCTCCAACAACAACCACTGCTCCAACAACAACCACTGCTCCTAGACCCACACTCCAGATCAAAGCAGTATCAACAACAACCACTGCTCCTAGACCCACACTCCAGATCAAAACAGTATCAACAACAAACACTCATCCAACAACAACCACTGCTCCAACAACAACCACTGCTCCTAGACCCACACTCCAGATCAAAACAGTATCAACAACAACCACTGCTCCTAGACCCACACTCCAGATCAAAGCAGTATCTGCCTGTAAAATAGTAACATTAGTTTCTTTATGTGTAATTATATTAAGTCTTGTTTGCCTAATACCATTTTGTAGGTTTTCGGTAAATGTACCACCATTTTATTTATTTTTTCAACTCACGAGGGCGTAGTCGAAGTGGGTTTGCATATAAAACTGTGGTGTCGTTTGCCAAAAACCAACAACATACTATAAGGTAAGTAGCTTCATGATAGTTGTGAGTAACACTCATTACAGATCGAAATGAAAAATATGTGTAAAATAATGTTTAAAATCTACCGATTATACAAGTCCACCAAACGAACAAAACCGTCAGACCTTGCAATGGATTTTTCAGTATTATTTCAGGAAGATTACACTAGGGACATCAAAATCCTAATTTCCTTGGCTGTATATTAATTTCCGTCAGGAAGTGCTAATTATTCGCACTTTTCAGCGGAGATTCCATGTGAAATGTAGGGATTTATACACAATAATGGAGATTAGATTCAAATCGAGAGATTTATACATGCATCGAGAGATTATAACCTGTATCGGTAAATTATTACTTCGTAGTTCAATTTCATACTTTATTTGGCAGGATTTAATCGATAATCTTTATATATATAAATATATATAGATGTTTGTACATTTATCGATTTTTTACGGATGGGTACGTATATATATACGCGATCGAGTTGACAAAAATTGGATGTTTGTTTTCATTTAGTTATGTATCGACAGCTATAGTGCATTTATGAATAAAATATGTTTAAAATGAAATAGTGTATTTACCGTTGGCAGAAGTAAAAAAAAACGAATTCGCAACAAATGAAAACGGAATACATATTTCACGGCTGACAAAAAATAATAAACGTAATTTACACATTTCACCAAGATCGAGTTTAACAGCCGGTTTAATTTTCATGAATTAAATGATGAATGTTGAAATAAAAATTCCTTCTATGTTTTCCTAAGACCTAAGACTCTTTATTCTCAAATAAACCATACATTACAATGGTATAGAGAAGCTACATATAAAAATACAACACAACACACACATGACAAATAAATAACAGATACACAAATGCAATATTTACATTACAACATGTTTGTGTACTGATCGATCGCGAGAGCTATATATAGCACACAGGTAAGTTATATATTTTAACTGCAGTATATTAATATGCACGGCTGGTAATCGGCACAAGCAGAACAGTTGGTTCTGCAAAGAAATTCGTGAGGATAACTTCCGGTTTTGGTGGAGGAGAGTTCACGAAGACGCTTCGCAAGGTATGTACATGTCAAAAAATGAAATTTTCTTTTTTACTGCTCGAATATTGCAAAATCCGAGAATGCTATGCTGTGGCGAATGCTTTCACGATTAGAAACATGTATAGTTTATTCTTGTATATGAAGTGTAACTCTCGCAAAATCAATCGTCCCAAGAAAAACATGACGAAAATTGTGACACTCTTACATTTCTAAGTTGTTCTTGACAAAGATGCAAGTTAAATTTTCAATATTTTTTCATCATGGGAGTCTAAATGTAATCGGGGATAAATTCCGATTCGTCAGAAGTAAATTGAAGTCTAGATAAATCTACAAACTGTAAATTTTCTCGTTTTCCTACTTGAGGAGATCGGTTCTGATAGAGCACATTGCGAATGCATGAGGAGATTTGCTAGTTTTGGTACGACACATGTAATCCACTGTATAATCACAAATTTTGCATGTCTGTCTGGTAATACATTCACGAAGTATTGCCCTTCTTCCCGTCGGGTTTTTAAAATTATAAAAGTGATATTTCATCGTTCATGGGCTGTCCACCTAGAAAGAAACATTTCATTTAAGGAATCAATTCATAATTGTAACTGCGGTTTCCCATGATTTAACTTGTCATTATTGATCATTTGTTGTTTGTGACAACTTCCACTGTGTATTGGATACACAAGATTAACTTCCCTTACATTGGAAAAAATTGAAAATGCACTGTATGATAATTTTATAATCAAGAATAATTAAACTTAATGTGAATCATATCTATATGTAGTGTGTTATGTGTACATACTTGTAAATTAAAAAGATCTCTGTTAGTAGTGGTTACAAGATGTAAAGCACTTTACCGATTTTAAGGATATGTCCACAGTTTAATTGACATCTTGGATACACAAGATTAACTTCCCTTACATTGGAAAAAATTGAAAATGCACTGTATGATAATTTTATAATCAAGAATAATTAAACTTAATGTGAATCATATCTTTATAATTTCTAATGCAAATGATACACTTTAAATTAAATATCATACAGTTGAGAATAATATTAATTTGCGGTTTGTTTTTCTATTATGTAGTGTGTTATGTGTACATACTTGTAAATTAAAAAGATCTCTGTTAGTAGTGGTTACAAGATGTAAAGCACGTTACCGATGTCCACAGTTTAATTGACATCTTGTGTTTAATTTATTCATGACTACTAGCACTAAGTGAATGTTTATTTACGTTAGACCTATGCATGTGCTGAAATCATGTAATATTATAACTTGTGTAGATCTGCGGTGAAGTTACCGTCATCTTTAGTAAAAAGGTTGCGCCGAATAGATGTGGAAAGTTCAAACCCGTTTGAAAGGATATAAATATTTTGAAATTGAAAGAGATCTTTTTAATAAACTTGGTATCCTGATTGATGGGGATTTTAAATTTGGTGTTTACTGCTACTTGTTTTTGTTCGTTTCCTTGGTGGTGATACAGGCAATCTATATATATATCGAAATGGTTTTTTGTAAAGAGTCAATGTCAGTCCCCTTTTCCCCTTTCCCTTGAATCCTGGCATCTCCTGATAGTGGACAGAGAATAGTTTATTTTGATTAGAGTATCTATCAGTTTTGTGTTTAAAAGTGTCAATTTATCAATTTTGCAGAGAACAATTAACAAAACTAGCAAATCTCCTCATGCATTCGCAATGTGCTCCATCATAACCGATCTCCTCAAGTAGGAAAACGAGAAAATTAACAGTTTGTAGATTTATCTAGACTTCAATTTACTTCTGACGAATCGGAATTTATCCCCGATTACATTTAGACTCCCATGATGAAAAAATAGTGAAAATTTAACTTGCATCTTTGTCAAGAACAACTTAGAAATGTAAGAGTGTCACAATTTTCGTCATGTTTTTCTTGGGACGATTGATTTTGCGAGAGTTACACTTCATATACAAGAATAAACTATACATGTTTCTAATCGTGAAAGCATTCGCCACAGCATAGCATTCTCGGATTTTGCAATATTCGAGCAGTACAAAAAGAAAATTTCAATTTTTAACATGTACATACCTTGCGAAGCGTCTTCGTGAACTCTCCTCCACCATAACCGGAAGTTATCCTCACGAATTTCTTTGCAGAACCAACTGTTCTGCTTGTGCCGATTCCCAGCCGTGTATGTATATTTTTTTTTTACAGACATTTCAAGAAAAGGTATCACAATATAAAATCGTTTGTTTTGTGTTATACCACAAGTTAGTTTTTATCTTATAATTTTTAGTTCTTTTTTCATTAAACTTTAATTATCATTATTCCTGTATAGTGTACATGTACTAACAACTGTTTTCACTAACAAAACAATTTCTTTTACATGTTAATTGCTAACCCTTTCATTTGTATAGACAACAGAATATAATTATTGATTTTTGCAGGTGCGTACGTGTATATGTATCGACGGCCTGTTGACAGAAAATAAAAACCGAATACACATTTCTCCCAGGTCGAGTTTTAAATTTAACAGACTATTTTATTGAATATATATAAGCTATCAAGTTATAATGAAGAATGTTGTATTAATCCTGGCGTTTGTTTGGATATTACGCCGTGTTTTGTTTTTTTACCGGTTTTTGTACTGCACGAAATCGTGGACAAAATATAGTAGAATGATCATGACCCGATCAAGTGAGTTAAAGTATATCACATAGTGTCATTATTGTAGCTATTAATTATCTGTGTTTATTTAAAACCATGTTTGCTTTTTATTTTTAATGCTTAAGTATAATTGTCTTTAGTGCTTTTCGGGAAACTGCTTATATTTCTTTTATTTTACAGATATTTCAAGAAAAGGTATCAAAATATTAAATAGTTTGTTTTATGTTATTGTGTTACCTTCCATTCAGTTTTGTTTTGTTGTAGTTTGTGTTATATTATTTCTGTTAATGTTTTTTTTTTAATTCAGTTTCTAATACAACTTTTTATGTTTATTATTCTTATTGTTCATTTTTATAACTGTGTTCATTAACAAAACAATTATGTTATAGGTTAATTGTTAATCCTTAGTAAGGTTTGACAGTCTTATCAATGAAGTTATGTAACTTTTATCAAGTTTTATGAAAGTAAATGATTTTTGTTATCACTTAATTATCTATAATTAAAATAAATGTAACCTTTCCACATTAGAAAAATGAGCTTTACGATTTATATACGAGGACTATGAGAGCACATATGATGAGTTATTAGAAAAAGCTAAAGTTCCATCTCTGAAAGTTAGAAGAATGCGTACCATGGCTATTGAATGTTTTAAGATTTTAAACAAACTTTCACCATCTTGTTTACATGATTTAGTTCTTTTTAAAGATTGTAAATATAATTTTAGATATTCCAATATTGTAGATATACCTAGGGTACGAACATCTACCTACGGTAAGAATAGTTTTAAATATGCAGCAGCTGTTTTATGGAATGACCTACCTGATGATTTTAGAAAAATTTCCAATTTTAATCAGTTTAAGAATATTTTAAAATCTTGGAATGGAAATGTATGTAAATGTTCAGTTTGTGCTGACTTTTAAATTTGTTTAAATTTCAACCATCTAGGTCATATCCAGTTTTTATTTATTGTGCTTATAAAATTTTTATGCTTTGCTCATAATATCAGCTTTTAGTTGTTCATAGTTTGCTACATTAGCTCTTGGTATGCTTAGCTTATAACATCAGCTTTTAATTTGCTTTTTTGCTTATCTTATAACTATTAGTATTTTACATGTAGTGCTTACTTAGTCTTGTATTTTAGCTGTATGTTGCATGCTTGTTATTTGTTATTTATTATGTGTCTGTGTATGTCGGTTAAAAGCTCAACAGAGCTTATGTTGTATGTTGTTTTAACCATGCCGACTCTAAATAAAGCTTATTTATTTATTTATTTATTTATTTATTTATTTATTATCAGTACACATGCAAACATGTACATGGCGTGATAATTATAACACCTGCGTGGTCAGGACAGAAGGAATTTTTATTTCAACATTCATCATTTAATTCATGAAAATTAAACCGGCTGTTAAACTCGATCTTGGTGAAATGTTTAAATTACGTTTATTATTTTTTGTCAGCCGTGAATACTTGATTGCATATATATATATATTCATTAATACAGACTCGATCTTTGGCGAAATATGTATTCCGTTTTCATTTGTTGCGAATTCGTTTTTTTTACTTCTGCCAACGGTAAATACACTATTTCATTTTAAACATATTTTATTCATAAATGCACTATAGCTGTCGATACATAACTGAATGAAGACAAACATCCAATTTTTTTCAACTCGATCGCGTATATATATACCTACCCATCCGTAAAAAATCGATAAATGTACAAACATCTATATATATATATATATATAAAGATTATCGATTAAATCCTGCCAAATAAAGTATGAAATTGAACTACGAAGTAATAATTTACCGATACAGGTTATAATCTCTCGATGCATGTATAAATCTCTCGATTTGAATCTAATCTCCATTATTGTGTATAAATCCCTACATTTCACATGGAATCTCCGCTGAAAAGTGCGAATAATTAACACTTCCTGACGGAAATTAATATACAGCCAAGGAAATTAGGATTTTGATGTCCCTAGTGTTAAAGGGAAACGGCTTGAAATTATTTTTAGAAACTCCATTTTTTTGTTTTGGTTTCCAAGGCAACGGTACGGTGGCCATATATTAACCGAATGGAGATGATATTGACAATACAGACTTTGGTTCAGTGTTGACCATTTTTTCTTTGTTATGTCTTCCGATGGCCATGTGTACTATCTAACATTTGATTATTAAGGACACATTTCTTTAGAAATGCCTGTACCAAGTCAAGGTTATTACGGTTTTCACAGTTGACTGATTTTGTCTGTTTATATACTTATGAGTTTTGACTTTCCCTTTGTAAGATTGTTCGGAGTTCGGTAATTTTGTTATTACCCTTACTTACCGACTTTCTTTTGTAGAAATAGTATATTATTATACATGTGACAACTTTTGCATGACAAAGAAATAATATATGACTACTAAGTTCAAGAATATATTCCAAGCGTTCTTTACAACAACCGGTAGGGGTCGTCGTGATCATGACCGTATGGTAGTTGGATTTACAACTACCTATGCAATCAGTGCCTATCACCACTAACGTTGGGATTTCGAATCCCTCTCAAACGATTCTTGTCAGTGACTTGCGCCAGGTCGGTGGTTTTCTCTGGGTACCCCGGTTTCCTCCACCAATAAAATTGATCACCACGATATAACTGAAATATTGTTGAAAGTGGCGTTAATCACCATAACCTACCTTCTCATCCTTTATATGTGGTTGTCGGTACATTATTCACATGTAGAAAACACCTACCTGACTACATTCTTTCTCTTATGCTCATTAAACTAGTCTACAAATATCCCCGGTTATTTTTATTGAAGTACCTGTACTAATCCAGGTAAGTGAACGGATATCTACATGTGGTACCTAGGAGTAACAATATCTACATGTGGTGCCTAGGGGTAATGATATCTACATGTGGTGCCTAGGAGTAACGATATCTACATGTGGTACCTAGGAGTAGCGATATCTACATATGGTGCCTAGGGGAAACGATATCTACATGTGGTGCCTAGGAGTAACGATATCTACATGTGGTACCTAGGAGTAACGATATCTACATGTGGTGCCTAGGGGTAATGATATCTACATGTGGTGGCTAGCGGTAACGATATCTACATGTGGTGCCTAGGGGTAATGATATCTACATGTGGTGCCTAGGGGTAATGATATCTACATGTGGTGCCTAGGGGTAACGATATCTACATGTGGTGCCTGGGAGTAACGATATCTACATGTGGTGCCTAGGGGTAACGATATCTACATGTGGTACCTAGGGGTAACGATATCTACATGTGGTGCCTAGGAGTAATGATATCTACATGTGGTGCCTAGGGGTAATGATATCTACATGTGGTGCCTGGGAGTAACGATATCTACATGTGGTGCCTAGGGGTAACGATATCTACATGTGGTCCCTAGGGGTAGCGATATCTACATGTGGTGCCTAGGAGTAACGATATCTACATGTGGTGCCTAGGGGTAACGATATCTACATGTGGTACCTAGGGGTAACGATATCTACATGTGGTGCCTAGGGGTAATGATATATACATGTGGTACCTAGGAGTAACGATATTTACATGTGGTGCCTAGGGGTAATGATATCTACATGTGGTGCCTGGGAGTAAAGATATATACATGTAGTACCTAGGAGTAACGATATCTACATGTGGTACCTAGGAGTAACGATATCTACATGTGGTGCCTAGGAGTAATGATATCTACATGTGGTGCCTAGGGGTAACGATATCTACATGTGGTACCTAGGGGTAATGATATCTACATGTGGTGCCTAGCGGTAACGATATCTACATGTGGTACCTAGGGGTAACGATATCTACATGTGGTGCCTAGGGGTAACGATATGTGCAATGTGGTGCCTAGGGGTAATGATATCTACATGTGGTGCCAGCGGTAACGATATCTACATGTGGTACCTAGGGGTAACGATATCTACATGTGGTGCCTAGGGGTAACGATATGTGCAATGTGGTGCCTAGGGGTAATGATATCTACATGTGGTGCCTAGGGGTACCGATATCTACATGTGGTACCTAGGGGTAACGATATCTACATGTGGTTTCTAGGAGTAATGATATCTACATGTGGTGCCTAGCGGTAACGATATCTACATGTGGTACCTAGGGGTAACGATATCTACATGTGGTGCCTAGGAATAATGATATCTACAAGTGGTGCCTAGCGGTAACGATATCTACATGTGGTACCTAGGGGTAATGATATCTACATGTGGTGCCTAGGGGTAATGATATCTACATGTGGTGCCTAGGGGTAATGATATCTACATGTGGTACCTAGGGGTAACGATATCTACATGTGGTGCCTAGGGGTAATGATATCTACATGTGGTGCCTAGGGGTAACGATATCTACATGTGATGCCTAGGGGTAACGATATCTACATGTGGTGCCTAGGGGTAACAATATCTACATGTGGTACCTAGGGGTAACGATATCTACATGTGGTACCTAGGGGTAACAATATCTACATGTGGTACCTAGGGGTAATGATATCTACATGTGGTACCTAGGGGTAACGATATCTACATGTGGTACCTAGGGGTACCAATATGTACATGTGGTATCTAGGGGTAACGATATCACCATGTGATGCCTAGGGGTAACGATATCTACACGTAGTGCCTAGGGGTAACGATATCTACATGTGGTGCCTAGGGGTAACGATATCTACATATGGTGCCTAGGGGTAACGATATTTACATGTGGTGCCTAGGGGTAACGATATCTACATGTGGTACCTAGGGGTAACGATATCTACATGTGGTGCCTAGGGGTAACGATATCTACATGTGGTGCCTAGGGGTAATGATATCTACATGTGGTACCTAGGGGTAACGATATCTACATGTGGTGCCTAGGGGTAACGATATCTACATGTGGTGCCTAGGGGTAACGATATCTACATGTGGTGCCTAGGGGTAACGATATCTACATGTGGTGCCTAGGGGTAACGATATTTACATGTGGTACCTAGGGGTAACGATATCTACATGTGGTGCATAGGGGTAACGATATATACATGTGGTGCCTAGGGGTAACGATATCTACACGTAATGCCTAGGGGTAACAATATCTACATGTGGTGCCTAGGGGTAACAATATCTACATGTGGTGCCTAGGGGTAACAATATCTACATGTGGTGCCTAGGTGTAACGATATATACATGTGGTGCCTAGGGGTAACGATATCTACATGTGGTGCCTGGGGGTAACGATATCTACATGTGGTACCTAGGGGTAACGATATCTACATGTGGTGCCTAGGGTTAACAATATCTACATGTGGTGCCTAGGGGTAACGATATCTACATGTGGTGCCTAGGGGTAACGATATTTACCTGTGGTACCTAGGGGTAACGATATCTACATGTGGTGCCTAGGGGTAATGATATCTACATGTGGTGCCTAGGGGTAACGATATTTACATGTGGTACCTGGGGGTAGCGATATCTACATATGGTGCCTAGGGGTAACGATATCTACATGTGGTGCCCGGGGGTAACGATATCTACATGTGGTGCTTAGGGGTAACGATATATACACGTGGTGCCTAGGGGTAACGATATCTACATGTGGTGCCTAGGGGTAACAATATCTACATGTGGTGCCTAGGGGTAACAATATCTACATGTGGTGCCTAGGGGTAACGATATCTACATGTGGTGCCTAGGGGTAACGATATCTACATGTGGTGCCTGGGGGTAATGATATCTACATGTGGTACCTAGGGGTAACGATATCTACATGTGGTGCCTAGGGGTAACAATATCTACATGTGGTGCCTAGGGGTAACAATATCTACATATGGTGCCTAGGGGTAACGATATCTACATGTGGCGCCTAGGGGTAACAATATTTACATGTGGTGCCTAGGGGTAACAATATCTGCATGTGGTGCCTAGGGGTAACGATATCTACACGTAGTGCCTATGAGTAACGATATCTACATGTGGTACCTAGGGGTAACGATATCTACATGTGGTGCCTAGGGGTAATGATATATACATGTGGTACCTAGGAGTAACGATATTTACATGTGGTGCCTAGGGGTAATGATATCTACATGTGGTGCCTGGGAGTAAAGATATATACATGTGGTACCTAGGAGTAACAATATCTACATGTGGTACCTAGGAGTAACGATATCTACATGTGGTGCCTAGGAGTAATGATATCTACATGTGGTGCCTAGGGGTAACGATATCCACATGTGGTACCTAGGGGTAATGATATCTACATGTGGTGCCTAGCGGTAACGATATCTACATGTGGTACCTAGGGGTAACGATATCTACATGTGGTGCCTAGGGGTAACGATATGTGCAATGTGGTGCCTAGGGGTAATGATATCTACATGTGGTGCCTAGCGGTAACGATATCTACATATGGTACCTAGGGGTAACGATATCTACATGTGGTGCCTAGGGGTAACGATATGTGCAATGTGGTGCCTAGGGGTAATGATATCTACATGTGGTGACTAGGGGTAACGATATCTACATATGGTGCCTAGTAGTAATGATATCTACATGTGGTGCCTAGCGGTAACGATATCCACATGTGGTACCTAGGGGTAACGCTATCTACATGTGCTGCCTAGGAATAATGATATCTACATGTGGTGTCTAGCGGTAACGATATCTACATGTGGTACCTAGGGGTAATGATATCTACATGTGGTGCCTAGGGGTAATGATATCTACATGTGGTGCCTAGGGGTAATGATATCTACATGTGGTACCTAGGGGTAACGATATCTACATGTGGTGCCTAGGGGTAATGATATCTACATGTGGTGCCTAGGGGTAACGATATCTACATGTGATGCCTAGGGGTAACGATATCTACATGTGGTGCCTAGGGGTAACAATATCTACATGTGGTACCTAGGGATAACGATATCTACATGTGGTACCTATGGGTAACAATATCTACATGTGGTACCTAGGGGTAATGATATCTACATGTGGTACCTAGGGGTAACGATATCTACATGTGGTACCTAGGGGTACCAATATGTACATGTGGTATCTAGGGGTAACGATATCTACATGTGATGCCTAGGGGTAACGATATCTACACGTAGTGCCTAGGTGTAACGATATATACATGTGGTGCCTAGGGGTAACGATATCTACATATGGTGCCTAGCGGTAACGATATTTACATGTGGTGCCTAGGGGTAACGATATCTACATGTGGTACCTAGGGGTAACGATATCTACATGTGGTGCCTAGGGGTAACGATATCTACATGTGGTGCCTAGGGGTAATGATATTTACATGTGGTACCTAGGGGTAACAATATCTACATGTGGTGCCTAGGGGTAACGATATCTACATGTGGTGCCTAGGGGTAACGATGTCTACATGTGGTGCCTAGGGGTAACGATATCTACATGTGGTGCCTAGGGTTAACGATATTTACATGTGGTACCTAGGGGTAACGATATCTACATGTGGTGCCTAGGGGTAACGATATCTACATGTGGTGCCTAGGGGTAACGATATTTACATGTGGTACCTAGGGGTAGCGATATCTACATATGGTGCCTAGGGGTAACGATATCTACATGTGGTGCCTGGGGGTAACGATATCTACATGTGGCGCCTAGGGGTAACGATATATACATGTGGTGCCTAGGGGTAACGATATCTACACGTAGTGCCTAGGGGTAACGATATCTACATGTGGTGCCTAGGGGTAACAATATCTACATGTGGTGCCTAGGGGTAACAATATCTACATGTGGTGCCTAGGGGTAACGATATCTACATGTGGTGCCTAGGGGTAACGATATCTACATGTGGTGCCTGGGGGTAACGATATCTACATGTGGTACCTAGGGGTAACAATATCTACATGTGGTGCCTAGGGGTAACAATATCTACATGTGGTGCCTAGGGGTAACAATATCTACATCTGGTGCCTAGGGGTAACGATATCTACATGTGATGCCTAGGGGTAACGATATCTACATGTGGTGCCTAGGGGTAACGATATCTACATGTGGTGCCTAGGGGTAACGATATCTACATGTGGTGCCTAGGGGTAACAATATCTACATGTGGTGCCTAGGGGTAACGATATCTACACGTAGTGCCTAGGAGTAACGATATCTACATGTGGTACCTAGGGGTAACAATATCTACATGTGGTACCTAGGGGTAACAATATCTACATGTGGTGCCTAGGTGTAACGATATGTGCAATGTGGTGCCTAGGGGTAACGATATCTACACGTAGTGCCTAGGGGTAACGATATCTACATGTGGTGCCTAGGGGTAACGATATCTACATATGGTGCCTAGGGGTAACGATATTTACAGGTGGTGCCTAGGGGTAACGATATCTACACGTAGTGCCTAGGGGTAACAATATCTACATGTGGTGCCTAGGGGTAACGATATCTACATGTGGTGCCTAGGGGTAACGATATCTACATGTGGTGCCTAGGGGTAACGATATCTACATATGGTGCCTAGGGGTAACGATATCTACATGTGGTGCCTAGGGGTAACGATATATACATGTGGTGCCTAGGGGTAACGATATCTACATGTGGTGCCTAGGTGTAACTATATTTACATGTGGTACCTAGGGGTAACGATATTAACATGTGGTACCTAGGGGTAACGATATGTGCAATGTGGTGCCTAGGGGTAACGATATCTACACGTAGTGCCTAGGGGTAACAATATCTACATGTGGTGCCTAGGGTTAACGATATCTACATGTGGTGCCTAGGGGTAACGATATCTACATGTGGTGCCTAGGGGTAACGATATCTACATATGGTGCCTAGGGGTAACGATATCTACATGTGGTGCCTAGGGGTAACGATATCTACATGTGGTGCCTAGGGGTAACAATATCTACATGTGGTGCCTAGGGGTAACGATTTTGTCTCTATGTTTATGGTTTTCAGATTGGATTTTGGAACTGTTCTGACGGTATGGTATATTTTATATTTTATTTTGTTAATTATATCCAACTCTTCTGTTGTCGTGCTTGTCTAATTGTTACAAGTCCTTCTGTGCACTATAGATATGTCGGCGGATTTGCCATACACAGCATTAGTGAGCACAAGTTGACACATATACTGTTGTAAGCCTACCTGCTTTGACCAGCTTTTGCCATACCGGCACCAAGCAGCAAAATGTTCACAGTTATTCCAAATCACATTGTAAAGTATTGGTCCTTTCATGGACAATGCTCGATCCTTTATTGTTGATGGAGAAAGCGGCCTGTAATTTTTAAACAACATTATTAAGAAAAAGTGGTATAACGTGCTAAAGTGGGTCACGGGTCACTGTTATCGGGCAGTTGTATCGATAAACAAATACTGTGTTGAACAAACTGTTGATACTCATAAAATATTGATAAATGCAATAACATTTTATGTTTGTCTTGAAGAAATATGATAGACAAAACCATGTGTTAAGTTTCATGACGAAATATCTCCGATTTCTATGTAAATTTACGATTTGAAGTGAGGAAACACCCACAGGTAATTTTAGCGATGTATTTTTATCTTGGACAAGAATAACGAGCGTCCTGATTGGATGACCGATTTAAAACACACTGACTCCGCATGGTAAAAAGATGCATGTAAAAGAAATCTATGTTATATTTATTCATTTGTTTGATTCTGGAATATTGTTGATCATTGATTTAAGCAAGAAAAAAGGGAAAAAGGGGGGAGGGAGAATTTTATTTGTGAATTCTACAGTTAAATAAATGTTGTTTCGACAGTTTAAAGAGAAAAATAAAAATTTGTTGCGACTAAAGCTTAAATCAGCGTTAAAAATTGAACAAATATCAGTGGTTTTGTAAATGAGATTTATTTCAAATAGAAAATCTGAATTCATTATTTATTAATTTATTATAAATGATACAATTTTATATCCATTGGGAGGGGGAGGGGGGCTATGATGAAAATTTGAAATAAAAACACAGGACCGGACATTAAGCAAAAATAATAATCCAGGATTAGTTTTATATTAAAAAAAAATCCAGGACCCCTGTGTCAATTTTTTTTTTTTAAGTTGATAATATGAAATATTGACATCCACACTTGCCTTTTGGACAGCACATTTCTGTGTCCACACTTGTTTAATATATAATATACTACTGGAAGGATTGGTTGTCCATATTGTTAACATGTCAGAATATAACTTTATTCGTATAAATTAGCATAGTTTCTACTTCCGCTGTTATGTAATTATAACAGTCCCGTCATTTTCCTTTCCTCGTCCATGACTTATCACCAGGTTTCTTACATGAGTCAACTGACGGGTGGGACTAGTGGTGCAGGAAGTGCTTACCCTTCCAGGGCACCTGAGTTCACCCCCGTTTTATTAGGGTTTGTGTTTCTTGAACGTTAGTTTTCTGTGTAGTGCTTTGTCGACCAATGTGTGCTTTTTATATCCCTTTCTTTTGGCCATTGTATAGTCTGTCCTTCTTTGAATTATGGCTTCTGATTACCCCTTTGTTATCTTCAAATATGTTTACAACTACCTATGTACCTCATATATACATATGACAAATAAGTTTTATGGGTTCGACCCCTCACGTTGCGATGTGGTTTGGTGACACATACTTTTGCATCTGGTTTCTCACGAAGACATTACGTTTATTGTGTGTTGATAATTAATTTGGTGAGTGAGTGATTGTTATTTACTGCCAATTCAGCAATTTTTCAGCTATATCAATGAGATGCTGATTAGGTCCGCTTTGTACTAGACCAACACGCTGAGTCAGCGGGTAGACATGTCGCTCCACTCGAACACATTAGTCTGATTCCGAGCCAACCAGTCTTTGCTCCGTATTGCTGCGTGCTTAGCGGAGAAGCAACAAATCCCAATTTTATAATCTTTGGTTTGAACTGAATGGAGCTCGAACCCACGATATACCGCACTCGATGTGAGCACGCTAACTATTACTCCACCGATGCGGTTTTAACTAATTTGGTATTAAATCTCAAATTGTAATATTTATCACGATGGAAAAGATCTACTATCAACTATTTCTCTTTTAAGCTAGTAGTTATACAACTATTTACTTTCATTGACCTTGTTATTGTACTGTTTATATTGTCAGTATGTCCGTGAAAGTCTGTGGTCTTGTGAAATGAGGCAAAGCTGTAATTATGCTTCTTTTATCTTTGGTTTGCTTATGCTTTATATCAGTATGATACTGATTTATGCTATTACCTCAGATAAAGAATGATAATATTATTATGAAATACATACTTCCACACCATATCTTTGTCATTATTTTTCTTTGCTACGCTGTCTTCAACGACATTCCAAAAGTTTTCCACTTTGACCAAAGATATTGAGCAATCGTATCCATCAGATTTTATGCATTTACCAGACAGATGTACAATTTCTCCTTCACCTGTAAGAAAAGCTTGCGTGAGTGAGTGATTGTTGTTTAACGCCAATTCAGCAATTTTCCAGCTATACCATGGTGAGATCAGGTTAATTTTCAATGCGATAATGACGAGATCCGCTTTGTTCTAGACCAACACGCTGAGTTGGACTTTCATAGTGCTAGCTCACTGAAACAACAGTCCGTGGATAGACAAGTCGCTCCACTCGGACACATTGTTCTGATTCCGAGTCAACCAGTCTTTGCTTTTTCTCCTTAATGCTGCCTGCTTAGCGAAAAAGCAACAAATACCAATTTTATAATCTTTGGTTTGACCCGAGCGGGACTCGAACCCACCATCTACCGCACTCGAGGCGAGCATGCTTACCATTACGCCGGTGCTGTAAGAAAAGTTTGAAGATCCAGTGGAACTTGTCTAATCTGACACACCAAGGGACCAAGGAAATGTGTCGCATTGTACAGGATGTATGAATGCGCATTTTTTTTTAGTTAGCAGAAATAGTTTGGGATCATAAATTTTCGTTGGATGTCACAGGATGTCGGAAAACTCAAGTATTGGATTCCACTGTACCAAAGGGGTAATCAGAAGCAGTAAATCGAAGGACAGACAATACAATGACCAAAGGAAAAAGGACAGAAGGAACATCTACAATATATTCCACAGAAAACTAAAGATCAAGAAACACGAACCCCACTAAAAAATGGGGATGAACCCATGTCCTCCACTGGTGGCATCCGTCGTGTTACTGATAAACTCATCCACTAGTAGCACCGTCGTCTTACTTATGTTAGATTTCTTTCCATTTTGCTTTCAGAAAAGAGTTTCTATGTGATTTTAAAGACATGTTTATCCGCGGACTATTATTGTTTCGGTGAGCTAGAACTATAAAATCAAACTAAGCGTGTTGATCTAGTACAAAGCGAATTTTGCAATTTTATTTGCTTAATGGGCAGATAACACCACGGTTGTCAGTATGTAGTACTGTATTTAGATTTACTACAACCAGTATATATGACGTTCACGAGTTTTATTTCCACCTGTTTCAGTGTATACTTGGCAAACCTTATGTAAGAAAATAATGATAATGGATATCTATGGCCACCTATATATAAAATATATATAAGATATATACATATTATAATCAAGGTGTACTAAGCTACACAATATTAATAGATACTGACCTATATATACTCCCCAATGAGAGCATAGTCCTCTCTGAAATTCCCCCAATTCGCCCACCTTTAAGTCACGTAGGACATGTGCGTTAAACGTGTGCATTTCAGGCGCTGAAAGTGTTAATGACATCTTTAATTCTGTAAAAAAACAAAAATCTTCATTAATCTGTAATTGAGGGTTTTTTAAAAACATGTACATGTATATTTTAATTCAACAAACAATTTCCTTACTCATGACTTATCACTGGGTTGTAATATATTAACACGATGGGTGTCACTAGTGGAGCAGGAACGTCTTACCCTTCCGGAGCACCTGAGTTCACCCCCGGTTTTTAATTGGGTTCGTATTACTCGATCTTTAGTTTTATGTGTATGTGTTGTAGATCGTTGTTTGTCATTTTGTACCTTTTTTTCTTTTGGTCATTGTGTTGTCTGTTCTTCTTTGATGTACAAATTCTGATTACCTCCCTTTGGTATCTTCAAACTCTTGTTATGTTCGTCTGTTCTTAGTGTGACCTCATATAACTAATTGTTCCTTATTGTTCGTAATTGATCTGGTCCTGCGCAGCGCCATGTGGTCGTCAATCAACCATGATATTAGTGAGCGAGTGATTGTTGTTTAACGCCAAATGAGCAATATTTCAGCTATATCATGGCAAGAACAGCTTACGTGTCAATGATATTGTTACGATTTAGGAGTTAGGGATAAGATAATTGATTGTTTGTATGCATATTTATTATATTTTCTATGTGCTACTCATGATTTACTTTTATTGTTCAGTTGTTATTCCATTCGTGATATGTTTCAGCCAATCAAAATGCCCGTTAGAACTCTCTCAATTTTCATGTCTATGGCGTTTGTCAAGGATGCAAATAGGATTTTTTTCAAAAACAGACTTAAATGACATATAAATTGGCGTAAGGTAAGAAATTTTATCATAATTTGAATGGATGAAAGTTTTTAGCTAGTCAAAATGACTTGTTTACGCATGGGAAAGTCTGTACACAGATGGGAAGTGGTCAACCCAGCGTTTGTACGACTTCGGATTTTCACGCCGTTTTGTTTTGGTTCGTGTATGATACCTCAGCAGTTCGGAGGCCTACACTAACCAATGGGGTCTCTTTGGAAAGGAAAATTACTTGACTTTCGACTGGTGGAAACATTTTTTGAAAATATTAAGACGTTCCGAAGTTACGATCAATTTAACACGACGACTTAAAAAAATGGAAGCAAGTGAGTTCGCCCCCTTGTAGTATTATCAAGGACGTATATCTTATTATACGTCCTTGGTATTATATAGTAGTTTTTTTTTTTTTTTTCGGATGCACCTAGCCCCTGTGTATTGAATCGGGGGACAGATGACAATTTTAATGACGAAATAAGTACGAGCATATCTCTTAATGGGTTATAATCCACATGCAAATGTTTTTGAATTATTTGACTTTGTAAAATGACAGAAATATTTATCTGTGAAAAGATTTTAACAACTTCCGCAATTCCGGTAAAAAATTACTTCCAAACTATACACTAACGGTGGCACACTTTTACATGCAAGTGCTGTATAAACATTTCTCTTTTAAATTATAACACCCTTCGATTAGCATATTTGATCATCTTTCTTTTTAAACAATTAAGTACAAGTTAACTGTACATTTGCCACGGGTCAGGATTAATTTTGTGACACAATTACGAGTGGGTTCAATCCGACTTTTCCGAGACAAGGGTAATGAAAGATCGAACATGTTGAAGTAATTTTACAAGTACAACCTGTCGTAATGAGAAAAAAACTACTGTTTATTCTTTTTGTTTAGTTGTGAAAAACAAAAATTGAAAATAAAATGGAGATTAAATATTTGTAAAATATAATTTTTTTTTTTAATTTTAACATGTATCGACGGAAATTGCTAATATACATGCTCATAAAGTAATTTCAGATGCTTTTTTTTAATTTTCAAATTCCATGACATAACACTGATCTATAATTATGAAATTCAAAAACTGATTTTGTTCCGATTCTAAGTTGATATATGCAAATAAAAAAAAATTGAGAAAATGAACACGTTAATATCCACGTTCCACTTCTGATTACATAATTATACGGCTCGTTTGTCTAATGTATTGAATGTGAAAGGGGTTCAGTTGTATGTGTAGAGTGAAGACAACACTGAGGAACAAACAGGCTGACTAACACCATATTACAAGGATTAATGATGATTTCAATACATGGACCGGATGACTCAGAATTTGATTTCAGGACAGCCATGAACATTTGGGGGAAACTTAGAAAGAGACATATCTTGGTTGAAAAAGCAAAGGAATCAACAGAAAAATCAAAACTTTTGAAAAAAATTGTGATGAAATCTCTTTTGCTAAGGAAAATTACAAGAGAAAGAAGAATTAAGAGAGACATGTTGAAAATAAAATAAAATTGCTTAATTGCTGTAGCAAGTAGTACCATAAAATTGGAAATATAAAGTATTCGTTGTATTATTTTTGTTGCGATTACGCGTACTTAAGCGCAACGGCAAAAAAATAAAAACACACTATAAAAGAAAGCAACAAAAAACAACCACCTATCACTGAGCAAAAATGGAGAACACTGGAGAAAAATAAAACAATTCAGATTCAGCAAACAAACAATGAACTCCTTAAGTCATTAGAGCATCAAATTGAAATTAAACAGCAAGTGATAAACTCGACCAACACATCACTTGACGATATTAAATTGCAGTGTAAGACATTAGAAAAGGATCTTGAATCTGCTCAGAGTGAAATCATCTCACTGAAATCACACATTGGCTCTGTGAATGTCAAATCGTCTGATACATCTAGCTGGGTTTTGGCTAGTAAAGACGAAGTAGATCACCCAATCAAAGAAGACAAAAAGGAACTGAAGCCTACTGTGACACTGATTGGAACATCAAATACAAACGGAATTGACCCATCAAGGTTCACAAGAAAAGTGTCACTTACAAAAGAAGTAAAGTACACAATTGAGACAGCAGCTGAATTTATATGTGATCTAGACTATGCACCTGACATTTTAATATTCCATGTTCTGTCAAATGACATCATGGCAAAGAGCACACATACATGTTTCGAGGAGTTCACTCAGCTTATAAGTACAACACAAGAGAAATTATTTGACATCATGGCAAAGAGCACACATACATGTTTCGAGGAGTTCACTCAGCTTATAAGTACAACACAAGAGAAATTCCCTAATTGTAAGCTCATTCTTTCATGTGCAACAAATAGGAGGGATAGTGATTTATTCAACTTGAAAGTGAATTGTATTAATGCAATGATTCAGGAGCATTACCACAATGTAGAAAATGTACACATTGCCAACAGCAATATATTATCACGCAATGGTATCATTTCACAGAGGTTTATCAAAAGTGATGGCCGTCATCTTTCGGAAGAAGGCGTAAAGGTACTAGCATCAAATCTACGATTAGTTGTTGAAGGAATCTTAGAACTTACCAATAGTGATACCAAAAACAATAATGTCCATAAAAAGGAAGGTTATCAGTATAACAGGAGGAGTGATACAGATAATAGCTACTATGATGAGCATCGATATTATCCAAAGAGAAATCGTTATAATCATGGATCCGAGGAAAGATGGGGAGACAATTATAACTATCGGTATAAGTATTCTGACAATCGTGAATGGTCAGAAGGAAACTCATTGCATCAAAGACGTCAGTGAACTTGGCTGTGTGGAACATAAATGGTGTTAAATCTAAACTAATAAACAAATTTGAAGATACAAGTTTTATTAACAATATAAAATGTTATGATATAATTGGGTTAGTAGAAACCCACCTTGTTGAATCTTTACCTGCACCGCTTAATAATTATAATATTCACCATACTTATAGCAAACAAAATGCTAAAACAAAGCGTAATTTTGGGGGAAATAAGTGTTTTAATAAAAAAAACCAATAAATAGTGGTGTTAAAGTATATGAAAATACAAACAATAACTTCGTATGGTTGAAATTAAATAGTTCTTTCTTTAACCTGGAAAAGGATTTATTTGTCTGCTTTTTACATATTCCACCGGAAAATTCAACATATAGTCAAAGTCAAGGAGATCAGTTTGAGCAATTAACCCAAGATATTTTGAATTATTCTGACAAGGGTGATATATTGATATGTGGGGACTTTAATGGAAGGGTTTCAACATTGCATGACTTTATTGTAAATGACTCAGATGGTGCAGGTAATAACTGGAATTATGATAATGAGTATAATGTAGATAGTTGTAGGTTTAGAGATAATCAAGATAAGATTGTAACTACAGAGGGAAACAGATATTAGACTTGTGTGTACAAAGTAGATTAAGAATTTTAAACGGAAGAACTCTTGGTGATTTGGAAGGCAAATATACTTTTCATAACTCCCTGTGGAGTAGTACTATTGACTATATAATAAGTAGTGAATCTTTTTTACACAAAATTATTTTTATGAAAGTAAACAACCTTATTAGGTCACTATCCGATCACTGTTGTGTATCGGTTAGTTTTGCTGTTAATATGAAAATTAATATTAATCCAAATTTAGACCTGATTGCAAGTACATATTTGCAATGTCCAGACAAGTATATATGGGATGAATCTAGTATTAGTAGATTTCAAAGTGCTCTATCATCAGTAAGTGTTACTTCCAAGATCAAGAACTTCCAAAGTAAGTGTTACTTCCAAGATCAAGAACTTCCAAAATATGTCATTTGAAAATAAGCATAACTCTGTAGATATTGACTTAGATGATGTTAATGAATTATTTTTTGAGACAGCAAGATTGTCATTAAAGAAAAAACAGGTCAAAAAGTCAACAAAACGTAAGAATAATAAACGTTGGTATGACAGGTCTCTACAAGAGTTACATATGTCTGTAGATCACTACAGTAGATTACTTTCTTTTAACCTATATAATAGTCATCTTAGACAAAAATGTTTTCAACTCAATTCTAAATATAACAGAGAACAAAAAAGAAAAAGGCGTACATACTTTCAAACTATTATGTATAAAATAGATGATTTAGAAGAGTCGAATCCTAAAATGTTTTGGAAACTTTTAACTTAGCTCCCTTAAACCGGAAATGAAAAACAGCTCAGACTCTTGTATAGACCTTGCAACATGGCACACTCACTTCAAAAATATCAATTCTATACCTCAGTGTCAAACACAGCTTGTTGCAAAATTAAATGATATGTTAAAAGGGTTGGACAGTTCTGCAAGTAATGAATTACTAGATAAAGTTATAAGTCAAAGGGAGATAATGCAAGCATGTAAAAATCTTAAAAATGGTAAATCATGTGGAATGGATGGAATTTTAAATGAAATGATAAAATATGGTCAACATGCATTACTTCCTTGTCTTGAAAAGCTCTTTAATATAATACTTTCATCTGGAACTTATCCTAAAATTTGGGGAGAAGGTTACTTAATAACTATCTTTAAAAGTGGGTCTCCATCAGATCCAAATAATTATAGGGGTATAACTATTAATAGTTGTCTGAGTAAATTGTTTAACAGTATTCTTAATAACAGGCTCGTTATATTTTTAAGGGAAAATAAAATACTTAATAATGAACAAATTGGCTTCAGAAAAGGGTCCAGAACAGCCGATCATATTTTCAAATTAAAAACATTAATCTGTAAATACATACAGAAATCAGGGAAAATATATGCTTGCTTTGTCGACCTTAAAAAGGCATTTGACTCTGTCATCCATTCGGCATTATTATACAAACTTCTGAAAAATGGAATCAATGGTAAGTTTTTCAATATTATTAAATCAATATACTGATGTAGTGTTCTTATAATGAAAATGAACAATAATTTAAGTAATTGTTTTAAATCTGAAATTGGCGTGAAGCAAGGGGATAATCCAAGCCCGACCTTATTTAACATCTTCATAAATTATTCTGTTAACATTTTCGATGAGTCTTGCCATCCAGTTTATTTAGGGTCAGAGTCAATTAATTGTCTATTATATGCAGATGACTTAGTGCTTATGTCAACAAAATCTGAGGGTTTACAAAATTGTCTTGATAAGTTTGCCAACTACTGCTCAAAATGGGGCTTATCAATGAATTATAAAAAGACTAAGATAATGATTTTCAATAAAGGAGGTAAACTTATTAAATGTTCTTTTTCAGTTAATGATTACAAATTAGAGTGTGTCAAAGAATATAAATACTTAGGTCTATTAATAGGTTGCGGTGTAAATTTTTCTACTGCAATTTCTGACCTGGTTAATAGAGAACAGAAGGCCATTTTTAAAGTAAAAAGTATTTTTAAATATGGTATCCCCAGTATTCATACTATATTAAAAGCTTTTGATCACACAGTGAAGCCTGTGCTACTTTATTCTTCAGAAGTATGGGGTATGTTCAATATGACTAGTAAACTCAAGAAAAGTAAAAATGACCTTATCTATGACTTATATAATGATCATAAAATTGAAAAGCTAAATTTAAATTTATGCAAGAGTATTCTGGGGGTGGGTAGCAAAGCCTCAAATTTGACAGTGGTTGGAGAACTTGGTAGATATCCTTTGTATATAGATATTGTTATTAGCATGATAAAATATTGGATTAGATTGCATGAAGATAAAACAAATTGTATACTTAAAGCAGCATTAGATGAAAATAATAAAATGCATAATAATGGTCAGCATTGTTGGGTTAGCTGTATTTATTATATTTTAAAAGAACTTGATATGTTGAAAATGTTTAAATCTCCACTTACTTGCGGTGCAAGAGAAATAAATATAATAAGAAAAAAATTAAAAGAGAGATATACAAAAATTTGGGGGGAGAGGATTAATTTAGTTAAGCAAAACCCAGCTACTAACAGAAATGAAAATAAATTACGTACATATTGTAAATTTAAATTTATATTCCAACAGGAAAAATACTTAGATAATATAAAAGAATAATATCAAATCGATCAACCCAATTTTTATTTGTTTTGTTTAAATTATGAACAAATAAAAACCACTCATATAAACATAATGAGCAAATAAACAAATCAAAATATAGACAATTCTGAATGTTTTGGTGTAAAAATTTTTAAATCTATCCAGAAATGACTTCACAATATTTTTTTCAAAAAATATGGTTTTGGTTGATTATAAAGGGATTTTTTTTTTTCCATGTTGCAATACTTTTGTCCACATACTCTACAACACAGGGAGTGGGCTTTTGACCGATATAAAACTGATTGAATTTGGGTTCGTGTATTTTTATATTTCACTTGAAAAAAGGGTAAATTCATAAAATTGTATCTGACTACCATTGCACATCAGAATATCAGAAAAGATAACAAATTAAGTAGTAACATTTAACACATGCTTGACAATTTTCGGTCTCGGCATCTCTGTTTGAATCATGAAATTTTGTCACCGCTTTGCTTGTAAACAAACATAATGTCCTGGATATTGATTTGAACCCGATATTCGTAAATATAGATTAGATGCTCAATAAAGTGATATTTCAATAAAAATAATCATCATAAAATGTTAAATCCATGTTCAAAAACAGAATTTTCGCAATAAAAAAACATAACTTATGCAACAACGTTGTAATATTCAGGTAAACAAGATGATCGCAGTAAAGGTCACCACATTAAATCATGAAAACCACACCTGAGCTGATCATTTTATCAAATTAAACCATAAATAATTAAATACTAGAATATTTCAGCTTTCTTGACATATAATTTTCTTTGGTTATACTTACTTCTGATGAAAATGGCAGCGGAAAGAAAATTTTAAATCCTTCGGAAATTCTCCTTATCCGAGACCTCGGCATGAAACTTATTTATATGATCGGAAACTGGAGTTTCTCCTCTTTTCATTGGTGTCTATTTCCATCCTATTAGATAATTGCTCAGGTGTGGAAAATCACTCGAAAGAAGCATGTCATTGAAAAAAAGCGGTTCGACGAAAGTATTTTGATATTGATAAAAATGAAATGATGAAAACAAATGAGAGTTACTCCCCTTTGTACATACCGCCTTCACCGGAAGTGGAAAATGTGAACGGCATATTTTATGACCTCATTGATATTAGAAAGAAATACACCAACAACTTTCTTATTTGTCACCTAAACATCAATAGCATGAGGTATAAGTTTGATGAGATAAAAGAACTACTATTTGATAAAGTTGTAGACTGTCTTATTGTGTCAGAAACAAAAATAGATTCAACGTTTAAAGATTCTCTGTTTGAAGTTGATGGTTACAAGCTCCAGTCAAGAGGAAGGACCGTACAGATAGTGGTGGTGGAATAGCAACCTTCATGAGGACTGACATACCAGCAAAACGAAGATTCGATATCGAATGTAAGACACTAGAAAACATTGTTTATGAAGTAACATTAGATAAAGTAAAGTGGTTAATTTTTGCATTATATAGGCCACCATCTATGCCAAATAATTTATTTACCAAACACATGAGTACATTATTGGATAAAGGTATCAAATACTATGCAAATTTAATTGTTATATGAGATTTAAATTATGACTTGCTATGTACTGAAAAATCACAAACACTTGATGATTTGTGTGATATTTTTGATCTGACAAATATTATCAAGGAGCCAACTTGTTTCAAGAAAGACTGTAATCCATCATTAGTAGATGTTATACTTACCAACAAAAGTAAATCTTGTTTTAAGTCACTGAATTTTAACACTGGTGTAAGTGACTGTCATCATTTAATTAGTACATTTATCAAAGGTAATATACCAATTTGTGAAAACATAAAGCAACCTTATAGAAGTTTTAAAAATTTTGATGTTAATGCATATGTTAATGATTTGGATAAGATTTGTCTTTTAAATGAATCTTGTGATAATGTTACAGATATAGATATAGAGTATGATCACTTTGAATGTGAGGTCTCGAAGGTCATTGACAAACATGTTCCAGTCAAACACCGTTACCCCAGAAAAAACTCAGTCCCATATATGAACAGAGAATTAAGAAAAGCAATTTACAACAAACAAATGCTAAGAAATAAATTTGAAAAATACCATACAGACAAAACATGGGAGGCATACAGAAAACAACGCAACCTTGTTACAAAACTGAAAAAAAGATCCGTCAGAACATATTTTTTTAGAGAGGTGTATAGGAGGTCACAAGGCAAATAACTTCTGGCATACAGTCAAACCATTTTTGTCAAAAAAATCGACAGGTGGTCAGCAAAAAATTGTTTTAATGGAAAATGATGTAATCTTAAATGATAAAAAAGATGTATGTGATACTTTTAATTCTTTTTTTATAAATGTTGCAAATGATATTGGTAAAGGAATTATCTTTGATGAAAACAACCACCCTAGCATTGACCGTATCAGAAAAAACGCTCCAAAGAACAACATTGATTTCGATTTCAAACCAACAAACACAGACACTATAACTAAACTGGTCAACAAAATAAATATCAAGAAAGCTACTGGTGTTGACCAAATATCATGTAAACTTCTCAAAGCTGGTTCACCTGTACTCAATAAACATCTCACCACACTTTTAAACAACACAATAAAACACAGTCAATTTCCAAACAGACTAAAAGAAGCACAAGTTGTACCTCTGCACAAAAAACATGATCCTTTAGACAAAAAAAACTATCGTCCTGTCAGTATTCTGCCAACAATTTCAAAAATTTATAAGATGGTGCTGTCAGATCAGTTAGTTGAATTTTTTAATAATATTTTTCATGATTTTTTATGTGCTTTCAGAAAGGGCCATGGATGTCAGACCACACTACTGAGACTCCTTGAAGATTGGAAATCAGCTCTTGACAAGAATTGTTATGTGGCAGCTATTTTGATGGATCTTTCGAAAGCTTTTGATTGTCTGCCACACGACATTCTTCTCAGTAAATTGGCTGCTTATGGACTGTCATCCCAATCAGTAAACTTCAAGGGGTGGTCAGTGGTTGGCAAATTTTACAGAAAGGTGTTCACCAAGGCTCCATAATGGAGCCCTTGCTTTTTAACATTTTTATAAACGATATATTTTACTTCATTGAACATGGAACATTGTACAACTATGCTGATGACAACACCCTATCATATGCAGATCAAGATTATAATACCTTAATTAATGTTTTAGAAAAAGAAAGCTCTATTTTAATTGAATGGTTTAATTTTAATTGTATGCAAGCCAACCCAGATAAATTTCAAGCTATTGCTGTTGGGAAGAAAACTTATGCAAAAGAACCTGTTTTTAATATTGAGTCTGCTAATATATCATGTGATGAAGTTGTAAAATTATTGGGTATTGATATAGACTATCAGCTAAATTTTGACAAACATATAAAAAATATCTGTCGTAAAGCTTCACAGCAATTAAGTGTACTAAAGCGTATTGGTTGTTTTTTTATCTAAACTTAATAAGCTAACAATTTTTCATTCTTTTATATTGTCTAATTTCAATTTTTGTCCTTTGGCTTGGCATTTTTGTTCAAAAGCAAACACTATAAAACTGGAGAAAATACAGGAAAGAGCTTTACGTTTTATCTATGAGGATTACAATAGCACATATGAAGAACTTTTACATATAGCGAAAGTACCATCTCTACAAATAAGGAGAATGCGCACTATGGCATTAGAATGTTTTAAAATATTGTATAAACTGTCTCCACCATGCTTAAATGATTTAGTTGTTTTAAAAAATAGTAAATATAGTTTTAGATATTCTAATATTGTAGAGATACCTAGAGTAAAGACTACTACCTATGGTAAGAATTCTTTTAAATATACAGCTGCTGTTTTATGGAATGACCTATCTGATGATTTTAGAAAAATTGCCAATTTTAACCAATTTAAAAACATTTTATTATCTTGGAATGGAAATGAATGCAAATGTAATGCATGTAAACAATTTTAATACCATCAAGGTCTTTTCAATGTTTATATTATTTATATTTATTTATTTTTTAGCAGTATATCATGCTTTTAGCTTGTAACACCAGCTTTATTTTATTTTTTTAGTTTTTATTACTGTGCTTGATTAACTTTTTTACTTTTGTATATGCTTACCTTGTCTGTGCTATATGTGTGCTTTAACTTATTTGCTGTATTTTGCTACTATGAGTGCTTTTATCTAAATTATTAATTTGTGTGCATGCTTTTGTTGTTTTTAACTGTTATTTATTCTTGTATTGTGTATGTCGGTCAAAAGCCCACTAGGGCTTGTGTTGTATTGTTATTTAAATATGCCGACTATAAATAAAACTTATCTTATCTTATCTTATCTTATCTTATCTTATCTATCTTATATGAAATACGAACGACGCGGTGCACGTTCTTTAATCGTCCATATTTTCCGAATTACGCAACGCATTAGAAATCTGAATATATGGGTGGAATCAGAATAAAATGCTGAATCATTTGAATATAATTTTATTGATGAATATATTTGTTCTTTAATGTAATAAATACACAAACATTGACTATCGTCACCACAACGACGACGTTTCCAACGATTCACATAATGACGTTGGACTCCCTACTTATGGAGCTTTCTTTATTAATAAAGAATTTGAATTTGAATTTGATATCCTGACAATACGACAGAACACGTGTTATGTACGGTAACTATTTCTTGCTTAATACTCATTAAAAACACAAATCGAGGAATTTGAAACATTAAAGTAAAGGTTAAAATGACATTCACATATTGGTAAGTAAAAAATAAATATTATTTTATGAATGACCCACAATGACAAAAGTATGGAGAGCAAGCGGATGCATCTTGATTTGTTTACATTATATGCTTGAAATAAGAATGGGTAGGAAAACCAAAATAAGTAGAGTATTTGGTCACAGTTTAGGCAGACACAGGAAAATTAGACAGAATAAATATTTAGGAAGGCCTATATATACCATAACAAAGTCAAAACACCTGAGAAAGGAAAAATTGAGACTCAAAGTCAGAAAAACTCATAGACAGTACAAAACACAGAGAACAAGTTATAAAACAAATGGATCACTATATGCCTCATATGCATCAGACTGTAGTTTGAAATTGAAGATATGTAAGATAAAAGACCTTAGTCCAAAAGGTTGTAGGATTATAAACTTAGATTGCCTGCAGTCCCACATATCTGATATCACCTTGCATGTATGTCTATGTCCAGATGCCATGAAAATTGCCTCAGCAGGGAGACCGCCTATTAAATTAGAATCTGAACTTCGTTCATATGGTTTAGCAAGCGTTATGCTAGCACAGTGTCAGGGGTGCTCACAAAAGTTTAGCTTTGATAGTAGTCCGAAGGTTCCAGGGTCAAAACGTTTTGACATAAATGTTCGTGCTGTATGGGGCAGTATGGTTACAGGCAATGGTCCGTCCCATTTAAATGAATTTATGGCAACACTGAATTCACCAGGCTTATCACAGCCATCATTTAGTGCTATAGAGACTGACATCGGAAAGTGGTGACATGATGTTTTACTAGCAGACATGTTGGCAGCAGGACAGGAGGAAAGACGGCTAGCAATTGAACGGAAAGATTACCATGAAGAGGTTCCTGCTATAACAGTTATTACAGATGGTGGGTGGTCAAAGAGAACACACAAACATTCATATAACGCAGCGGGTGGTGTGGCCATTATAATTGGAAAAGAGACAAAAGCTTTTACACATTGGCGTCCGTAATAAGTATTGTTATTTATGTAACCATAAAAGTAGCAAGCCACACACATGTTTTAAGAACTAGGACCAAGATAGCAAATCAATGGAAGGTGATATCATTTTAGAAGGTTTTTTGGAGGCCGAAAGTAAACATGGTCTAAGGTACATGCGGCTTGTTGGAGATGGAGATTCATCTGTTTTTTCTAGGATAAGACAGGAAGTACCAGGCTGGGGGAGATATGTTGCCAAAGAAGAGTGTGCTAATCACATTTGCAAGTGCTACAGAACGAATCTTGAAAAACTTGTTTCTGACAACCAGCTATACAAGGGTAGACACCATCTCTCCAAAACAACTAGAGTTAGACTTATAGGTGCTGTTAGGTGTGCCATTCGTGTACGCTCAAAAGAATACAATGACAAAAAGTGTAATAAAAATACTGCAACAAAAAGATTGAGCAATGACATTAGAAAGTCTGTTCACCATATATTTGGGCAACACCAACACTGTTCCGATTTTTGTCGTGCTAAAATCCAGCCTCCACAACATACACAAACAGACTCCACATCATGCATGTCTTCATGTCAGCCAGGTATTGAGGAAACCGATTTAATTGAGGAACAAGTTGATTTTTGGAATGAAGGATCGTCAATAGATTTGCAAGAAGAGTCACGATATGGTACATCTATTGATTATCAAAATGTAGAAAAACACATATTTAAAGACGTTACTTTACTACCTAGTAAAATTGCAGACAAATCAGACAGGCTAATAAACAACAGCACTACAAACCTTGCAGAAAGTTGGATGCATATAAGAAAAAAATTTGATGGAGGTAAAGTGTACAACCTTTGTAATCGTGGTTCTTGGCATGCACGCTGTTATGGGGGGGCGTTACGGATGAATCTTGGATCTGAGTGGTCTTGTAAGGTTTGGGAAGATTCGACTGGAACAGAGCCAGGTTACCACTTTAGGAAATTGTATTCGCGTCGTGATCAAACATTAAAAAACTCTTTGAAGCATAAGTCGAAACCAAATGTGCAACACATGCGTTGGAAGAAGAAAATAACAACAATTAAAACCAGCACAACAAAGAAAGCTCGACAGGCTAATGGACCAGAAGCTATTGACATTATTGATGATGTTTCTCAGTCAGATTTGGATCAGCTTCAACAATCATTTATTGAAAATCATGTCAACCTTTCCGCCCAACAATGTAAAACTATTACTACATCTACCATTCAACAGTCTCACTCAGGTCTTTGGCACTCAGAAAGAAAGAAAAGAATTACTTCTTCAAATTTGGTACAATTGTAAAAAGGAATCCACCTATACCCATTAAAAAATTAGTCCGCAACATGCTGTATTCAACATTCCATGGTAATCGCCATACTAGAAATGGTATACTTCAGGAAGACACCACAATTGAAGAGTACAAGTTGAAAAAGGCAGAGGAAAATGAAAATGTCATAGTTCATCGCAGTGGTCTTGTAATTCATCCCGAACAAAGGTACATAGCAGGAAGTCCCGATGGAATAGTTTCTGTATCAACTGGAGAAACAGGTCTCGTAGAAATAAAAAAAATATTACACTCAAAGCCTATCAATCTTTGGCAAGCATCATTAAACAAAAACTTTTGTCTGGAAAATATTAACGGAAAATTACAGTTAAAACCAAACCACAATTACTTCTACCAATGTCAAGGTCTTCTTAACATTTGCAACAAAGACTGGATTGATTTCATTGTAAGAACATTAAATCCTCATCAGATTTTCATTCAAAGAATTCAGCGAGATCAAAATTTATGGGAGAATATTATGCTGCCAAAACTTCAAGCATTTTATTTCAAGGCTCTGCTTCCAGAACTAGCTTCTCCAAGAGATGGAAAATATCCTGGCAATCGAGAACCTGGATTATGGGTAAGATTTCAAATATGCATGCGCTTACAATGTAACATTTATCAGATTTGATGATACCATTAGCAGCTTTTAAAAAATTAACATATATATATATATATATATACATGTTAACATTTAAAAGGTAAGTATTAACGAGGGGTGGGAGCAGTCGGAAACGACAGCTAATCCCCTCGCCCGTTTCTTGTTATTTTATGTTAAAATAAGTAGGTTTCAGGCGATGGGCAAAATTATCAGTTGAAGCTATATTATTCCTCAAGACCTGTACACTGATCAAAGATCATTGATTTATGTCATGTACTATCCCAGATCTGGACCTTAATGCAAATTTAACCTGAGTCAGTCATGTGAAAAATGTAGGTCAAACTGACCAAACTATCATCTGCAGCTCTATACCTCTCCAAGGTGCATCCATTGACCAAAGATCATTGATGTATGACATGTAGTATCCCAGATCTGGACCTTAATGCAAACTTTAACCTGAGTCAGTCATGCAGAAAATGTAGGTCAAACTGACCAAACTATCAGCTGAAGCTGCATTACTCTCCAAGATGCATCCACTGACCAAAGATCATTGATCTGGTCAATGGCCAAATGAGCTATTGTAATTATCAGTTGTCCGTCTGTCTGTCTGTTTGTCTACCTTTCAACATCTATAAAATATAACTTCTGCACAATTTCAATAAATCTTCATTTTATGAATCTGTTTAAAATGTCATTGATTGTTGAGGATGATATTATAGAAAAATGATATCACTGCCATTAATAGAATATTTTCTGTCATGCTTAGCTAATATCAAATAGATTTAATGCAATCTATTGATTATGTTTTACATTTGTATGTATTTTATATTTACAGTATGTAACTCAAGTCAAATCAAAGCGGAAGAAGAGAACATCATTAGCCTCAAGACCTTGTAGAAAGAAACCATGTAAACCAACATCTGAAAGTGATACACCTGACACTGACTCGCAGGCACCTGTTTTAATTCATCCTAGGTAAGGCCATCTTTACCATAAACAATTTTAAGATTATGGATTAAATATGCATCAGACAATTACATAATATACATGATATAAAATGATATACAGGGGAAAACTTTGCAAATGTACAATGTTTTTTTATTGTTGTTCTTCATCTTAAGAGTCAATGTGAGGCCTTCAAGAAACCACTTAAATGTTCAACTGATTGATTGATTCATTAGTGTTTAATGCCAGCTTTAGCAATATTTCAGCTATATCGACATTGCAAGAATAGTTATTGATATCAAGATAGGCATGTACAATAGACAAAGAGAGCAAATGCTGATGAGACAACTACCTCTCATAACTACAAAAATTGGCACTTAAACTAGAAAATATGTGAACAAAGCACCAGCACCATCTGACCACAAAACTAAATAAATTCAGAAATTAATCCATGCATTTATTATTGTGATTTTTGACAATTTTCACAGATTGCGATTTTTATTAATGCGAAACTGCTGAAGATCTCCAGTGCAAACAGATACAAATGATTCTGAAATGAGAGTTTTAATTATTATGATTCCACTTCAATCGCATTTTTTGCAATAATAAAATTATGAATTTACAGTATATAAATACTCAGAAAAATGATGAAAAAAAAGTAATCAAAAATTGATAAAGGCACACAAAGGGGTTTATAGGGGGTAAACATGTTTTGTGAGATCTCATCTCTCCCCCATAACTTTTTCAGTAGCAGATCGAGTATCAACACATAGTGACATGCTACCAGAATAGAAAAAAAAAATGAATCAATAAATTGTTATTAAGACAATCATAACAATAGATAGATATAAAATACCAGAGGCTCTCAAGAGCCTGTATCGTTCACCTGGTTATAAAAAAAAGCAATTGGTCCTATGTAAAAACTATGTCCTGCAGTGGTAGTCATCTTGGAATTACGATCAACATAAAAAACACAAAGTTTGTAAAGGACCTTCCAATGATTGATGCACAGTTTAGGTTCAATCAGTGCAATAGCTTCAGAGAAGAATATATTTCTGTATTTTCCCCATATGGTCCTGTGTTAATACTATGACCTGTGGTGGCAGCCATCTTGGATTTCCGATCGGCATAAAAAACAGAAACTTTGTAGAGGACCTTCCAATGATCATTCCTTGGCAGTTTGGTTTCAACTGTCCAAGTGGTTTCAGAGAAGCGTTTTGAAACATTTTTCCCATAGGGTCCAATGTTAAACGAAGTCCTGCCGTAGCCGCCATTTTGAATTTCATATCGGAACAAAAAACGTAAAGTTTGTAGAGGACCATCCAATGAACATTCATGTACAGTTTGGCTTTAATAATATTTGTAGTTTCTGAGAAGAAGGCATTTGAACATTTTCCCATAGGGTCCAATGTTAATCTATGTATTGCGGTGGCAGCCATCTTGGATTTCCGATCGGCATAAAAAACATAAAATTTGTAGAGGACCTTCGAATGATCATTCCTGGGCAGTTTGGTTTCAACTGTCCTAGTGGTTTCAGAGAAGAAGCGTTTTGAAACATTTTCCCCATAGGGTCCAATGTTAAACTAGGTCCTGCCTAAGCCGCCATTTTGAATTTCATATCGGAACAAAAAACGTAAAGTTTGTAGAGGACCATCCAATGAACATTCATGTACAGTTTGGCTTTAATCATATTTGTAGTTTCTGAGAAGAAGGCATTTGAACATTTTCCCATAGGGTCCAATGTTAATCTATGTCCTGCGGTGGCGGCCATCTTGGATTTCCGATCGGCATAAAAAAAACAGAAAATATGTAGAGGACCTTCCAATGATCATTCCTGGGCAGTTTAGTTTCAACTGTCCAAGTGGTTTCAGAGAAGAAGCATTTTGAAACATTTTTCCCATAGGGTCCAATGTTAAACTAAGTCCTGCCGTAGCCGCCATTTTGAATTTCATATCGGAACAAAAAACGTAAAGTTTGTAGAGGAACATCCAATGAACATTCATGTACAGTTTGGCTTTAATCATATTTG
Source organism: Bathymodiolus brooksi (assembly GCA_963680875.1). Taxonomy (NCBI): domain Eukaryota; kingdom Metazoa; phylum Mollusca; class Bivalvia; order Mytilida; family Modiolidae; genus Bathymodiolus; species Bathymodiolus brooksi. The sequence continues at coordinate 25,832,024 of OY804588.1, forward strand.
TAGTTTCTGAGAAGAAGGCATTTGAACATTTTCCCATAGGATCCAATGCTAATCTATGTATTATGGTGGCGGCCATCTTGGATTTCCGATCGGCATAAAAAACAGAAACTTTGTAGAGGACTTTCCAATTATCATTCCTGGGCAGATTGGTTTCAATTGTCCAAGTGGTTTCAGAGAAGAAGCATTTTGAAACATTTTTCCCATAGGGTCCAATTTTAAACTAAGTCCTGCCGTAGCCGCCATTTTGAATTTCATATCGGAACAAAAAACTTAAGATTGTAGAGGACCATCCAATGAACATTCATGTACAGTTTGGCTTTAATCATATTTGTAGTTTCTGAGAAGAAGGCATTTGAACATTTTCCCATAGGGTCCAATGTTAATCTATGTCCTGCGGTGGCGGCCAGCTTGGATTTCCGATCGGCATAAAAAAACAGAAAATTTGTAGAGGACCTTCCAATGATCATTCCTTGGCAGTTTGGTTTCAACTGTCCAAGTGGTTTCAGAGAAGCGTTTTGAAACATTTTTCCCATAGGGTCCAATGTTAAACGAAGTCCTGCCGTAGCCGCCATTTTGAATTTCATATCGGAACAAAAAACGTAAAGTTTGTAGAGGACCATCCAATGAACATTCATGTACAGTTTGGCTTTAATAATATTTGTAGTTTCTGAGAAGAAGGCATTTGAACATTTTCCCAAAGGGTCCAATGTTAATCTATGTATTGCGGTGGCAGCCATCTTGGATTTCCGATCGGCATAAAAAACATAAAATTTGTAGAGGACCTTCGAATGATCATTCCTGGGCAGTTTGGTTTCAACTGTCCTAGTGGTTTCAGAGAAGAAGCGTTTTGAAACATTTTCCCCATAGGGTCCAATGTTAAACTAGGTCCTGCCGTAGCCGCCATTTTGAATTTCATATCGGAACAAAAAACGTAAAGTTTGTAGAGGACCATCCAATGAACATTCATGTACAGTTTGGCTTTAATCATATTTGTAGTTTCTGAGAAGAAGGCATTTGAACATTTTCCCATAGGGTCCAATGTTAATCTATGTCCTGCGGTGGCGGCCATCTTGGATTTCCGATCGGCATAAAAAAAACAGAAAATATGTAGAGGACCTTCCAATGATCATTCCTGGGCAGTTTAGTTTCAACTGTCCAAGTGGTTTCAGAGAAGAAGCATTTTGAAACATTTTTCCCATAGGGTCCAATGTTAAACTAAGTCCTGCCGTAGCCGCCATTTTGAATTTCATATCGGAACAAAAAACGTAAAGTTTGTAGAGGACCATCCAATGAACATTCATGTACAGTTTGGCTTTAATCATATTTGTAGTTTCTGAGAAGAAGGCATTTGAACATTTTCCCATAGGGTCCAATGTTAATCTATGTCCTGCGGTGGCGGCCATCTTGGATTTCCGATCGGCATAAAAAAAACAGAAAATATGTAGAGGACCTTCCAATGATCATTCCTGGGCAGTTTAGTTTCAACTGTCCAAGTGGTTTCAGAGAAGAAGCATTTTGAAACATTTTTCCCATAGGGTCCAATGTTAAACTAAGTCCTGCCGTAGCCGCCATTTTGAATTTCATATCGGAACAAAAAACGTAAAGTTTGTAGAGGAACATCCAATGAACATTCATGTACAGTTTGGCTTTAATCATATTTGTAGTTTCTGAGAAGAAGGCATTTGAACATTTTCCCATAGGATCCAATGCTAATCTATGTATTATGGTGGCGGCCATCTTGGATTTCCGATCGGCATAAAAAACAGAAACTTTGTAGAGGACTTTCCAATTATCATTCCTGGGCAGATTGGTTTCAATTGTCCAAGTGGTTTCAGAGAAGAAGCATTTTGAAACATTTTTCCCATAGGGTCCAATGTTAAACTAGGTCCTGCCGTAGCCGCCATTTTGAATTTCATATCGGAACAAAAAACGTAAAGTTTGTAGAGGACCATCCAATGAACATTCATGTACAGTTTGGCTTTAATCATATTTGTAGTTTCTGAGAAGAAGGCATTTGAACATTTTCCCATAGGGTCCAATGTTAATCTATGTCCTGCGGTGGCGGCCATCTTGGATTTCCGATCGGCATAAAAAAAACAGAAAATATGTAGAGGACCTTCCAATGATCATTCCTGGGCAGTTTAGTTTCAACTGTCCAAGTGGTTTCAGAGAAGAAGCATTTTGAAACATTTTTCCCATAGGGTCCAATGTTAAACTAAGTCCTGCCGTAGCCGCCATTTTGAATTTCATATCGGAACAAAAAACGTAAAGTTTGTAGAGGACCATCCAATGAACATTCATGTACAGTTTGGCTTTAATCATATTTGTAGTTTCTGAGAAGAAGGCATTTGAACATTTTCCCATAGGGTCCAATGTTAATCTATGTCCTGCGGTGGCGGCCATCTTGGATTTCCGATCGGCATAAAAAAAACAGAAAATATGTAGAGGACCTTCCAATGATCATTCCTGGGCAGTTTAGTTTCAACTGTCCAAGTGGTTTCAGAGAAGAAGCATTTTGAAACATTTTTCCCATAGGGTCCAATGTTAAACTAAGTCCTGCCGTAGCCGCCATTTTGAATTTCATATCGGACCAAAAAACGTAAAGTTTGTAGAGGAACATCCAATGAACATTCATGTACAGTTTGGCTTTAATCATATTTGTAGTTTCTGAGAAGAAGGCATTTGAACATTTTCCCATAGGATCCAATGCTAATCTATGTATTATGGTGGCGGCCATCTTGGATTTCCGATCGGCATGAAAAACAGAAACTTTGTAGAGGACTTTCCAATTATCATTCCTGGGCAGATTGGTTTCAATTGTCCAAGTGGTTTCAGAGAAGAAGCATTTTGAAACATTTTTCCCATAGGGTCCAATTTTAAACTAAGTCCTGCCGTAGCCGCCATTTTGAATTTCATATCGGAACAAAAAACTTAAGATTGTAGAGGACCATCCAATGAACATTCATGTACAGTTTGGCTTTAATCATATTTGTAGTTTCTGAGAAGAAGGCATTTGAACATTTTCCCATAGGGTCCAATGTTAATCTATGTCCTGCGGTGGCGGCCAGCTTGGATTTCCGATCGGCATAAAAAAACAGAAAATTTGTAGAGGACCTTCCAATGATCATTCCTTGGCAGTTTGGTTTCAACTGTCCAAGTGGTTTCAGAGAAGCGTTTTGAAACATTTTTCCCATAGGGTCCAATGTTAAACGAAGTCCTGCCGTAGCCGCCATTTTGAATTTCATATCGGAACAAAAAACGTAAAGTTTGTAGAGGACCATCCAATGAACATTCATGTACAGTTTGGCTTTAATAATATTTGTAGTTTCTGAGAAGAAGGCATTTGAACATTTTCCCATAGGGTCCAATGTTAATCTATGTATTGCGGTGGCAGCCATCTTGGATTTCCGATCGGCATAAAAAACATAAAATTTGTAGAGGACCTTCCAATGATCATTCCTGGGCAGTTTAGTTTCAACTGTCCAAGTGGTTTCAGAGAAGAAGCATTTTGAAACATTTTTCCCATAGGGTCCAATGTTAAACTAAGTCCTGCCGTAGCCGCCATTTTGAATTTCATATCGGAACAAAAAACGTAAAGTTTGTAGAGGAACATCCAATGAACATTCATGTACAGTTTGGCTTTAATCATATTTGTAGTTTCTGAGAAGAAGGCATTTGAACATTTTCCCATAGGATCCAATGCTAATCTATGTATTACGGTGGCGGCCATCTTGGATTTCCGATCGGCATAAAAAACAGAAACTTTGTAGAGGACTTTCCAATGATCATTCCTGGGCAGTTTGGTTTCAATTGTCCAAGTGGTTTCAGAGAAGAAGCATTTTGAAACATTTTTCCCATAGGGTCCAATTTTAAACTAAGTCCTGCCGTAGCCGCCATTTTGAATTTCATACCGGAACAAAAAACCTAAAGTTTGTAGAGGACCATCTAATGAACATTCATGTACAGTTTGGCTTTAATCATATTTGTAGTTTCTGAGAAGAAGGCATTTGAATATTTTCCCATAAGGTCCAATGTTAATCTATGTCCTGTGGTGGCAGCCATCTTGGATTTCCGATCGGCATAAAAAACAGAGACTTTGTAGAGGACCTTCCAATGATCATTCCTGGGCAGTTTGGTTTCAACTGTCCAATGGTTTCAGAGAAGAAGCATTTTGAAACATTTTTCCCATAGGGTCCAATGTTAAACTAAGTCCTGCCGTAGCCGCCATTTTGAATTTCATATCGGAACAAAAAACTTAAGATTGTAGAGGACCATCCAATGAACATTCATGTACAGTTTGGCTTTAATCATATTTGTAGTTTCTGAGAAGAAGGCATTTGAACATTTTCCCATAGGGTCCAATGTTAATCTATGTCCTGCGGTGGCGGCCAGCTTGGATTTCCGATCGGCATAAAAAAACAGAAAATTTGTAGAGAACCTTCCAATGATCATTCCTGGGCAGTTTAGTTTCAACTGTCCAAGTGGTTTCAGAGAAGAAGCATTTTGAAACATGTTTCCCATAGGGTCCAATGTTAAACTAAGTCCTGCCGTAGCCGCCATTTTCAATTTCATACCGGAACAAAAAACCTAAAGTTTGTAGAGGACCATCTAATGAACATTCATGTACAGTTTGGCTTTAATCATATTTGTAGTTTCTGAGAAGAAGGCATTTGAATATTTTCCCAAAGGGTCCAATGTTAATCTATGTCCTGTGGTGGCAGCCATCTTGGATTTCCGATCGGCATAAAAAACAGAGACTTTGTAGAGGACCTTCCAATGATCATTCCTGGGCAGTTTGGTTTCAACTGTCCAATGGTTTCAGAGAAGAAGCATTTTGAAACATTTTTCCCATAGGGTCCAATTTTAAACTAAGTCCTGCCGTAGCCGCCATTTTGAATTTCATATCGGAACAAAAAACTTAAGATTGTAGAGGACCATCCAATGAACATTCATGTACAGTTTGGCTTTAATCATATTTGTAGTTTCTGAGAAGAAGGCATTTGAACATTTTCCCATAGGGTCCAATGTTAATCTATGTCCTGCGGTGGCGGCCAGCTTGGATTTCCGATCGGCATAAAAAAACAGAAAATTTGTAGAGAACCTTCCAATGATCATTCCTGGGCAGTTTAGTTTCAACTGTCCAAGTGGTTTCAGAGAAGAAGCATTTTGAAACATGTTTCCCATAGGGTCCAATGTTAAACTAAGTCCTGCCGTAGCCGCCATTTTGAATTTCATACCGGAACAAAAAACCTAAAGTTTGTAGAGGACCATCTAATGAACATTCATGTACAGTTTGGCTTTAATCATATTTGTAGTTTCTGAGAAGAAGGCATTTGAATATTTTCCCAAAGGGTCCAATGTTAATCTATGTCCTGTGGTGGCAGCCATCTTGGATTTCCGATCGGCATAAAAAACAGAGACTTTGTAGAGGACCTTCCAATGATCATTCCTGGGCAGTTTGGTTTCAACTGTCCAATGGTTTCAGAGAAGAAGCATTTTGAAACATTTTTCCCATAGGGTCCAATGTTAAACTAAGTCCTGCCGTAGCCGCCATTTTGAATTTCATATCGGAACAAAAAACCTTAAGATTGTAGAGGACCGTCCAATGAACATTCTTTTACAGTTTGGCTTTAATCATATTTGTAGTTTCTGAGAAGAAGGCATTTGAACATTTTCCCATAGGGTCCAATGTTAATCTATGTCCTGCGGTGGCGGCCATCTTGGATTTCCGATCGGCATAAAAAAAACAGAAAATTTGTAGAGGACCTTCCAATGATCATTCCTGGGCAGTTTAGTTTCAACTGTCCAAGTGGTTTCAGAGAAGAAGCATTTTGAAACATTTTTCCCATAGGGTCCAATGTTAAACTAAGTCCTGCCGTAGCCGCCATTTTCAATTTCATACCGGAATAAAAAACTTAAAGTTTGTAGAGGACCATCTAATGAACATTCATGTACAGTTTGGCTTTAATCATATTTGTAGTTTCTGAGAAGAAGGCATTTGAATATTTTCCCATAGGGTCCAATGTTAATCTATGTCCTGTGGTGGCAGCCATCTTGGATTTCCGATCGGCATAAAAAACAGAAACTTTGTAGAGGACCTTCCAATGATCATTCCAAGACAGTTTGGTTTCAACTGTCCAATGGTTTCAGAGAAGAAGCATTTTGAAACATTTTTCCCATAGGGTCCAATGTTAAACTAAGTCCTGCCGTAGCCGCCATTTTGAATTTCATATCGGAACAAAAAACCTTAAGATTGTAGAGGACCGTCCAATGAACATTCATGTACAGTTTGGCTTTAATCATATTTGTAGTTTCTGAGAAGAAGGCATTTGAACATTTTCCCATAGGGTCCAATGTTAATCTATGTCCTGCGGTGGCGGCCATCTTGGATTTCCGATCGGCATAAAAAACAGAAACTTTGTAGAGGACCTTCCAATGATCATTCCTGGGCAGTTTAGTTTCAACTGTCCAAGTGGTTTCAGAGAAGAAGCATTTTGAAACATTTTTCCCATAGGGTCCAATGTTAAACTAAGTCCTGCCGTAGCCGCCATTTTGAATTTCATATCGGAACAAAAAACGTAAAGTTTGTAGAGGAACATCCAATGAACATTCATGTACAGTTTGGCTTTAATCATATTTGTAGTTTCTGAGAAGAAGGCATTTGAACATTTTCCCATAGGATCCAATGCTAATCTATGTATTACGGTGGCGGCCATCTTGGATTTCCGATCGGCATAAAAAACAGAAACTTTGTAGAGGACTTTCCAATGATCATTCCTGGGCAGTTTGGTTTCAATTGTCCAAGTGGTTTCAGAGAAGAAGCATTTTGAAACATTTTTCCCATAGGGTCCAATTTTAAACTAAGTCCTGCCGTAGCCGCCATTTTGAATTTCATACCGGAACAAAAAACCTAAAGTTTGTAGAGGACCATCTAATGAACATTCATGTACAGTTTGGCTTTAATCATATTTGTAGTTTCTGAGAAGAAGGCATTTGAATATTTTCCCATAGGGTCCAATGTTAATCTATGTCCTGTGGTGGCAGCCATCTTGGATTTCCGATCGGCATAAAAAACAGAGACTTTGTAGAGGACCTTCCAATGATCATTCCTGGGCAGTTTGGTTTCAACTGTCCAATGGTTTCAGAGAAGAAGCATTTTGAAACATTTTTCCCATAGGGTCCAATGTTAAACTAAGTCCTGCCGTAGCCGCCATTTTGAATTTCATATCGGAACAAAAAACGTAAAGTTTGTAGAGGAACATCCAATGAACATTCATGTACAGTTTGGCTTTAATCATATTTGTAGTTTCTGAGAAGAAGGCATTTGAATATTTTCCCAAAGGGTCCAATGTTAATCTATGTCCTGTGGTGGCAGCCATCTTGGATTTCCGATCGGCATAAAAAACAGAGACTTTGTAGAGGACCTTCCAATGATCATTCCTGGGCAGTTTGGTTTCAACTGTCCAATGGTTTCAGAGAAGAAGCATTTTGAAACATTTTTCCCATAGGGTCCAATTTTAAACTAAGTCCTGCCGTAGCCGCCATTTTGAATTTCATATCGGAACAAAAAACTTAAGATTGTAGAGGACCATCCAATGAACATTCATGTACAGTTTGGCTTTAATCATATTTGTAGTTTCTGAGAAGAAGGCATTTGAACATTTTCCCATAGGGTCCAATGTTAATCTATGTCCTGCGGTGGCGGCCAGCTTGGATTTCCGATCGGCATAAAAAAACAGAAAATTTGTAGAGAACCTTCCAATGATCATTCCTGGGCAGTTTAGTTTCAACTGTCCAAGTGGTTTCAGAGAAGAAGCATTTTGAAACATGTTTCCCATAGGGTCCAATGTTAAACTAAGTCCTGCCGTAGCCGCCATTTTGAATTTCATACCGGAACAAAAAACCTAAAGTTTGTAGAGGACCATCTAATGAACATTCATGTACAGTTTGGCTTTAATCATATTTGTAGTTTCTGAGAAGAAGGCATTTGAATATTTTCCCAAAGGGTCCAATGTTAATCTATGTCCTGTGGTGGCAGCCATCTTGGATTTCCGATCGGCATAAAAAACAGAGACTTTGTAGAGGACCTTCCAATGATCATTCCTGGGCAGTTTGGTTTCAACTGTCCAATGGTTTCAGAGAAGAAGCATTTTGAAACATTTTTCCCATAGGGTCCAATTTTAAACTAAGTCCTGCCGTAGCCGCCATTTTGAATTTCATATCGGAACAAAAAACTTAAGATTGTAGAGGACCATCCAATGAACATTCATGTACAGTTTGGCTTTAATCATATTTGTAGTTTCTGAGAAGAAGGCATTTGAACATTTTCCCATAGGGTCCAATGTTAATCTATGTCCTGCGGTGGCGGCCAGCTTGGATTTCCGATCGGCATAAAAAAACAGAAAATTTGTAGAGAACCTTCCAATGATCATTCCTGGGCAGTTTAGTTTCAACTGTCCAAGTGGTTTCAGAGAAGAAGCATTTTGAAACATGTTTCCCATAGGGTCCAATGTTAAACTAAGTCCTGCCGTAGCCGCCATTTTGAATTTCATACCGGAACAAAAAACCTAAAGTTTGTAGAGGACCATCTAATGAACATTCATGTACAGTTTGGCTTTAATCATATTTGTAGTTTCTGAGAAGAAGGCATTTGAATATTTTCCCAAAGGGTCCAATGTTAATCTATGTCCTGTGGTGGCAGCCATCTTGGATTTCCGATCGGCATAAAAAACAGAGACTTTGTAGAGGACCTTCCAATGATCATTCCTGGGCAGTTTGGTTTCAACTGTCCAATGGTTTCAGAGAAGAAGCATTTTGAAACATTTTTCCCATAGGGTCCAATGTTAAACTAAGTCCTGCCGTAGCCGCCATTTTGAATTTCATATCGGAACAAAAAACCTTAAGATTGTAGAGGACCGTCCAATGAACATTCTTTTACAGTTTGGCTTTAATCATATTTGTAGTTTCTGAGAAGAAGGCATTTGAATATTTTCCCATAGGGTCCAATGTTAATCTATGTCCTGTGGTGGCAGCCATCTTGGATTTCCGATCGGCATAAAAAACAGAAACTTTGTAGAGGACCTTCCAATGATCATTCCAAGACAGTTTGGTTTCAACTGTCCAATGGTTTCAGAGAAGAAGCATTTTGAAACATTTTTCCCATAGGGTCCAATGTTAAACTAAGTCCTGCCGTAGCCGCCATTTTGAATTTCATATCGGAACAAAAAACCTTAAGATTGTAGAGGACCATCCAATGAACATTCATGTACAGTTTGGCTTTAATCATATTTGTAGTTTCTGAGAAGAAGGCATTTGAACATTTTCCCATAGGGTCCAATGTTAATCTATGTCCTGCGGTGGCGGCCATCTTGGATTTCCGATCGGCATAAAAAAAACAGAAAATTTGTAGAGGACCTTCCAATGATCATTCCTGGGCAGTTTAGTTTCAACTGTCCAAGTGGTTTCAGAGAAGAAGCATTTTGAAACATTTTTCCCATAGGGTCCAATGTTAAACTAAGTCCTGCCGTAGCCGCCATTTTCAATTTCATACCGGAATAAAAAACTTAAAGTTTGTAGAGGACCATCTAATGAACATTCATGTACAGTTTGGCTTTAATCATATTTGTAGTTTCTGAGAAGAAGGCATTTGAATATTTTCCCATAGGGTCCAATGTTAATCTATGTCCTGTGGTGGCAGCCATCTTGGATTTCCGATCGGCATAAAAAACAGAGACTTTGTAGAGGACCTTCCAATGATCATTCCAAGACAGTTTGGTTTCAACTGTCCAATGGTTTCAGAGAAGAAGCATTTTGAAACATTTTTCCCATAGGGTCCAATGTTAAACTAAGTCCTGCCGTAGCCGCCATTTTGAATTTCATATCGGAACAAAAAACCTTAAGATTGTAGAGGACCATCCAATGAACATTCATGTACAGTTTGGCTTTAATCATATTTGTAGTTTCTGAGAAGAAGGCATTTGAATATTTTCCCTTAGGGTCCAATGTTAATCTATGTATTGCGGTGGCGGCCATCTTGGATTTCCGATCGGCATAAAAAACAGAAACTTTGTAGAGGACCTTCCAATGATCATTCCTGGGCAGTTTAGTTTCAACTGTCCAAGTGGTTTCAGAGAAGAAGCATTTTGAAACATTTTTCCCATAGGGTCCAATGTTAAACTAAGTCCTGCCGTAGCCGCCATTTTGAATTTCATATCGGAACAAAAAACATAAAGTTTGTAGAGGAACATCCAATGAACATTCATGTACAGTTTGGCTTTAATCATATTTGTAGTTTCTGAGAAGAAGGCATTTGAACATTTTCCCATAGGATCCAATGCTAATCTATGTATTACGGTGGCGGCCATCTTGGATTTCCGATCGGCATAAAAAACAGAAACTTTGTAGAGGACTTTCCAATGATCATTCCTGGGCAGTTTGGTTTCAATTGTCCAAGTGGTTTCAGAGAAGAAGCATTTTGAAACATTTTTCCCATAGGGTCCAATTTTAAACTAAGTCCTGCCGTAGCCGCCATTTTGAATTTCATACCGGAACAAAAAACCTAAAGTTTGTAGAGGACCATCTAATGAACATTCATGTACAGTTTGGCTTTAATCATATTTGTAGTTTCTGAGAAGAAGGCATTTGAATATTTTCCCATAGGGTCCAATGTTAATCTATGTCCTGTGGTGGCAGCCATCTTGGATTTCCGATCGGCATAAAAAACAGAGACTTTGTAGAGGACCTTCCAATGATCATTCCTGGGCAGTTTGGTTTCAACTGTCCAATGGTTTCAGAGAAGAAGCATTTTGAAACATTTTTCCCATAGGGTCCAATGTTAAACTAAGTCCTGCCGTAGCCGCCATTTTGAATTTCATATCGGAACAAAAAACGTAAAGTTTGTAGAGGAACATCCAATGAACATTCATGTACAGTTTGGCTTTAATCATATTTGTAGTTTCTGAGAAGAAGGCATTTGAACATTTTTCCATAGGGTCCAATGCTAATCTATGTATTACGGTGGCGGCCATCTTGGATTTCCGATCGGCATAAAAAACAGAAACTTTGTAGAGGACTTTCCAATGATCATTCCTGGGCAGTTTGGTTTCAATTGTCCAAGTGGTTTCAGAGAAGAAGCATTTTGAAACATTTTTCCCATAGGGTCCAATTTTAAACTAAGTCCTGCCGTAGCCGCCATTTTGAATTTCATATCGGAACAAAAAACTTAAGATTGTAGAGGACCATCCAATGAACATTCATGTACAGTTTGGCTTTAATCATATTTGTAGTTTCTGAGAAGAAGGCATTTGAACATTTTCCCATAGGGTCCAATGTTAATCTATGTCCTGCGGTGGCGGCCAGCTTGGATTTCCGATCGGCATAAAAAAACAGAAAATTTGTAGAGAACCTTCCAATGATCATTCCTGGGCAGTTTAGTTTCAACTGTCCAAGTGGTTTCAGAGAAGAAGCATTTTGAAACATGTTTCCCATAGGGTCCAATGTTAAATTAAGTCCTGCCGTAGCCGCCATTTTGAATTTCATACCGGAACAAAAAACCTAAAGTTTGTAGAGGACCATCTAATGAACATTCATGTACAGTTTGGCTTTAATCATATTTGTAGTTTCTGAGAAGAAGGCATTTGAATATTTTCCCAAAGGGTCCAATGTTAATCTATGTCCTGTGGTGGCAGCCATCTTGGATTTCCGATCGGCATAAAAAACAGAGACTTTGTAGAGGACCTTCCAATGATCATTCCTGGGAAGTTTGGTTTCAACTGTCCAATGGTTTCAGAGAAGAAGCATTTTGAAACATTTTTCCCATAGGGTCCAATGTTAAACTAAGTCCTGCCGTAGCCGCCATTTTGAATTTCATATCGGAACAAAAAACCTTAAGATTGTAGATGACCGTCCAATGAACATTCATGTACAGTTTGGCTTTAATCATATTTGTAGTTTCTGAGAAGAAGGCATTTGAACATTTTCCCATAGGGTCCAATGTTAATCTATGTCCTGCGGTGGCGGCCATCTTGGATTTCCGATCGGCATAAAAAAAACAGAAAATTTGTAGAGGACCTTCCAATGATCATTCCTGGGCAGTTTAGTTTCAACTGTCCAAGTGGTTTCAGAGAAGAAGCATTTTGAAACATTTTTCCCATAGGGTCCAATGTTAAACTAAGTCCTGCCGTAGCCGCCATTTTCAATTTCATACCGGAATAAAAAACTTAAAGTTTGTAGAGGACCATCTAATGAACATTCATGTACAGTTTGGCTTTAATCATATTTGTAGTTTCTGAGAAGAAGGCATTTGAATATTTTCCCATAGGGTCCAATGTTAATCTATGTCCTGTGGTGGCAGCCATCTTGGATTTCCGATCGGCATAAAAAACAGAAACTTTGTAGAGGACCTTCCAATGATCATTCCAAGACAGTTTGGTTTCAACTGTCCAATGGTTTCAGAGAAGAAGCATTTTGAAACATTTTTCCCATAGGGTCCAATGTTAAACTAAGTCCTGCCGTAGCCGCCATTTTGAATTTCATATCGGAACAAAAAACCTTAAGATTGTAGAGGACCATCCAATGAACATTCATGTACAGTTTGGCTTTAATCATATTTGTAGTTTCTGAGAAGAAGGCATTTGAATATTTTCCCTTAGGGTCCAATGTTAATCTATGTATTGCGGTGGCGGCCATCTTGGATTTCCGATCGGCATAAAAAACAGAAACTTTGTAGAGGACCTTCCAATGATCATTCCTGGGCAGTTTGGTTTCAACTGTCCAAGTGGTTTCAGAGAAGAAGCATTTTGAAACATTTTTCCAATAGGGTCCAATGTTAAACTAAGTCCTGCCGTAGCCGCCATTTTGAATTTCATATCGGAACAAAAAACGTAAAGTTTGTAGAGGACCATCTAATGAACATTCATGTACAGTTTGGCTTTAATCATATTTGTAGTTTCTGAGAAGAAGGCATTTGAATATTTTCCCATAGGGTCCAATGTTAATCTATGTCCTGTGGTGGCAGCCATTTTGGATTTCCGGTCGGCATAAAAAACAGAAACTTTGTAGAGGACCTTCCAATGATCATTCCTGGGCAGTTTGGTTTCAACTGTCCAATTGTTTCAGAGAAGAAGCATTTTGAAACATTTTTCCCATAGGGTCCAATGTTAAACTAAGTCCTGCCGTAGCCGCCATTTTGAATTTCATATCGGAACAAAAAACCTTAAGATTGTAGAGGACCATCTAATGAACATTCATGTACAGTTTGGCTTTAATCATATTTGTAGTTTCTGAGAAGAAGGCATTTGAATATTTTCCCAAAGGGTCCAATGTTAATCTATGTCCTGTGGTGGCAGCCATCTTGGATTTCCGATCGGCATAAAAAACAGAGACTTTGTAGAGGACCTTCCAATGATCATTCCTGGGCAGTTTGGTTTCAACTGTCCAATGGTTTCAGAGAAGAAGCATTTTGAAACATTTTTCCCATAGGGTCCAATGTTAAACTAAGTCCTGCCGTAGCCGCCATTTTGAATTTCATATCGGAACAAAAAACCTTAAGATTGTAGAGGACCGTCCAATGAACATTCATGTACAGTTTGGCTTTAATCATATTTGTAGTTTCTGAGAAGAAGGCATTTGAACATTTTCCCATAGGGTCCAATGTTAATCTATGTCCTGCGGTGGCGGCCATCTTGGATTTCCGATCGGCATAAAAAAAACAGAAAATTTGTAGAGGACCTTCCAATGATCATTCCTGGGCAGTTTAGTTTCAACTGTCCAAGTGGTTTCAGAGAAGAAGCATTTTGAAACATTTTTCCCATAGGGTCCAATGTTAAACTAAGTCCTGCCGTAGCCGCCATTTTCAATTTCATACCGGAATAAAAAACTTAAAGTTTGTAGAGGACCATCTAATGAACATTCATGTACAGTTTGGCTTTAATCATATTTGTAGTTTCTGAGAAGAAGGCATTTGAATATTTTCCCATAGGGTCCAATGTTAATCTATGTCCTGTGGTGGCAGCCATCTTGGATTTCCGATCGGCATAAAAAACAGAAACTTTGTAGAGGACCTTCCAATGATCATTCCAAGACAGTTTGGTTTCAACTGTCCAATGGTTTCAGAGAAGAAGCATTTTGAAACATTTTTCCCATAGGGTCCAATGTTAAACTAAGTCCTGCCGTAGCCGCCATTTTGAATTTCATATCGGAACAAAAAACCTTAAGATTGTAGAGGACCATCCAATGAACATTCATGTACAGTTTGGCTTTAATCATATTTGTAGTTTCTGAGAAGAAGGCATTTGAATATTTTCCCTTAGGGTCCAATGTTAATCTATGTATTGCGGTGGCGGCCATCTTGGATTTCCGATCGGCATAAAAAACAGAAACTTTGTAGAGGACCTTCCAATGATCATTCCTGGGCAGTTTGGTTTCAACTGTCCAAGTGGTTTCAGAGAAGAAGCATTTTGAAACATTTTTCCAATAGGGTCCAATGTTAAACTAAGTCCTGCCGTAGCCGCCATTTTGAATTTCATATCGGAACAAAAAACGTAAAGTTTGTAGAGGACCATCTAATGAACATTCATGTACAGTTTGGCTTTAATCATATTTGTAGTTTCTGAGAAGAAGGCATTTGAATATTTTCCCATAGGGTCCAATGTTAATCTATGTCCTGTGGTGGCAGCCATTTTGGATTTCCGGTCGGCATAAAAAACAGAAACTTTGTAGAGGACCTTCCAATGATTATTCCTGGGCAGTTTGGTTTCAACTGTCCAATTGTTTCAGAGAAGAAGCATTTTGAAACATTTTTCCCATAGGGTCCAATGTTAAACTAAGTCCTGCCGTAGCCGCCATTTTGAATTTCATATCGGAACAAAAAACCTTAAGATTGTAGAGGACCATCTAATGAACATTCATGTACAGTTTGGCTTTAATCATATTTGTAGTTTCTGAGAAGAAGGCATTTGAATATTTTCCCAAAGGGTCCAATGTTAATCTATGTCCTGTGGTGGCAGCCATCTTGGATTTCCGATCGGCATAAAAAACAGAGACTTTGTAGAGGACCTTCCAATGATCATTCCTGGGCAGTTTGGTTTCAACTGTCCAATGGTTTCAGAGAAGAAGCATTTTGAAACATTTTTCCCATAGGGTCCAATGTTAAACTAAGTCCTGCCGTAGCCGCCATTTTGAATTTCATATCGGAACAAAAAACCTTAAGATTGTAGAGGACCGTCCAATGAACATTCATGTACAGTTTGGCTTTAATCATATTTGTAGTTTCTGAGAAGAAGGCATTTGAACATTTTCCCATAGGGTCCAATGTTAATCTATGTCCTGCGGTGGCGGCCATCTTGGATTTCCGATCGGCATAAAAAAAACAGAAAATTTGTAGAGGACCTTCCAATGATCATTCCTGGGCAGTTTAGTTTCAACTGTCCAAGTGGTTTCAGAGAAGAAGCATTTTGAAACATTTTTCCCATAGGGTCCAATGTTAAACTAAGTCCTGCCGTAGCCGCCATTTTCAATTTCATACCGGAATAAAAAACTTAAAGTTTGTAGAGGACCATCTAATGAACATTCATGTACAGTTTGGCTTTAATCATATTTGTAGTTTCTGAGAAGAAGGCATTTGAATATTTTCCCATAGGGTCCAATGTTAATCTATGTCCTGTGGTGGCAGCCATCTTGGATTTCCGATCGGCATAAAAAACAGAAACTTTGTAGAGGACCTTCCAATGATCATTCCAAGACAGTTTGGTTTCAACTGTCCAATGGTTTCAGAGAAGAAGCATTTTGAAACATTTTTCCCATAGGGTCCAATGTTAAACTAAGTCCTGCCGTAGCCGCCATTTTGAATTTCATATCGGAACAAAAAACCTTAAGATTGTAGAGGACCATCCAATGAACATTCATGTACAGTTTGGCTTTAATCATATTTGTAGTTTCTGAGAAGAAGGCATTTGAATATTTTCCCTTAGGGTCCAATGTTAATCTATGTATTGCGGTGGCGGCCATCTTGGATTTCCGATCGGCATAAAAAACAGAAACTTTGTAGAGGACCTTCCAATGATCATTCCTGGGCAGTTTGGTTTCAACTGTCCAAGTGGTTTCAGAGAAGAAGCATTTTGAAACATTTTTCCAATAGGGTCCAATGTTAAACTAAGTCCTGCCGTAGCCGCCATTTTGAATTTCATATCGGAACAAAAAACGTAAAGTTTGTAGAGGACCATCTAATGAACATTCATGTACAGTTTGGCTTTAATCATATTTGTAGTTTCTGAGAAGAAGGCATTTGAATATTTTCCCATAGGGTCCAATGTTAATCTATGTCCTGTGGTGGCAGCCATTTTGGATTTCCGGTCGGCATAAAAAACAGAGACTTTGTAGAGGACCTTCCAATGATCATTCCTGGGCAGTTTGGTTTCAACTGTCCAATTGTTTCAGAGAAGAAGCATTTTGAAACATTTTTCCCATAGGGTCCAATGTTAAACTAAGTCCTGCCGTAGCCGCCATTTTGAATTTCATATCGGAACAAAAAACCTTAAGATTGTAGAGGACCGTCCAATGAACATTCATGTACAGTTTGGCTTTAATCATATTTGTAGTTTCTGAGAAGAAGGCATTTGAACATTTTCCCATAGGGTCCAATGTTAATCTATGTCCTGCGGTGGCGGCCATCTTGGATTTCCGATCGGCATAAAAAAAACAAAAAATTTGTAGAGGACCTTCCAATGATCATTCCTGGGCAGTTTAGTTTCAACTGTCCAAATGGTTTCAGAGAAGAAGCATTTTGAAACATTTTTCCCATAGGGTCCAATGTTAAACTAAGTCCTGCCGTAGCCGCCATTTTCAATTTCATACCGGAATAAAAAACTTAAAGTTTGTAGAGGACCATCTAATGAACATTCATGTACAGTTTGGCTTTAATCATATTTGTAGTTTCTGAGAAGAAGGCATTTGAATATTTTCCCATAAGGTCCAATGTTAATCTATGTCCTGTGGTGGCAGCCATCTTGGATTTCCGATCGGCATTAAAAACAGAAACTTTGTAGAGGACCTTCCAATGATCATTCCAAGACAGTTTGGTTTCAACTGTCCAATGGTTTCAGAGAAGAAGCATTTTGAAACATTTTTTCCATAGGGTCCAATGTTAAACTAAGTCCTGCCGTAGCCGCCATTTTCAATTTCATATCGGAACAAAAAACTTTAAGATTGTAGAGGACCATCCAATGAACATTCATGTACAGTTTGGCTTTAATCATATTTGTAGTTTCTGAGAAGAAGGCATTTGAATATTTTCCCTTAGGGTCCAAAGTTAATCTATGTATTGCGGTGGCGGCCATCTTGGATTTCCGATCGGCATAAAAAACAGAAAGTTTGTAGAGGACCTTCCAATGATCATTCCTGGGCAGTTTGGTTTCAACTGTCCAAATGGTTTCAGAGAAGAAGCATTTTGAAACATTTTTCCAATAGGGTCCAATGTTAAACTAAGTCCTGCCGTAGCCGCCATTTTGAATTTCATATCGGAACAAAAAACCTTAAGATTGTAGAGGACCGTCCAATGAACATTCATGTACAGTTTGGCTTTAATCATATTTGTAGTTTCTGAGAAGAAGGCATTTGAATATTTTTCCATAGGGTCCAATGTTAATCTATGTCCTGTGGTGGCGGCCATCTTGGATTTCCGATCGGCATAAAAAACAGAGACTTTGTAGAGGACCTTCCAATGATCATTCCTGGGCAGTTTGGTTTCAACTGTCCAATGGTTTCAGAGAAGAAGCATTTTGAAACATTTTTCCCATAGGGTCCAATGTTAAACTAAGTCCTGCCGTAGCCGCCATTTTCAATTTCATACCGGAATAAAAAACTTAAAGTTTGTAGAGGACCATCTAATGAACATTCATGTACAGTTTGGCTTTAATCATATTTGTAGTTTCTGAGAAGAAGGCATTTGAATATTTTCCCATAGGGTCCAATGTTAATCTATATCCTGTGGTGGCAGCCATTTTGGATTTCCGATCGGCATAAAAAACAGAAACTTTGTAGAGGACTTTCCAATGATCATTCCTGGGCAGTTTGGTTTCAATTGATTAAGTGGTTTTAGAGAAGAAGCATTTTGAAACATTTTTCCCATAGGGTCCAATTTTAAACTAAGTCCTGCCGTAGCCGCCATTTTGAATTTCATATCGGAACAAAAAACTTAAGATTGTAGAGGACCATCCAATGAACATTCATGTACAGTTTGGCTTTAATCATATTTGTAGTTTCTGAGAAGAAGGCATTTGAACATTTTCCCATAGGGTCCAATGTTAATCTATGTCCTGCGGTGGCGGCCAGCTTGGATTTCCGATCGGCATAAAAAAACAGAAAATTTGTAGAGGACCTTCCAATGATCATTCCTGGGCAGTTTAGTTTCAACTGTCCAAGTGGTTTCAGAGAAGAAGCATTTTGAAACATGTTTCCCATAGGGTCCAATGTTAAACTAAGTCCTGCCGTAGCCGCCATTTTGAATTTCATACCGGAACAAAAAACGTAAAGTTTGTAGAGGACGATCTAATGAACATTCATGTACAGTTTGGCTTTAATCAAATTTGTAGTTTCTGAGAAGAAGGCATTTGAATATTTTCCCATAGGGTCCAATGTTAATCTATGTCCTGCGGTGGCAGCCATCTTGGATTTCCGATCGGCATAAAAAACAGAGACTTTGTAGAGGACATTCCAATGATCATTCCTGGGCAGTTTGGTTTCAACTGTCCAAGTGGTTTCAGAGAAGAAGCATTTTGAAACATTTTTCCCATAGGGTCCAATGTTAAACTAAGTCCTGCCGTAGCCGCCATTTTGAATTTCATATCGGAACAAAAAACGTAAAGTTTGTAGAGGACCATCTAATGAACATTCATGTACAGTTTGGCTTTAATCATATTTGTAGTTTCTGAGAAGAAGGCATTTGAATATTTTCCCATAGGGTCCAATGTTAATCTATGTCCTGTGGTGGCAGCCATCTTGGATTTCCGGTCGGCATAAAAAACAGAGACTTTGTAGAGGACCTTCCAATGATCATTCCTGGGCAGTTTGGTTTCAACTGTCCAATTGTTTCAGAGAAGAAGCATTTTGAAACATTTTTCCCATAGGGTCCAATGTTAAACTAAGTCCTGCCGTAGCCGCCATTTTGAATTTCATATCGGAACAAAAAACCTTAAGATTGTAGAGGACCGTCCAATGAACATTCATGTACAGTTTGGCTTTAATCATATTTGTAGTTTCTGAGAAGAAGGCATTTGAACATTTTCCCATAAGCTCCAATGTTAATCTATGTCCTGCGGTGGCGGCCATCTTGGATTTCCGATCGGCATAAAAAAAACAGAAAATTTGTAGAGGACCTTCCAATGATCATTCCTGGGCAGTTTAGTTTCAACTGTCCAAGTGGTTTCAGAGAAGAAGCATTTTGAAACATTTTTCCCATAGGGTCCAATGTTAAACTAAGTCCTGCCGTAGCCGCCATTTTGAATTTCATATCGGAACAAAAAACGTAAAGTTTGTAGAGGACCATCTAATGAACATTCATGTACAGTTTGGCTTTAATCATATTTGTAGTTTCTGAGAAGAAGGCATTTGAATATTTTCCCATAGGGTCCAATGTTAATCTATGTCCTGTGGTGGCAGCCATCTTGGATTTCCGGTCGGCATAAAAAACAGAGACTTTGTAGAGGACCTTCCAATGATCATTCCTGGGCAGTTTGGTTTCAACTGTCCAATTGTTTCAGAGAAGAAGCATTTTGAAACATTTTTCCCATAGGGTCCAATGTTAAACTAAGTCCTGCCGTAGCCGCCATTTTGAATTTCATATCGGAACAAAAAACTTAAAGTTTGTAGAGGACCATCTAATGAACATTCATGTACAGTTTGGCTTTAATCATATTTGTAGTTTCTGAGAAGAAGGCATTTGAACATTTTCCCATAGGGTCCAATGTTAATCTATGTCCTGCGGTGGCGGCCATCTTGGATTTCCGATCGGCATAAAAAAAACAGAAAATTTGTAGAGGACCTTCCAATGATCATTCCTGGGCAGTTTAGTTTCAACTGTCCAAGTGGTTTCAGAGAAGAAGCATTTTGAAACATTTTTCCCATAGGGTCCAATGTTAAACTAAGTCCTGCCGTAGCCGCCATTTTCAATTTCATACCGGAATAAAAAACTTAAAGTTTGTAGAGGACCATCTAATGAACATTCATGTACAGTTTGGCTTTAATCATATTTGTAGTTTCTGAGAAGAAGGCATTTGAATATTTTCCCAAAGGGTCCAATGTTAATCTATGTCCTGTGGTGGCAGCCATCTTGGATTTCCGATCGGCATAAAAAACAGAAACTTTGTAGAGGACCTTCCAATGATCATTCCAAGACAGTTTGGTTTCAACTGTCCAATGATTTCAGAGAAGAAGCATTTTGAAACATTTTTCCCATAGGGTCCAATGTTAAACTAAGTCCTGCCGTAGCCGCCATTTTGAATTTCATATCGGAACAAAAAACCTTAAGATTGTAGAGGACCATCCAATGAACATTCATGTACAGTTTGGCTTTAATCATATTTGTAGTTTCTGAGAAGAAGGCATTTGAATATTTTCCCATAGGGTCCAATGTTAATCTATGTATTGCGGTGGCGGCCATCTTGGATTTCCGATCGGCATAAAAAACAGAAACTTTGTAGAGGACCTTCCAATGATCATTCCTGGGCAGTTTGGTTTCAACTGTCTAAGTGGTTTCAGAGAAGAAGCATTTTGAAACATTTTTCCCATAGGGTCCAATGTTAAACTAAGTCCTGCCGTAGCCGCCATTTTGAATTTCATATCGGAACAAGAAACCTTGAGATTGTAGAGGACCGTCCAATGAACATTCATGTACAGTTTGGCTTTAATCATATTTGTAGTTTCTGAGAAGAAGGCATTTAAAATTTTCCCATAGGGTCCAATGTTAATCTATGTCCTGCGATGGCGGCCATCTTGGATTTCCGATCGGCATAAAAAACAAAAAGTTGGTAAAGGACATTCCAATGATCATTCCTGTACCGTTTGGGTTCAGTCAGTTCATTAGTTTCAGGTAAGAAGATCTTTGAAAATTCAGCCAATCAGAGCATATTATTGGCCCTGGCAGCCATATTGAATATCCGACTGGAACGAAAAACAGTAACTTTGTAGAGGACCATCCAAGGAACATTCCTGCTAAGTTTGGTTCCAATCGGCCCTGTGGTTTCGGAGAAGAAGCTTGAAATGTGAAAAGTTTACAGACGACGGACGCCAAGTGATGGCAACTTAAAATGATATGCATTTATGTACCCCCCCCCCCTTTTCCTATGTTACAACAAAATAAAATTTCACTTTAGCAATACAATATTAAACAATTTAGAAGTTGAACAGACATTATACTATTCTATATTTATGTAATAAATGATATTTCCATGCAATTCTTTAAAATACATTATTGTACTATATTTAGCCAAAATGGGCCTCCATACATTGTTGACAAAAGTAGTTCTGTACCATAAAATGGCTTCCAATTTTTTTTAATAGCCAAACTTTAATCATTGAATATGGCATGTAGACTATATTAAAGAATTAATAAATGCTAGCTTGCCCTAGATATGAACTTCATTTACATTTTATTACACTTTTTTCAGGCATATTTGGACTTAGAAAAACAGTGGATTTTTTGAAAGACTACCATACTAATTTGAGTAATACTGACCACAGGGCCTTGTCACTATCCAGGTAAATATACTATCAATGTATAAACATATACAAGGGAGGACATCTTTTTTTAGTCGTGTTTGTTTTTTAAATTCCTTCTAATATATTCAAAACCCTGTTTGGTTCAACTCCCAAGACCTTATTCTTTTCAAAAAATATCATGACCCCCCCTCGACTACCTCTTGTGAAGGCGCAGCGGTCGTTTTTGTCAGGAATTCGCCTGAGTAGAGAACAACATGGACCCAAAGTGAAAGTAACAGCGCCACCTATAAAAAAACGGAAGTTGAGAACTCTCGGGGTTTTACCATTCGATATTTGGTTTTCTCGTAGTTATCGTGTTTCCAAGTATAAGATACCGCGGGAAATAACAGACGAAATAATAAATTAAAGAAAATGGACAGCAATCAAGAAAAAGCCTTAAAAATGGCATTTATCATTCATTGTATGTACAAGTCAAAAATGTTCAGTTTTCACTTCAAATCGTCCCGCTCGTTTAATGATGTTTGAATCTTAACGGTATTTTCCTTACCTCAAAGCTAAAACCCCGAGAGTTCCGAACTTCCGGTTTTTTTTTAGGTGGCGCTGTTACTTTCACTTTGGGTCCATGTTGTTCTCTACTCGGGCGAATTCCTGACAAAAACGACCGCTGCGCCTTCACAAGAGGTAGTCGAGGGGAGGTCATGATATTTTTGTAAAAGAATAAGGTCTTGGGAGTTGAACCAAACAGGGTTTTGAATATATTAGAAGGAATTTAAAAAATAAACACGACTTGAAGCGAGCGGGGGTAAAAAAAGATGTCCTCCCTTGTATATGTTTATACATTGATAGTATAATTACCTGGATAGTGACAAGGCCCTGTGTACTGACTTTATGATGTTGTGATGTGAACTGATGTTTTTAATTGATGTAAATGAATTGTACAGATTACAAGGAAGATTTTGATATATAATAAGTTATGCTAGAGGAATTAAACATCATGAAATTGAACTTTGAAGTTAAACATAGATTTGACTTTAGCGGAATCTTAAACATGGCCTGATATTTTGAGAGAACGTAGAGGAATCATGGACGTTTCAGAAAATGTATGGTCTTCGAAAGGTTAAACTTAAGATAAAATGGCCAGGTAGGCTCGAAAAAACACAAATTTAGTAGAAAACCTTAAAGAAATTAATTATAGGTTTCACACCTTTATACTTTCCGCCATGTATCCTGTGTGTAATTTATAGTCCGCATGTGTGTTACCTCACACTGTACAGAGCACCAACACACGTTTAACATACGACACAGTATGGTTCTCCTTTGAAGGGGGTAAAGATACAGAAGTTAAGTTAAGTTATGTGGCCCTGTTTGCGGCCCCGTTAACGGTTATAATTACTGTGGGAACTTCCGGAGTAACCGACCAATCAGCGGCATTTGACCCACATCCAGATGTGGGCCCTGTGTATATAAAAACCAAACGTCTGCTACTGGGGAGACACTTTAACCCGAGCCCAGGGCAATTAAACCACCTTGCAATTAACCTGAGCGCTACCAGCTAGTTATTTTTAGAGTAATCTTTTTGTTATTTAGACTGGTACGTTTCCCTTAAGATAGAATATTCCGACCTGTGACCTATATATTTTTACTACGTTCGTACGACTTTACGCTAATATTGACATTTGTCCAAAAGGGGGGGGGGGGGGTCCCGGTATTTTATAGCGCTCAGTAGGATTTTATACTGTTTTTGTTAATTATCAATTGTTATCATAATAAATTTCATGAGAATCTATTCCATATTCTTGTTATTTGTTGTACAAGTATGAAACATTAAGTTTTACCAGTGCCCCAAGAAAGTGTTTATTAGACATAATATCGGTATAAAACAAGGTATTTGTTTTTGTTGTTGTAACTAAGAATATATGGCGGGAAATTCTCGAGGCTAAGAATAACTGACACAAACGCATCCCATTGGTTGTCAGTAAAAGTAAAAACTATGGTCAAAAATAGGTTTACCCATCATTCAAATGTGTAACGAAATATAAAAATAGCCATCATTCAGCCTTTAATTTGCAAAACGAGGTTTGTAACTAGGACGCTGTCAGCCGCCATTTTTTATAAAGAAGACGCTGAAATTCTGAATAAATAAATAAATAAATAAGTTTTATCTAAAGTTGGCATGGTTAAAAACAACAAGCATACAAATATAAGCTCTAATGAGCTTTTGACCGACATACAACATAAATAACAATAATCAAGGCATGCAAAAATAAATTAAAAACAGAAAAACAAAGTTAGCACTACAAGAAAAGCACAGACATGTAAGTTGGTAAGAAATCTGAAATAACTAAAACATGAAATTAAAAGCAATTTAAAAGCAGATATTATAGCTGAACAGAATTAAAAACAATAAGCTTACATGAAAGCTAAGCATAACTAAAAGCTACACAATATTCAATAATAAAACTAAGTACAACATATAAAAGTATAAAAGATGAACATGACCTGATTGATGGTAAAAAGCATACTTTAAAAGTCAGCACAAACTGAGCATTTGCAATCATTCCCATTCCATGACTTCAAAATATTCTTGAACTGATTAAAATTAGAAATTAGAAGAAAGAGTAGCCTTTGTTTTATTTGCATTTAGAGTATCATAACATAATTAATTTGATTAATAGTTATTCCTGTGATATAGTTTGAGATATTTATGATGTATTTAACATATCGCCCCCTCCCAAATAGATCTTGAACCATATTTAAACTGACATCATGTGAACATATTCCAGTCTCAGCTTCTGGTTTTTTTTTTACCATTTACAGTACACTTTAACAATAATATATTTCAGATTTACAGCATAGGTGACCATGATTAAATAAGATTTTGTCTTTTTTATTTTGTCAGTATTTGCATTTATTATTTAAAACAGGTATCAAACCCTATAAACTGATTTCATGTTGTTTTAACATTTAAAACTTGTATGGTCTTGTGGTCAGAAATTTAACCTGTAAAATTATATGGTCTTGTGGTCTGAAATTTGACTTGTTAGCTTAGGGATATTTCAGTCTCTGCTTCTGAATTTTTACCATTGTTCACTGATCAGTCATATATTTCAATTATTTCAGAATACAGTTCAGATGATTAAATAAAAGTATTTATAATTGTTTTATCTTTTTTTTTATTTTATTAATGTTGTTATTACCTATATTTGAACCCTTTAAACTGACTTCATGATGTTTTAACATTTAAAATTATATGGTCTTGTGGTCAAAAATTGGACATGTAAGGATATTCCAGTCTCAGCTTCTGATTTTGTACCTTCCAGATTGTTAATTGATCAATTATGTATTTCAGTATTTCAGATTTACAGCACAGAAAATATAATAATTAAATATATATGTTTTTTTTTCTTCTAAAAAATCCATGAAGTAAAAAAATGGACCAGCATTCCAATTATATTTAAAGTACATCATCAAACAAATGCAGGCCCTTGGGTATAATTGTGGGCAGCATATATCCTCTAACTGATACATTCATTTAATTCAAAAAGTTTCAGATGCTCCTGAATTTTGTTTGTTTGTAAAAAGAAATTTAACATTTTTTCTGAATTGTATTGTATTTGTAAGAAATGTGAAATTAAGTTCAAACTTTGTATTCTATGTCTACTGAAAATAATCTGCTTGAAAATGATGAGCCATGCAGTTAATAAAAAGGCATTTTCTAATGGAAGTAAGAGTGTTGAAGATGAAAAAAAAATGTTTTTCTTGAAAGAATTATTGCAAACTAAGTACCCACATTTGTAAATGCTGTTCATTTTGTGAATATCCTGGAGAAAGAATTATTGCAACCTATGTACTCAGTCATATTTGTAAATGCTGGTCATTTCATCTTGTGAAGTCATGGGGAAATAATTATTGCAACCTAAGTACCCATATTTGTAAATGCTGGTCATTTTGTGAATGTCAAGGGGAAAGAATTATTACAACTTAACCACCCCATATGTTATAGAAGCTTTGTTTTTAGTTGTGTCAAACACATGAATATTCCAAATACATTGATATTTACATTGTCAGATAAACATGAAACTTGGTAGCTTTCATTCAGATAATAAAATTTCCTAATTTCAAGGAAAATATTTGCTTACACTGAATTTTTTTTTATTTGTCTTGATATAATATGAAGGGTTAAGATATCTGAATACAATTTTTTATGCCCCTTTTTGTCTCAAGGTTTCATTTTTTTTAGATTTTTAAAAATTTATTAATTGTTTTACTGACATGTTTTTTTTTATAATATTTTCATATTTTTTCAATTCACTTAATTTTTGTTTACATGCTTTTATTTTTTCCACACATTTGTTTCTTTCTATTTATCTTGTACCTGTTGTATTGAAATTAAATTAAATTGAAATTATTAATTGTGGTACATCCCCTGTGCAAATCTAGTATCACACACAGGTACTTGTGGACAGGACCCTATGTTGCCCCCCCCCCCTTTTTTTTTTTTTTTTTTTTTTTTTTATAAACATCGACTTTTTTTTCATATAAACAACATTTTGCAACTTTCTATGTATCACTGTATGACATATATACAATAAATACAATCAAACAGTAGTTTCTATCCATGCCGGATTTCTGACATGATATTTATCCATAGACATATTCCGTATATTTTAATTGATTTCAAGCGTACGTATTTATTGTAAACCGACGTATTTCAACGAAGGGTTGAACGTCATTTTTCATCAAAAATGACTCGAAAGTCACGTGACTTTGTTTTTAGATGGAACTCTCCTGCGTCACTGGCTTCCCGACTGTTACAGCAGATTGAATGAATAAATTTCCGAACCGTGGAATATACCAGATCGCAAACATTATAAGTTGACAGAATTCTCTTTGTAGTTCACAACTTTCCACTTCGTCCGTGATTTTTAACAATTTTAATAATTAAATCATAAAGAAACAAAAAAACATGTTTCTTTTCTAATATTTAGTGAATACTTGTGTATTACATGAAAACGTGTAGGAAACGTGTATTGATTGGCTCGATAAAAATACATAATTGGGAAGAACAGTAAATAAAGGTAATAACAAAATTACCGAACTCCGAACAATCTTACAAAGGGAAAGTCAAAACTCATAATTATATAAACAGACAAAATCAGTCAACAACCGGAAAACTGTGAAAACCGTAATGACCCTGACTTGGTACAGGCATTTCTAAAGAAATGGTGGGTTGAATCAGCTAATTACATTAGCTGTGTATTCATTGGCTACACAAATGTATTTAGACCAATCGCTGTGCTTGTAACAAACTGTTTTCGACTAGAACAGAAGAGTTATCTACCGTTGAAGTTACAGTAAAATATGTCCGGTTTCGGTAAAACAACAATTATTAACAGTCTTTTAGGCAATCGCCCAAACGCCTATGTTGGGCCAGTGACTACCTAATTTGGTGCAGCTTTTGGTCGCCCGAATAAGATATTAGTCGCATTTGGCGACTGGGCGACCGTCCATTTCAGCACTGAATGCTGATGGGCTGTCAAGGCGACCATGTTCAGATTGTAAGCACTGTGACCAAGTGGAAGGAAAAGTTGATGTAAACACACCTAACAAATTTCAGTCCGTCAGAGCTCAGCGAGTGGCAACTCAACCTGAAACTGATGTAGAACAAAATGCTATCTCAACCAATTGGTTGGAAGGTACAACCAATGAGGACCTTCTCCAACCACAGCAGGAAGATAAAATCCTGAAACTTGTTGTTTCATGGTTACACCAGAACAGTAGACCAGAATGGTCAGCCATATCGCACTTAGGCAAACTTTGCAAGGCTTATTGGGCACAATGGGACAAACTAACAATTGTTAATGGTATTTTATATAAGAAATGGTTAGATACAACCACGGATGAAGTAACACTTCAGTATGTCCTCCCAGACAAATTTAAAACCTCAGTCTTACAGTTACTTCATGATGATAAATTGGCAGGTCATCTTGGTATTAAACGGACTATTGCCAGAGTCAGACATCGTTTTTATTGGGTGGGCTACACTAAGTATATAGATAGATGGTGTAAATGCTGTAATAAATGTCAGCTGCGAAAGGGGCCATCTCATAATACCAGAGGTGCTATGAAAACTTATGTAGTAGGTGAAACTTTAGACAGAGTGGCTTTGGATCTTTTAGGGCCAGTACCTCAGACTTATAGTGGAAATAAATACCTGTTAGTGGTAACCGACTACTTCACCAGATGCAGATGCATATGCTATACCTGACATAGAAGCAACAACAGTAGCTGAAAAGCTGGTGACAGAATTTATCTGTCAGTATGGAGTTCCTGTACAAATCCATACAGACCAGGGGTCACAATTTACCTCAGCTTTATTTCAAGAAATGTGTAAAATATTACACATTGACAAAACAAGAAATAGTCCATTTCATCCTCAAAGCTCTGGCCTGGTTGAACAATTAAATGGGACTATAGAAGACATGCTAAGCAAAGTTATCAGTAAGAACCAGAAGGACTGGGATACATTTTTACCCTTTCTAATGTTAGCTTATAGGTCATCACTACATGATACCTTAGGTGAATCCCCTAATACCATGATGTTCGGTCGAGAAGTTTTGATGCCTGTGGATTTGTTATTTGGCAAGACCAGCCAATTAAAAGATGTGTCTACGCCAGAATATGTCCACAATCTAACCAACCGAATGGACAAAGTGCATGATATTGTTAGGGACCGGCTTCTTAAAGCTGCAGACCGTCAGAAGCGTCGTTATGATCTTACGTGTAACACACGAGAGTATAAAGTTGGGGATGGGGTTTTATTACAAGATAATAGGAAGTATAAAGGTCGCAGCCCAAAACTTCAAAACAAATGGGAGGGTCCTTATACTATTACCAGTAAAATATCTGATCTTTTGTATAAAATACAAGAAGGACTACATACCAGATCTAAAGTAATACACATCAATAGATTAAAACCATTTGAAGGGTACATTAAAAGATGGCCAAGACCAATGGAAGACCCTACCCCTTAATACCAAAGGGAAAGAAATTGCAGGTGACAGACAGACCTGGACAGTTTATTTAGTTTTCTGTTTATTTTATCTATATTATTATATATGTGTATAGGTTATGCATGTATTCATTATGTATCTTATATGTTTATAAATGCGGAAATATTCAGAGACCATGAATATTTAAAAATGTATATATATATATATATCTGAGTTGAAATGTTTGTTATATAGTCATTAACAAGACATGCCCTATTGATCAGGAAATCTAGGTCCTTTTATATTTACTTTGCAAAGATATATTGTAAGTGATGTTGATGTAATTATTCAGAGACCATGAATATTTAACCAGAGGCTCTCAAGAGCCTGTATCGTTCACCTGGTTATAAAAAGAACCAATTGGTCCTATGTAAAAACTATGTCCTGTAGTGGTAGTCATCTTGGAATTACGATCAATATAAAAAACACAAAGTTTGTAAAGGACCTTCCAATGATTGATGCACAGTTTAGGTTCTATCAGTGCAATAGCTTCAGAGAAGAATATATTTCTGTATTTTCCCCATATGGTCCTGTGTTAATACTACATAGTTGCCAACCACTTTTTGGTGCAATCAGTAACAAAAAGTTGAGATGTCAGTAATTTGTGATTTTTTTCAGTAATCATAATTTTTCATAAAATTTTACCATAATCGTACTACAGACTAGGCACAAAGTGATGAGCAAATGATTTCCTCTATTTGTGACAACTAGATGCAAAATTGATGAGCAACAAAAAGAAATAAAAAGTTAAGTTTTAATACATACATGTATGTTCACTTACAAATGTATTCTATGTTTCAACTTACTGTCAATAGAAATGAAAATTTCCTGAAGTGACCCTCCCTCACTCTCCCATGGAATAATTAATGTCTGATTCTGGAGTGCCTGATATGTTGTTGACTTGGCACTTTTGAACTGTTTTGTTGTATATGTGTGTTCATCCCGACCACCGTGCTGAATGGACAAGTCTGGTTTGCAATATTTGCAATAGGCATAATGTTCCCGTGTCGATTTCATAAGGCAAGAGAAGAATATTCGCGACGAAATCGTTGTCCCAATTTTATTTTCTTCGCTGCAGAAGCTTCACTTGTTCCCTTAGGTTTAGGTCCGGCAATAATCAGAAATCCGTAACAAGTACAAATGTAGACTGTTGACCGTAACACCGTAATTTTGGCCCGAAATTCGCAACTATTACGGAAAAATCGTGTTGGTTGGCATCTATGATACTATGACCTGTGGTTGCAGCCATCTTGGATTTCCGATCGGCACAAAAAACAGAGGACCTTCCAATGATCATTCCTGGGCAGTTTGGTTTCAACTGTCCAAGTGGTTTCAGAGAAGAAGCGTTTTGAAACATTTTTCCTATAGGGTCCAATGTTAAACTAAATCCTGCCGTAGCCGCCATTTTGAATTTCATATCAGAACAAAAACGTAAAGTTTGTAGAGGACCATCCAATGAACATTCATGTACAGTTTGGCTTTAATCATATTTGTATTTTCTGAGAAGAAGGCATTTGAACATTTTCCCATAGGGTCCAATGTTAATCTATGTCCTGCGGTGGTGGCCATCTTGGATTTCCGATCGGCATAAAAAACACACACTTTGTACAGGACCTTCCAATGATCATTCCTGGGCAGTTTGGTTTCAATTATCCAAGTGGTTTCAGAGAAGAAGCGTTTTGAAACATTTTCCCCATAGGGTCCAATGTTAAACCAAGTCCTGCCGTAGCCGCCATTTTGAATTTCATATCGGAACAAAAAACCTAAAGTTTGTAGAGGACCATCCAATGAACATTCATGTACAGTTTGGCTTTAATCATATTTGTAGTTTCTGAGAAGAAGGAATTTGAACATTTTCCCATAAGGTCCAATGTTAATCTATGTCCTGCGGTGGTGGCCATCTTGGATTTCCGATCGGCATAAAAAAAACACACACTTCGTAGAGGACCTTCCAATGATCATTCCTGGGCAGTTTGGTTTTAATTATCCAAGTGGTTTCAGAGAAGAAGCATTTTGAAACATTTTCCCCATAGGGTCCAATGTTAAACTAAGTCCTGCCGTAGCCGCCATTTTAGTTTCTGAGAAGAAGGCATTTGAACATTTTCCCAAAGGGTCCAATGTTAATCTATGTATTGCGGTGGCGGCCATCTTGGATTTCCGATCGCAAAAAAAACATAAAATTTGTAGAGGACCTTCCAATGATTACCCCTTTAATATCTTAGATTTACGGCTTCTGATTACCCCTTTGGTATCTTAGATCTACGGCTTCTGATTACCCCTTTGGTATCTTAGATATACGGCTTCTGATTACCCCTTTAGTATCTTAGATATACGGCTTCTGATTACCCCTTTAGTATCTTAGATTTACAGCTTCTGATTACCCCTTTAGTATCTTAGATCTACGGCTTCTGATTACTCCTTTAGTATCTTAGATCTACCGTTTCTGATTACCCCTTTAGTATCTTAGATCTACGGATTCTGATTACACCTTTAGTATCTTAGATCTACGGCTTCTGATTACCCCTTTAGTATCTTAGATCTACCGTTTCTGATTACCCCTTTAGTATCTTAGATCTACGGCTTCTGATTACCCCTTTAGTATCTTAGATCTACGGCTTCTGATTACCCCTTTAGTATCTTAAATCTACGGCATCTGATTACCCCTTTAGTTTCTTAGATATTACGGTTTCTGATTACCCCTTTAGTATCTTAGATCTACGGCTTCTGATTACTCCTTTAGTATCTTAGATCTACCGTTTCTGATTACTCCTTTAGTATCTTAGATATACGGCTTCTGATTACCCCTTTAGTATCTTAAATCTACGGCATCTGATTACCCCTTTAGTTTCTTAGATATTACGGTTTCTGATTACCCCTTTAGTATCTTAGATCTACGGCTTCTGATTACCCCTTTTGTATCTTAGATCTACCGTTTCTGATTACTCCTTTAGTATCTTAGATATACGGCTTCTGATTACCCCTTTAATATCTTAGATCTACGGCTTCTGACTACCCCTTGAGTATCTTAGATCTACGGCTTCTGAATACCCCTTTAGTATCTGCAAACTTTTGTCAATCCTAAACAAGTGAGTGAGTGACGTTTTTAACGGTATAAGCAATATTTCATCAATATCATGGAGAAAAATACCACATCGGTGGCGTAGTGGTTAGCGTGCTCGCCTCGAGTGCGATAGATCGTGGGTTCGAGCACCAGTCGGGTCAAACCAAAGACTATGAAATTGGTATTAGTTGCTTCTGCGCTAAGCACATAGCATGAAGGAGAAAGAGCAAAGACTGGTTGGCTCGGAATCATAATAATGTGTCCGAGTGGAGCGACATGTCTACCCGTGGAATGTTGTTTCAGTGAGCTAGCACTATAAAAATCCAACTAAGCGTGTTGGTCTAGAAGAAAGCGGACCTCATCATCATCGCATTGAAAAGCAACTTGTTCTCGCCATGAAACAGCTGAAAAACTACTGAATTGGCGTTAAACAACATGATACAAAATTATGTGATAAAGTTTGTCAGTGACTTGTGGCAGGTCAGGGTTTTCTCCTACTCCGGCTTCCTCCACCAAGACTTGATCACTACGAAATAACTGAAATATTGTTGAAAGTGGCGTTAAACACCATAACCTACCTTCCCATCCTTTATATGAGGTTGTCGGTACTTTATTCACATACAGAAAACATCTACCTGACTACATCCTTTCTCTTGGGCTCATTAAACTAGTTTACCACTATCCCCGATTTTTTTTAAATTATAAATTGAAGTACCTGTACCAAGCCAGGTAAGTGAACGGTTATCTACATGTGATGCTAGGGGTAACGATTTTGCCTCTATGTTTATGATTTTCAGATTGGATTTTGGAAGTGTTCTGACTGGTATATTTTATATTTTATTTTGTTAAATATCTTTAACTGAATGCTTGAATGGATATATATAACTCTTCTGTTGTCGTGCTTGTCTAATTTTTACAAGTCCTGTGTACTATAGATATGTCGGAGGCATTTGGATGCGCCAAACCAGGTATTAGTGGGCACAAGTTGACACATAGACTGTTGTATTCCTACCTGCTCTGACCAATCTGTGTCATTCCTGCACCAAGCAGCAAAATGTTCACAGTTACTCCATATAATACTGTAAGGTATTGGTCCTAATTGGGACAATGCTCGAACCTTTATTTCTCGTGGAGAAAGGGGTCTGTAATTTTGGAATATACAATGTATTAATATAAAACTGGCAGGATTGGTTGTTCATACTGTGTAGTTCAGAAAGTATACCTTGTGTTCAATGGGAGGTAGCTCATTGTGCCTATTTGAAAACGTGTATAATGATGCCTTGGGGTGACCTCCCCTTATTAGATACACTTTATTCCTTTTAGCATCGACTCAAGGTGTCTCTTGCAGATTGGTGATGAATCACCTGATATATGTATATGTTCTCTCTCACCCCAACCCCCCCCCCCCCCTCATATATATGTGAGTAAGTGTATGTACATATATCTCTTTTCCTGCCCGAGTGTGCCTGCACCACAATTATTGATATTTCACCGCGAATATTTAGTTTGATGTATTGTTGTTGTGTATCAATCAGAATTGTTAATTGTATTTTTTGTTGTGTATCAATCATAATTGTTATTTGTATATGCCCTCCTGGGGCCCTGATTTGGTTAATAAACTTATTTCAATTTCTACACGTGGTATTGTGTGTTCGAGGCAGCATGGAGTTGGTCTCTTGTATTTATTTTCTTTTCCCTTTAGTGAAACGTAATGGAACACATTTTCTTCCAGATCATTTGAAGGACTTTATTTTAGAATCGTTTGAAATGTCCAAGGAGTCGAATACTAGTCAAAAACTGTCGGAATCTACAAATGTTGGAGCTCCTCAGACGTCCACTCATCGAATCGCGGCAAATGGTGGCGTTCGCCTAAAGGATGCACGTTCTACGAATACTGTTGCTGAGTTTCTATCTCCGTTGTTATATAATTATCACAGCCCCGTCCTTTTCCTGTCCTCGTCCATAACTATTCACAAGGTTTTCAACAAGAGTAATACGACGGGTACTACTAATGGAACAGGAACTGTTTATCCTTCCGGAGCACCTGTGTTCACCCCCATTTTTAGTTCGGTCTTTAGTTTTCTGTGTAGTATTTTGTCGACGAATGCTTGCTTACCAGTGGAGCAGGAACAGCTTAACCTTCCAGGAGCACCTGAGTTCACACCCATTATTAATGGGATTCGTGTTTCTCGAACGTTAGTTTTCTGTGTAGTGCTTTATCGACAAACTTGTGCTTATGTTCTTTTTCTTTTGGCCATTGTATAGTCTGCCCTTCGAATAACGGCTTCTGATTGACCCTTTGGTATCTTTAAGCATTCGTACATCTGCAGTTACTACCTATATAGCTATGACAACTAAGGTTTATGGGTTGGACTTCTTCCCGTTGTGCCACGATATAACTGAAATATTGTTGAAAGTGGCGTTAAACACCATAAACCTCCCGTTGTGATGCGTTTTGGTGACACATGTTTTTGCATCTGGTTTCTTACGAAGACATTAAGTTCATTGTATGTTTATGATTAATTGGTATTAAACCTCAAATTGTGATTTTTATCCCGATCGTAAAAATCTACTATCAACTATTTCTCTTCTTAACTATTAACCTTCACTGACTTTGTTATTGTACTGTTTATGTTGTCAGTATGTCCGTGACAGTCTGTGATCTTATGAGTTGAAGGGAATATGTGAATATGCTTGAATGCTTGTTTATTTTTTATATCAGTGTGAGGGCCCGGGTGGCTCAATGAGTTAGGTAGTTGGATTACCTAACAACTCGTACAAGCCTATCACCAATACGCGTGGGTTCGCGTCCGGCTTTGTTAAATTACAAAAAGGCTGCATTCGACTCGCAGTGGCAAGTGATAAAGTTGCCCATGGTCGGTGGTTCTCTCCGGGTACTCCGGCTTCTTCCACCACTAAAACTGGTGGCGCTGATATATTGCTGAAAGTGGCGTTAAACACAATCAATCATATCAGTATGATACTAATTTATATTATTACCTCAGATAAAGAATGATAAAATTATTATGAAATACATACCGGAACTTCTTATCTTTTTCAATATTTTTCTTTGCTAAGCTGTCCTCAACGACATTCCAAAAGTCTTCCGTTTTGACACAAGCTTTGTCACAGGGAGGGAGGGAGGGAGGGAGGGAGGGAGTGAGTGAGTGAGTGAGTGAGTGTTGTTTAGTGCCAATTCAGCACATTTTCAGCTATATCATGGCGAGAATAAGTTAGTTATCAATGAGATGATGATGAGGTCCACTTTCTTCTAGACCAACACGCTGAGTTGGATTTTTATAGTGCTAGCTCACTGAAACAACAGGCCACGGGTAGACATGTCGCTCCACTCGGACACATTATTCCGATTCCGAGCCAACCAGTCTTTGCTCTTTCTCCTTAATGCTGCGTGCCTAGCGGAGAAGCAACAAATACCAATTTTATAATCTTTGGTTTGACCCGACCGGGGCTCAAACCCACGATCTACCGCACTGATGATATAGTGGAACTTGTCCAAACTGACACATCAAGGGACCAAGGAAATGTGTCGTATTGTACAGGATGTCTGAATACTCGTGTTTTTTTTTTAGTTTTTAGTTGGGACCTTAAATTTTTGCTGGATGTCACAGGATGTCGGAAAACTCAGGTGTCGGATTGCACAAGTTCCGCTGTACCAAGGGGGTAATCAGAAGCCGTAAAATGAAGGACCGACAATACACTGGCCAAAGGAAAAATAACTGGACAAACAATGATCTACATTACATTACACACAACACTAACGATTGAGCAACACGAACACCACAAAAACCCGGGTGAACTCAGGTCCTCCACTAGTGGCACCCGTCGTGTTACTGGTAAACGCATCCACTGGTGGCACCCGTCGTGTTAGTGATAAATTCATCCACTGGTGGCACCCGTCGCGTTACTGATAAACTTCTCCACTGGTAGCACCCGTCGTGTTACTGATAAACTCCTCCACTGGTGGCACCGTCGTGTTACTGATAAACTCCTCCACTGGTGACACCCGTCGTGTTACTGATAAACTCCTCCACTGGTGCCACCGTCGTGTTACTGATAAACTCCTCCACTGGTGGCACCGTCGTGTTACTGATAAACTCCTCCACTGGTGGCACCCGTCGTGTTACTGACAAACTCCTCCACTGGTGGCACCCGTAGTGTTACTGACAAACTCCTCCACTGGTGGCACCCGTCGTGTTACTGACAAACTCATCCACTGGTGGCACCCGTCGTGTTACTGATAAACTCCTCCACTGGTGACACCCGTCGTGTTACTGATAAACTCCTACACTGGTGGCACCGTCGTGTTACTGATAAACTCCTCCACTGGTGGCACCCGTCGTGTTACTGACAAACTCCTCCACTGGTGGCACCCGTAGTGTTACTGACAAACTCCTCCACTGGTGGCACCCGTCGTGTTACTGACAAACTCATCCACTGGTGGCACCCGTCGTGTTACTGATAAACTCCTCCACTGGTGACACCCGTCGTGTTACTGATAAACTCCTCCACTGGTGGCACCCGTCGTGTTACTGATAAACTCCTCCACTGGTGGCACCGTCGTGATACTGATAAACTCCTCCACTGGTGGCACCCGTCGTGTTACTGACAAACTCCTCCACTGGTGGCACCCGTCGTGTTACTGACAAACTCCTCCACTGGTGGCACACGTCGTGTTACTGATAAACTCTTCCACTGGTGGCACCCGTCGTGTTACTGATAAACTCCTCCACTGGTGGCACCCGTCGTGTTACTGATAAACTCTTCCACTTGTGGCACCCGTCGTGTTACTGATAAACTCCTCCACTGGTGGCACCCGTCGTGTTACTGATAAACTCTTCCACTGGTGGCACCCGTCGTCTTACTTATGTTAGATTTCTTTCTATTTTGCTTTCAAAAAGATATTCTATGTGATTTTAAAGACATGTTTATCCACGGACAATTATTGTTTCGGTGAGCTAGGACTATGCAAATCCAACTACCAGTAAGCATGTTGATCTAGTACAAAGCGGATCTCATCATCATTGAGAATTATTTTTTTCTCGTCATGATATAGCTAAAACGTTTATCAACAGTCACTAACTATCACTGAACGATGACATTCTAGATCCCATTCTATTTCTAGTCAGGAGCACTAAATCTGAATCTAGAAAAAACATCTGTGAATGCTGTTTGAATATGTATCTAAATATATCTCTTTTCCAAGGTTGTCGTAATCGCTTGTCTTTTTTAAAACATTAAAGTTAATTACTGTATAAGTGGTTATTTTCGGGGTGGGGGGTAATTTTGATATATTATTAGCTTAAAGGCTAGATAAGAAATACTGGCCACCGTGGTCGGTTGATGGTACAGTATTTAAATTTACTGCAACCAGTATCTTTGACGTTTACGAGTTCCACCAGTTTCAGTGTAAACTTGACAAACCCTATGTGATAAACAAAATGATAATGGATACCCATGGCCACCTATATATAAAACCCATAAGGGTTGGCTTAGGTTTGGTTTATGGTGTTTAACGCCATTTGCAACAATATTTCAGTTGTATAATGGTGGTCGGTTTTATTGGTGGAGGAAACCGGAGTACCCAGAGAAAACCACCGACCTGTCGCAAGTCACTGACAAATTTTATCACATAATGTTGTATCAAGTACACCTCGCCATGTACAGAGTTCCAGCACACATATTGTGTGTTGATGGGCACAGATTGCACGTGTAGTTGTAAATCCAACTACCATACGATCACGATCACTACTGCCCCTAAAACTCCATAAGATGTATATAATCAATGTGTACCGCCCTACACAATATTAATAGATACTGACCTACATATACTCCCCAATGAGAGTATGGTCCTCTCGGAAATTCCACTAAATCGCCCACCTCTAACTCATCGAGGACATATTTGTTGTGAGCCTTGCGTTGTGGTCCTATCAACGCAGATGCCATCTTTAATTCTGTAAAATAAAATCTTCATGAATCTGTGATTGAGAGTTTATTGTAAGAATGTGTACATGTATATTTTAATTCAACAAACACTTTCCTCATTCATGACTTATCACTGGGTTTGTAACTAGATTAACACGACGAGTGTCACTAGTGGAGCAGGAACTGCTTACCCTTTCGGACCACCTGAGTTCACCCCAGGTTTTTAGTTGGGTTCGTGTTACTCGATCTTTAGTTTTATATGCATGTTTTGTAGATCGTTGTTTGTCCTTTTGTACTTTTTCTTTTGGTCATTGTGTTGTCTGTTCTTCTTTGATATACAAATTCTGATTACCTCCCTTTGGTATCTTCAAACTCTTTTTATGTTCGTCTGTTCTTAGTGTGACTTCATATAACTAATTGTTCCTTATTGTTCGTAATTGATCTGGTCCTGCGCAGCGCCATTTGGTCGTCAATCAACCATGATATTAGTGAGTGAGTGATTGTTGTTTAACGCCAAATGAGCAATTTTTCAGCTATATCATGGCAAGAACAGCTTACGTGTCAATGATATGATGATGATGATTGCACTAGATCAACACGTGTATTGTCATTGTGCTAAATCACTGAAACAACATTTCGTGAGTAGAAATATCGCTCAACTCGAAAGCACTATCCTGATTCCGAACAAAATAGTATTTGCGCTCTTTTTTCTTTAATATAAGTGTTTAGCGGAGTAAACATATCGGTTTTATGATCTTTGGCTTGATACCGCCGAGACTCGAACGCACGATCTACCACATTCGCAACGAGCAAGCTAACCACTACTTCACTGATTTCACATTTAACTTTAAATTCATCTACGTGAATTATCTATGAATAGTTGCGTTTTATCATAGATTTCTCAGTGAATTGCATGATTGTCGTGAAGATGGTTGTATGGTAGTTGGAACTACACAAACCAATCTTTAATGCAGTGTGTGAGTGATTGTTGTTTAACACCAACTCATCATTTTATCAGCCATATCATGGCGAGAACAATTTAATTTTCAATGAGATTATGACGAAGTCTGCTTTGTATTAGACCAACACGTTTAGATGGATTTTGTATAGTGCTAGGTCACTGAAACGACAGTCCGCGGATAGACATGTCTCCCTACTTGGACACATTATCCTTATTCCAAGCCAACACATGTTTGATCTTTTTTCCTTATTGCTGCCTGCTTAGCCGTGAAGCAATAAATACCCATTTTATAGTCTTTGGCTTGACACGATCAGGTCTCGAACCCACAATATACTGTACTCGAGACGAGCACGCTAATCATTACACCACCGACGCGGTTCCAACCTTCAATGCAATCAGCACCAGGTTTGTGGGTTTTTTCTAAGTGTAGTGTGTATTCACCGTCAATTAATCTGAATGTCTTGATATATAACTTGAATATGGTTGGCGTGTAAAACACCAATAACCCTGTTTATGAAGATAATATTAAAATTCCACCACTAAATGCTGAAAACAAGTTTGTTCTCGTTACTTTATTGAGGATCAATCTTCTATCTACGGCTTCTGATTAACCCTTTATTATCTAC
Organism: Bathymodiolus brooksi; assembly: GCA_963680875.1. Lineage (NCBI taxonomy): Eukaryota > Metazoa > Mollusca > Bivalvia > Mytilida > Modiolidae > Bathymodiolus > Bathymodiolus brooksi. Next base: position 25,871,378 of record OY804588.1, read on the forward strand.
AAACTTGTCTTTTGTCAATTCTAAACAAGTGTGTGAGCGAGCGAGTGACGTGTTTAATGGTATGAGCAATAAAAATCCAACTAAGCGTGTTGGTCTAGAACAAAGCGGACCTCATTGTCATCTCGTTGAAAAGTAACTTGTTCTTGCCATGAAATAGCTGAAAAATTGCTGAATTGGCGTAACAACACTCACTCACTCATTCGCTCAGTATCATGTAGAGAACAAATCACTTTTCAATGAGATGAGGATGATGATGTTCGCTTTGCACTAGACTACCACGCCCTGTTGGATCTTTATAGTGCTAGATCAGTGCAACAACAGAACGCGCATAGACTTGCCACTCGACTCCGACACATTATCCTGATTCCGAGCCAACAAGTTTTTACTCTGAATCCTTAATGCTGCGTGTTTCTAGAAGCAGAAAATACCAATTCCAGAGTCTTTAGTATGAATCGACCTTGACCTAGGCCCCCTGTTTGCTGGGTTCGTGTTGCCCAATCTTTAGGTTTTTGTGTAGGGTTCTGTAGACCATTGTTTGTCCTATTTCTTTTGGCCATTGCTTTGTCTGTCATTCGTCGATCTACGGTTTCTGATTATCCACATGGTACCTTCAACCCTTTCAAAGAACAACAGTTATATCGCGGATATCATTTTTAGGAATCTTTTTTTTTTTCTTTTTTTTTTCGGGCTTATGGACAATCAAGCTAATTGTCCTTTGGTCCTTCGAGCCAATAGACCTTCCATAGACCCTCTATATTTCGGACTAACGGATTTTCGAAGTAATGAGTTTTCGGATTATTTGGCTTCCAGACTATTTTTACTTCAGATTATATGCCAGTTCAAATGTCGGAATACCAAATTTAGCAGTCAAAATTATTATATGATGGAAGATGGTACAATTAGTTTTCCCATAGCTCTTTTAGATTTACACTTAAAGAACAAAGAAATCCAATAATACCGCCTTCATAATTTGCTTCTCTCAATATTTTCTTACCTCTTTCCTGCTTTCCTATTTCATCCTTTGTAATTAAATTTTCTGAAAACTTGCAATCTATGTTAAAAAATAGGTAAGTCTGATAAAAATACATGTGACCAACTCTAATACATTTGGGGGATTTTTTGTATTAGAAAATTAGTATAAGATTTCTTCGATCGGATAGGTGAAAATATGTGAAAAGGGAAGTATATCAAGTGTTTTACCTTAGCTATCTACATTTATATTTTAAGATAACCTTTAGACGTTTTCTTTTAGTATACAATAGAACGTTTTACAATTATTTAGAGACTTTTTAACGGTGACTGCATACTAATAAAGATGATACTGTGATATGAACATAATTATATTTTCGACTCAATGCAGGTACACCGCATGTATGTGTCACCGATGTAAAGGTCTAGTCACAGGCACTTGTATGTGTCACCGATGTAAAGGTCTAGTCACAGGCACTTGTATGTGTCACCGATGTAAAGGTCTAGTCACAGGCACTTGTATGTGTCACCGATGTAAAGGTCTAGTCACAGGCACATGTATGTGTCACCGATGTAAAGGTCTAGTCACAGGCACATGTATGTGTCACCGATGTAAAGGTCTAGTCACAGGCACATGTATGTGTCACCGATGTAAAGGTCTAGTCACAGGCGCATGTATGTGTCACCGATGTAAAGGTCTAGTCACAGGCACATGTATGTGTCACCGATGTAAAGGTCTAGTCACAGGCACATGTATGTGTCACCGATGTAAAGGTCTAGTCACAGGCGCCTGTATGTGTCACCGATGTAAAGGTCTAGTCACAGGCACATGTATGTGTCACCGATGTAAAGGTCTAGTCACAGGCACTTGTATGTGTCACCGATGTAAAGGTCTAGTCACAGGCACATGTATGTGTCACCGATGTAAAGGTCTAGTCACAGCCACATGTATGTGTCACCGATGTAATGGTCTAGTCACAGCCACATGTATGTGTCACCGATGCAAAGGTCTAGTCACAGGCGCCTGTATGTGTCACCGATGTAAAGGTCTAGTCACAGACACATGTATGTGTCACCGTTGTAAATGTCTAGTCACAGGCACTTGGGGGCAGGATTTTGTTTTTCTTCTTTTTAAAAAAATAATAATAATAAGTTATTTAGAGTGTATGTTTAATTCTAGAGCCCCCTGACATGTTTTATTACTATTTTAGGCCATATTGACATTTTCCAAAAATTTTCTATATATACCATATATCAGGGGGTTCTAAAATTAAACATACACTCTAGATACTAGTAACTTATTTTAATCCAAAAAAGAAGAAAACAAATCCTGGACCCAAGTGCCTGTGGGTGTAGTTTTTCAAAATAAGCATATATACGAAAATCTACGTCTTGTTTTGGATTTTTTTTTTACATTTTGGATTAAGAGAAACGGAAAGTGGCTTTGAGAAACATATATTATACACACGAAATTACTACAAACTAGGAGAATCCTATACAGTAGTGAAAGACCTCTTCTTATTTTCGCCCCTGCATACTGTGTCTTGGTGTTTGTCTCTTGATTATCGCCATGCAGTAATCAAAATTTATCAATTTACATTAATCAGAACAATTAAATAATATTATATTGTCAAAAATTCAAAAATTTATTTTGTATTGAAAAAAACCTATATCTTATTTATAATAAAATACAATACTATTTTAATGTAAATATTATCAGTTTCAATGAAACAGGTATATTTTGTGAAATGAAAGTAATATCGGACTGCACAAATGGGCATCATTCAAAACAAACAAGTCTGGTAGCAGTTGGATGTTAACATGGATTTTTCCAATCTATTTTACGATATCGAATATATAAAGGTAGAAACAGGATGCTCACGAGAGTATCTCCCCTGCTAATGTAGATCCATACCCATTACATACACGGTGTGTTGGTACAAGACGTTGTATCAGGTCGAGCCTGTTAGTGTGAACCAGTATCACCACGAGTCGCGATAGCGACGATTTATGATGCAGTTAGGTCACACAACAGGCAAGATCTAATGCAAAGTATTGTACCAACACACCGTAGGCTATGTATGTATTAATTAAGCTTATCAAACATTTCAATTATAGGGCTTACTTCATATGCTAGCTTAGATTCTATTTATTGTGAAACTGGGTGGGAAAAGTTAACTGTAAGACGGGAAGTTAAAAAACTTAACTTATTTTATTAAATCATAAATAATGAAGCCCCAGAATATTTATCAGAGTTGATACCCCCAACAGTTGCCGAAACAAATAACTATAATCTACGAAATCGTCACAATATAAGTCAACCAGCAAACAGATTATCATCATACCAAAACTCATTCTTTCCGTCGACTATTAAGACCTGGAATACCCTTGATTTAAATATTCGAGAAGTTCCAACCTTTTTCACATTCAAAAAAAGGCTCCAATTTAAATATTTTAGAAATAAGAAAATACCATGTTACTTTTCGTCAGGCGACAGATACTTGAATGTTTTGCAAAGTAGGTTAAGAAATAGATGTAGTGATTTATATCGAGCTAATTTGATTCCGAATGCATTATGTTCATGTGGAAAATCGGATGAAACTGCTAAACATTTTTTATTACATTGTAAAAATTATATTGTACAAAGAAATATTTTTCTTATAGGAATTCGAGAAATTAGTAATGATTTACCAATAGATGAGCTTACTTTATTATCTGGCAATGAAATTCTCAACGACGAAAAAAATACAAAAATTTTCTTACAAGTTCAAACATTCATTCAAGACACAGGTCGTTTCACAATAAATTGACTACTGTATGAGAATGTGTGCTGATGCTTATATTGTTTACCGTTCGCGACTGACCTCGAAAGTTTATTTCTATTGTTCTTTTTTTCTTTTCCTTTCTTTTTTTTTTGTTTTGTTTATAACAGTATGCGACAATGGATAACTCATCTTTAATACCATATTATAATACACAAAGTGAACTAAAAGTACTTACATTTGGAGAAATAATGTATTATCATTCCAATAACGTAACAACACGTGCTATAGGTCTATGTCCCAGTTTTCTTTTTTTATACTCGGGTCTATTTGATTGGTTACATTTAATGGTATTCCATTGTTGCATTCTGCTTTATTGCTACATTTTTTGTTTCATGTCTTCATGTGAAAATTTTAGAGAAATAATGTAATAATAATGCTTATCATATTGTATATTGTATGTATATGGAGAAGACAATACTAAGTTGAAAAACTTGTGTCATTATTTAGACAATAAAATATGTTTAAATTAAAATTAAATTCAATAAAAACAAAGAGGGAGAGGCGTTAAGGTGCAAAATTGGCCCCACATTATATTAAAAAATAATGTTTGACATAGAATAAAAACAATTTACTAATTTAATTGTTATATAAACAAATTTTAAAAAATATAACTTTCCGTGAAATTGGGTGCGTTATGACGTCATAATGACATCATAATTAGACGGATAATGCTAAAAATGGACTATAAACGACATATTTAATGTACATTTTAGCTATTTTATATACCTCCACAGTCTTCCACCAACACCAAATTGAGTAGTTGTTTTGAGTATAGAGGGTATAGAGGGTTAATGATTATATCAAAATATTTTGTTGGTGGAGGATTGTGGAGGTTGTTAAATATTAATTTAATTATAACCTCAGCCAGACCCTTAAAATCAATATTTTCACTCTTCTGATTGTATATATGAGACCATTATATACACAATCTGTACATTTCATGATTCATTTCAAGTAATGAAATTCATCAGTAAATAACTTATGTTTCTGAAAATAATTGTATTTATTTTAAATACAGTTTGTGTACATTAAAACCAAGAGAAAAACTCAGTGCATGTAATCCGGCGTCAATGCCATAAAAAGAACTGGGGACTATATAAGTGCCATATATGGCCCCATATTTAATGAATCATTATCTCAGAACATACTTGATTAAAATTTGATTTGTTTTATATTATAAACGAGATCATACTTTTGATGTTAAAACTTGTTTCCAACAAAATCGATACGTATTTGACGTCATTGTGACGTCATGAGCGTTATTTGTTTTCTGTATTTCGTGGAATTTTGCCCGCGATATTTGGACGGTTTTCGAAGAAATTAAGCACCTCCGCAGTCGTGCACCAGAAAAATATTTTACCAGATTATTAAAATAAATAAAACACAAATACTGTTAAAGTATTTTTTGGGTTTCACGAGGTGTTAAATTTCTTGAAAAATGACGGGAAAATGTTCAAATATTCCAAGCGCTTAGATGACGTTTTGTTATTTGAGAAGCAATCTTTGCCGTAAAAAACGATGGTATGTCGGCACGCAACAGTTATATACAAATGTAAGATAGAAATAAAATAAACACCACTTCATCCAAAATATATTTTTTTTCATAAGCCCCCAATTATTGATTATATATTTTTTCCGGGATACTGAAATAGTTATTACTACAGGGATACGGAGGTAACGGGTTTAATGGTCTATCGATGCTGCTTCTAAAATGAAGAAAAATAGTTTGATCCAAAAGGAGTAGATATTTTTTGTGCACAATCCAACAGATAGCTCTCACATTATGACCCAAAGGTGTTTTATGTTATGGACTACATACACAAACGTTTGATCCATCATTTGTCCATTGGAGGTTAGGTGTTTAACACCACTTTCAAAAATATTTCAGTTACTACCTTTGTGGCGGAAATTGGAGTACCCAGAGAAATCCACAGACCTGTCGCAAGTCACTGACAAACTTTATCACATAATGTTTTATCGAGTACACCTCGCCATGAATGGGGTTCAAACTCACAACTTAAGTGGTGACAGGCAATGATTGCACAGGTAGTTGTAAATTCAACTACCATACGACTACGACGGTTCAAGTTCAGTTAAGATGAAAGGTAATTGTTTTATTGATATTGATGGAATTTATGATTATCACTGTTTATAATTGGTTTGCTGAAAGTAGGTTTTTTGTTGGGGTTCATTGGATGGAATTTGCAGACACAACGTTAGGCATATCAGAACAATACCTTTTTTTTTGCCACCAGACTGGGATGGTTGGCCACTGAATTCACATCACATTTTCATAAATTATATAAAGTTTCCCCTTTTGCGCCCAAATTAAACTTTTAACTTCTATCAGTTCCATTCTCTTAAATCAACCTCCAATGGACAAATGATGGATCAAAAGTTTGTGTATGTAGTGCATTGAAAATACTTTCTGTCATGTGCATAAGTTATTGTTTGCATGATTGACAGACACTATTCATCATATTGTTTTCTAGCTTCTGAACTGTCGATCGAGAAAAAAATTAAATATTCTAGACAGGCAGCAAATAGCCAGTCAATGGGGTTTGCAATTAATATTTCGCATGCACAATAGCGACCCAACACCACAAGGTGTGGAAAATCGAAATATTCTTCTGTGGATTAAATACGTATTTACTGCATTACATGTAAACTGTATAATTTTGTTTGATAAAGTCCTTTAACTAGAACAGGAACAAAATGTACACTTGAGTGAAACAGTGTTGTAATAAAAGATCGTGAACGTGATGTACGAGTACAAGTATTACAGAATGTCAAGGTATATTTTAAATGAGGTTGAAACAAGTCACCATTTGATATTAATTCGATTGTATTTCATTTTGACGATTATAATTACGGAAGACGATCACAACCATATTGTTTTTTATTGGATTAAAATTATAGCTGTATAATAATGTATAATATCCTATTATTATTAGAATCCTAACATCACTGCGAAATTGACATAAATAAAATAACAAATGACTTCCTCTAGGAAAACGCCGACTTTATGTGAAAGGGACACCAGACAATTCTGATAGCAACAGTTTATTAGGAGTGTTGTTGTTGGTTTGTCACAAAGCAAAATAATATCTACCATCTCCTCTTTTTCTAGTGACAATCAAAACAATCATACATAGACTCATGGCAGCGAGACACATTTTACCTACACGATTAATCATGTGGTTGTAAACTTGTTCTCATCATAAATATATATGAAATACTTGATTGTAAAACAATTATCTATCGACAACCACTTTCTATGGGATATCTGATTCCAAGGCTTGTTATCAGTTTATAAAAAAAAAAATAATTGTCACAGGGTCCTAGCTAAAATCGTTACACATTAAACATTTTGTTTCACACCATTTCCCAAAATATTTCCATATTATAAAAAAAAGCGATCTTTAAATATTGGACTTCTCTCAACCCGCACCTTGGCATTTTTTTTTCTATAGATTTGTGATGGTTGTCCGTAAAAATGTACTGGAATATATAATCGCATTGGTTGTCGTTAAGAATAAAGTACGGTTAAAAAAGTGTTTAAAATTTTTTCAAATATGACCAAGTTCTATTGTCCAAATAAATCTATCTATTACTTCTTTAAGATTAATACTAAAATTTCGACCAGTTTTCGACGATCAATGTTAATAAGTTTCTGAATTGATGTCCCAGGAGGGGGATCCAGGGGGGGGAGGGCGCACCCGGTGCGCGCCCCTACCCTACAATTGGAAAAAATATGATTTTTTTGGCGTAAAATCGTGATTTTTCACACGAAATACCCCAACAATTTTCGCACCTCCCTCCGCTCGGCGCAATTTTTTTAAGTGCGCCCCCTTACTTGAAATCCTGGATCCGCCCCTATTGACCTCAATATGTACATTATCAATGTCATAGCAGACGATGAATCCAAAATTGGTTTGTATGAGATATATTTTTTAAATGATTAAAGCTTTGTTAAGGTGACGAAAAAATGAATTACGAAAAACTACAATTTGAACGTGAAATAATAGATGTGGTACGTAGTTCTTACATTTAAAGATGACATTTTCAGATCAGATTTCATGAGATCATTCATGCAATTTCAGCATCATAATATAACCTCTGACAAATGAAGCGATCAAAATAATGAGAGATTTTATCACGTGAAACAAACCGTCGAAAACAGGAGACCGTCGAAAATGGGTGACGTTGCGACATTACTATTCGTCAACATGTTTTTATTCCTGAAATCAATCCACATTGCATATTAAGTCAAATTTATGCTTTGTTTATTGAGTTTTATTATGCTTTATTATTTTTTTTTTTTATAGATATGCATTATAATACAATGATACGTACGTTCTGTATATAATGAAAAAAATGACGTTCACTGCTTTTCATTACCTGAATTTGTCGATCCGCTGTGAGGAATTAGATACACATATTAACTAACTGTATTTATTTCTGAAAAGTACATATTGTAAATACATTTTGGAGAACATTTTATCGACATCTGAGGTGGGGCCGATTTGGCCCTTATAGCTCCCTGTCCTTTGAAATAAATAACATGGGTCGAATAAAAATGAACACTTTGTACAATACTGTGAGGGAGACTACATTTTGTGCATGACGTCACGTTATTTGTTGCAGTACATTCACCAATGTCACGTTACTGTTCGATCACTTTCAGTGTCACTGCACAATCAGTCGACAACGACTTTTTATTTTAGAAATGTGGATCGTACATTTGCCGGAATATTGAAAGCATGCCCTTGCAAATTAGAATGTGTTTCCGTTGCCTACATTGGTGTGTATTTCCGCATTCTGGACAATGATACATATGACAAAGTAGTCCGGCAGAGAAAATTTCGTGCAACGTCGCGCCATTCTTTTATTACCACAGTGTGGCGATACACCATCTTGTATCAGCCACGTTGTATCAGAGAGGCTACTTTCGTTAATTTCAAAGGAAAATGTGCATAATGTTAGATAAATAACCATTACATGCATATTGTGGTGGTACAAGACTTTATATCAGGTCGAGCCTGTTGTGTGAACCAGTATCACAACGAGTCGCGATAGCGACTAGTTGCGATTCGGTTAGTTCACGCAGCAGGCAAGACCTGATGCAACCCAGCAAACAAAGTAACGTTTATATAACGTTGGAATAACGTTAACTTTATGTTGTACTTACGCTATAAATTAACGTTGTGTTGACGTCATTTGTGGATTCCGATCAACGTTGTTATAACGTTTAAAATAACGTTATTTAGTAACGTAAAATTAACGTTACAGTAACGTTTTCAATTTTACGTTACTTAGTAACACAAGATGTACTTTTTTCAACGTAAACCAGTAACGTTGCAGTAACATTATTGATTTAATGTTACTTAATAACGTACGAGTAACGTTTGAATGTTGCCTAGTAAAGTTACTCAAAAATTATTTTAATGATGTTTGTTTTAACCTTAGTCCGAGAGGTTACGTGAATACTTAAATAAACGATGCATGCAAAAGTTCACAAAATTCCAACAGATCCCATATTTATGGATACAGGGGGCTCAATGAGTTAGGTCGTTGGATCTAACAACTCATACAAGCCTATCACCAATACGCGTGGGTTCGCACCCGGCTTTGTAAATTATAAAAAAGGGTGCACTCGACTCGCAGCCGCAAGTGATAAAGTTTACCAGTTGCTTACCCATGGTCGGTGGTTCCTTCCGGCTTCCTCCACCACTAAAACTGGTCGCCATGATATAGCTGAAATATTGTTGAAAGTGGCATTAAAACACCAAAAATCAAAACCCGTTTATGGACATCTTACATTGCGACATTTCAGACTTTACAAAGTTCACTCATATTTGTTGACTGTTTTAAACACAGGTTTCCTACAAAGTGACCAGGTTCAACGGTATATATACAAAATTAATTGGCTCAACATTAAAGTTTTGAAGACTACTGCATCATCAAAATCAATCAATCTTTATTTGTATACATTTATCATAAAATGTTCTCAGTTATTTAATGTATCATAATGATTAAATCAATAAATGATGTCCGACAGAATTTTAAGATCTGTTTCGTATTAAAAGTCAATTGTCTCCTCTGCCACCACCGCCTATCCTTTCTGGCACAAACTTCAAGAAATTGGCAGCACATTTGGTAATGTTTGCCTCATCTGTGTTATGACATGTCAGAAGATCTTCTGAAAGTAAAAATACAGATTTCTATTACTATTTCTGATATATACCCGAACACACACGTTAATGAGTTTATTGAAGTTTAATACGCGTGATTTGGTTTAAGTGAATGGTTTCTGTTGCACTCAAATAATCACAAGCTGAAATGTTAGTCTTTATATCTGAAACATATCCGAGGTCACATAATATCCAACTTGTTCTCATTTCTTTAATGTGTATGTCAACAAAATTGAAATGAGTAGGTACACAAGACTGCTGCTACTGTAGTTACCTTAAAGTTAGTCCTTAAACTGTATATTGTTTATTTGGATTTCTTCGCATGTATATTTGCAGTTTACTTTTTAGGAGAAAATAAAGCACCATGTAAATTTCACTGCTACTGTTTAAAATTCACTACAAATACCCTCCCCTCCTAAAAAATGTATTAATAATTTTAATATTTGCATAGTGTCCAATACCACAATCAATTATTATATTATCAAATTAAATGCTAACTTTTTATAAAATATACTTATTAAAGATTTTACTTGAAGAACATCACAATCAAAATGAAAAGAATAAAACTTTGTAAATACTATTTAAGTAAACTCTTGAAAATCATAAACAAAATTACAATCTTAATAATAATCACTAACCTTTGATTAGTTTAAATAAGCATGACTTTGCAAAAGGGAATTTATCCTCCTTGCCCTTCTGTTCATCCCCGCCATCAGTCCATTACTCATACATCTGAAGAAAGAAAATCAAATACACAATGTATTATCAAAACCATTCCATGGAATTATATTGCATTAAAATTGGATTGGCATAGTACTGACTGCAAACATAAAATGGACAAGATTTAACTAATAGCTATAATGGTTACTGTAACTCCCATTCCCTTGGAATGATATTGCAAATATGTATTATTCTGCACCTTTAGCAAACTTGACTAGGGGAAAAAACAAGCAAAATTGCCTTTGTGCAGACTACTGTTTGTCACACTTTCTTTTCTTAGATACTGAAATTTGATTTGTGACCTAGTATAATTTCTGTTCTCAAGTAAAATTCTTATTTTGACTATTTAAAAGTTTTCTATGTACAATGTATTAAGTGAGTGATGTTAAACACAGCAAGTTTTAATTCTTGTTAAGCAATCAACATATGGATTTTGAAAAACTCTAAAGATCTTTTGGATAACCTGAAATCAAGATCTTTCTCTCAGGTATCCTCCATCAAAACTTTTGATTTTTCAACTCTATATACCACCCTACCGCATGACAAATTAAAAACCCGCTTAAAAGAAACAATTCATAAAGCTTTTAGTCATAGAAACTATGGCTCAAAATTGGTTGTGTTAGGCTACAATTCCACATATTTTTCAAACAAAATTCATAAAGGTAAAACATGCTACTCCGAGGAACAAGTGATCAGTATGCTGGAGTTCCTCATCGATAACATATTTGTCTCCTTTGGAGGGACACTGTTTCAGCAGGTCGTCGGCATACCAATGGGTACGAATTGTGCCCCTCTTCTAGCCGATTTATTTTTATACTCATACGAGTCGGAGTTTCTTCAAAAGCTTGTAAAAGATAAGAAGATTCATGAGGCTAGAGCCTTTAATTTCACATACAGGTATATTGATGACGTTTTATCTATCAATAATTCTAGATTTGCAGAATTTCTTCCATTGATATATCCTCCAGAGCTGGAAGTTAAAGAGACCACCGATACAGCTTCGTCCGCATCATTTTTGGACTTATACCTCGAATTTGACGACAGTGGTCAACTCAGTACTAAAATTTATGATAAGCGGGACGACTTCAATTTTAAAATCATAAATTTTCCAAACATGTGCAGCAATATACCAGCTTCTCCTGCATATGGTGTTTACATCTCGCAATTGATTCGCTATGCAAGGGCCAGTAGCAATTATTCTGATTTCCTGAAACGTCATCTTCATCTGAGAAACAGGCTACTGGACCAGGGCTATAAAAAGATTAGCCTTATTCGATCTCTTAAAAAGTTTATATTCCGATACCAATATCTTGTCGAAATATATTCCGTCTCTGCAGAAATAATTATAAGCGATGCATTTTCATATAGTGAAAATGTATAAAGATAAAGAAGTCCAAAATGTCAAGAATTTTTTTGTCAATGTGTGACGTAAAAATATTTTTGACATTTACGTCACCGAATATGGTACTGCTTTGACAACTATTTTACCTATTTTGTTCCTGTATTTAAATACTGTTACAGTGACAGCCGGAACCTTTGAACCGTAATGAGAGCGGGAGGTTTGGCGCCTAGGGGTCTTATTCGGCCCACCATTTCTTTAGAAATGCCTGTGCCAAGTCGGGGTCATTGCGGTTTTCACGGTTTTCCGGTTGTTGACTGATTTTGTCTGTTTGTATGGTTGTGAGTTTTGACTTTCCCTTTGTGAGATTGTTCGGAGTTCGGTAATTTTGTTATTACCTTTATCTTGACATGGCCTTTTTAAGAATTTTAATATCTAGCTTTAATCAAATGAAATATATAAATGTTCTTTAATTTTAGTACATTGTATTCAATAAATAACAAATTACAGATAAAAGTATTGATTATTTACACATAGAAATAAACAAACCCATTCAGTTGTTTACACAAAACATGTTTCACATAATCAGTGTGAACACGGCCTGTGTTGATGTGGATTAATTCATTCCTTTGTCATTGTGGGAGAGGTGACCAGTAGTAGTAGTAGTATGAGGGTTTAACGTCCGGCTCACCTATTGAGGTATTGCAGACAGTAAATCTATGATTATCATTATATCAATAAAATCAGAAAAAAACCCACAGGAAAAAGAAACAAATTTAAATATTTTGTAATCATCACACAAAGATATGTGATAGTGTACTAGATTTTAAGCCTTTACATGGTGTTAATCTTAGTTTACACACTTTACGATCAATTGAGTCATGACGCAAAGAAGTTTGACATTAAATAACAACAACAATTTCTTAGAAGTCTGTATAATTTACAGTTTGTACTTTTCACATATGAAATTTTGTTGTATGACCTTTATTATGGTCAACTTTTTGGAATTGCATCTTATAAAGCCATCTTTTTTCTCCAACTTCGGTATTTGTTGTACATTTTGCAACTTATTCTAACGCTCTATAACTGTTGAAAAAGTGGCTCAACAATCAGGCAACACCTTAATTAAACAATTTTTGTATGGCAGTTGTTGACCCATACATACTGAAGTAAGTCAGTCGGTCAGCAAATTTACACATGTATTTTACCAGCAAAAAATATAATAAAATGAAAAAAGAGGTGAACATGCGACACAGATGCCCCACTCTTGTTTAAATCAAAGGTGACAGACCTTTTGTGATTCTTAACACAGCCAAATTTCTCTAAAGGCCAGAAAAGGGTTCGTCGCCTCGGATTTTCATTTAGTCCAGGAACCTCGAATATTTAATTGTTTTCATTAATTTTTATTTCATTTAATTCAGCTTGATTCAATGTAACATTTTCAAGTTCAGAAAATGACACATGCAATTATGAATGATATCGTCAATATAGATTATATGAAGATTGCAGACGTCCCGGCGTCGCCATCTTAGATATGCAAATGAGCAAAGTACCCATCATTTCTGGCTATGTCAATGCCAATATTGCAGCAAAAACATGACAAGATAGAAGGAATAATAGAATGAAACAATCCTAAGGACATATCCCGAATAAACAACATAATATTGTATAAAAATGACATTACATCCCCATAGGTAAACGTAACATCATGATATTTGGAATAAACGTTATTTCAGATCGACATTACATCATGACTGGGCGACCTGTCATTATAATAACTCAACATAAAATCAAAATTTGGCGACCTCCCATCACGATAGATAAACGTTACATCATGACACAACGACTTGCCATTAACATAGATTGACATAACATCATGACACAACGACTTGCCATTACGTTAGAGCAACATAACATCATGACACAGCGACTTGCCATTACGTTAGAGCAACATAACATCATGACACAGCGACTTGCCATTACGTTAGAGCGACATAATATCATGACACATCGACTTGCCATTACGTTAGAGTGACATAACATCACGACACAGCGACTTGCCATTACGTTAGAGCAACATAACAGCATGACACAGCGACTTGCCATTACGTTATAGCAACATAACATCATGACACAGCGACTTGCCATTACGTTAGAGCAACATAACATCATGACACAGCGACTTGCTATTACGTTAGAGCTACATAACATCATGACACCGCGACTTGCCATTACGTTAGAGCAACATAACATTATGACACAGCGACTTGCCATTACGTTAGAGCGACATAACATCATGACACAGCGACTTGCCATTACGTTAGAGCAACATAACATCAGGACACAGCGACTTGCCATTACGTTAGAGCAACATAACATCATGACACAGCGACTTGCTATTACGTTAGAGCGACATAACATCATGACACCGCGACTTGCCATTACGTTAGAGCAACATAACATTATGACACAGCGACTTGCCATTACGTTAGAGCAACATAACATCATGACACAGCGACTTGCCATTACGTTAGAGCGACATAACATCATGACACCGCGACTTGCTATTACGACAGAGCAACAATACATCATGACATCACCTCCTGACATCATGTTATATATTCCAAACGCTATGGAATTACTACTTTACCTGTGATAAGAAACCGTAACGTTACAGACAGTGTCTTTAGACAATAAGAGAACAACATATCATTGTGTTATAGTAACTTAACACCACAATGGGTCAACATAACATTATGAAACCACCACATGACATTATGATAACTAAGCATAACGTTACGACCTCACTACTTGACACGGCAAAGGTTGATATGCATAACATCATGGCACTGCGACACAACATTATAAAAGGTCAACATAACATCATGATGACACGACTTTACATCATGAAAAGTCAACATAACATCATGAACCTGTGACTTTACATTACAATAGTAAAACAAAACAACACAAGTTACGGCTTCACATATCACAAGCATTCAACATAAGACAGCTATGGCGTTCCATACCATAGCATCGTGTTATCGGTTTTCGCGCTATTATCGATTTTCAGATATAGCGATTAACAGTGTTAATCCTTCATTCATATGACGATTGGAATTTTCAAAGAATAGCTAGTTAAATAGTTCTTTGTACATAAGATTGTTTTTAAAGCCATTCTTGTATTTTAATATACTCTCGATTATCTGGCAACTTTTGTTGTCAGTAAAATGGCGTCATCTGTTTTAGTGTAAAGTAAAAACAAGGCCGATATACGGGATGGAAACGAATATATAATTCGGAAATGGTTCGTTTTAAAATTTCATGTTTCTGGCCATCTACCAAATCATACTACATCTAAATAAAATAACAGAATGTTTGAAAATTACCACTTTCAAAATTGTGTTTACTTTTGATGATTTGTTTAGTGCTGAAACCACAATGCACTGCATGTGACATGTATTTTATATAAGAAACAGGCACATTTCAGTCAGCTCTTTTGTTTACAAGTACGATCAGTGACCCCATGACAGTTACATGACAGGAAGAGCCCGTGTCTGAGAGGCAGATGACATAGTTAAATTTTATATAGCCCTTCTGGATTTTTTTCCAGCTACTTTATAAAGAAGTACATTTTTAGCATTACATAAAGTATGGTTCAGTAGGTAGGTTCACTGTTCTTGGTATTTACGTCTTTAAAAGCAAACTTTAACATCTTTTACAGATGTCACGCTGTAGTCTTGGTTATGTTCCATAAATAGAAACCGGAAGACACGTCAAAAATAATGCGTGCGCTGTGGAAATCAAAATAAAATGGATAACACGAAAACAGATGACGCACGAAAACACATACGTGACGATATGTATGTAATAAGTTTATCCAACATTTCAATAGAAACAAATTTTAAACAAATGACAAGCACAAAGGTCGAAATAAAATAATCAAATGTATGCAATACGTTACTCTTCGATCAGTTTCAGTGTAACTGTATCCTCCTCTGACAATAAGTCGGTCAGTCATTGGATAATGTGTGATTATTTTTTTCATGTTTGAAAAGTAAACATTTTTTTCTTTTTAATTATGTTCCTCATCTATTCATATCTACATGTGATATGCGGCTTCTGATTACCCCTTTAATATCTTAGATCTACGGCTTCTGATTACACCTTTAATATCTTAGATCTACGGCTTCTGATTACCCCTTGAGTATCTTAGATCTACGGCTTCTGATTAACCCTTTAGTATCTTAGATCTACCGTTTCTGATTACTCCTTTGGTATCTTAGATCTACGGCTTCTGATTACCCCTTTGGTATCTTAGATCTACGGCTTCTGATTACCCCTTGAGTATCTTAGATCTACGGCTTCTGATTACCCCTTTAATATCTTAGATCTACGGCTTCTGATTACCCCTTTAATATCTTAGATCTACGGCTTCTGATTACCCCTTTAATATCTTAGATCTACGGCTTCTGATTACCCCTTTAATATCTTAGATCTACGGCTTCTGATTACCCCTTTAATATCTTAGATCTACGGCTTCTGATTACCCCTTGAGTATCTTAGATATACGGCTTCTGATTACCCCTTTAGTATCTGCAAACTTTTGTCAATCCTAAACAAGTGAGTGAGTGACGTTTTTAACGGTATAAGCAATATTTCATCAATATCATGGAGAGAAATACCACATCGGTGGCGTAGTGGTTAGCGTGCTCGCCTCGAGTGCGATAGATCGTGGGTTCGAGCACCAGTCGGGTCAAACCAAAGACTATGAAATTGGTATTAGTTGCTTCTGCGCTAAGCACATAGCATGAAGGAGAAAGAGCAAAGACTGGTTGGCTCGGAATCATAATAATGTGTCCGAGTGGAGCGACATGTCTACCCGCGGAATGTTGTTTCAGTGAGCTAGCACTATAAAAATCCAACTAAGCGTGTTGGTCTAGAAGAAAGCGGACCTCATCATCATCGCAACTTGTTCTCGCCATGAAACAGCTGAAAAACTACTGAATTGGCGTTAAACAACATGATACAAAATTATGTGATAAAGTTTGTCAGTGACTTGTGGCAGGTTGGGGTTTTCTCCTACTCCGGCTTCCTCCACCAAGACTTGATCACTACGTAATAACTGAAATATTGTTGAAAGCGCCGTTAAACACCATAACCTACCTTCCCATCCTTTATATGAGGTTGTCGGTACTTTATTCACATACAGAAAACATCTACCTGACTACATCCTTTCTCTTGGGCTCATTAAACTAGTTTACCACTATCCCCGATTTTTTTTAAATTATAAATTGAAGTACCTGTACCAAGCCAGGTAAGTGAACGGTTATCTACATGTGATGCTAGGGGTAACGATTTTGCCTCTATGTTTATGATTTTCAGATTGGATTTTGGAAGTGTTCTGACTGGTATATTTTATATTTTATTTTGTTAAATATCTTTAACTGAATGCTTGAATGGATAAATATAACTCTTCTGTTGTCGTGCTTGTCTAATTTTTACAAGTCCTGTGTACTATAGATATGTCGGAGGCATTTGGATGCGCCAAACCAGGTATTAGTGGGCACAAGTTGACACATAGACTGTTGTATTCCTACCTGCTCTGACCAATCTGTGTCATTCCTGCACCAAGCAGCAAAATGTTCACAGTTACTCCATATAATACTGTAAGGTATTGGTCCTAATTTGGACAATGCTCGAACCTTTATTTCTCGTGGAGAAAGGGGTCTGTAATTTTGGAATATACAATGTATTAATATAAAACTGGCAGGATTGGTTGTTCATACTGTGTAGTTCAGAAAGTATACCTTGTGTTCAATGGGAGGTAGCTCATTGTGCCTATTTGAAAACGTGTATGATGATGCCTTGGGGTGACCTCTCCTTATTAGATACACTTTATTCCTTTTAGCATCGACTCAAGGTGTCTCTTGCAGATTGGTGATGAATCACCTGATATATGTATATGTTCTCTCTCACCCCCACCCCCCCCTCATATATATGTGAGTTAGTGTATGTACATATATCTCTTTTCCTGCCCGAGTGTGCCTGCACCACAATTATTGATATTTCACCGCGAATATTTAGTTTGATGTATTGTTGTTGTGTATCAATCAGAATTGTTAATTGTATTTTTTGTTGTGTATCAATCATAATTGTTATTTGTATATGCCCTCCTGGGGCCCTGATTTGGTTAATAAACTTATTTCAATTTCTACACGTGGTATTGTGTGTTCGAGGCAGCATGGAGTTGGTCTCTTGTATTTATTTTCTTTTCCCTTTAGTGAAACGTAATGGAACACATAGACTTCCAGATCATTTGAAGGACTTTATTTTAGAATCGTTTGAAATGTCCAAGGAGTCGAATACTAGTCAAAAACTGTCGGAATCTACAAATGTTGGAGCTCCTCAGACGTCCACTCATCGAATCGCGGCAAATGGTGGCGTTCGCCTAAAGGATGCACGTTCTACGAATACTGTTGCTGAGTTTCTATCTCCGTTGTTATATAATTATCACAGCCCCGTCCTTTTCCTGTCCTCGTCCATGACTATTCACAAGGTTTTCAACAAGAGTAATACGACGGGTACTACTAATGGAACAGGAACTTTTTATCCTTCCGGAGCACCTGTGTTCACCCCAATTTTTAGTTCGGTCTTTAGTTTTCTGTGTAGTATTTTGTCGACGAATGCTTGCTTACCAGTGGAGCAGGAACAGCTTAACCTTCCAGGAGCACCTGAGTTCACACCCATTATTAGTGGGATTCGTGTTTCTCGAACGTTAGTTTTCTGTGTAGTGCTTTATCGACAAACTTGTGCTTATGTTCTTTTTCTTTTGGCCATTGTATAGTCTGCCCTTCGAATAACGGCTTCTGATTGACCCTTTGGTATCTTTAAGCATTCGTACATCTGCAGTTACTACCTATATAGCTATGACAACTAAGGTTTATGGGTTGGACTTCTTCCCGTTGTGCCACGATATAACTGAAATATTGTTGAAAGTGGCGTTAAACACCATAAACCTCCCGTTGTGATGCGTTTTGGTGACACATGTTTTTGCATCTGGTTTCTCACGAAGACATTAAGTTCATTGTATGTTTATGATTAATTGGTATTAAACCTCAAATTGTGATTTTTATTCCGATCGTAAAAATCTACTATCAACTATTTCTCTTCTTAACTATTAACCTTCACTGACTTTGTTATTGTACTGTTTATGTTGTCAGTATGTCCGTGACAGTCTGTGATCTTATGAGTTGAAGGGAATATGTGAATATGCTTGAATGCTTGTTTATTTTTTATATCAGTGTGAGGGCCCGGGTGGCTCAATGAGTTAGGTAGTTGGATTACCTAACAACTCGTACAAGCCTATCACCAATACGGCGTGGGTTCGCGTCCGGCTTTGTTAAATTACAAAAAGGCTGCATTCGACTCGCAGTGGCAAGTGATAAAGTTGCCCATGGTCGGTGGTTCTCTCCGGGTACTCCGGCTTCTTCCACCACTAAAACTGGTGGCGCTGATATATTGCTGAAAGTGGCGCTAAACACAATCAATCATATCAGTATGATACTAATTTATATTATTACCTCAGATAAAGAATGATAAAATTATTATGAAATACATACCGGAACTTCTTATCTTTTTCAATATTTTTCTTTGCTAAGCTGTCCTCAACGACATTCCAAAAGTCTTCCGTTTTGACACAAGCTTTGTCACAGGGAGGGAGGGAGGGAGGGAGGGAGGGAGGGAGTGAGTGAGTGAGTGAGTGAGTGTTGTTTAGTGCCAATTCAGCACATTTTCAGCTATATCATGGCGAGAATAAGTTAGTTATCAATGAGATGATGATGAGGTCCACTTTCTTCTAGACCAACACGCTGAGTTGGATTTTTATAGTGCTAGCTCACTGAAACAACAGGCCACGGGTAGACATGTCGCTCCACTCGGACACATTATTCCGATTCCGAGCCAACCAGTCTTTGCTCTTTCTCCTTAATGCTGCGTGCCTAGCGGAGAAGCAACAAATACCAATTTTATAATCTTTGGTTTGACCCGACCGGGGCTCAAACCCACGATCTACCGCACTGATGATATAGTGGAACTTGTCCAAACTGACACATCAAGGGACCAAGGAAATGTGTCATATTGTACAGGATGTCTGAATACTCGTGTTTTTTTTTTAGTTTTTAGTTGGGACCTTAAATTTTTGCTGGATGTCACAGGATGTCGGAAAACTCAGGTGTCGGATTGCACAAGTTCCGCTGTACCAAGGGGGTAATCAGAAGCCGTAAAATGAAGGACCGACAATACACTGGCCAAAGGAAAAATAACTGGACAAACAATGATCTACATTACATTACACACAACACTAACGATTGAGCAACACGAACACCACAAAAACCCGGGTGAACTCAGGTCCTCCACTAGTGGCACCCGTCGTGTTATTGATAAACGCATCCACTGGTGGCACCCGTCGTGTTAGTGATAAATTCATCCACTGGTGGCACCCGTCGCGTTACTGATAAACTTCTCCACTGGTGGCACCCGTCGTGTTACTGATAAACTCCTCCACTGGTGGCACCGTCGTGTTACTGATAAACTCCTCCACTGGTGGCACAAGTCGTGTTACTGATAAACTCCTCCACTGGTGGCACCGTCGTGTTACTGATAAACTCCTCCACTGGTGACACCCGTTGTGTTACTGATAAACTCCTCCACTGGTGGCACCCGTCGTGTTACTGACAAACTCCTCCACTGGTGGCACCCGTAGTGTTACTGACAAACTCCTCCACTGGTGGCACACGTCGTGTTACTGATAAACTCCTCCACTGGTGGCACCCGTCGTGTTACTGATAAACTCCTCCACTGGTGACACCCGTCGTGTTACTGATAAACTCCTCCACTGGTGGCACCGTCGTGTTACTGATAAACTCCTCCACTGGTGGCACCGTCGTGTTACTGATAAACTCCTCCACTGGTGGCACCCGTGGTGTTACTGACAAACTCCTCCACTGGTGGCACCCGTAGTGTTACTGACAAACTCCTCCACTGTTGGCACCCGTAGTGTTACTGACAAACTCATCCACTGGTGGCACCCGTCGTGTTACTGATAAACTCCTCCACTGGTGACACCCGTCGTGTTACTGATAAACTCCTCCACTGGTGGCACCCGTCGTGTTACTGATAAACTCCTCCACTGGTGACACCCGTCGTGTTACTGATAAACTCCTCCACTGGTGGCACCCGTCGTGTTACTGATAAACTCCTCCACTGGTGGCACCGTCGTGTTACTGATAAACTCCTCCACTGGTGGCACCCGTCGTGTTACTGACAAACTCCTCCACTGGTGGCACCCGTCGTGTTACTGACAAACTCCTCCACTGGTGGCACACGTCGTGTTACTGATAAACTCTTCCACTGGTGGCACCCGTCGTGTTACTGATAAACTCCTCCACTGGTGGCACCCGTCGTGTTACTGATAAACTCTTCCACTGGAGGCACCCGTCGTGTTACTGATAAACTCCTCCACTGGTGGCACCCGTCGTGTTACTGATAAACTCTTCCACTGGTGGCACCCGTCGTCTTACTTATGTTAGATTTCTTTCTATTTTGCTTTCAAAAAGATATTCTCTGTGATTTTAAAGACATGTTTATCCACGGACAATTATTGTTTCGGTGAGCTAGGACTATGCAAATCCAACTACCAGTAAGCATGTTGATCTAGTACAAAGCGGATCTCATCATCATTGAGAATTATTTTTTTCTCGTCATGATATAGCTAAAACGTTTATCAACAGTCACTAACTATCACTGAACGATGACATTCTAGATCCCATTCTATTTCTAGTCAGGAGCACTAAATCTGAATCTAGAAAAAACATCTGTGAATGCTGTTTGAATATGTATCTAAATATATCTCTTTTCCAAGGTTGTCGTAATCGCTTGTCTTTTTTAAAACATTAAAGTTAATTACTGTATAAGTGGTTATTTTCGGGGTGGGGGGTAATTTTGATATATTATTAGCTTAAAGGCTAGATAAGAAATACTGGCCACCGTGGTCGGTTGATGGTACAGTATTTAAATTTACTGCAACCAGTATCTTTGACGTTTACGAGTTCCACCAGTTTCAGTGTAAACTTGACAAACCCTATGTGATAAACAAAATGATAATGGATACCCATGGCCACCTATATATAAAACCCATAAGGGTTGGCTTAGGTTTGGTTTATGGTGTTTAACGCCATTTGCAACAATATTGCAGTTGTACAATGGCGGTCGGTTTTATTGGTGGAGGAAACCGGAGTACCCAGAGAAAACCACCGACCTGTCGCAAGTCACTGACAAATTTTATCACATAATGTTGTATCAAGTACACCTCGCCATGTACAGAGTTCCAACACACATATTGTGTGTTGATGGGCACAGATTGCACGTGTAGTTGTAAATCCAACTACCATACGATCACGATCACTACTGCCCCTAAAACTCCATAAGATGTATATAATCAATGTGTACCGCCCTACACAATATTAATAGATACTGACCTACATATACTCCCCAATGAGAGTATGGTCCTCTCGGAAATTCCACTAAATCGCCCACCTCTAACTCATCGAGGACATATTTGTTGTGAGCCTTGCGTTGTGGTCCTATCAACGCAGATGCCATCTTTAATTCTGTAAAATAAAATCTTCATGAATCTGTGATTGAGAGTTTATTGTAAGAATGTGTACATGTATATTTTAATTCAACAAACACTTTCCTCATTCATGACTTATCACTGGGTTTGTAACTAGATTAACACGACGAGTGTCACTAGTGGAGCAGGAACTGCTTACCCTTTCGGACCACCTGAGTTCACCCCAGGTTTTTAGTTGGGTTCGTGTTACTCGATCTTTAGTTTTATATGCATGTTTTGTAGATCGTTGTTTGTCCTTTTGTACTTTTTCTTTTGGTCATTGTGTTGTCTGTTCTTCTTTGATATACAAATTCTGATTACCTCCCTTTGGTATCTTTAAACTCTTTTTATGTTCGTCTGTTCTTAGTGTGACTTCATATAACTAATTGTTCCTTATTGTTCGTAATTGATCTGGTCCTGCGCAGCGCCATTTGGTCGTCAATCAACCATGATATTAGTGAGTGAGTGATTGTTGTTTAACGCCAAATGAGCAATTTTTCAGCTATATCATGGCAAGAACAGCTTACGTGTCAATGATATGATGATGATGATTGCACTAGATCAACACGTGTATTGTCATTGTGCTAAATCACTGAAACAACAGTTCGTGAGTAGAAATATCGCTCAACTCGAAAGCACTATCCTGATTCCGAACAAAATAGTATTTGCGCTCTTTTTTCTTTAATATAAGTGTTTAGCGGAGTAAACATATCGGTTTTATGATCTTTGGCTTGATACCGCCGAGACTCGAACGCACGATCTACCACATTCGCAACGAGCAAGCTAACCACTACTTCACTGATTTCACATTTAACTTTAAATTCATCTACGTGAATTATCTATGAATAGTTGCGTTTTATCATAGATTTCTCAGTGAATTGCATGATTGTCGTGAAGATGGTTGTATGGTAGTTGGAACTACACAAACCAATCTTTAATGCAGTGTGTGAGTGATTGTTGTTTAACACCAACTCATCATTTTATCAGCCATATCATGGCGAGAACAATTTAATTTTCAATGAGATTATGACGAAGTCTGCTTTGTATTAGACCAACACGTTTAGATGGATTTTGTATAGTGCTAGGTCACTGAAACAACAGTCCGCGGATAGACATGTCTCCCTACTTGGACACATTATCCTTATTCCAAGCCAACACATGTTTGATCTTTTTTCCTTATTGCTGCCTGCTTAGCCGTGAAGCAATAAATACCCATTTTATAGTCTTTGGCTTGACACGATCAGGTCTCGAACCCACAATATACTGTACTCGAGACGAGCACGCTAATCATTACACCACCGACGCGGTTCCAACCTTCAATGCAATCAGCACCAGGTTTGTGGGTTTTTTCTAAGTGTAGTGTGTATTCACCGTCAATTAATCTGAATGTCTTGATATATAACTTGAATATGGTTGGCGTGTAAAACACCAATAACCCTGTTTATGAAGATAATATTAAAATTCCACCACTAAATGCTGAAAACAAGTTTGTTCTCGTTACTTTATTGAGGATCAATCTTCTATCTACGGCTTCTGATTACCCCTTTATTATCTACAAACTTGTCTTTTGTCAATTCTAAACAAGTGTGTGAGCGAGCGAGTGACGTGTTTAATGGTATGAGCAATAAAAATCCAACTAAGCGTGTTGGTCTAGAACAAAGCGGACCTCATTGTCATCTCGTTGAAAAGTAACTTGTTCTTGCCATGAAATAGCTGAAAAATTGCTGAATTGGCGTAACAACACTCACTCACTCATTCGCTCAGTATCATGTAGAGAACAAATCACTTTTCAATGAGATGAGGATGATGATGTTCGCTTTGCACTAGACTACCACGCCCTGCTGGATCTTTATAGTGCTAGATCAGTGCAACAACAGAACGCGCATAGACTTGCCACTCGACTCCGACACATTATCCTGATTCCGAGCCAACAAGTTTTTACTCTGAATCCTTAATGCTGCGTGCTTCTAGAAGCAGAAAATACCAATTCCAGAGTCTTTAGTATGAATCGACCTAGACCTAGGCCCCCTGTTTGCTGGGTTCGTGTTGCCCAATCTTTAGTTTTTTGTGTAGGGTTCTGTAGATCATTGTTTGTCCTATTTCTTTTGGCCATTGCTTTGTCTGTCATTCGTCGATCTACGGTTTCTGATTATCCACATGGTACCTTCAACCCTTTCAAAGAACAACAGTTATATCGCGGATATCATTTTTAGGAATCTTTTTTTTTTTTCTTTTTTTTTTCGGGCTTATGGACAATCAAGCTAATTGTCCTTTGGTCCTTCGAGCCAATATACCTTCCATAGACCCTGTATATTTCGGACTAACGGATTTTCGAAGTAATGAGTTTTCGGATTATTTGGCTTCCAGACTATTTTTACTTCAGATTATATGCCAGTTCAAATGTCGGAATACCAAATTTAGCAGTCAAATTATTATATGATGGAAGATGGTACAATTAGTTTTCCCATAGCTCTTTTAGATTTACACTTAAAGAACAAAGAAATCCAATAATACCGCCTTCATAATTTGCTTCTCTCAATATTTTCTTACCTCTTTCCTGCTTTCCTATTTCATCCTTTGTAATTAAATTTTCTGAAAACTTGCAATCTATGTTAAAAAATAGGTAAGTCTGATAAAAATACATGTGACCAACTCTAATACATTTGGGGGATTTTTTGTATTAGAAAACTAGTATAAGATTTCTTCGATCGGATAGGTGAAAATATGTGAAAAGGGAAGTATATCAAGTGTTTTACCTTAGCTATCTACATTTATATTTTAAGATAACCTTTAGACGTTTTCTTTTAGTATACAATAGAACGTTTTACAATTATTTAGAGACTTTTAACGGTGACTGCATACTAATAAAGATGATATTGTGATATGAACATAATTATATTTTCGACTCATTGCAGGTACACCGATGTAAAGGTCTAGTCACAGGCACTTGGGTGCAGGATTTTGTTTTTCTTCTTTTTAAAATAATAATAATAATAAGTTATCTAGAGTGTATGTTTAATTTTAGAGCCCCCTGACATGTTTTATTACTATTTTAGGCCATATTGACATTTTCCAAAAAAATTCTATATAAACCATATATCAGGGGGTTCTAAAATTAAACATACACTCTAGATACTAGTAACTTATTTTAATCAAAAAAAGAAGAAAAAACAATCCTGGACCCTGTGGGTGTAGTTTTTCAAAATAAGCAAAATATATATTCGAAAATCTACGTCTTGTTTTCGATTTTTTTTTTTTTCATTTTGGATTAAGAGGAACGGAAAGTGGCTTTGAGAAACATATATTATACACACAAAATTACTACAAACTAGGAGAATCCTATACAGTAGTGAAAGACCTATTCTTATTTTCGCCCCTGCATACTGTGTCTTGGTTTTTGTCTCTTGATTATCGCCATGCAGTAATCAAAATTTATCAATTTACATTAATCAGAACAATTAAATAATATTATATTGTCAAAAATTCAAAAAATTATTTTGTATTGAAGAAAACCTATATCTTATTTATAATAAAATACAATACTATTTTAATGTAAATATTATCAGTTTCAATGAAACAGGTATATTTTGTGAAATGAAAGTAATATCGGACTGTACAAATGGGCATCATTCAAAACAAACAAGTCTGGTGGAAGTTGGATGTTAACA
This sequence comes from Bathymodiolus brooksi, assembly GCA_963680875.1. Lineage (NCBI taxonomy): Eukaryota > Metazoa > Mollusca > Bivalvia > Mytilida > Modiolidae > Bathymodiolus > Bathymodiolus brooksi. The sequence goes on from OY804588.1 coordinate 25,897,765, forward strand.
TGGATTTTTCCAAACTATTTTACGATATCGAATATATAAAGGTAGAAACAGGATGCTCACGAGAGTATCTCCCCTGCTAATGTAGATCCATACCCATTACATACATGGTGTGTTGGTACAAGACGTTGTATCAGGTCGAGCCTGTTAGTGTGAACCAGTATCACCACGAGTCGCGATAGCGACGATTTATGATGCAGTTAGGTCACACAACAGGCAAGATCTAATGCAAAGTCTTGTACCAACATACCGTAGGCTATGTATGTATTAATTAAGCTTATCAAACATTTCAATAATAGGGCTTACTTCATATGCTAGCTTGGATTCTATTTATTGTGAAACTGGGTGGGAAAAGTTAACTGTAAGACGGGAAGTTAAAAAACTTAACTTATTTTATAAAATCATAAATAATGAAGCCCCAGAATATTAATCAGAGTTGATACCCCCAACAGTTGCCGAATCAAATTATATTACATTGTAAAAATTATATTGTACAAAGAAATATTTTTCTTATAGGAATTCGAGAAATTAGTAATGATTTACCAATAGATGAGCTTACTTTATTATCTGGCAATGAAATTCTCAACGACGAAAAAAATACAAAAATTTTCTTACAAGTTCAAAAATTCATTCAAGACACAGGTCGTTTCACAATAAATTGACTACTGTATGAGAATGTGTGCTGATGTTTATATTGTTTACCGTTCGCGACTGACCTCGAAAGTTTATTTCTATTGTTCTTTTTTTCTTTTCCTTTCTTTTTTTTTCTTTTTGTTTGCAACAGTATGCGACAATGGATAACTCATCTTTAATACCATATTATAATACACAAAGTGAACTAAAAGTACTTACATTTGGAGAAATAATGTATTATCAATCCAATAACTTAACAACACGTGCTATAGGTCTATGTCCCAGTTTTCTTTTTTTATACTCGGGTCTATTTGATTGGTTACATTTAATGGTATTCCATTGTTGCATTCTGCTTTATTGCTACATTTTTTGTTTCATGTCTTCATGTGAAAATTTTAGAGAAATAATGTAATAATAATGCTTATCATATTGTATATTGTATGTATATGGAGAAGACAATACTAAGTTGAAAAACTTGTGTCATTATTTAGACAATAAAATATGTTTAAATTAAAATTAAATTCAATAAAAACAAAGAGGAAGAGGCGTTAAGGTGCAAAATTGGCCCCACATTATATTAAAAAATAATGTTTGACATAGAATAAAAACAATTTACTAATTTAATTGTTATATAAACAAATTTTAAAAAAATATAACTTTTTGTGAAATTGGGTGCGTTATGACGTCATAATGACATCATAATTAGACGGATAATGCTAAAAATGGACTATAAACGACATATTTAATGTACATTTTAGCTATTTTATATACCTCCACAGTCTTCCACCAACACCAAATTGAGCAGATGTTTTGAGTATAGAGGGTTAATGATTATATCAAAATATTTCGTTGGTGGAGGATTGTGGAGGTTGTTAAATATTAATTTAATTATAACCTCAGCCAGACCCTTAAAATCAATATTTTCACTCTTCTGATTGTATATATGAGACCATTATATACACAATCTGTACATTTCATGATTCATTTCAAGTAATGAAATTCATCAGTAAATAACTTATGTTTCTGAAAATAATTGTATTTATTTTAAATACAGTTTGTGTACATTAAAACCAAGAGAAAAACTCAGTGCATGTAATCCGGCGTCAATGCCATAAAAAGAACTGGGGACTATATAAGTGCCATATATGGCCCCATATTTAATGAATCATTATCTCAGAACATACTTGATTAAAATTTGATTTGTTTTATATTATAGACGAGATCATACTTTTGATGTTAAAACTTGTTTCCAACAAAATCGATACGTATTTGACGTCATTGTGACGTCATGAGCGTTATTTGTTTTCTGTATTTCGTGGAATTTTGTCCGCGATATTTGGACGGTTTTCGAAGAAATTAAGCACCTCCGCAGTCGTGCACCAGAAAAATATTTTACCAGATTATTAAAATAAATAAAACACAAATACTGTTAAAGTATTTTTTGGGTTTCACGAGGTGTTAAATTTCTTGAAAAATGACGGGAAAATGTTCAAATATTCCAAGCGCTTAGATGACGTTTTGATATTTGAGAAGCAATCTTTGCCGTAAAAAACGATGGTATGTCGGCACGCAACAGTTATATACAAATGTAAGATAGAAATAAAATAAACACCACTTCATCCAACATATTTTTTTTTTCATAAGCCCCCAATTATTGATTGATTATATATTTTCTTCCGGGATACTGAAATAGTTATTACTACAGGGATACGGAGGTAACGGGTTTAATGGTCTATCGATGCTGCTTCTAAAATGAAGAAAAATAGTTTGATCCAAAAGGAGTAGATATTTTTTGGGCACAATCCAACAGATAGCTCTCACATTATGACCCAAAGGTGTTTTATGTTATGGACTACATACACAAACGTTTGATCCATCATTTGTCCATTGGAGGTTAGGTGTTTAACACCACTTTCAAAAATATTTCAGTTACTACCTTTGTGGCGGAAATTGGAGTACCCAGAGAAATCCACAGACCTGTCGCAAGTCACTGACAAACTTTATCACATAATGTTTTATCGAGTACACCTCGCCATGAATGGGGTTCAAACTCACAACTTAAGTGGTGACAGGCAATGATTACACAGGTAGTTGTAAATTCAACTACCATACGACTCCGACGGTTCAAGTTCAGTTAAGATGAAAGGTAATTGTTTTATTGAAATTGATGGAATTTATGATTATCACTGTTTATAATTGGTTTGCTGAAAGTAGGTTTTTTGTTGGGGTTCATTGGATGGAATTTGCAGACACAACGTTAGGCATATCAGAACAATACCTTTTATTTTGCCACCAGACTGGGATGGTTGGCCACTGAATTCACATCACATTTTCATAAATTATATAAAGTTTCCCCTTTTGCGCCCAAATTAAACTTTTAAGTTCTATCAGTTCCATTCTCTTAAATCAACCTCCAATGGACAAATGATGGATCAAAAGTTTGTGTATGTAGTGCATTGAAAATGCTTTCTGTCATGTGCATAAGTTATTGTTTGCAAGATTGACAGACACTATTCATCATATTGTTTTCTAGCTTCTGAACTGTCGATCGAGAAAAAAATAAAATATTCTAGACAGGCAGCAAATAGCCAGTCAATGGGGTTTGCAATTAATATTTCGCATGCACAATAGCGACCCCACACCACAAGATGTGGAAAATAGAAATATTCTTCTGTGGATTAAATACGTATTTACTGCATTACATGTAAACTGTATAATTTTGTTTGATAAAGCCTTTAACTAGAACAGGAACAAAATGTACACTTGAGTGAAACAGTGTTGTAATAAAAGATCGTGAACGTGATGTACGAGTACAAGTATTACAGAATGTCAAGGTATATTTTAAATGAGGTTGAAACAAGTCACCATTTGATATTAATTCGATTGTATTTCATTTTGACGATTCTAATTACGGAAGACGATCACAACCATATTGTTTTTTATTGGATTAAAATTATAGCTGTATAATAATGTATAATATCCTATTATTATTAGAATCCTAACATGACTGCGAATTTGACATAAATAAAATAACAAATGACTTCCTAGGAAAACGCCGACTTTATGTGAAAGGGACACCAGACAATTCTGATAGCAACAATTTATTAGGAGTGTTGTTGTTGGTTTGTCACAAAGCAAAATAATATCTATCATCTCCTCTTTTTCTAGTGACAATCAAAACAATCATACATAGACTCATAGCAGCTACACACATTTTACCTACACGATTAATCATGTGGTTGTAAACTTGTTCTCATCATAAATATATATGAAATACTTGATTGTAAAACAATTATCTATCGACAACCACTTTCTATGGGATATCTGATTCCAAGGCTTGTTATCAGTTTATAAAAAAAATAATAATTGTCACAGGGTCCTAGCTAAAATCGTTACACATTAAAAATTTGTTTCACACCATTTCCCAAAATATTTCCATATTATAAAAAAAAGCGATCTTTAAATATTGGACTTCTCTCAACCCGCACCTTGGCATTTTTTTTTCTATAGATTTGTGGTGGTTGTCCGTAAAAATGTACTGCAATATATCATCGCATTGGCTGTCGTTAAGAATAAAGTACGGTTAAAAAAGTGTTTAAAAATTTTTCAAATATGACCAAGTTCTATTGTCCAAATAAATCTATCTATTACTTCTTTAAGATTAATACTAAAATTTCGACCAGTTTTCGACGATCAATGTTAATAAGTTTCTGAATTGATGTCCCAGGGGCGGATGCAGGGGGGAGGGCGCACCCGGTGCGCGCCCCTAACCTACAATTGGAAAAAATATGATTTTTTTGGCGTAAAATCGTGATTTTTCACACGAAATACCCCAACAATTTTCGCACCTCCCTCCGCTCGGCGCAATTTTTTTAAGTGCGCCCCCTAACTTGAAATCCTGGATCCGCCCCTATTGACCTCAATATGTACATTATCAATGTCATAGCAGACGATGAATCCAAAATTGGTCTGTATGAGATATATTTTTTAAATGATTAAAGCTTTGTTAAGGTGACGAAAAAATTAATTACGAAAAACTACAATTTGAACGTTAAATAATAGATGTGGTACGTAGTTCTTACATTTAAAGATGACATTTTCAGATCAGATTTCATGAGATCATTCATGCAATTTCAGCATCATAATATAACCTCTGACAAATGAAGCGATCAAAATAATGAGAGATTTTATCACGTGAAACACACCGTCGAAAACAGGAGACCGTCGAAAATGGGTGACGTTGCGACATTACTATTCGTCAACAGTTTTAGTATGCTTTATTTTTGTTCTTTTCTATAGATATGCATTATAATACAATGATACGTACGTTCTGTATATAATGAAAAAAATGACGTTCACTGCTTTTCATTACCTGAATTTGTCGATCCGCTATGAGGAATTAGATACACATATTAACTAACTGTATTTATTTCTGAAAAGTACATATTGTAAATACATTTTGTAGAAAATTTTATCGACATCTGAGGTGGGGCCGATTTGGCCCTTATAGCTCCCAGTCCTTTGAAATAAATAACATGGGTCGAATAAAAATGAACACTTTGTACAATACTGTGAGGGAGACTACATTTTGTGCATGACGTCACGTTATTTGTTGCAGTACATTCACCAATGTCACGTTACTGTTCGATCACTTTCAGTGTCACTGCACAATCAGTCGACAACGACTTTTTATTTCAGAAATGTGGATCGTACATTTGCCGGAATATTGAAAGCATGCCCTTGCAAATTAGAATGTGTTTCCGTTGCCTACATTGGTGTGTATTTCCGCATTCTGGACAATGATACATATGACAAAGTAGTCCGGCAGAGAAAATTTCGTGCAACGTCGCGCCATTCTTTTATTACCACAGTGTGGCGATACACCATCTTGTATCAGCCACGTTGTATCAGAGAGGCTACTTTCGTTAATTTCAACGGAAAATGTGCATAGTGTTAGATAAATAACCATTACATGCATATTGTGGTGGTACAAGACTTTATATCAGGTCGAGCCTGTTGTGTGAACCAGTATCACAACGAGTCGCGATAGCGACTAGTTGCGATTCGGTTAGTTCACGCAGCAGGTAAGACCTGATGCAACCCAGCAAACAAAGTAACGTTTATATAACGTTGGAATAACGTTAACTTTATGTTGTACTTACGCTATAAATTAACGTTGTGTTGACGTCATTTGTGGACTCCGATCAACGTTGTTATAACGTTTAAAATAACGTTATTTAGTAACGTAAAATTAACGTTACAGTAACGTTTTCAATTTTACTTTACTTAGTAACACAAGATGTACTTTTTTCAACGTAAACCAGTACCGTTGCAGTAACATTATTGATTTAATGTTACTTAATAACGTACGAGTAACGTTTGAATGTTGCCTAGTAAAGTTACTCAAAATTTATTTTAATGATGTTTGTTTTAACCTTAGTCCGAGAGATTACGTGAATACTTAAATAAACGATGCATGCAAAAGTTCACAAAATTCCAACAGATCCCACATTTATGGACACAGGGGGCTCAATGAGTTAGGTCGTTGGATCTAACAACTCATACAAGCCTATCACCAATACGCGTGGGTTCGCACCCGGCTTTGTAAATTATAAAAAAGGGTGCATTCGACTCGCAGCCGCAAGTGATAAAGTTTACCAGTTGCTTACCCATGGTCGGTGGTTCTTTCCGGCTTCCTCCACCACTAAAACTGGTCGCCATGATATAGCTGAAATATTGTTGAAAGTGGCATTAAAACACCAAAAATCAAAACCCGTTTATGGACATCTTACATTGCGACATTTCAGACTTTACAAAGTTCACTCATATTTGTTGACTGTTTTAAACACAGGTTTCCTACAAAGTGACCAGGTTCAACGGTATATATACAAAATTAATTGGCTCAACATTAAAGTTTTGAAGACTACTGCATCATCAAAATCAATCAATCTTTATTTGTATACATTTATCATAAAATGTTCTCAGTTATTTAATGTATCATAATGATTAAATCAATAAATGATGTCCGACAGAATTTTAAGATCTGTTTCGTATTAAAAGTCAATTGTCTCCTCTGCCACCACCGCCTATCCTTTCTGGCACAAACTTCAAGAAATTGGCAGCACATTTGGTAATTTTTGCCTCATCTGTGTTATGACATGTCAGAAGATCTTCTGAAAGTAAAAATAAAGATTTCTATTACTATTTCTGATATATACCCGAACACACACGTTAATGAGTTTATTGAAGTTTAATACACGTGATTTGGTTTAAGTGAATGGTTTCTGTTGCACTCAAATAATCACAAGTTGAAATGTTAGTCTTTATATCTGAAACATATCCGAGGTCACATAATATCCAACTTGTTCTCATTTCTTTAATGTGTATGCCAACAAAATTGAAATGACTAGGTACACAAGACTGCTGCTACTGTAGTTACCTTAAAGTTAGTCCTTAAACTGTATATTGTTTATTTGGATTTCTTCGCATGTATATTTGCAGTTTACTTTTTAGGAGAAAATAAAGCACCATGTAAATTTCACTGCTACTGTTTAAAATTCACTACAAATACCCTCCCCTACTAAAAAATGTATTAATAATTTTAATATTTGCATAGTGTCCAATACCACAATCAATTATTATATTATCAAATTAAATGCTAACTTTTTATAAAATATACTTATTAAAGATTTTACTTGAAGAACATCACAATCCAAATGAAAAGAATAAAACTTTGTAAATACTATTTAAGTAAACTCTTGAAAATCATAAACAAAATTACAATCTTAATAATAACCACTAACCTTTGATTAGTTTAAATAAGCATGACTTTGCAAAAGGGAATTTATCCTTCTTGCCCTTCTGTTCATCCCGGCCATCAGTCCATTACTCATACATCTGAAGAAAGAAAATCAAATACACAATGTATTATCAAAACCATTCCATGGAATTATACTGCATTAAAATTGGATTGGCATAGTACTGACTGCAAGCACAAAATGGACAAGATTTAACTAATAGCTATAATGGTTACTGTAACTCCCATTCCCTTGGAATGATATTGCAAATATGTATTATTCTGCACCTTTAGCAAACTTGACTAGGGGAAAAAACAAGCAAAATTGCCTTTGTGCAGACTACTGTTTGTCACACTTTCTTTTCTTAGATACTGAAATTTGATTTGTGACCTAGTATAATTTCTGTTCTCAAGTAAAATTCTTATTTTGACTATTTAAAAGTTTTCTATGTACAATATATTAAGTGAGTGATGTTAAACACAGCAAGTTATAATTCTTGTTAAGCAATCAACATACCTTGACATGGCCTTTTTAAGAATTTTAATATCTAGCTTTAATCAAATGAAATATATAAATGTTCTTTAATTTTAGTACATTGTATTCAATAAATAAAAAATTACAGGTAAAAGTATTGATTATTTACACATAGAAATAAACAAACCCATTCAGTTGTTTACACAAAACATGTTTCACATAATCAGTGTGTACACGGCCTGTGTTGATGTGGATTAATTCATTCCTTTGTCATTGTGGGAGAGGTGACCAGTAAATCTATGATTATCATTATATCAATAAAATCAGAAAAAAACACACAGGAAAAAGAAACAAATTTAAATATTTTGTAATCATCACACAAAGATATGTGATAGTGTACTAGATTTTAAGCCTTTACATGGTGTTAATCTTAGTTTACACACTTTACGATCAATTGAGTCATGACGCAAAGAAGTTTGACATTAAATAACAACAACAATTTCTTAGAAGTCTGTATAATTTCCAGTTTGTACTTTTCACATATGAAATTTTGTTGTATGACCTATATTATGGTCAACTTTTTGGAATTGCATCTTATAAAGCCATCTTTTTTCTCCATCTTCGGTATTTGTTGTACATTTTGCAACTTATTCTAACGCTCTATAACTGTTGAAAAAGTGGCTCAACAATCAGGCAACACCTTAATTAAACAATTTTTGTATGGCAGTTGTTGACCCATACATACTGAAGTGAGTCAGTCGGTCAGCAAATTTACACATGTATTTTACCAGCAAAAAGTATAATAAAATGAAAAAAGAGGTGAACATGCGACACAGATGCCCCACTCTTGTTTAAATCAAAGGTGACAGACCTTTTGTGATTCTTAACACAGCCAAATTTCTCTTAAGGCCAGAAAAGGGTTCGTCGCCTCGGATTTTCATTTAGTCCAGGAACCTCGAATATTTAATTGCTTTCATTAATTTTAATTCATTTAAATCAGCTTGATTCAATGTAACATTTTCAAGTTCAGAAAATGACACATGCAATTATGAATGATATCGTCAATATAGATTATATGAAGATTGCAGACGTCCCGGCGTCGCCATCTTAGATATGCAAATGAGCAAAGTACCCATCATTTCTGGCTATGTCAATGCCAATATTGCAGCAAAAACATGACAAGATAGAAGGAATAATAGAATGAAACAATCCTAACGACATATCCCGAATAAACAACATAATATTGTATAAAAATGACATTACATCCCCATAGGTAAACGTAACATCATGATATTTGGAATAAACGTTATTTCAGATCGACATTACATCATGACTGGGCGACCTGTCATTATAATAACTCAACATAAAATCAAAATTTGGCGACCTCCCATCACGATAGATAAACGTTACATCATGACACAACGACTTGCCATTAACATAGATTGACATAACATCATGACACAACGACTTGCCATTACGTTAGAGCAACATAACATCATGACACAGCGACTTGCCATTACGTTAGAGCAACATAACATCATGACACAGCGACTTGCCATTACGTTAGAGCGACATAATATCATGACACAGCGACTTGCCATTACGTTAGAGTGACATAACATCACGACACAGCGACTTGCCATTACGTTAGAGCAACATAACATCATGACACAGCGACTTGCCATTACGTTAGAGCAACATAACATCATGACACAGCGACTTGCTATTACGTTAGAGCTACATAACATCATGACACCGCGACTTGCCATTACGTTAGAGCAACATAACATTATGACACAGCGACTTGCCATTACGTTAGAGCGACATAACATCATGACACAGCGACTTGCCATTACGTTAGAGCAACATAACATCAGGACACAGCGACTTGCCATTACGTTAGAGCAACATAACATCATGACACAGCGACTTGCTATTACGTTAGAGCGACATAACATCATGACACCGCGACTTGCCATTACGTTAGAGCAACATAACATTATGACACAGCGACTTGCCATTACGTTAGAGCAACATAACATCATGACACAGCGACTTGCCATTACGTTAGAGCGACATAACATCATGACACCGCGACTTGCTATTACGACAGAGCAACAATACATCATGACATCACCTCCTGACATCATGTTATATATTCCAAACGCTATGGAATTACTACTTTACCTGTGATAAGAAACCGTAACGTTACAGACAGTGTCTTTAGACAATAAGAGAACAACATATCATTGTGTTATAGTAACTTAACACCACAATGGGTCAACATAACATTATGAAACCACCACATGACATTATGATAACTAAGCATAACGTTACGACCTCACTACTTGACACGGCAAAGGTTGATATGCATAACATCATGGCACTGCGACACAACATTATAAAAGGTCAACATAACATCATGATGACACGACTTTACATCATGAAAAGTCAACATAACATCATGAACCTGTGACTTTACATTACAATAGTAAAACAAAACAACACAAGTTACGGCTTCACATATCACAAGCATTCAACATAAGACAGCTATGGCGTTCCATACCATAGCATCGTGTTATCGGTTTTTGCGCTATTATCGATTTTCAGATATAGCGATTAACAGTGTTAATCCTTCATTCATATGACGATTGGAATTTTCAAAGAATAGCTAGTTAAATAGTTCTTTGTACATAAGATTGTTTTTAAAGCCATTCTTGTATTTTAATATACTCTCGATTATCTGGCAACTTTTGTTGTCAGTAAAATGGCGTCATCTGTTTTAGTGTAAAGTAAAAACAAGGCCGATATACGGGATGGAAACGAATATATAATCCGGAAATGGTTCGTTTTAAAATTTCATGTTTCTGGCCATCTACCAAATCATACTACATCTAAATAAAATAACAGAATGTTTGAAAATTACCACTTTCAAAATTGTGTTTACTTTTGATGATTTGTTTAGTGCTGAAACCACAATGCACTGCATGCGACATGTATTTTATATAAGAAACAGGCACATTTCAGTCAGCTCTTTTGTTTACAAGTACGATCAGTGACCCCATGACAGTTACATGACAGGAAGAGCCCGTGTCTGAGAGGCAGATGACATAGTTAAATTTTATATAGCCCTTCTGGATTTTTTTCCAGCTACTTTATAAAGAAGTACATTTTTAGCATTACATAAAGTATGGTTCAGTAGGTAGGTTCACTGTTCTTGGTATTTACGTCTTTAAAAGCAAACTTTAACATCTTTTACAGATGTCACGCTGTAGTCTTGGTTATGTTCCATAAATAGAAACCGGAAGACACGTCAAAAATAATGCGTGCGCTGTGGAAATCAAAATAAAATGGATAACACGAAAACAGATGACGTACGTAAACACATACGTGACGATATGTATGTAATAAGTTTATCCAACATTTCAATAGAAACAAATTTTAAACAAATGACAAGCACAAAGGTCGAAATAAAATAATCAAATGTATGCAATACGTTACTCTTCGATCAGTTTCAGTGTAACTGTATCCTCCTCTGACAATAAGTCGGTCAGTCATTGGATAATGTGTGATTATTTTTTTCATGTTTGAAAAGTAAACATTTTTTTCTTTTTAATTATGTTCCTCATCTATTCATATCTACATGTGATATACGGCTTCTGATTACCCCTTTAATATCTTAGATCTACGGCTTCTGATTACACCTTTAATATCTTAGATCTACGGCTTCTGATTACCCCTTGAGTATCTTAGATCTACGGCTTCTGATTAACCCTTTAGTATCTTAGATCTACCGTTTCTGATTACTCCTTTGGTATCTTAGATCTACGGCTTTTGATTACCCCTTTGGTATCTTAGATCTACGGCTTCTGATTACCCCTTGAGTATCTTAGATCTACGGCTTCTGATTACCCCTTTAATATCTTAGATCTACGGCTTCTGATTACCCCTTTAATATCTTAGATCTACGGCTTCTGATTACCACTTTAATATCTTAGATCTACGGCTTCTGATTACCCCTTTAATATCTTAGATCTACGGCATCTGATTACCCCTTTAATATCTTAGATATACGGCTTCTGATTACCCCTTGAGTATCTTAGATATACGGCTTCTGATTACCCCTTTAGTATCTGCAAACTTTTGTCAATCCTAAACAAGTGAGTGAGTGACGTTTTTAACGGTATAAGCAATATTTCATCAATATCATGGAGAGAAATACCACATCGGTGGCGTAGTGGTTAGCGTGCTCGCCTCGAGTGCGATAGATCGTGGGTTCGAGCACCAGTCGGGTCAAACCAAAGACTATGAAATTGGTATTAGTTGCTTCTGCGCTAAGCACATAGCATGAAGGAGAAAGAGCAAAGACTGGTTGGCTCGGAATCATAATAATGTGTCCGAGTGGAGCGACATGTCTACCCGCGGAATGTTGTTTCAGTGAGCTAGCACTATAAAAATCCAACTAAGCGTGTTGGTCTAGAAGAAAGCGGACCTCATCATCATCGCATTGAAAAGCAACTTGTTCTCGCCATGAAACAGCTGAAAAACTACTGAATTGGCGTTAAACAACATGATACAAAATTATGTGATAAAGTTTGTCAGTGACTTGTGGCAGGTCAGGGTTTTCTCCTACTCCGGCTTCCTCCACCAAGACTTGATCACTACGTAATAACTAAAATATTGTTGAAAGTGGCGTTAAACACCATAACCTACCTTCCCATCCTTTATATGAGGTTGTCGGTACTTTATTCACATACAGAAAACATCTACCTGACTACATCCTTTCTCTTGGGATCATTAAACTAGTTTACCACTATCCCCGATTTTTTTTAAATTATAAATTGAAGTACCTGTACCAAGCCAGGTAAGTGAACGGTTATCTACATGTGATGCTAGGGGTAACGATTTTGCCTCTATGTTTATGATTTTCAGATTGGATTTTGGAAGTGTTCTGACTGGTATATTTTATATTTTATTTTGTTAAATATCTTTAACTGAATGCTTGAATGGATATATATAACTCTTCTGTTGTCGTGCTTGTCTAATTTTTACAAGTCCTGTGTACTATAGATATGTCGGAGGCATTTGGATGCGCCAAACCAGGTATTAGTGGGCACAAGTTGACACATAGACTGTTGTATTCCTACCTGCTCTGACCAATCTGTGTCATTCCTGCACCAAGCAGCAAAATGTTCACAGTTACTCCATATAATACTGTAAGGTATAGGTCCTAATTTGGACAATGCTCGAACCTTTATTTCTCGTGGAGAAAGGGGTCTGTAATTTTGGAATATACAATGTATTAATATAAAACTGGCAGGATTGGTTGTTCATACTGTGTAGTTCAGAAAGTATACCTTGTGTTCAATGGGAGGTAACTCATTGTGCCTATTTGAAAACGTGTATGATGATGCCTTGGGGTGACCTCTCCTTATTAGATACACTTTATTCCTTTTAGCATCGACTCAAGGTGTCTCTTGCAGATTGGTGATGAATCACCTGATATATGTATATGTTCTCTCTCACCCCCACCCCCCCCCCCCCTCATATATATGTGAGTAAGTGTATGTACATATATCTCTTTTCCTGCCCGAGTGTGCCTGCACCACAATTATTGATATTTCACCGCGAATATTTAGTTTGATGTATTGTTGTTGTGTATCAATCAGAATTGTTAATTGTATTTTTTGTTGTGTATCAATCATAATTGTTATTTGTATATGCCCTCCTGGGGCCCTGATTTGGTTAATAAACTTATTTCAATTTCTACACGTGGTATTGTGTGTTCGAGGCAGCATGGAGTTGGTCTCTTGTATTTATTTTCTTTTCCCTTTAGTGAAACGTAATGGAACACATAGACTTCCAGATCATTTGAAGGACTTTATTTTAGAATCGTTTGAAATGTCCAAGGAGTCGAATACTAGTCAAAAACTGTCGGAATCTACAAATGTTGGAGCTCCTCAGACGTCCACTCATCGAATCGCGGCAAATGGTGGCGTTCGCCTAAAGGATGCACGTTCTACGAATACTGTTGCTGAGTTTCTATCTCCGTTGTTATATAATTATCACAGCCCCGTCCTTTTCCTGTCCTCGTCCATGACTATTCACAAGGTTTTCAACAAGAGTAATACGACGGGTACTACTAATGGAACAGGAACTGTTTATCCTTCCGGAGCACCTGTGTTCACCCCAATTTTTAGTTCGGTCTTTAGTTTTCTGTGTAGTATTTTGTCGACGAATGCTTGCTTACCAGTGGAACAGGAACAGCTTAACCTTCCAGGAGCACCTGAGTTCACACCCATTATTAGTGGGATTCGTGTTTCTCGAACGTTAGTTTTCTGTGTAGTGCTTTATCGACAAACTTGTGCTTATGTTCTTTTTCTTTTGGCCATTGTATAGTCTGCCCTTCGAATAACGGCTTCTGATTGACCCTTTGGTATCTTTAAGCATTCGTACATCTGCAGTTACTACCTATATAGCTATGACAACTAAGGTTTATGGGTTGGACTTCTTCCCGTTGTGCCACGATATAACTGAAATATTGTTGAAAGTGGCGTTAAACACCATAAACCTCCCGTTGTGATGCGTTTTGGTGACACATGTTTTTGCATCTGGTTTCTCACGAAGACATTAAGTTCATTGTATGTTTATGATTAATTGGTATTAAACCTCAAATTGTGATTTTTATCCCGATTGTAAAAATCTACTATCAACTATTTCTCTTCTTAACTATTAACCTTCACTGACTTTGTTATTGTACTGTTTATGTTGTCAGTATGTCCGTGACAGTCTGTGATCTTATGAGTTGAAGGGAATCTGTGAATATGCTTGAATGCTTGTTTATTTTTTATATCAGTGTGAGGGCCCGGGTGGCTCAATGAGTTAGGTAGTTGGATTACCTAACAACTCGTACAAGCCTATCACCAATACGGCGTGGGTTCGCGTCCGGCTTTGTTAAATTACAAAAAGGCTGCATTCGACTTGCAGTGGCAAGTGATAAAGTTGCCCATGGTCGGTGGTTCTCTCCGGGTACTGCGGCTTCTTCCACCACTAAAACTGGTGGCGCTGATATATTGCTGAAAGTGGCGTTAAACACAATCAATCAATCAATCATATCAGTATGATACTAATTTATATTATTACCTCAGATAAAGAATGATAAAATTATTATGAAATACATACCGGAACTTCTTATCTTTTTCATTATTTTTCTTTGCTAAGCTGTCCTCAACGACATTCCAAAAGTCTTCCTTTTTGACACAAGCTTTGTCACAGAGAGGGAGGGAGGGAGTGAGTGAGTGAGTGAGTGAGTGAGTGAGTGAGTGAGTGAGTGCTGTTTAGTGCCAATTCAGCACATTTTCAGCTATAACATGGCGAGAATAAGTTAGTTATCAATGAGATGATGATGAGGTCCACTTTCTTCTAGACCAACACGCTGAATTGGATTTTTATAGTGCTAGCTCACTGAAACAACAGGCCACGGGTAGACATGTCGCTCCACTCGGACACATTATTCCGATTCCGAGCCAACCAGTCTTTGCTCTTTCTCCTTAATGCTGCGTGCCTAGCGGAGAAGCAACAAATACCAATTTTATAATCTTTGGTTTGACCCGACCGGGGCTCAAACCCACGATCTACCGCACTGATGATATAGTGGAACTTGTCCAAACTGACACATCAAGGAACCAAGGAAATGTGTCATATTGTACAGGATGTCTGAATACTTGTGTTTTTTTTAGTTTTTAGTTGGGACCTTAACTTTTTGCTGGGTGTCACAGGATGTCGGAAAATTCAGGTGTCGGATTGCACAAGTTCCGCTGTACCTAGGGGGTAATCAGAAGCCGTAAAATGAAGGACCGACAATACATTGGCCAAAGGAAAAATAACTGGACAAACAATGTTCTACATTACATTACACACAACACTAACGATTGAGCAACACGAACACCACAAAAACCCGGGTGAACTCAGGTCCTCCACTAGTGGCACCCGTCGTGTTACTGATAAACGCATCCACTGGTGGCACCCGTCGTGTTAGTGATAAATTCATCCACTGGTGGCACCCGTCGCGCTACTGATAAACTCCTCCACTGGTGGCACCCGTCGTGTTACTGATAAACTCCTCCACTGGTGGCACCGTCGTGTTACTGATAAACTCCTCCACTGGTGGCACCCGTCGTGTTACTGATAAACTCCTCCACTGGTGGCACCCGTCGTGTTACTGATAAACTCCTCCACTGGTGGCACCCGTTGTGTTACTGACAAACTCCTCCACTGGTGGCACCGTCGTGTTACTGATAAACTCCTCCACTGGTGACACCCGTCGTGTTACTGATAAACTCCTCCACTGGTGGCACCCGTCGTGTTACTGACAAACTCCTCCACTGGTGGCACCCGAAGTGTTACTGACAAAACCCTCCACTGGTGGCACCCGTCGTGTTACTGATAAACTCCTCCACTGGTGGCACCCGTCGTGTTACTGATAAACTCCTCCACTGGTGACACCGTCGTGTTACTGATAAACTCCTCCACTGGTGGCACCGTCGTGTTACTGATAAACTCCTCCACTGGTGGCACCCGTCGTGTTACTGATAAACTCCTCCACTGGTGGCACCGTAGTGTTACTGACAAACTCCTCCACTGGTGGCACCCGTAGTGTTACTGACAAACTCCTCCACTGGTGGCACCCGTCGTGTTACTGATAAACTCCTCCACTGGTGACACCCGTCGTGTTACTGATAAACTCCTCCACTGGTGGCACCGTCGTGTTACTGATAAACTCCTCCACTGGTGACACCCGTCGTGTTACTGATAAACTCCTCCACTGGTGGCACCCGTGGTGTTACTGACAAACTCCTCCACTGGTGGCACCCGAAGTGTTACTGACAAACCCCTCCACTGGTGGCACCCGTCGTGTTACTGATAAACTCCTCCACTGGTGGCACCCGTCGTGTTACTGATAAACTCCTCCACTGGTGACACCCGTCGTGTTACTGATAAACTCCTCCACTGGTGGCACCGTCGTGTTACTGATAAACTCCTCCACTGGTGGCACCCGTCGTGTTACTGATAAACTCCTCCACTGGTGGCACCGTAGTGTTACTGACAAACTCCTCCACTGGTGGCACCCGTAGTGTTACTGACAAACTCATCCACTGGTGGCACCCGTCGTGTTACTGATAAACTCCTCCACTGGTGACACCCGTCGTGTTACTGATAAACTCCTCCACTGGTGGCACCCGTCGTGTTACTGATAAACTCCTCCACTGGTGGCACCGTCGTGTTACTGATAAACTCCTCCACTGGTGGCACCCGTCGTGTTACTGATAAACACCTCCACTGGTGGCATCCGTCGTGTTACTGATAAACTCCTCCACTGGTGACACCCGTCGTGTTACTGATAAACTCCTCCACTGGTGGCACCCGTCGTGTTACTGATAAACTCCTCCACTGGTGGCACTGTCGTGTTACTGATAAACTCCTCCACTGGTGGCACCCGTCGTGTTACTGACAAACTCCTCCACTGGTGGCACCCGTCGTGTTACTGACAAACTCCTCCACTGGTGGCACACGTCGTGTTACTGATAAACTCCTCCACTGGTGGCACCCGTCGTGTTACTGATAAACTCCTCCACTGGTGGCACCCGTCGTGTTACTGATAAACTCCTCCACTGGTGACACCCGTCTTGTTACTGACAAACTCCTCCACTGGTGGCACCCGTCGTGTTACTGATAAAGTCTTCCACTGGTGGCACCCGTCGTCTTACTTATGTTAGATTTCTTTCTATTTTGCTTTCAAAAAGATATTCTATGTGATTTTAAAGACATGTTTATCCACGGACAATTATTGTTTCGGTGAGCTAGGACTATACAAATCCAACTACCAGTAAGCATGTTGATCTAGTACAAAGCGGATCACATCATCATTGAGAATTATTTTTTTCTCGTCATGATATAGCTAAAACGTTTATCAACAGTCACTAACTATCACTGAACGATGACATTCTAGATCCCATTCTATTTCTAGTCAGGAGCACTAAACCTGAATCTAGAAAAAACATCTGTGAATGCTGTTTGAATATGTATCTAAATATATCTCTTTTCCAAGGTTGTCGTAATCGCTTGTCTTTTTTAAAACATTAAAGTTAATTACTGTATAAGTGGTTATTTTCGGGGTGGGGGGTAATTTTGATATATTATTAGCTTAAAGGCTAGATAAGAAATACTGGCCACCGTGGTCGGTTGATGGTACAGTATTTAAATTTACTGCAACCAGTATCTTTGACGTTTACGAGTTCCACCAGTTTCAGTGTAAACTTGACAAACCCTATGTGATAAACAAAATGATAATGGATACCCATGGCCACCTATATATAAAACCCATAAGGGTTGGCTTAGGTTTGGTTTATGGTGTTTAACGCCATTTGCAACACTATTTCAGTTGTATAATGGCGGTCAGTTTTATTGGTGGAGGAAACCGGAGTACCCAGAGAAAACCACCGACCTGTCGCAAGTCACTGACAAATTTTATCACATAATGTTGTATCAAGTACACCTCGCCATGTACAGAGTTCCAACACACATATTGTGTGTTGATGGGCACAGATTGCACGTGTAGTTGTAAATCCAACTACCATACGATCACGATCACTACTGCCCCTAAAACTCCATAAGATGTATATAATCAATGTGTACCGCCCTACACAATATTAATAGATACTGACCTACATATACTCCCCAATGAGAGTATGGTCCTCTCGGAAATTCCACCAAATCGCCCACCTCTAACTCATCGAGGACATATTTGTTGTGAGCCTCGCGTTGTGGTCCTATCAACGCAGATGCCATCTTTAATTCTGTAAAAAAAAATCTTCATGAATCTGTGATTGAGAGTTTATTGTAAGAATGTGTACATGTATATTTTAATTCAACAAACACTTTCCTCATTCATGACTTATCACTGGGTTTGTAACTAGATTAACACGACGAGTGTCACTAGTGGAGCAGGAGCTGCTTACCCTTCCGGAGCACCTGAGTTCACCCCAGGTTTTTAGTTGGGTTCGTGTTACTCGATCTTTAGTTTTATATGCATGTTTTGTAGATCGTTGTCCTTTTGTACTTTTTCTTTTGGTCATTGTGTTGTCTGTTCTTCTTTGATATACAAATTCTGATTACCTCCCTTTGGTATCTTCAAACTCTTTTTATGTTCGTCTGTTCTTAGTGTGACTTCATATAACTAATTGTTCCTTATTGTTCGTAATTGATCTGGTCCTGCGCAGCGCCATTTGGTCGTCAATCAACCATGATATTAGTGAGTGAGTGATTGTTCTTTAACGCCAAATGAGCAATATTTCAGCTATATCATGGCAAGAACAGCTTACGTGTCAATGATATGATGATGATGATTGCACTAGATCAACACGTGTATTGTCGTTGTGCTAAATCACTGAAACAACAGTTCGTGAATAGAAATATCGCTCAACTCGAAAGCACTATCCTAATTCCGAACAAAATAGTATTTGCGCTCTTATTCTTTAATAGTGCGTGTTTAGCATATCGGTTTTATGATCTTTGGTTTGATACCGCCGAGACTCGAACGCACGATCTACCACATTCGCAACGAGCAAGCTAACCACTACTTCATTGATTTCACATTTAACTTTAAATTCATCTACGTGAATTATCTATGAATAGTTGCGTTTTATCATAGATTTCTCAGTGAATTGCATGATTGTCGTGAAGATAGTTGTAAGGTAGTTGGAACTACACAAACCAATCTTTAATGCAGTGTGTGAGTGATTGTTGTTTAACACCAACTCATCATTTTATCAGCCATATCATGGCGAGAACAATTTAATTTTCAATGAGATTATGACGAAGTCTGCTTTGTATTAGACCAACACGTTTAGATGGATTTTGTATAGTGCTAGGTCACTGAAACAACAGTCCGCGGATAGACATGTCTCCCTACTTGGACACATTATCCTGATTCCAAGCCAACAAATATTGATCTTTTTTCCTTATTGCTGCCTGCCTAGCCGTGAAGCAACAAATACCCATTTTATAGTCTTTGGCTTGACACGATCAGGTCTCGAACCCACAATCTACTGTACTCGAGACGAGCCGCTAATCATTACACCACCGACGCGGTTCCAACCTTCAATGCAATCAGCACCAGGTTTGTGTGTTTTTTTTTAAGTTTAGTGTGGATTCACCGTCAATTAATCTGAATGTCTTGATATATAACTTGAATATGGTTGGCGTGTAAAACAACCATCACCCTGTTTATGAAGATCATATTAAAATTCCACCACTAAAAGCTGAAAACAAGTTTTCCATCGTTACTTTATTGAGGATCAATCTTCTATCTACGGCTTCTGATTACCCCTTTATTATCTACAAACTTGTCTTTTGTCAATTCGAAACAAGTGTGTGAGCGAGCGAGTGACGTGTTTAATGGTATAAGCAATAAAAATCCAACTAAGGGTGTTGGTCTAGAACAAAGCGGACCTCATTGTCATCTCGTTGAAAAGTAACTTGTCCTTGCCATGAAATAGCTGAAAAATTGCTGAATTGGCGTAACAACACTCACTCACTCATTCGCTCAATATCATGTAGAGCACAAATCACTTTTCAATGCAATGAGGATGATGATGTTCGCTTTGCACTAGACTAACACGCCCTGTTGGATCTTTATAGTGCTAGATCAGTGCAACAACAGAACGCGCATAGACTTGCCACTCGACTCCGACACATTATCCTGATTCCGAGCCAACAAGTTTTTACTCTGAATCCTTACAGCTACAAGCAGAAAATACCAATTCTAGAGTCTTTAGTATGAATCGACCTAAATCTCCTAATCAGGCCCCCTGTTTGTTGGGTTCGTGTTGCCCAATCTTTAGTTTTTTGTGTAGGATTCTGTAGATCATTGTTTGTCCTGTTTCTTTTGGCCATTGCTTTGTCTGTCATTCGTCGATCTACGGTTTCTGATTATCCACATGGTATCTTCAACTCTTTCAAAGAACAACAGTGATATCGCGGATATCATTTTTAGGAATCTTTTTTATTTAAAGATTTTCGAGCTTATGGACAATCAAGCTAATTGTCCTTTGGTCCTTCGAGCCAATAGACCTTCCATAGACCCTGTAAATTTCGGACTAACGGATTTTCGAGGTAATGAGTTTTCGGATTGTTTGGCACTCCGGACTATTTGTACTTCAGATTATATGCCAGTTCAAATGTCGGAATACCAAATTTAGCAGTCAAAATTAGTATATGATGGAAGATGGTACAATTAGTTTTCCCATAGCTCTTTTAGATTTACATTTAAAGAACAAAGAAATCCAATGATACCGCCTTCATAATTTGCTTCTCTCAATATTTTCTTACCTCTTTCCTGTTTTCCTATTTCAACCTTTGTAATTAAATTTTCTGAAAACTTGCAATCTATTTTAAAAAATAGGTCAGTCTGATAGAGCATAATCAATATACATGTGACCAAATCTAATACATTTGGGGTTTTTTTTATATTAGAAAACAAGTATAAGATTTCTTCGATAAGTGTTTTACCTTAGCTATCGACATTTATATTTTAAGATAACCTTCAGACGTATTCTTTTAGTATACAATATAATGTTTTACAATTATTTAGAGACCTTTTAACGGTGACTGTATACTAATAAAGATGATATTGTGATATGAACACAATTATATTTTCGACTCATTGCAGGTACACCGCATGTATGTGTCACCGATGTAAAGGTCTAGTCACAGGCACTTGGGTGCAGGATTTTGTTTTTCTTCTTTTTTAAAAAATAATAAAATCAGTTATCTAGAGTGTATGTTTAATTTTAGAGCCTCCTGACATGTTTTATTACTATTTTAGGCCATTTTGACATGTTCTAAAAAAATTCTATATATGCCATATACCACGGGGTTCTAAAATTAAACATACACTCTAGATACTAGTAACTTATTTTAATAAAAAGAAGAAAAAAAAAAAAAAAAATCCTGGATCCAAGTGTCTGTGGGTGTAGTTTTTCAAAATAAGCATATATTCGAAAATCTACGTCTTGTTTTCGATTTTTTTTTTACATTTTGGATTAAGAGAAACGGAAAGTGGCTTTGAGAAACATATATTATACACACGAAATTACTACAAACTAGGAGAATCCTATGCAGTAGTGAAAGACCTCTTCTTATTTTCGCCCCTGCATACTGTGACTTAGTGTTTGTCTCTTGATTATCGCCATGAAGTAATTTAAATTTATCAATATACATTAAAGAAATACTACAACAGTTTTTGGTGAAGAATTTTTTTCCCTGAAAATTCAATTTAGAATACGACGGTACCTTTACTAAGCTATCCATGCATGTTTCAAGTCGAAATATGTTCCCAACAATTAGAAATCTGCAAATCCGTTTGCATGTTTATCGTCCTCACCATTGTTGTGGAGACTGGTTAACTTTCGGTTGTCTTGTTCCGGTGATTGCCGATCATGACCTCGTGACGAAAAGATAAACAATCATGGATGTTGAGGTAAGCACGCACACGTTCATGACAATAATTATTGAGGAACCTGTCTGTTTCATGTCGTGTGAACCATTTTTTTTTGGTGCAATTATTCTTATGTGGTACACACAGAATATATTTTTACATGCATCCGACATTTTTTTTCATCAACTGAACAGTGTGCATGAGCGATAATCTCCCCGAAAGAGTTCAAATCTTGGGTCACGCACATATCATTTACATTACTGTACGGGAAAACAGAATTATCCGCTGTCAAATATTTTGCGATTTGCTCTTAAAATCTGCTCTTGAGCGGATTCTTAATGTTATGCAGTTGATTTTAGCTAAAATTAAGTGACATATTAAGTGAAAATATTTTAATCTAAAAATTCCACGATATTTGCCTTTCATATTACTTTAATCAGAACAATTAAATAATATTATATTGTCAGAAATTAAGAAATTAATTTTGTATTAAAAAAAAACCTATATCTTATTTATGATAAAATACAATACTATTGTAAATATTATCAGTTTCAATGAAACAGTTATATTTTGTGAAATAAAGTAATATCGGAGTGCACAATAGCGCATCATTCAAAATAAACAAGTCTGGTGGCAGTTGGATGTTAAAAGGTTGTCAGAATTGAATTTTTTTGTTAATATTAAAAGTTGCCAATATTTGATGTTGTATACTAATAAAATGTTCTGAACAAGAAGCCAGGTTTAAAAAAATATGCTATAATGTCGTAATAAGTAAAAAGAATTCGAATGTCTGTTTGTGGAATCGCCATTAACACATCTAATTATAAGTCGGCTTCTTATTTCCGAAGTTTGCCTAATACTGATAACTGCTATAAATAACCAGGTAGCACTTTGGATGTAAATTCGCTAGAATTAATATAATATAAGAAATATATCTATGAAATTGGATCCCGGGGTAATCAGTTAATATTATATAATGGTATTTAGTAAGAATGACACTTAAAATCGGAAATACGTGATGAAATCAATAAAAACAAACTCAAACTCTCCAAAGGGGCCCGATAAAGGGAAAATTGTAAACAAATTGTATTGCATATTATTGACAACACTTGAGTTGGCTTGATTATATTTTTTTCGAAAAAAATAGACATGAAGTTCATTATTTTAGTCTCTAATTTAAAAGAGATATCACCTAGCGTTTTCGCCTGAAAAAAAAAGAATATATAAAAAACTTCGATGCAATTCTACTGTCAAAATACGATTTGGCCGAAAAAAGATAATAAATTATGCTTACGTGTTGAAAAATGGAGTAGGTCGGTATAACATCTTTTCTAATTTTTACACACAGCTTGCTGAATCCTCCTTTTTGTGTGGTTTTCGTGTAGAATCCGTCAATGATTTGGTTTGTGCCATGTGCTGTTTTTTAAACAAACAATTTCGCACATGCGCAAGCGCTTCACCGAATGAGGTAACTGTGTAGGTCGTATGAATGTATGACTATTGTGCGGGTAAACATTGGATTCTTTACTGGATTCAAGAAAATAAAACAGCGACGTATTTCCTTCGTTCTATGCTATTTACGTATGATATTATGAAAAATTTCAACTGCAATTAGTATAAAACATCGAATATTGGCAACTTTTAATATAAAAAAAAATCAATTCTGACAGCCTGTATGCCTTTAACATGGATTTTTCCAAACTATTTTACGATATCGAATGTATAATGGTAGAAACAGGAGTCTCCCGAGAGTTTCTCACCTGCTAATGTAGATCCATACCCATTACATACATAATGTGTTGGTACAAGATGTTGTATCAGGTCGAGCCTGTCGTGTGAACCAGTTTCACCACGAGTTGTGATGCGGTTAAGTCACACAACAGGCAAGACCTGATACAAAGTCTTGTACCATCACACTATGTATGTAATAAGTTTATCAAACATTTCAATACAAACAAATTTGAAACAAATAACATGGGTCGAATAAAAATGAACACTTTGTACAATACTGTGAGGGAGACTACATTTTGTGCATGATGTCACGTTATTTGTTGCAGTACATTCACCGATGTCACGTTACTGTTCGATCACTTTCAGTGTCACTGCACAATCATTCGACAATGACTTTTTAGTTTAGAAATGTGGACCGTACAGTTGCCGGAAATATTGAAAGTATGCCCTTGCAAATTAGAATGTGTTTACGTTGCCTACATTGGTGTATATTACCGCATTCTGAACAATGATGCATATGACAAAGTAGTTCGGAAAAAGAAAATTTCGTGCAACGTCGCGCCATTCTTTTATTACAACAGTGTGGTGATACAACATCTTGTATCATAAACTTTGCATCAGAGAGGCTACTTTCGTTAATTTCAAAGGAAAATGTGCATAATGTTAGATAAAAAACCATTACATGCATAGTGTGGTGGTACACTACTTTGTATCAGGTCGAGCCTGTTGTGTGAACCAGTATCACTACGAGTCGCCATAGCCCCTCCCCCTTCCAAACTTGAACCAATGTAGTGAGTGAATGATTTTTGTTTTATGACAAATCAGCAAATTTTTCAACTATATCATGGCGAGAACATGTTACATTCGATAATGATGTCTGTGTTGTACTAGACCAACACATTAATTTTTGTAGTGCTAGCTCACTGACACAACAGTCCACGGATCGACATGTCGCCTCACTCAGACACATTATCATGATTCCGAGCCAACCAGTTTTTGCTCTTACTCCTGAATGATGCGTGCTTATATATATATTAGCGGAGTTAGCAACAATTACCAATTTTATAGTCTTTGCTTTGACTCGATCGGGTTCAAACCCACGATCTACAATCCTCGTGGTGAGCACGCTAACCATTACACCATCGATGTGGTCGGTCCTGCTAAACAGAGACAACTAGAGTCAACTAGTGACAAGTAGAGTCAACTACTGAAAAAACGCAAAATAAATATGTAAGAGTAGTGCACTACTTTGTAATAGATATGAAATAGCTTAAATGATATTTTAAAGTAAATGTTATTGATGTTTTAGTTCTCACGGAGTGAAAATCTACCAGAATTTGGCAGAAAGATAGGCGCGATTTACTTCCGGTTTACCAAAATAGAGACAAGTAACTTTTATAGTTTTTTTTTCGACTGAGATATGAAATATCATGTTATTAGAGTATAAAATCATAATTTTAAAGCATATGCATGTTGAAATTTAGGTCTAATACATGTTTGCCAAAGCAAGATGAAAACGCTTGTAAATTTGAAATCATTATCGGTCTAGAACATGAAAACACATGAGATGATGATACATCTATATAAGATACAATATATTTTTATATGAATTTTAAAAAAGCCAAGTATTTTATAATTATGAAATGCAAGCAACTTTTACGCATACAACTTTGTTTTTATAATTTATTTCTTATTTCCAGCTAAATCAAAATATAATGAAATATTAAAA
Source organism: Bathymodiolus brooksi (assembly GCA_963680875.1). Classification (NCBI taxonomy): domain Eukaryota; kingdom Metazoa; phylum Mollusca; class Bivalvia; order Mytilida; family Modiolidae; genus Bathymodiolus; species Bathymodiolus brooksi. The sequence goes on from OY804588.1 coordinate 25,923,623, forward strand.
TACATTCTAACAACTTATTAATACAAACAGCAAACTGATTCAAACAAGTTACTTTACACATCTACAAAACAAAGATAATTTTATTTTTCTCACATATTCAGTTTGCACATTGTTGTTTAAATGCACACCATCAACATAAGCATCATGTTCTGTATTTACAAGCCCCCGTAGCTTCCAGAAGAAAACGTTTTCAGAATCATTATATTCATTAGATAACAGGTCATTTACACACACACCTTGTTTTCATATTCCCTGTAATCTAACCCTCGCGGTTTAAATCGTCTGAATAAGCTGCCATTGATAACGTCCTTCACTCCATGAACACATGCTAGCAATGAAACAAAGTTTTTTTATTTGGTTATAAACGTCTTCAGCTTTGCTCAACTTGTTTACAAAGTCATTACCCTCCTATCTGTATAAAAACCCGTTTGAGTTTAAATAACATTAATTGAATTAGATCATCACTTTCAAACAAAGAAGTTGTAGAGGCACCGCTTAATCCTACAATATGGAGATCTACACAATCTGTCCAAAGCAGGGGGTGACTTTGAATGCGCTTGATAAAACTGTGACCGATTATTGCAAGTGTCATTTCAACGTACTTTAATAATAACTATACACAAAGAAAAAAGTTAAGCACCCCTGATATATTAAAACATAATAATTTACACTAAGTTTAGATTCTAATATTTATATTGATTATAGCAAGATCAATGTTCCATTAAAAATATGTGCTCACACAGATGTGACCATTATGTCCAATATCGACTAGTCATGCCCGTGAACCATGCCTTTCACGCATTACTCAAAAGTCAGTATTTTCATGCTTCGAATTTGGGTATTTAAGTCCGGTGTTTTAAAAAAATTATTCATTCTCAGTAAGCATGGTACGAAGGCGAATATCAAAAGCACAAAGATGGCAAATAATCGGCATGCATACAACAGAGATGTCCTTCAAAGCTAGTGGACGTCATATGGGCTACCACTATTCTATTGTCAGCCGACTGGTGAGAAAACACACGCAAACCAACAAAGTGAAAGACTTGCCAAGATCCTGTAGACCACGGGTAACATCCGATCGTGACGACAGGACATTGCAGCGTTTGGTTAGATGGATGCCATTCGCAAGCACTCCCGTACTCGAACAACACTGGTTTGTCCAATAGACGTCTAACAACAAGAACAGTTAGAAACCGTCTGAAATCACCGGGACTTAAGTCAAGGAGAGTCACTAAACGTCCACTGTTGGCAGACCGACATCGACGAACACGGTGCTTAGTACGACGTGGTTGGAATTTAAGGACATGGCGCAAGATCCATTGGTTAGACGAGAGCCGTTTCTGCTTCATGTAACCGATGGTCGGATGAGGGTTTGGAGACACAAAATGCATCATATACCCCAAGGAACATCCAGCCAACTGTCCCTTACGGAGGAAGCTCAGTAATGGTTTGGGGGTGTATCTCTCATAACTGCAAGCTTGATTTAGTCACCATACAAAGCAACCTAACTGGTGATCAGTACATCAGAGACGTCTTGCAACCAGTTGTTGTCTCCCATTTCGACAACCACCCATTAGCTACAAGGTCTGTGTATATGGATGACAACGCCAGACCTCTTCGTCCAAGAGCAGTAACCGCCTACCTCCAAAGCAAAGCCGTGACTTCTGTTCCTTGGCCAGCCATGAGCCCGGATTTGAATCCCATACAGCATATTTGGGACATTTTAGGCCGTCGTATACAGGCTCGGGAACATCCTGTGGAAAACATTCGTCAGTTGGAAGCAGCATTGCATCGAGAATGGCAGCAGCTATCACGACAGGACATTCGACGTCTAACTGGAGGGATGAGACGCAGGGTTGAGGTCGTCATCCATGCACGTGTGGGTTACACCCGGTACTGAGCATTGAACAATAGATGTCCACTGTGTATCATTGACACCGGAAATTGTGTACCAGGCAAGCGGGAAAACAATGATGGATCGCACACACGAGGTAGGAATTTCAGAATTTATACCTGTTTATACCTGTATTATGTTGTCAAGGAGTTATATGCCAATTTGTAAGAAATGTATCAATGAATCGCAGCATATATAACCATGCAGAATGTTTTATGCGTCGTTTTAAACTCAAAATAAGTGCATCTGGTACCTGTCAAAACAATCAGGCGACGCCTTAAATCGTCTCCAGCGTCATTGTTTGGACGCATATCGCGTATTTTACGGAAAAAGTAGCAACTATTGGTCATTATAACTTAGTGTCAATTCAAATTTGTGTAGAAATAGCTTATTCTGGACGATTTTAGTCAAAATATTTTCATTGCGTTGTATAAGGTATTGAGAGCTGAAACTGAAACCATGTGACAGTACGGCGGCTTGCAAATGTTATGTACAGCGAATTGCCATACGAAAATCCTGAAAACGAGATGTTCAATATGAGATGTTTCTTTTTTTCTCAGTCTTTTGTGCATTTTTTGTGTAAAATTTAGATTTTTCATTGATCACACAACATATACATGCACACGCAAGTATGGGAACCCAAGAGCATAGGGGAATATTTTTTAACACGTAAAAACATTTTTTTTGGGGGGGAGGGGGAATTTAGCAGTACTGTCAGTGCTGAAAACAGCAGAAACAAAATATTTTAATTTTTTTAAACATATTGTTTTCCTTCATAATCAAGAAACAATTTGTTTATAAAAAAAATATAGAAACCCTCAAGTGGTCTGTGCCTTACATATCGGAGCGTTTTCAAATTTGGTGTCATGTATCGCATTGTTAAGCTTATACGTGTACTATGTGATCAATCTTCAATTTTCTCTACTCATCAAATTCCTATTTGGCAACTACGTATACCTGTATATGTTCCTTACACGCATATGGCATAGACGTGAATTTGGCATATATTTTTGTTAGAGCTCCTTGATCCTTACTACCAACATTTCTGTTGCTAAGTTTTCCTTTGTGACACGTTTTCATATGGTACTGACTGGGATTACGTGGATTACGTAATCGTAACCAGAATTCTACGATGACGTGACTGGCGGAAGTTGAGAAATCACCATATCGGTTTCCGGATACGTGACTGTTAACTTTTTCGGACACCAAGAAATGTTACAATATTGAGACTGTGGGGTATATAATTATGTGAATTCGTGATTTTAATAGATAAATTTACTAAAGGATAATGAAATCAATCAGTATTAGATATAATAAGTTTCAATTTCATGCTCTTCCATTACTTCTATATACAGTATGTATCTTATTGGCTTTGCACATCACAGGCATTTGACCGATGGATCTTAATTTCCCCGTGTTTGCCACGGGGGTACGTATTTTCAGGGCTAGTAACGATGTAGGGTCATGGGTCCACACGAATACTAGAAAAAAAACACAAGGTAAGAAACAAATGGCGGGGTGCTGCTAAATTTCTTATTATTGTCGATTTCCCTGATTTCTGAAAAATAAACGGATGGAATGCACTAACCGTGTGGACCCCCATCAGCTGTTGTGCCCCTGGTTTACTGTTATTGCCGTATTCGTACTATTTTGCATATATACCCCCGACAATCTGTTCCCAAGACCGATTGTCAACCAAGGCCGAGGTCTATTTTGGATTCTCTCGGACTCCAACGTGTCTTGATGACCAGTCCAGTTTTTTTCCCGGGGCTTGTCAAATATGGTTCAATTGTGACAAAAGATTGATATTTGTTCACCTGTTTTTTTTACCTACCATGTGATTAAAAAAGACATTTCATTCTGTTTTTTGAAATAGTCCACCAAATAAATTCATTCGGAAAGCTAGATTTGTTCTTGTAAGGACACGTTGGAGTCCGAGAGAATCCAAAATAGACCTGCGCCTTGGTTGACAAATTGGCATATAACTCCTTGACAACATAATACAAGTATTAACAGGAATCAATTATGAAATTCCTACCTCGAGTGTGCGATCCGTCATTGTTCTCCCGCTTGCCTGGTACACAATTTCCGGTGTCAATGATAAACAGCGATGTCGTCAAGTGATTCATAAGTGACGTTTTGAAAGTGAAATGACAATCTTATCGTGCTTTTTGAACTGTGAAGGTCAATGCTTAAAATGGACATGTTTTACTGGCCTTGTGATATTGTGATTAAATATTCATTAAATTAACATTTTTCTTGATTTGTTTTGTGGTTTCTAGCAATGTAATGTCCTAACAGGTCACAATTGCGTTCTTGAGATTTTCTCGTCAGTAATCTCGTGATACTTGTCGTATCAGTTGTCATTTCCAAAAACATGGGGGTGCTTCACTTTGTTCTTTGTGTATATTTGGGGTTTGTACTTTCATACCAGGTCTATTTATATTAAATTTCATTATGTGAGTAGAAATTATATTTTTGAAATTGCAGGGTTTATTGTTTTAACTTAATTACACCTGTAGAGTTAATTTAATTTATGACAGGTGTCATCATTGGGAAACTGTTTATATTAGCTTGGTTAATTAGATATAGCTGCAGTTTATTCAGTTTCCATATAGTATAAATTGACATTTAATCTGATAATTGATAGCTAATTACATTGTATATTCATTAACTGACTTTGAGTAATTTCTTACAATCAAAGATATGTTAAACTTGAACACTTTTCACACTCATGTTGGCTTGGTACCCGGTAATGTATGTATAAATATGACAGCTAATGTGTGCCTGCTCATAACCTTTCTAAAATCCATCCTATTTGGGCCAAAAAAAAACAAACAAAAACAATCTCTGAAATTAGAGTTAATCATAGTGCTATTACAAAATTTATTAGTTTACATATTTTTGGCTATATTGTAAAACATAATCTTTTAATTTGGGTGCTAATTCTTTAGTGCTATAAACACACTTTTTTCTAGCTAAATTCTTTTCAGAAAGTATTTTTTATGTTAACATGTTAATATGTTCAAGCTATTTTAGTGCTTTATCTTAGTGCTTTTTCTTTAACTTTGCATTTCTACCTTTAGCAACCTCATCAAACAAATTTCCTTTCCAATGTTAGCTACAACCTTGAAATATATAAACAGATATCTATGTTTTAGTAACAACCCTATTGAAACAAATTTCTATTTTTAGTAACAACCGTATTTAAACAGATTTATATTTTTTTAGTAACACCCGTATTTAAACAAATTTATATTTTTAAGTAACTAACTCATTGAAACAGATTTCTATTTCTTAGTAACAACACAATTTAAGCAAGTTTCTATTTTAGTAAAAACATGAACCATTGTGCTTGTGGAATTTGTAACACAAAATGCCATGGAAGAAGATACATAGCATGTGGGAATCTCACAAAACAGAACTTTTCGTTTCTGAAAAAAGGTTTCCCTGTCTTACCTATGTTCTCGTTGTGTTTACTGTCCAACATCAAAACAGTACAATTACGACGTTGCATTACAACGTTTGTCTGCAGCTATCAGTCAACACATATTTGATGAAGCTGCACGTCTAGAACGTATTTTCCTGAGATACGAATCTCGAGTAGTTGTGTCTTCTGATCATGCTAATCATAAGAATTTATTTCGAGATCACGTTGCACACCAACTGCTTGGTTCTAACTGGTCGGGAGATACACACATAGCTGTAAATACTAATGTAAACTGTCTATTTCGCGCATTGGCTGTGGATCTATATGGACACCAAAAAGCTTCATCTGAAATCAGACTGAAGACTTGTATGAAATGGTAGAGCATGCAATGTTCTATCAACGTGCCCATTCACACACATTGATACCCGACATTAGTCCAACTGTTGCTGATGTCAGCAGACATTGTGCACAACTGATCTCTTTCTTATGATTTTGGACAATGCATGCTGCAAGCAGCGTAATATGTGGGCCTATTAAATCAATATATCCTGTTGTTAATGGACCTACAGATCAATATATACATACAAATACTGAACACAGTAGTCAAACTTCGAGGATCTAGGTCCCGAGATGAAGTTACTATAATGTAGTCAAGCATTTCCCTATCTTTCATTGGTTCATTCTGGAAACCATGTCACTTTGTTCCTCTAGTTACCTTGTCCGATATGCAAAATAATCCAATCTCCATTGACGACTTTGACCAATTTCCACAATTGAACCAGAGAATGGAAAAGACGTCAACTCCAACAAAGTCTAATTTTTCGTGTCATCCACAGATTTTGAAACCACTATTGCTTTCATCGACATTACCGACCCTGTCTTGAAAGCAACCATTACATCCTTCATTCAAGACAATGAACTTCCAGTTTCTAATTCTGACACTGACGCCCAGGTCATAACGGACAATGTTGCTACCTCAGCAACAAACATTGGCATCATGGATATTACCGATTTGTCAATGGAAATTGCTCATCCGTACAAAAATCATGAGACGAACTCTGTCACTACTTTCATGAATATAGATAAGCTGTATGAACTTGCAACTACACAAGCTCATATTGGATCGTCAATTCCTCAACGTGTTTTTTTGTTATTGATGACACCGATAACAGGAAAAGACGACAATTAAACAAATACAGCGAATACCCAAACGATTGTGGAGCTTGCCAGCAGGGTAAAAACTCTACAAAAACTAATGTTTTCATCAAGTACGGTGAAACATTAAGTTTTGTAGTTACCCGCGGTGATATGTACGTTAAAATATTCCGGAATACTTTCGTTCCTCTGAATCCCCAACACGGCCCAACGTCCGTTGTCACAGTTAAGCGAAAGTATTCGGTATTGAGCAGAAATTCCAACTATAAAAAAAAAATCACATGGTTTGATTGTGAACCTGAAATAACTACTGCTGTTGTTGAGTACATTGGAGAATATACTACCAATGGTGTACATGCCAATGCCAAAGCAACTACCGATCCCTACAGACAGCTTACATATCAACACAAAGATATAAGTAGACAAGGCCTTCAGCATGGCAAAGCCCCACGGGAAGTCAGGAAGGATGTTAATCTAGAAACCCTTGATGATATAATTGACCACCGTATCACCCAGAATGCCAAATATAACAATGATAAAAAGAGTAGACCTGCGAATATCCCCCGCCAGATCATTGTTGATGACATTTTGTCAGTTCTGAGCATGTTCTCCAACAGCAATTTCATTAAAGAGGTTATCACTACCAGTCATAGCAAAACTCCCAGTATAACACTATATACTGATGTACAGATGTCACTGCTGAAAAACGCAATAGAAACCGGTCATGTCATTTTGATTGGTAGAATCTTTAACGTCAGATCTTGCTTTCTTACTCCTTTATGTTTTCAAAGCAGAAACCTCACAAGCAGGAATATGTATGTGTCCCCTGTTATGCTGGGCCCAATGCTTCTGCATTGGAATGGGTATTTTGATTCCTACTATAAATTTACATCCCATTTACAGGCAAAATTAGCTGACACTGATCAGTCAAATTTTATATTTGGGTCAGATGAGGAGTCAGCTTCATTGAAAACAATGGCATTGTCATTTCCGCATGCCACTCGTCTGTTGTTTACCAAGCACCTTAAAGACAATGCAGCTGACAATCTCAGGAAGAGCCTCCCCCAGCCAGAGGTAACCATAATCTTGGACAGACTATTTGGTGCAGATGGCATTCTTAGTTCAAGAGACGAACTTACGTTTGACAAGATAGGTAGTGAACTGACGGACAGGTATGACATACCTTACTTAACTGAATGTGCGACAATATGTTTTTAAACCTCGCTTGCAACATCCATTGTTACCAATGTTGTGGTACAATAACTGCAACGAGTCCTTTAACAATGTTATAAAGCGCAAAATCAACTGGGAAGTACAGCAAATGTCAGATCTAATCAGAAAAACTGCACGAGCTGGAACAAGAGCAAATCCGAGATATACGAGGTGCCTTGCACGATACTGGCAAATATTATCTTTCACAATCGGCATGCATACTTAAAGTCTCGCATGAGACTTGGTCCAGCTAACATCCGATCAGAGATCGTGGAGAGTGCACACGTTTTTGAACAATAGACCAAAACAAACGGACATAATTTCATCAACTGACGGACAACTTACAGTTCCCTGTGTGGCTAAGGTAGCTCAGAAACCAGGACAGAGAAGGAGAGTAAAAAAAAATCTAAAACACGCACTGCTCCAAATAACAAATCTAAAATTACATGAAATTCCAAATTGTGATTTTAAGAATAAAGACGTAGATATCAATTATAAGGATTTTCTGCAGACGAACGTACTGACAATGTGACTGAAGTTGCTCACCTGCAAGACAGAGGAGTAAACAGACAAAAGCGACGGACATAAAGAAAACAATATGTGTAAGGTAAAATAAAGTTTGGATTGTCCAAAAGGGAAACAACATTTTCAAATTAATGACAAAAGAAATCAATGTGTACATAGAAGAAAATAATGTAAATACATGTATATATATATATACTGAATTAGCTCACATGCAAGACAAAGGAATAGACAAAATAGATGGACTAAAATTGTATAGAAAACAAAATAGCACACACACAGACATATATATATATATTAAGAAGTAGGTCTCTATATAATATATTTTACTTACTAAGAAAATTCTGTTAATAAAAGGAATAATGCTTGGTAGTTAAACTGTCGAAAAAAGTTTACATGAAAGGTTAAAAGGTACCCCTTTCTTCACCATAATACAGTCTCCATTCTGAATGATATCATCAACATGCTCGAGTTTTTGATTGACAACATATTTGATACAACTAAAGCAGAAATTACAAAACATCTCTCGGTTACTATATAATGAAATACAAGCAAACTTTTTTCTATAGGTGCTTCTGAAACCCCACCAAACTGCCACCATTTTTTTAACGTGTACGGGGTGTTACCCTGATTATTCCGACACGTGTTCACGGAATTTGAGAAGCTCTATATTAAGAACTAAAATCTTGGAGGTCACACATAAACATTACCGAGCAATGAAAACTATAACGTATGATGTAGAAGCTCAACGCCAACTATACCATTTAAACTAATTCCCATATCTTAACTTTTAATACAAACTGAATTGCAGAACATATCCTCATGTGTGTAAAACGCAAACAAAGCAGCGTTTAAACACAAATTACAACACTATGCAAATAACCACAAAAACACAAAGCAAACACAAATCTCTGTCAACCCTTGAAACACTGATGTTTCACAAATGCTGAACATAAACAGCGAAAACTATAGGACAATCAAAGTTACCTGTTCTACGAAGTTGCGAAAATTCTATGAGGAAATTACAAAATAAGAACAAACTGGTAACTTCGATCGTCAGTTAAATCTTGTGGCTATCCTGAACTAATAAAAACTCTTACCACTGCTTTACTCTGCACACCTTGCAGGCCGTCTTCACGACCAGAAATGACGAACCAAATATAAATGTATCATTCCTTATATACCCCTAAAGAGATGACAGCATCAGCGAGTCCACATGAACTTTCAATCGCCTTAAATACTGTGCAATTTCTCTTATCATCTATCAATCATCGTTACTTAATTCGTTGTGCTGAAAAACAAATTATCCTTAATGCTACAAGAAAGCGTTTTTACTTATCTCTGTCACAATAAGTCATGAATTTGTAAACAACCGAATTGTATATACGACAAAAGGAACATATCCGTGTTCATTGGGGACGCAGATATTCCGTAAAGGTTAACCAAGTCATGGTGGCGACCGTAACTCTTTCGAATATATGACATCATCGTAACCACTAGGAATCCTTGGTTCAGTAGTTTCTCTGTTAGCAACAACCTTCTATCAAGGAAAACGTGATATGATCCACAATCCCTGAAATATCATATCAACTAATTGTTTCTACATATAAATGGAAAGTTCAGATAGGCCCTGGGGAAAAGCAGTGCACTGGACCCTACCTACACAACTACTCACAGGAATAAAACCGTAGCTGGTGTATAAAATCAAATATATATTTTGTGTATTGGTATTTCGAACAAACTCCCTGTTTATACATTAAAAACATGTTGTACGCAACATACATAGATTAACATGGGTCCCTATTCTCGTAGGGCCCCCGGGCTACTAACTAGCATGCCCATGCGCTAAGACGGCACTGATAATGAGAACATTGTTTTGTCGTAAAGGTTCTTTCTTAACGGACCATCAATGTCGCTAATTCTGTTTTGGTTGTACATGGTATAAGATCATGATGATTAATTTGTAATTAGATTAACGCGACGGGTGCTACTAATGGAAAAGGAACTGCTTACCCTTCCGGAACACATGAGTTCACCCCCTGTACTTAGTGGGGTTCGTTTTACTTGATCTTTAGTTTTATGTGTATGTTTTGTAGATCGTTGTTTGTCCTTTTGTACTTTTTTCTTTTGGCCATTGTGTTGTCTGTTCTTCTTCGATATATGGATTATGCTTACCCCTTTGATATATAAGGGTAATAACAAAACTACCGAACACCGAGCAATCTTCCAAAAGGAAAAGGCAAAACTCATAAGTCAACAAACAGACAAAATCTGACGGAACGGAAAACCGGGAAAACTACAATTGCCCTGACTTGGTACAGGCATTTCTAAAGAAAAAAATAGTAAGTTTGCTCATTTTCTTTTCCGTACATCAGTTGTCAATTCATTTTTATTCGTTGCATTCCAGTTTTCGTGGTTTTATTGATACCTTAAAACCACGAAATACAGTGCCCCACGATGCACGAAAGTCAAATATAATAAGAGGCAATACAAGCAAGTATGAAATCGACAAAATCGAAAGTCAACAAATATCTCATCTTTCTCCAACCCACAACGAACTGACACCAACGAAGATAAGCGAAACTTCAGTATGTCAAGAATGTAAGTACATGTAAGCCTGGTGCGTCGCGAACCAATATTTCATTTCAGTTAACCAAATAGATTACTAATCCGAGATCAAGGTATTGATACTCCACTGTATTACATATATTTCACTAAATATAAGCCTTTCCCCAGAGGAAAAATTAAAAAAGAGCATTATCGAAATTAGCACCAATATCTTACAGTATTTTGTGGGAAAACTACGAACGTTATGCTGTTTGGTGTCGAAATGGAATATAAAAGTCACAACAGGTATAGTACATCATAAAGTCCTCGGAATGTTACTAAATATTTATCAATTTGTTGCATGAAATAAAATGAAAAACCCAAAATACCACGTTGTCGGAATGATTTCAGAATCCGATCGAAAATCGTAACCAGAGACAAAATCGATACCCTTAACAGGCATATATAATATATTCATGAGCGTCCACTTTCCCGGTTTCAACTAAAAATAAACCCTAAAAAATTAACAATCATGGAAAAATTATATAAATATCTTAGAGTGTTTTGTGGGCAAACTGCGAACATTGTGCCGCTTTGTGTCGAAATGGAATACGTGTATCAAATCAGGTAATGTACATCATATAGTCTTAGGAATGTTCTCGTAATATACCAATTTGTTGTATGAAATAAAATGGAAAGCGAAAAAACATACCAAACTGTCGGAATAGTTCCTAAATCCAACTGACACATCACAGAATGAGGCAAAATCGATACCCCTTACACATATATGCATGACCGCTAACTTTCCTATCTTGGTACAGCAATTTCAATAAAAAATCATGATGTGGCCATGGAAGTTTATTACAAACTCTCGCACTGACCGTGTGAACAACGTTATTCTAATAAAAACCGCTCTAATCTTGAACATTTTGCACAAATATTTTGATTTATTTCAAACTTTAATTTCAACGGTAATGGTTCTGAATGCTTAATTGGGCTTTATTTAAGAAATATTTAATTATATCTTGGCGGCCTGAGAAAATCCGTGATTTCGTGTTAAGTCAATCTACTGAATGAACTTCATAAGATTCGTGAACATTTTGGTGATAATTTTAATATTATAAGTGTATTTATTTACAATCATTTGGCAGATTCTTGAATATTTTGGTGATAACTTTTGTGAGATTAACTAACCTGCTGTAAAAACTAGTTTTCATATTATTGACCTCTTGGAAAACTACAATTTCAATTTATATACAATAACTGCATCTAGAAAATATAATGCAAGCTACCTACCTAATATTACCGTGTTGGTTTTCAGAAAATGAAACTACAGTTTTATATATTATCCCAATTGACTTGCAAGTGCCCGCGCGAGTGTAAAAATAAAAACAGTGATGCATTTAGCGAAATACAACAAAATGATGTTAGGTGACTAAGACTTAACATGAATATACATACAGAAACTATTAGTACTTTTACAGCCAGATGCTGCTAAGACCTTGGGTGGTCGCTCTGCATTATTGGTTGATGATGGAATGCTACGTTATGCGAGGTATTAGAAACATTAAGGATTGTCAAAGCTAAAACCATATTAATTATGGAATTACCTTCCCAGTAACAACTGGCCTTTCCTACATAAGTTTTTTCAAGTACACTTCTGCCTAAGTATTATCACAGTATTTGCCGTTTTCATAGTATTTATTTCCCCCATTTTCAAGCTGTTTGCCATGTAATTTACATTTTATCCACAAAAATACCGCCAAAAAAACCCCCCAAAAAACGAAAAAGAAAAACCCGTCAAAGTTCTATGTCTCTATTTAAACAGTGAATCACTAGTGACATCTGTCGTATATAGGAGAACATGCTACTTCGCCTACACATGTCGTTTAATAGTGAATCCTGACGTTACGTTGAAATACTACAAGCGTTGCTAAGGGAATGTTTGGGTAAAGAATCATCGTTTGTATATTAAAAGAAAAAATTGTACATGAAATAAAATAAAATTAAATTAAAAAACAAAAACAAGACAAAATATTCAATAGTTTGTACAACATTTCCTACATCAACACCTCAATGTTTATGTATATTTCATTGATTTTGAAAGAGTTATTTCCCTTTATGAAAATCACTCTGCAGTTTGATCGAACCACATTTGAAGGAGTTATTTCCCTTCATGAAAATCGTCCTACTTTATAAGAGGATTTACAAGATACAAGATATATTACTCAAAAGTTGACAAATGTGGGAAAGTGTGGGGGAGGAGGAATTATTTTTGTGTTAAATATAACTTTTAATTGTACATTTCCATGTTTGTGTATCCATTATTTTTGGATATATATATATATATAAATATACCTATTAGTTGTAAAATCATTTCAAGAAGTTTTTATATCATTGTATAACAAAATCTCCCAAGCCCCTGTGTATGGAAGGACTACTTAGTAAGAAACAGGCCTAACAATATACTAATATGTGATATTCCTTATTTCAAGTTCGATCAGATTGATGAGATCAACGCAGACACCAATACACGTTGAATTATACAGTGATAAGATATTAACTATTTAGCGGAACGTGAAATTAAAAGACCAGATTAGCTTCTTTTCGTTTTTCTGAGTAGCACTCCCCATGAAATCTGCTTGATACGACTGAAGTTGCAAGTAGGTTAAGATTTTAGTAGTATTACCACACCTCATATTTGTTTTTAACTTTTCATGCTTTAAAACAATAAAACAAAATAAAACAAAAGAAAGTAAAACAAACAAACAAACAAACAAAACCAAAAGCGTTATTTCATTTGAATACAAAGAAAGGTTTGAGGATATCAAAGAGGTAAGCAGAAGAAGGAAATCGACGAAAGACAGACAATAGAATGATCAAATTAAAAAGGACAAACACAGATCTACAACTTACAATATACAGAAGCCTAAAGATCGAGGAACATGAACCTGGCTAAAACAGAGGGTGGACTCGGTGAAAATATAGATAAGTGCCAGATCAAGGAAAACCAAGCTATGTCATTACATTAAGTTTCAACTTCCAAGGACATACTGTCTTCAAGAGCATTTTCACCAATGTTACATCCAGGGATTTATATATTAATTATTTCTGTAACCTGGAACATTTTACTAGCTATTAATTCATGAAAATGTTATTTATTGATTAATATTTTTCTGACAAATAAATACTTATATAAACTTAATATCATGATGAAACTCTAGATATGTAATGTATCTAACATTGACAAAAAATGTTTAAAAAACAAAAAAAAACAAAACCCAAGAATTTATGTACCTAATTTTTAATGCTTACCACTATTTTTATTATTTTATCCAGTATGTAGTATGCAATAAAGCAGAATGTTGGCTTAGAATGGTATGTAACACTGACATTGATTTTACTTTGACTTTAAAGCGTCATAGTTACATCCCGTGACGAAAATGACGCTTTGGTAAAAATACTTTCATTATTTTCATTGCAAAATATCGTTTTGATCGATATGCACACGTTTAAATATATTGGGTTTTTTCCGGTGGGTCATCATAAAAGTAAATAACTTTTTATAAAATATATCCCCATGGCGGGGAATTGTCTCCTCGTGTTGCCAGAAGCGATTCCCCTAGTAGATATACGGTAAATGTCGTAATAGAAAACAATCGAGAAACAGCTAAGCTTAAGATAGCCATATCCCAGTATGTGACACGAGTTTGACATGCAAATAATAAATTTTACACGAAGCTGTCAATAATTTTCAACTGCTGATATTTAACAATACCTGGGTTCTATGACATTTCGGATTCTTTTTATCCACGTTAATAACGGTAAATTAAGCTAAAAGATGCCGCTGTATTACCAATATTTCACTAAATATAGGTCGTTCCCCAGAGGAGAAATCATGGAAAGAGCATTGATGAAGGACAGACAATAAAATGGTCAAAATAAAAAGGACAACATGACAAACAATGATCTACAAAACACTACACAGAAGACTAAAGATCCAGTAACACGAACTCGGGGTGGACGCAGGTGCTCCGGAAAGGTAAGCAGTTCCTGCCTCACTAATGACACCCGTTGAATGCTCTTTTCTGAATAGCACATCTATGAAATATGCTTGATACGACTGAAATAACAAGTAGGTTACGATTTTAGTAGTATTACTACAACTCATATTTTTTTTTAGCTTTTCAGGTTGTATAACACAATAAAATAAATAAAATAAAACAAAGTTAAACAAACAAACAAACAAAAACAAAAGCGTTATTTCACTTTGATACAAAGAAAATTTGATGATATCAAAGGGGTAAGCAGACGCAGGATATCGACGAAAGACAGACAATATAATGATAAAAATAAAAAGGACAAGCACAGATCTACAACTTACAATATACAGAAATCTAAAGATCGAGGAACATGAACCTGGCTAAAACAGAGGGTGGACTCAGTGGAAATATAGATAAGTACCAACTCAAGGAAGATCAAGCTATGTCATTACATTAAATTTCAACCTTCAAGGACATAATGTTACATCCAGGAATTTATATATTAAACAAGATGAACTGTGAGCTAATGCTCACCTATGATACCCCCGCTCTTCGGCAAACAGGAAGTCGGAATCTGACGGGTTCAAAAACGCTTCCCACAATATGGGGTACCTATATGAAGCTTGTGACCAAATATCAGATTCCTGTCATCAACAGTTGCTGAGAAAAATGCGACGAAAAATGAGCATATATGTTCAATGTGTATACAAATCAACAAAGTCGGCAAACAGGAAGTAGGAATCTGACGGATCCAAAAACGCTACCCACAATATAGTATACCTATATGATGCTTGTGACCAAATATCAGATTTCTGCCATCAACAGTTACTGAGAAAAATGCGACGAAAAATATCTTGGACGGACGGAAGGACGGAAGGACGGAAGGACGGACGGACAGACGGACAGAGGTAAAACAGTATACCCCCCTGTAACCTTGAACATTTTACCTACTATTAATTCATGAAAATGTTATTCATTGAAATAATATTTTTCTCACAAATAAATATTCGTATAACCTTAATATCATGATGTAGCTCTAGATATGTAATGCATGTAACATTGACGAAAGATTTCGTCCCCCCCCCCCCCATGAATTGATGTAGATGTAACCTAATGTCTAATGCTCACCACTATTTCTATTGTTTTATCCAGTATGAAGAATGAAATAAAACATAATGTTGCTTCAGAACGATGTATAACACTGACATTGATTTTACCTTGATTTTAAAGCGTCATAGCTTCATACCTTGCCGAAAATGACCCTTTGGTGAAAAAAATACTTTCATTATTTTCATTGCAAAATACATTTAAATATGTTGTTTTTTTCGGTGGGTCATCATAAAAGTAAATAACTTTATATTAAATATATCCCCATGGTGGGGAATTGTCTCCTCGTGTTGCCGGAAGTCACTAGTAGATATACGGTAAATGTCGTAATAGAAAACAATCGAGAAACAGCTTAACTCGCGATAGGCATATCCCAGTATATAACACGAGTTTGACACGCAAATAATAAATTGTACACGAAGCTGTCAATAATTTTCAACTTCTGATATTTAACAAAACTTGGATTCTACTACAGCACAAAAATCGACAATATTTCAAATATATCGTTGTACCGACGTCGACAGAGAAATATCCGCGTTAACAACGGTAAATTAAGGTAAAGGTTATCGCGAACCAATGTTTCACTTAGAGCTACCCAAATAGATAACTCATCCGAGATCAATGGATCAATACTACACTGTCTTACCTCTATTTAACTAAGTACAGACCTATATCTTACAGTGTTATTTGGGACAACTTCGAGCATTTTGACGCTGAGACTCGAATTGGAATACATGCATCATGTAATATATATCATTTAGTCTTAGGAATGTTATAGTAATATATAAATTTGCTCTATTAAATAAAATGGAAAACAAAGCAAAAATATACGAAACTGTCGGAATAGTTCCTAAATCCAATCGACAAATCACAGAATGAGGCAAAATCGATTCCTCTAACACATATACATAACCGTTCACTTTCCTATCTTGATACAAGAACTTCAATAAAAAGTGACAGAGTCAAGTTTGTTTTAGGACTCAAATCTCCCCCAATAAAATGGTATTAGGTGACTAAGGCTTAATATAAATGCACACTTTTACAGGCAGATTCTGTGTACTCGACTAGCATCCGCAAGTGATAACGTTTACCAGTTGTTTGCCCATGGTCGGTGGTTCTCTCCGGGTATTCCGGCTTCTTTCATCACTAAAACTGGTCGCCATGATATAGCTGAAATATTGCTGAAAGTGGCATTAAAACACCAAAAATAAAAATCCATGAGATATGATGTTTTTTATATATTACACTTCAGGTGAAACCTGCATAAAAGCTCAAAAAGAATTTGTTAATTGTTCACGCGGCACAAAAAAAATATTTTCTTCCAGGCCTTCCCACAAATACTTGATCAGTCTTTGATATTTTGTAAGAAAAAAAAATGAAAAATTAACAAAAACACGTAAATATGTAACCCCCCCTTTTTTACAATACCCCTGTCATAAACAATAAACTAAGAGGTCAGTATATATGAAACTAAAATGTGTGTTAGAGACTTTCTCGACCAGTAATGCCTATTATCTTTTCTTAAATCCTAGAATGTGATTCTATGTTCTATGTGTCAAGCTTAATAAAATGCTGTCAACACGTAACAGGAGAACCGTATCAAGCCAAAATGTCGAATCACATTCTTCGAATTTTGACAAATGCATTGACAATACATTTGTTGTATACACTAATTCTCAGCAAATCGGGATCTGAAGGGAAAAAATATACTGTTATGCAAATATTTATAAATGTCTGATGTAAAAGGAACCCAATTGGTTTATTTTAACTCTGCCAGTAAAAAAGGTAACGTCCAATATTCAGAACTAATGGTAATTTTTTCGACAAAACAGATACGTTACAATCCTGTTTTTATTCATTTCGGAAAATAAATTCTTATTAAAAGCTAAACTGGTTCCATTTTCCCATCCGGAGTATATTCTAAAAGTACTGAAGATTTTATAAAAAGAAGTGTTGTTTCTCGATGATAGAAATTGAAAAGTTTATTTTATTACGAAATTTAAACTTTAAAGGGATATTGTCTACTTAAATCGTATTTTTATCATACCCAAAATTATTGTCATTTTCCGTACTGACCTTCATACAATGAAGATTAACACCGAGTTATGTCGCAAAAAATACGATTTTTTGACAAAAAAACCCAAAACTATCGTTATCAGAATTATTGTCCTGGATGACAATATTCAAATCTATTCATATGTCCTTCTATGTAAACCCGTCTTGAGCATGCGCACTATTTAGAAACAATAAACAACCATGTGGTTCTTGGGCAAAAGAGAAAGTGTCAACGCGTGGAAGAAAGCGGACTTTGACGGATTCAGAGAGAAAGATGAATAGAAGTGAAGTATTTTCCAAATGGAACAAATGCAGGATATATGTAGGGGATCAGTTGGATCGTTGGGACGAACTCAAGGAAGTGCCACGCGTCCAAACTCGTGCTGAATTTGGAAATATTTTGCTTGATAGGTAAGCCAAACATGTTTTTTTCTTCTTTTCACAATCGTTTTTCATATTTTATGAATTTATGATGATGCCTATGATCATTTTCGGTAGATATTATTCAATATATGTAATCTTGCACCTGGCAACAGCAAATTATTGTCAATGAATAGCATAAACGGCCGTATTTGCGAGGTAAACAAACACGAATTTTAACATTCATGCTGCAGCATCCGAGCTACTGGCATAAAAAATAGATAAAAATAGATTTGGCCTCGCTCATGTCAGTGCATAATTAATTACATTCCAGTCACGATGGTCAGCTTTTTTATATCGAAAAAACAACGTTTCGTAGCGTATTCGCCAATCATTCGGTGTTTAATCTTCATTTTATGAAGGTCAATACGGAAAACGAAAATAATTTTGAGTATGAAAAAATTACGATTGTGGTAGACAATATCCCTTTAATCAAAACCACTGCCTGTCACCACTGATGTTGTGCGTTCGAATCTCGATCAGGGCGCGGTGTACAACATTATGTGATAAAGTTTGTCAGTGACTTGCGACAGGTCAATGGTTTTCTGCGGTTCCTCCTACACGATATAAATGAAATATTGTTGAAAGTGGCGTTCAACACTATGAAACCAACCAACCAATCAAGAGTTTAGAGAAATAAAAAGACTAATTAGATATTGCTACAAATATGTTCAAGTTTCAATATCATACCAATGCTTTTAAACATTTGTTATATATTGTTCAATTGTTTATATCTTTTGTCATAATGTTAACATTGAGATAAACTGATATGACAAGTAACGTATCTGTTGTGATATACGTATAAATATCAAAATTATATATTATGCTGTAAAACTAATTATTATCCATAAATTTTAAACATTAACAACTTTGATTAAAACGTAGGGGCCGTCGTGGCCGTGATCGTATGGTGGTTGGTTTACAACTACCTATGCCATCGGTTCCTATCACCACTGATGTTGTGGGTTCGACTCCTGCTCGGGACGAGGTGTACAACATTATGTGATGAAGTTTGTCTGTGACTTGCAGCAGGTCGGTTGTTTTCTCCGGGTCCCCCGGTTTCCTCCACCAATAAAACTGACAGCCACGATATAACTGAAATATTGTTGAAAGTGGCGCTAAACACCATAAAACGATGCTAAAAACGTAGATATCAAATTTAGTGCATTAAATACATAATAAACTTCGATCACTTCAAACAAAATCAATAAAAAGTAACAAAAGTAACATATCTGTCTCATATGTGCCACATCAATGAGTGTTACAACGAGTTTCTCCAAACTTTATATTTTTCTTCATTTCGGTTCCATTTCCGGTGGCTGTAGAGGCGTTAGTAGAGAGGCTGAGCATTCGAACTTGTACGGGTACGGGTATGTGTACGTGTACTCTACATGTACCCGTACACATATCATGCTACTACCACGATATAGCTGAAATTTTGTTGAAAGTGGCGTTAAACACCATTAGGCATACAATCCCTCATGTTTTTTTGCGGATTTATTTCGATAACGTTTGCGTGTACATGTACTTGTAACGTACACGTTATACGTACGTACGCGTTCGCAAAAAAAAGTTCATCCCCATATCCTTGTAAATTTACGTGTAAGTATTTTTAGATTGGGCAGGGGCCGTCGTGGTCGTGATCGTATGGTAGTTGGATTTATAACTACCTATGCAATCAGTGCCTATCACCACTAACGTTGCGAGTTTGAATCCCACTCAAGCGAGGTGTATTCCACACAACATTATGTGATCAAGTTTGTCACTGACTTGCGGTAGGTTGGTGGTTTTCTTGCTGGAATTCCAAATCGTAGTGTAGTTAGTGGAATAGAAGCTCTTTGTATTCTGTTGAGACGTTTGGCCTACCCCAATAGATTGGAAGACATTACAGACATGTATAGTCTTCACCAGGCTCAAGCTAGCGACCAATTTCTAGCGACCAATAAGGCGATGTGCATCAAAGTCAAAACAATAAATAAGAGTAAAATGTACTTTTAAAGATTTCTAGCGACCAATAATAAATATATTATTGTAAATGCGCATTCAGTGCATGGGTGGGTTTTTGCACCTCAAGTCCACAGCAGGGTGTCACATATCAACTTTGACATTTGGATTTTTTTTTGTGGAGGAAGGAGGGGGGGGGGCTCTATAAATATCCCATGAAAAATTCCCAACGGCAAAGTTCTTGCCCACTTGGGGTTTAAATCATAGGTAATGCACGGGCCTTTAACTGACGCAAGTGCCTGGGTGGGTTTCTACACCTCAAGCCCACAACAGGGTGTCAAATATTGACTTGGATATTTGAAAAAAAATGTGGAAAGGGGGAGGGGCTCAATAAATATCTCATGAAAAATTCCCAACGGCTAATTTCTTGCCCACTTGGGGTTTAAATCAAAGGTATTGCCCGGGCCTTTATCTGACTAAAGTAAAGTAAAGTGCCTGTGTGGGTTTCTGCACCTCAAGCCCACAGGCTGGCACAGCAGGGTGTCAAATAAAATTGTGTGCCTGACCATAAGTTTTTTCTTGTTGAAAATGAAGCGGGCACCTGCAATAACAAAATACACATAACCGAAGAAAACAAAACAACCGAAAATGTAGCAAAGCCTACCTTCATATTCGTTTAATGGGGATCATTCACCAAAGGAGTGGGTATGATAAGGGTAGATTTAGGCCCAATCTCAGAAACTGTTTATATAGATATAATATTAAACACAATCATTGAAAGGTAAGAATTATTTTTTTTTTATGATTGCACTTTGTCCTTTGTTGCTTAGCAACGTAAATGGAGGAGGGTCCAATTAATCATTGGAAATTCAAATATGGTGGTTTTATTTTACATATCTTGCATAGTCTTTTCGACAAAATGTTATATTCTGTGTATGTACACTCTAAAAATAATATTCCAATTCTCTATGGTGGCATATAGTATTTTTGTGTAGTTTTGTCACCCTAGCAACGGTTTTGTAAACATTAAATTAGCCTATATTATTGCAATTAATGGTTGAATTTTGACATCTACGATCTTTTGACTTAATATTTGATTAAGCGGTACATTTTTGTCAAGCTATGCTCACTACAAATGTCATTTCATATTTCAAAAATACATTTTGATATTTTTATTCATAGTTATGCCCCGTCCATAGCAACAGGTTTCCCTATGCACAGTATTTTCCTGTAGATCTCATGGACCTTTTATTTAATCAAGAAAAAAAAATCTACGACAGCACCTTAGCAGATCTAGTGAGATCTTATCATTTACTAACCAGTATATATTATAAGAATTCCTTAAACCTTACAATGTCCCTAGTAACCAAATATTATCCTTAGCAACCACTTTTCGTCCATCGTCCATCGTCCATCGTCTCGTCCGTCGTCCGTCCATCAACATTTCACATTTTAATCTTAAAACTTAGCTTAACATAGGACCATATGGGAAATTCACATAAAAATATTCTCCTCAGAAACCACTGGGCCAATTACAACCAAACTTTGGTGGAATAGTTCTTGGATGGTCCCCTTCCAAATTAGTGTCCGGTGATCCCGACTTCTGACCAAGATGGCCGCCAAGCTAAAAATAAAAAAGGGGGGATGAAATTAAAAAAAATCTTGTCCTCTATAACTACTGAGCCAATCTCAACCAAACTTTGCTGAAATGATCCTTGGGTGGTCCCCTTCCAAAATTATGTCTGGCATTTCAAAGCTCCGACCAAGATGGCCGCCACAGCCGTACTTAATTTAACAGAGGACCCTATGGGAAATTCCCATAAAAATCTTCTTGTTTGAAACCACTTGCTCAATAAGAACTAAATGTTGATGAAATAGTCATTGGATGGTTCTCTTCCAAAAATATGTACGGCGGTTCGGCCCTTCGACCAAAATGGCCCCACCAAGATGGCCGCCACAGTGCAGTTGCGTTGTTATTGAAAGCAGCTTTGATCCAGGTGAGGAATTACATGCTCCTGGGAGCCTCTGGTTTTAAATCTTTATATAACCGAATGTTGATCTTTTTATTTTTTAAATCGTGAGAGGAAATTATTCTCAGTAATTAGAATGTCAAAGGAACCAAGTCAACTGCATAACATGGTAAAGCAGCGCTACAGCAGTAGGAGAGGATATAATCCATGTTGAATAGTTAAAAAATAAATCATAGAAGCCAGAATGTGTTGGGAGTTTTACCATGGATTGGCGGATATTATACGTTATTAGTCTCGCGATGTTATATATCCCATTTTAAAGGGCAGTGGTTTTGCTAAAAGGTTCGGCTAACGCCTCACCTTTTAACAAAACCACTGCCCTTTAAAACAGGATATATAACATCTAGAGACTGATAACATTTGTATCTGAATGTTCCAACATTAATAAGTATGTCCTTATTATAGGAAAAACATAAATACGTATATCTTTGGACAAAGATCACAGAGAGCGATTATTGATTTTCTGTCATCTTGTGAAATGTGTGTCGTCTGCTGTGCACAGTGTAAATGGACAGCACATATATGAGAGCGATTATTTATTTTCTGTCACCGCACGGCTTCCCTGAAGGTTTAAAAGTACCTTTTTAGCCAACGAAAATTCTACTTGCCACGAGAACATCAGAGAATAGTATTTTATCCTGAGCCAGAAGCAGGGATAAAATTTACTAATATCCACCAATCCATGTTAAAACTCAAGACACATTCTGGCTTACATGATTTATTTCGATTCTGATGTGTCTAAGAGTACAAATACGGTAGTATACTTTGATTGGAAGACGGTAATTTATATCTACGGTATCTTCAAACTTTTTTTGTTGAGAAAAGTAAAACGTGATAGCTAATAAAAATAGAATGCTTGGTAATACTGTATTATCGGTCATGGCCCAATAAAGTAAAATCATACCACTAAAATTCCAAGTAATACTATACATTTAGCACTGACTCATAAACGATAGACTATATCAATATCAATGACATTCTTAGTAAGGATAACAAAAGGAACATTATAAACAAAACACCGAATATGTAAATCAAACCTGACATCCGTGTACTATGTTAAAACATGCACGTTATATCGTTATATGTTCTGTATTAGATGAATTATGAATTATCAAATATATTGTTTGTTTTTCCATACTTTATTGGAATAAGTAAGAATAAAATATTTATCTCACGATGTTGTTATCGGCAGTCATGTGTGCTAAACCATTATGCCACCGTAACGTTAATATTAAGCTATATATAAATCAAATTTACGTTAATACAATTATTCATCGGGAATTCACTTTGCGAAAGAGCTAAATAAAATATATTTGTTAAAGAAAAAGAAAAAAAGAAAAAGTAAAGGGACTACTAAAAATAGAAAGTTCCGATGTGTTTACATGTCCAATGAATTAATTTCTAAGATAATCTGACGTACTCATTTTTTCTTTGGTTGCTTGTTTTGTTTTCTGTAATTTTTGTGAATTGTGGGGATAATATTAAAGTATACTTTAGTATAGTAACACATGAAATTACACTGAGGGTTAGAAAAAAACCACGTCGGACTCAATGCACAATCAGGTCGGCAGTAAATCACCTCCAAAATTTATTTAACGTCAAAACTGTTTCATAAAATTTTTTCAAGCTTTACTCCCGTAGCAATACAACTAAGATAACCAACTTTATCTTGGATGAGATTAAAAGGTCGATTTCTATTTCTGTCTATTACGGATGAAAACGGTCAATAAAAAATAGTGGCTGACGAGAAATCGACCTTAAAATAATGTTTTGATTGCAGATTTCATACTCTCCACACTCGGATACCAACACAAAAATCAAATGAGATATGTGTTTATGTATATTAAACATCATACTAAAATATGCCTTTGGTACCTGCTTGTGGTTATACTGAAAATTGACATTAAAAACACATTTCTTGTTAGATTTCATATAATTTAACGAAGCGATAGACATTTCATTTATAATTTGTCTATTTTTTAGGCCAATTTCTGCCCTTATCATACCTACTCCTTTCTTTCGACAGACGTCGCTGTTGTTCCATAAGTGTTTGCGGAACAGTTTAATCTCGATGACGCTTGAATTGTTAACGTTGGGTACAAGAACACGTCAATATATTATAATGCCCTAATAACATGAATAGGAAAATTCTGTAAATTTGTTCACAAACAAAACTGTTCCCACGACTTTTTTTTATTGTATAAATTATAACATTAGTGTACAAGTTAGATAAACTACTATTGAAACAAAAGAAGTTACCCGTATTGCGGGATATTCAATACGGGCCGCTTCTTTTTTTTTAATAATACTGTATCTTATGCTTACAACCATTGCGGTGGAACAGTTGATTACAGTACGACAGGGGTATTAGGTTATTAGTTAAATTCCTAACGGTGTATACGTGTATCACATTTCATTTCTTTGCATTAGCATTAGGGGAAAAGGGTGTATTTTACTCTTATCAAAAGATTTCGATGCTACATTCTTGTAAGTGCAAATAAATGCACTCTGAAACAGAATGTTTGTTCTGGGAAAAAATTGTCCCTTTATGACCAATAATAAAAATATGGGAAAAGGGGTAAAAAATCAAAACCATACATGTACAATATACTGGAACACAACAAATTAATTTATACCTTTAGGCAGTAATATACAATTTTCAACAAACACAGTAAAAGAACAAGTAATAATAAAAAAACTTGTAACAATGAACAAATAGAATATATGTGCGTATAGACACCTTTTCAAGTAACATAGTTGGCATTTTATATCATTTAAAGGGGAACTTATTCAAAATAAATCTAAAAACGGCTAATGATAAGAAAAAATTTATAGCAATAATAAATTTATTTTGTAATAAACAATCCAAAGGGAACACATTTATGATTATTTTCAAAAAATTTCAGCAAAAAATATTCTTCATCTGTACGATATATCCAGTTTACGGAAATGAAAAACTTAATTGACCTTCCCTACCTAGATGATCACAGTTTTTATTTTTGAAGCATATTTTCCTTTTCTCATTTTTGTTTCAATTTTTAGTTTAAGCCACACAAAAAAAAATTCTTTTTAGATTCTCATCCCATCCCTTCCCACTTTTTACCATCAAATTCACTATTTTCTATATTCAATCAATTCATTTTGAAAATTTAACAAATTCTTCATTTGGGTATGAGTATACCAAATAAAGTTTTTTTTTATTATGTGATGTTCTATCACGATAGTTTCCAGATGTATCTTGTTCTACAATATTTAGCTCAGTAGTCCGCAAGGGGCCTTCGTGGTCGTGATCGTTTGGTAGTTGGATTTACAAATACCTATAGATGCAATCAGTACCTATCATGACTAACGTTCAAATCTCGTCCAGGCGATACAACAGTATGTGATAAAGTTTGCCAGTGACTTGTGGCAGGTCCGTGGTTTTCTCTGTGCACTCCGTTTTCCTCCACCAATAAAACTGACCCCCACTGAAATTTGTTGAAAGTGGTATTAAACACCAAACCCAGTAGTCCGTACGTTTCCAATCGTGTACTTTTACATTCTTTTATGTTTATTTGTTTTTATTGTATAGAACGCTGGGTTTTATGCAAATTCCCGATTTTTTTCGTAGCATTACTGAAATCGTAATTCAAATCTTTTGACTGTTCATTTCAATAACAAGCAGCTAACTAAAGTAATAAATAACGTTTTTACCTGCATTAAAATGGAATAAACGTACACAAATCATGTGCTTTGCATTTAGTCCTTTACCATTAAAAAGTTCATTATCCCAAATAATTGTAATCTTCAATATTTTTTTACATATACATGTATATTACAATGAAATAAATTTGATAATTGGGATAGTATAGTGGTGCGTGTATAGGTCAACAGATAAGTAAAGTTTGTAGATGCCAAAAGGGTTGTCGGAAGTCACATATCGAAGAAGGGCAGACAATGCAATTGTCAAGCGAAAAAGGACAAAATGATAAACAGTGGTCTACAAAAAACTGTACAGAAAACTGAAGATTGAGCAGCACGAATCCCACTTAAAACCCGACGGAACTCTGTCGGTGACAACTTGAGTCTTTGGTTTTGCATTGTATGGCAGTTCCAAGTTTTGTACGATGATCAGCCAGTCTGATTGTACAAAATATTTGAATGCTGCCAAAGTCTGTCTAAAATAATTAAAAATAGTAAGAAACAACGAATTTTCTTTATTTAACTATTTATTATGCCATTCATAATACATCTGCTCAAAATCTTTCTAAAATAAATGCAACGATTTAACCCGTTTGTTGTCGAATCTTTAACAGTTAATAACACTACACGAAGAAGGAATATATTATCTGTATAATTTTGCACCAAATAATTTTAAAGAGTGTGATTTAGAATTGAAGATTGCCTAAATATAGATAGTCCTAGATATATTCATTGAACATTTTGTATGCGGAGACGGGGACATTATTATTCTATTTTGTTCACTTGGAGGTAGTATTTCCCGAAATTCAGGTACTTTAAAATGTTGGAATGAAGTTCATCAGTATTGCAGTGTGAGTAACAAAACATCATGTACAATGTACACCTTTTATTAGCATGCATAGGCTACACCAAGGTACATTCCGATGTGGCTTGTAAACGTCTGTTGTATTTCTTAATATGGTCATAATAAAACTCTTTTCTTGCGACTTACAGATAATACTTTTATTTTACATATACTCGTCAACTAAAATCTATACTTCTAACAGGTAATATCATCCGCGGTGTACTAGTTAAGCTTCAGTGTTTGCACCATCCAAGTTTTATAATTCAGTGCCGTCATTAGGTTAACGTTAAGATAAAAGCGTCTTTGTGATTCAAACGCACATGTAACCACTTATGGAACAGTAGCGTCACCAAACGGGAGAAGCGGTGAATGATCCCTATTATATTACAGGTTTCTACGGAAGCGTATTAGGGCCACATTGACACTTTTTTATTTTTTATTTTTCACACATTAATTTGTAAAATTCACACTTTAATCTGTAAATTTTACACTTTAATCTGTAAAATTTACACTTTAATCTGTAAAATTTACACTTTAATCTGTAATATTCACACTTTAATCTGTAAATTTGACACTTTAATCTGTAAAATTGACACGTTAATCTGTAAAATTGACACTTTAATCTGTAAATTTCACACTTCAATCTGTAAATTTTATACTTTAATCTGTAAAATTTACACTTTAATCTGTAAAATTCACACTTTAATATGTAAATTTTACACTTTAATCTGTAAAATTTACACTTTATTCTGTAAAATGGCAACCTGGGGCCTGTTTTACTAAAGGACTTACGACTTATGATCGGTCGTAATTTGCATGGAAAGATAGGGAGTTACAACCGAACTTAGGACTTATGACCTTTAGTAAAATGGGGCACAAACTTGTCAGGAATGGTATACGGGAGGACCTCTACAAACGATCCATTTTTGGTTCTATTTGATGGAACAAGATGGCCATCAGAGTCAATCTTAGCTGCTGATTGGCCAATTTTCAAAATGTAACTTATCTGAAACTAGGCTCCAATGCTTTGAAACTTTATAGGATTGTTAACAACAATGGCTTCTCTAAGCTGTCAAATGTTAGAGCTGCTCAGAAGGCTCCTGTTGCAGCTGTGGTCATTCAAAGTTGGCATTGAAACCATGTAGTAAAGTATTAGATTATAGTGGGACTTAACGTGGTGGAGAGGCATAAAGGAGTGTAAGGAGTGTTGGAATCAAGAGATGTGTATCTTCCCAGGGCAGTTGACTAGTAAACGTTTGGAATGATGAAATTTGATGTATTACAGATTATTAGATATAAATATTATACATTGCTAACTAAGGAAATAATTTATAGCAACAGCTCGTAAGGGAACATGAAAAGGGCTCTAACTCTCACAAAAATCAACCATCCGTGAAATCGGTATAACATGCGCATGCTCAGATCATGGCCAATCAAGATGCCAAATATGAATAAAATGCGACAAAAGACAAATGACTAGTTGCATACACAAGATGTGCGAACGGACATATGGTCAAACAAACATAAAAAGGGCTATAACTCTTGCAAAAATCTACCATCCGTAAAATCGGTATAATATGCGTATGCTCAGATCATGGCCAATCAAGATACCAAATATGAATAAAATGCGACAAAAAACAAATGACTAGTTTACATATTATGTCCATAATAACTACCAAGTTCCATGAAATTCTGTTCAGTAGGTTCAGAAGTAGTGCTCACAAACTGAGTAGTAAATATTTTGAATTTTCTAACTTCAAAGGGACATAACTCCTAGGAAAATAATAGGATAAGAATTTCCTACCGCTATGCAAATCTACATATTATGTCCATAATAACTACCAAGTTTCAAGAAATTCCTTACATTAGTTTCAGAGAAGAAGCAATCACAAACTGTTTCAGTAGTATATATTTCGAATTTCCTAAGTTCCAAGGGGCATAGCTCCTAGAAAAATAACCGGATAAAAATTTCCTGTCGATACGCATATCTTCATGTCATGTCTTTAAAAACTACCATGTTTCAAGAAATTCCGTTCAATAGTTTTAGAGGAGAATCGCTCACAAAAACATTACCGACGGACTCTCGGACTGGTCAAAAACACTTCGTTGCGTGGGGTATATGAATTTTAACATACGAGCAATCTGACAAATTTGAGCTTGACACCCTTTCAAAATTGTGTACGGCAGGTTCGGGTCAAATCCAAGATTTACAGATTAAAGTGTGAATTTTACAGATTAAAGTATAAATTTTACAGATTAAAGTGTAAATTTTTCAGATTAAAGTGTAAAATGTACAGATTAAAGTGTGAATTTTACAGATTAAAGTGTAAATTTTACAGATTAAAGTGTAAAATTTGCAGATTAAAGTGTAGAATTTACAGATTAAAGGTTAAAGTTTACAGATTAAAGTGTAAATTTTACAGATTAAAGTGTAAAATTTACAGATTAAAGTGTAAATTTTACAGATTAAAGTGTAAATTTTACAGATTAAAGTGTAAATTTTACAGATTATAGTGTGAAATTTACAGATTAAAGTGTGAATTTTACAGATTAAAGTGTGAAAAATAAAAAATAAAAAGTATCAATGTGGCCCTATTACGCTTCCGTAGTAAAATTTACAGATTAAAGTGTAAATTCTACAGATTAAAGTGTAAAATTTACAGATTAAAGTGTAAATTTTACAGATTAAAGTGTAAATTTTACAGATTAAAGTGTAAAATTTACAGATTAAAGTGTGAATTTTACAGATTAAAGTGTGAAAAATAAAAAATAAAAAAGTGTCAATGTGACCCTAATACGCTTCCGTAGGTTTCTTGTGAATATTTTGAAATTTTTTTTGTAGGGACACGGCAATGCTATAACAAAGAACCTATCTTCAATCCCTTAGCTATAGAAAGGATTGGGATGGTGGTGGTCTGTAATATATAATCTAATACATGGTCTCCTTCCTTATTATTATATAATACATGTACCAATATTTTTCAAGTTCTTTTTCAACAGTTAGTGTTTGCAGTGGTGCCACCCCTTTTTTCCCCATTTTGTACATTTTGTGTAATATGCCTATGACTCGCTGTGAAGGTCTAAAACAATATACAATGTATGCATATTAATTGTTTAAAATGAAGAATCTATATTGATTATGAATGGTGAAATAGAGTAGAAACTTGGACCATTGTAAAAATATGCCGCATTTGTAGATTATTGATAAAACGTGAAGCTCCTGTGGTAGATGCCACCATTTTCATTCTTTCAACGAAAACAATGCAATCTTTGCACCATGTTTACTCTCATTTACAGGATAGAAAACAAAATTGTTCACATGTACAATAAAATACATATTATATAGGTCATTATGGTATCCTTTATCAAAATGTAAAATCTTCAAATATATATCAAAATACCACACGTAAGTAGTTTACTTGTAAACGTCGCTCTTGACGTAAACCATGTGACCACTCAGTAGTGATGACGTAAATTATACAATTTTATATTATTACGCGGGAAATTTGAAGAACACGTAGACGTTCACGTACAGGTAGTGCTGGTCAACCTTTCTAATGGTACACAACTCCAATGCTGTCACAAACACAATATCGTTAGGGGTCTTTTCGGTGGAGACAATTTCATATTTGTCATGGAGGAGAGACAGGTGTTTAGCAACATTGGGGTCTTTAAAGATTGTTGTAGAGCGAGTGCTCATATATACCCATTGAGTTTTTTATATTTTTATTTGTATCACTGACTTCACACTCTTAATCCATCCGGAAAGAATATCTAAGTTCTTCTTTTCACGTTTTATCCATTGTCTGGCATAATCCTCGACGAAATTCATAAGAATTCTAAAGTTATGCTTCCAGTTCATGGAGTTGGGCTCACGATATTTAGACCCTTTGGCGAACACGTCTCGTAGAGAGGTGTTGTTGAAAATGTTAATGTCACCAGTTATAACGTGGCCAGCCAGATTATATATTAATGTGGAACTTGCACAGGGCAATCAGGACGCTTAGACCTGAAATCGTCAACATTTAGATCATGCAATGCCTTCTTGTAGTTAAATATTTGTGTTGCTATAGGTTTGATAGATGTGTACGAGATTATAGATATGGGCTGGTCCTTAAAATATGGTAGCATTTAAGATGTAACTGATTTGTGATGAAGGATACTCCTGAAGTTAATGGCATCAATACCTTGGTTGGCAAAGGACAGTTTCAGAAAGGAATGTTTATCTATATCATCTTTCTTAATGCCAACACGTTTGAAAAGTCTGTGACCGCAATATCCAAGGCGATTGCTGTCAGTTTGTATACATTTGAATTCGGATTTGTAACATGGTTTTCCAAACATGAGTTGTACAAGGCATGTGGTCTTAAAACGGGTAGTGAAAACAGTTTCGAGCGAATGTGATGCATACCCAACGGTTTCTGCATCAATGGTAGAAGGTCATTTAGTGAAACATCACGAAGTATAGGGGATGACGATGACCATGGTTTCGTTTACGCCGAGGGGTGGAGTAGAAAATACCTATCACATTCAATGTAATGTTGGACAGTCTCTCATGTTCATTAACATCCATATTATTTCTTACTGGTTCAGGTGAATACAAATACTTTAATAGTAAATAAAAACAGGTAGTACAATAAACATGTATTTAATTCAATGATTACAATGATTTAAACAAAAATTCATATACATTCGTATTAATTAAGTATATTACACATTACAAGCGAATCAATTGTAGTAAACCCTTACTTCTAATAAACAGCTGTTAATCATAATGCTTAATTAGTAAAATATACATAATATATAATCAGTAAATCAAATATACATATCTTGGATTCAATGATGGAAGGTTATATAGTGCTAGGGTTAGGGTTATGGTGTTTAACACCACTTTCAACAATGTTTCAGTTATATCGTAGAGGTCAGTTTTATTAGTGGAGGAAAACGGAGGACCCTGATAAAATCACCGACTTGTCGCAAGACACTGACAAACTTTATCACATAATGTTGTATCAAGTACATCTTGCCTGAGCGGGATACGAAATCAGTAAGGCACTGACAGCATAAGCCCAACTACCATACGATCATGACCACAACAGCCACAGGAAGGTTAGATAATTAGAGATATATCATAAAGTAATATTTTGTGCTTAGACATATAAATAATGCATGTACATATATATTATATTATATTATATATATACATATATATATATATATATCTATATTTTACAGGGGCGAGGTGTACAACATTATATGATCAAGTTTGTCAGTGACTTGCGACAGGTCGGTGGTTTTCTCCGGGTCCTCCGGTTTCCTCCAGCAATAAAACTGACCGCCTCGATATAACTGAAATATTGTTGAAAGTGGCGTTAAACATCATCAAACAAACAACAAATATATATATTACTACAATCTAAGTTATTGTTTTTCGACATTTAAGCTTTTTTATACAACTGCAAGCCAATGATAAAATTTCTAGATCTTGGAGATAAATCTTTTATCTTACTGCTTTAAGTTCTCAATTTTAATTAATTTCAAGCAAATTATTCTTATATAGGGTTCCAGTTGCGTTTAATTTGTCACATGTTATAAGAAAATGAATACATATGTACTTTATAGTATAAATAATATCATTTAATAACGTTTATTTACCCCGAGAACAAATTTGCATACTTTCATATTTAATTTTTCCAATAAAAAAAGCTTTACACACTATGTAAAAAGTCTCACCAATTTAAACAAAAATATATTCCCGGGATCTAAGAAACATGCAAAAGTTTAACCCCGCCACATTTGTGTGTCTGTCCCAAGCCAGGACCTGGATTTCCAACATCCTATGCCATGGTCTTTTTTTGTGTTCAGTTAGCTACGATGAGAGGTGATTGTTTAGTTTGTTGATTGTGTTGGAATTGTTGGCCAACACTGTTTAATCTTTCTCGTCATACAAGAACTGTTTTAACTGTATGATCAAATACGCGTAAGAAAATAGAAACTTTTGGACTATGATCAGCAAAGGATTTCCATAGTTTGAAGTAGGCTTTCAGTCGCTTTCTGTATAAGTTTTTTTAAGCATCTTATATCTAAATAAGTGGAATGCTCAGCATTTTCAATTGACACACCATTATATGTAAAGTTTCCATATTTATTTCTACTTGCAGTGTTAAGGATACAACCTTTCGTCTTGTTTACATTTACTTTTACAAGGCCCCATTCCCTGCGTTGTGAGTTTGAATCCCGGTCATGGCGAGGTCTACTCGATACAACATCATCTGAAGTCTGTTAGTGACTTGCGACAAATCGATGGTTTTCACTGGGTAGTCCGGTTTCCTCCACCAATAAAATTGACCGCCATGATATAACTGAAATATTAACCCTTACACTAATCATCCTTGCAATGTGCTGATATATTTTCAATTGGCTGGTGTAATCCTTCTTTAATCATCTGCCTAGAATTACAGACCTATTGATATACATGTATCTATTTTCACGGGGGGGGGGGAGGGGGTACTTAACGTAAGACTTGGTACCGTGGTGCCGCTGGAGTTTGGAATATATCCCTCACACAGGCACTTGTTTCATTCAAAAATGTATGTCCCCTCCTCTTCCTTACTTCAAGGTAAATATCTACCCTTTTCCCTTTCCCCACTTCGCCTCAATATTTGTCGCTTATTTGTGATCCTTTCGCTGACCCAATTATATCGTTACACTCCCGAGATATTTCTCTTTTCGACTGCTACATTTAAATATACCTACCGGGCCTCACATCGACGAATTGGAGAAGGATAGTCAGCGAACGTGGCTTAGCGAAAATTTCAGTCATTGAAACGGATACAGCCACTTAGAATTTGAATGAGTATTGTCTGAGAATGAAAAAGATCAGGAAATTGATTTTGGTAGTGTAGAAAGAGAAAATGATCTTGAATTCACCAATTACTGAAGAAGAAATTTTGCGAGTTATTAAAAATTTAAAAAGTAATAAAGCTTCAGGTTATGATGATATAGTTAATGAACACATTAGATGTACCATTCATATTGTTTTGCCTATTTATTGTAAACTCTTTAATATTGTATTAAACTCTGGGATAATTCCAGAATCATGGTCTGAGGGTGTAATTTTTCTAATTTACAAGAACAAAGGTGATACCAAGGATTCTAGTTCATATAGTCATGCAACATTAGTGTCATGTCCCAGTAAAACTTTTACTTCTGTTCTAAATGACAGATTGTGTGAATTATCAGATGAAGTAGGCTTGATTTCAGAATCCCAAACAGAGTTTAGGAAGGGATACAGTACATTGGACAACATATTTAGTTTACATGCATTGATTCTTATATATATGTCTCTAGGAAAAATAGTGTACTGCACATTTGTTGACTTATCAAAGGCTTTTGACACTATTTTCATCATTAACTTCAAAAGTTAAATATTACCGGTAAAGTTTTAAGAGTTATTCACAGTCTTTATGACAATGTCAAGTCTTGTATTAAGAATAATGATAAGTTTTCATCATTTTTCAGGTGTGATATTGGTGTTAGGCAAGGATAAAATTTATTCCATTCCTTTTTGCTATCTATTTAAATGACTTGGAAAAATTTTTTGTTAAAAACAATGTAAATGATTTAGAAAATATTAGAAATATATGTTCAGAAAATTTTGATATATTGTAAAATTCTTTTCATTGCTTATGCAGATGATACTATTATTCTTTCAGAAACTGAAGCTGATATGCAATGTGCTTTGTCTATATTTGAAAAGTATTGTCATCAGTGGAAATTGAAGGTTAACTTGCACAAGACTAAAGTAATAATATTTTGTAAATGAAAATCGAAAAATCAACCAATTTTTAAGTTATGTGGAGAGAATTTACAAATTGAAGACTCTTATTCATATCTAGGTGTCATACTTAATTATAACGGCTCTCTTGTAAAGGCAAGAGCTAAATTGATGGATCAAGCTCACAAAGCGTTATATTGTTTGAATAGAAAGTTGAGAAGCATATCGATTCCAATAGATTTACAACTTAAATTGTTTGATACACTTATACTTCCAATATTTACTTATGGCTGTGAAGTATGGGGTAATGAGAACACCAACCTACCTATTTAGAAATATTTTAGGTGTTAGAACCACTACTCTGAAATTTATGACATATGGAGAACTTGGTAGAACACCTATAGATATATGTATAAAATTAAGGTTTGTAAATTTTTGGAATAGACTTATTTCAAACGAGAAGAAACTTAGTTGTATTTTATATAAGATTATGCTTAATTTGGGTATTATTGATTATGTTCAATTTAAGTGACTAAATTTTATCAAATCAATTTTTGAGAGAGCTGGGCTTAATTATCTATGGAACCAGCAACAGCCGGTTCATTCAGTGCAACTAAAATTTACTGTTAAGCAAAATCTAACTGATCAATTTATTCAAACCGGCTTAACCAAATTGAGAACTCTTCTAGGTGAGAATCTTATGGCATATTTAAAAATGAATTTAATATAGAGAAGTATTTATTGAAATTATTACCACATGAGAAACATGATAACAAAGTTTAGATGTAGTAATATTAAACTTCCAATAGAAACTGGAAGATGGTTGAATACTCCAAGAGAAGAACGTATTTGTCATCTGTGTAATGTTGGTGTAGGTACTGAATTTCATTTTTTATTTGAATGTACCTCTGCTGATGTACAAAGTCTTAGATGTAAATTTACTCCAATTTATTGTACTAGATATGCAAAAATATACAAAATGAAAGGCCTGTTATCTTTGTGTAATGTTAAGGTTTTGAAAAAAATGTCATTATTTTTTTTATGTTTTGTAATTATATCCTGCAGCTGTATTATTTTAAGTTCGTTATATTCTCATTATGTAAAATATTTTGTATAATATTCCTCTTGTTACACTGCATATGTATCTGAAAGAATAAAAACTTAAGCTTAGACTAAAAATAATGATTCAAAAATTACTACAGTATTATTAAGCTTTCAATACAACTATCAATTACCGGTGCACAATAGAAGATTTGTTCGAAAAATGTAGTCCTGTTTCCCAGTATATAGACTGTCTATTTTTTATCAGCTGATTCGATAAATAAACCGGCCGTTAGCCCGCCAACAACACCTACTGCTCCTACCATAACTGCGGCTTCCAAAACAGTATCCGCCTGTGAAATATAATTTTGTGCATTGATTATTCAAGTGATATTAAGTGATTGACCGATGATTATTCAAATAATATTAAGTAAGTGATCGATGACTATTCAAGTGATATTATGTGATTAACCGTTAATTATTCAAGTGACGACTTGAATTGAGAAAATGAGAATTCAGATGTCTTTTTTTATGGTTCACATCGGCTCCAGCCTAAGGGCTGAGTAGTAGAACTATTAAGCCGTACATCAAGGAAGGGTTCGAGGATTCAACTGTCAAAATGTAGACTGTCAATTCTCACCGAGTCCATACAGTCTAGGGTTCAGGCGCTGCATGCGTTGAAGGAAATTTTGAGGCCATACATGAAATGGGTATTATAACATATTCTAAGGTCAATATTAAGTACTTCGACCCACTGGCTTATGATTATATCACTAAAATAGCAGTATTTTAACACCAAAAAATCTCCATCGATTTTCTTGAAAAATCCACTTATTAAAATAGTTGCTTCAGATACCCTTCCGGAATTAGGGGGCGTGAAGCTTAAGCTTCGTTAGTTACATTGTAGATCTGCCATTACGACATTGTGTACAACATAAAAGTTTGCTTGAGAAAGGTATATAAGCCAAATGTTTGTAATTAATTACACTTGTAAAATAAAATTATCGCCATTTAAGTTCATTTAGCAGTATGAATTTAATTGTAATAACGGAGCGACTTCCCAAGCCGTCGAGATATAAAATATTGTATAATTAAAGTCCAATTAAACATCCGTAACCCTTCCAGTTGAAGATAAAGTTTGAATAACCATCATGTTAAGCTGAAATAAATTAAAAGAATCACGCAGATTAAATATAACATGCATAATGTTCCAGACAGGGGCGTTCTTTAGAACAATTCTGGTCATCTGGTCACGTGCTAGGTCAATTTACCCAAATGTGAAAAATACTTTCATGAACGCATCATTTCACCAAGAGATGAGGTTTGGACCCATTAAACTAGTTAAGCAACTCAACCCCCACCCAAATTTTGATTGAAGTTTCTATGCCAAACTTGGAAAGTGAGCGGTCATATATATATATATATATACCCATAACATCCTACCCTAAGGTATCGATTATTCCTCTGTTTACGATTTTCAATCGGATTTTGAAATTGTTCCGACAGCGTGATATTTTTTGTTTTTCATTTTATTTCACACAACAAATTGATATATATTTAGTAACATTCCGAGGACTTTATGATGTACTATACCTGATCTGACTTGACTATTCCATTCCGACACCAAGCAGCAAAATGCTCGCAGTTTTCCCACAACACACTATAAGATATTGGTCCTAATCTCGATATTGCTCTTTTCTTTATTTCTTCTCTGGAGAATGGCCTGTATTTAGTGAAATATAGGTAATACAGTGGGGTATCAATACCTTGATCTCGGATGAGTAATTTATATGGTTAACTCGAAATGAAACATTGGTTCGCAACGCATCAGGCTTAAATGTACAGTGCATGGCCAAAAGTGAGTCATCAAAATGGCCCCAAAAAAAAATGGTGATGCCCATTTCCTTTATTTTTCCTATATTTGAAATAAGCAAGGCGATACAATTCAAATGTGTGTTAAGTAGGTTTAATACGGTAACATTTAATGACGTCACGGTGGACATTGCCCTTCTGTTTATGAAATATCGTCTGCTGAAATAATGGCCGGAAAACGTATGCAAATATCAACACCGCAGAAAGAAGTTGTTATATCTCTATTCGAGGATGGAGTAAACCAGCGCCGAATTGCAGAAATATTTTGGGTAATGGTCTGTATTTAGAATAGAGAACATATGCATAATACAGTGAGGTATCGATACTTTGATCTCAAATAAGGAATAATTTTGCTAACTCGAAATCAAACATTGGTTCGTGATATCTTTTAGCTTAATTTATCGTGGTTAACGTGGATATTTCTCTGGCCACGTCGGTACCACGGTATACTTGAAATATTGTTGAAAATGGTGCTATATCTATAATCAATATCATAATTCTTAACTCGAATGTTCGGTTCCTTTGACGTAACCAGACTTATATGTACTTACATAATCATGACATACAGACGTTTCGCTTATTGTCGTTGGTGTCGGTTTGTCGTGGGTTGGTGGAAAATAAGATATTCGTTGACTTTCTATTTCGTCTATCTTAACATTGCTTGAAATGTCTTTTGTCTTTCGTGGGGCATTGAATTTCGTGGTTTGAAGGTATCAATGAAAACAACGAAAACTGGTGTTCAACGAATAAAAATTCACACTTTATGTACAGAAAAGAAAATGAGCAAACTTGCCATTATCTTTAAGAAGAGTTTGAAGATACCAAAGGGGTAAGCAGAATCCGTATATCGAAGAAGAACAGACAATACAATGGCCAAAAGAAAAGGTACAAACGGACAAACAACGATCTACAAAGCAAACACATAAAGCTAAAGATCGAGTAACACGAACCCCACTAAAAACGGTGGTGAACGCAGGTGTTTCAGAAGGGTAAGCAGTTCCTGCTCCACTATTGACACCCGTCGTGTTAATCTAGTTACGAATTATTCATCATGATCATATAACATGTACAACCAAAGCAAATTATCGACATTGAAGGTTCGTTAAGAACGAAACATTACGACAAAACAATGTTCCCATTATCAGTGCCTTCTTAACGCATGGGTACACTGGGCAGTTGTCCGAGTCCCCATGAGCATAGGGGCCCCATGGTAATCTATGTTTGTTGTGCATAACATGTTTTTGAATGTTTAAACACTGATTTTGTTGGAAGTACCAATACACTAATATACATATATATATATTTTATCATCATTTACATTTTATTCCTGTGAGTAGTTGTATAGGTAGGGCACCATTGCACTGTTTTGCCCGGGGGCCTATTATGTTGTTAAGACGGCCCTGCCCATTATGTAGAAACAATCAGTTGATATAATATTTCAGGGCTTGTGGATCCTATCACGTTTTCCTTGATAGAGGGTTGCTGCACGCAAGGAAGCTACTGAAATAAGCGTCCCTAGTGGTTACGGTGTTGGTAATC
Source organism: Bathymodiolus brooksi (assembly GCA_963680875.1). NCBI lineage: Eukaryota > Metazoa > Mollusca > Bivalvia > Mytilida > Modiolidae > Bathymodiolus > Bathymodiolus brooksi. Next base: position 25,962,736 of record OY804588.1, read on the forward strand.
TATTCGAAAGAATGACGGTCGCCCCCATGACATGGGTAACATCTGCTGAATATCTGCGTCACAAATGACCACGGATATGTTCCTCTAGACGTAATCATAATCCGATTGTTTACAAATTCATGACTTTTACTGATAAAGATTAGTAAGAACGATTCCTTGTAGCATTAATGATAATTTGCTTAAAGTATACAGTTATATATCATTATTACTGCGTAATTGAGCTGTATTCCAACACAAAGAATCATGTAACAAATGATTGAATATGTGATAAGAGAAATTGTGCAGTATTTAAAATAACGGCGATTGACAGTTCATGTGGACTCGGTCATGCTGTCATCCCTTTAAAAAGCGAATAGTGTGACCCAAATTAGGGGTATATATAAATAAGGAATGATAAATTTATATTTGGTTCGGCATTTCTGATCGTGAAAGCGCCCTGCAAGGTTTTCAGAGAACAACAGCGGTAAGAGTTTTTATTAATTCACGATAGCCATAAGATTTAATTGCCGATCTAATTTACCAGGTTGTTCTCATGTTGTAATTTTCTCATAGGATGATCGCAACCTCTTAAAACATGTAACTGTGATTGTCCTATAGGTTGCGCTTTTATATTCAACATTTGTGAGACATCAGTGTATCAGGGGTTGACAGAGTTTTGTGTTTGCTTTGTCGTTTCGTGGTTATTTGCATAGTGTTGTAAGTTGTGCTTGAAGGCTGCTTTGCATGCGGTTTACATACTTTGTGATATGTTCTAGAATTCAGTTTGTATTAAAAGTTAAGATATGGGAATTAACTTAAATGGTACAGTTAGCGTTGAGCGTTTAAATCATATGTTATAGTTTTCATTGCTTGGTAACGTTTGTATGTGACCTAGCAGATTTGAGTTCTTAATTACATAGCTTCTCAAATTCCGTGAAAACAGATACGGACTGAACAGAATAACACCTGTTCACGCCGTACACGTTACAAAAGTGGCGGCAGCTTGGTGGGGTTTCAGAAGTACCTATAGAATAGGAAGTTATGTTTGCATTTCATTATATGGCAACCGAGAGATGTTTTGTTATTTTTGTTTTAGTTGCTTTGTTTTTGCATAAATAAAGTTATTTTATCACTGGGTTTGAAACAAGGGTAACACGACGTTGCTACTAGCGGAGGAAGAACTGCTTTTCCTTCTCTCACTTGCTTCCCTTTACTGATATGGCGCGCCGTGGGAGATCTGAAGTTCATGGTTTTTTTTTGCCATTTACGCTTCTGATTATCCATTTAATATCTTCAAACTTTTCTTGAAAATATAGCAATAACTAACCCATTGTTTTTGTCTTTGTCGTTATTCTTTTTTGCTTTGCTCTCTCCTACAACATTCCAAAAGTTTTCTATTTTTACACAAGCCTTTTTATATCCAATTCCAGAAATTGTGAAAACATTACTCAATGATGAATCCGCTGCTGTTCCAGCGACATCAATCCCAGATAAGTGTACTATTTCATCACCACCTGTAATACAAGTATAAGACAACAATACTTACTATTTTATTGAAAACTAGACTCGCCCGAGGAGCCTGAGTAGCTAAAACATTAATAAATATGCCTTATTTCCTAAATAATGTAAGTATTAATAAAACTAAGGTTCTCCTCCCTTAGGTGTAAAAGACTTTAGCCGATTTTGACTATCCTGTGTAGGATCTTTGGTTTTATTGCTCCCAAATCTTTAACTGCATCGGTGGCGTAATGATTAGTGTGTTCGCTAAGTTTAAAATTGGTATGTGTCGCCTCGAGTGCGATAGAACGTGAGTTCGAGCCCTGGTCTGGTCTAATCAAAGACTTTAAAATCGGTATTTGTTGCTTCTCCGCTAAACAGGCAGCATTAAGGAGAAAGAACAAAGACTGGTTGGCTCGCAATCAGAATACTGTGTCCGAGTGGACTGTTGTTTCAGTGAGCTAGCACTACAAAAATCAGCGTTTTGGTCTAGAATTAAAGGGATCTCATCATCATCATCATCATCATCATCATCATTGCATTGACAATTAACTTGTTCTCGCCATGATATAGCTGAAAAATTGCTGAATTGGCGTTAAACAAAAATCACTCACTCATTCCCAAATCTTTAAATTACTAGTATTTGGCTTTCCAATCTTTCTATTTTGATCGTACCTGATGAAAGTTATTCCAGAAACACGTCGTACGCACTAAATTGGATATCTACGTTTTCATTCCGTAATCCGCAAAAATCAATTAAAGTGTAAAGTTGACAATAAACGGAATATATGATAAAAAGCTCCTAACCATGTGTTTAGTGTTTGACATGTAATAAGGCGGGATTCGCCAATTTAAGAATTTTCTATTTCAAGTAACCGCTGCCATCTGTGATGAAGTGCGACCAAATCGGATATATTTTAAAATGGGAACTACCCACGGACCACATACCTGCCAAGTTTGATTCATATTGTCGCGGTGGTTTCTTACAAGACTAAGATGAAAAACGTTCACACTGGTTTTCAGTGAGGTGAGCTAATTGAAGGTTATGATTGAAATTATTGGAACAGAAGCACAAAACTGTCGACGGAATGAAACTAAGCACTTGATCAATGGTCTTTATTTATTCAGCTAACAGGAAATGGAATTGACCCGTGTTGAAATGTATGTACTGCTCCGGATCCACGCTACAGATTTTATCAAAACCTATAAAAACATTTGTATATTTACTAGTTTTAAATTTTTTTTATATCATTTTAATCTATCCTTACCTTTGAAACGAATTCCTTCGAGACTAGAACAGTTACAAACCTTATTATTTCATTTACAGAAAATCGTTTATTGAAAGAAGAGTTTGAAGATATTAAAGGGATACGTATATTGAAGATGAACAGGCAACACAATGGCCAAATTAAAAAGTACAAAAGGACAAACAACGATCTACAAAACATACACATAAAACTAAAGATTGAGTAACACGAACCCCACTAAAAACCGGGAGTGAACTCAGGAAGGGTAAGTATTTCCTGCTCCACTAGCGACACACGTCGTGTTAATCTAGTTACAAACCCGGTGATAAGTCATGAATGAGGACCGAAAAGTGTTTACGGCAAGTGGAACATATCCGTGGTCGTTGGTAACACAGATGCTCCATAGCGGTCAACAAGTCATGGTGGCGACCGTACAACTTTCAAAGTGATTACTTCAACTTAAGCAAGAGGAACCCTTGGTTCAGTAGCTTCCTTGTTAGCAGCAACCCTCTATCAAGGAAATCCTGAGAGGAACCACGAACTCTGGAATATCGTATCAACTGAGAGATATATACTCCATATGCAGGTGATTCTGGAATGTTGCACATACATGGAAAGTTCAAAATGGGAAAATTGAAATCATCTCTTTTGTCGTAAGGTTTCGTTCTTAACCGCCCTTCTGTGGTATCCTTTATTTCAAGCTCAATGGGATAGATGCGTTCTACGAAGTCACCAAACCTAGAATTATTTAGTGAAAGGACATCATCTATATAGCGGAACGTGAAATTAAAAGATCGGACTAGATTCTTTTCGTTTTTCTTGAGAAACCTCCTGTATGAGGACTGCCTCATACGAATAAAGGATTGAGTCAGCGACAAGTGGAGCACAATTTTTCCCCATAGGTATGCCGACTGTCTGTTGAAACACACGTCCACCAAAGAAAACAAATATGTTGTCAATCAAAAACTCGAGCATGTTGATGATATCAGATTCAGAGAACTTTTTAGCAGAATAAGTGTGTTTAATTTACAAAATAAAATCTGTCCCTTCCTAGCACAAGGTATTTGTATCTACGTTGGCCATTCTTTTTTATGAAACACAGTTGGACCAACTCCCTTAATCTGTCCCTCAGCTTAGAGTGAGGAATAGTTGTGTAGAGGGTTGAGAAGTCATATGTTTTAATGCTATTGCATGAGGAGAGGGACCTAGATTGTATGTACTCTAATATATTTTTAGAGTTCCTCAGAATCCACATCTGATACCCACCACCCCTCGAGTAGCTAGTGTCACACTTACTCTAAAGCCCGCTTTTAACCGCCGATAGAAAACATGTTAATAATTTGAAAAGAGGTTTCGAGGAGCATTTGTCAGACCCAACAATATAGCGCTGTTTGAAAGGACACTTGTGTAATATAGGAATCTAGTAGAGTGATGGTAGATCAAGTTATTCATCTCTGGTTGAAATTCCAAAGGAACATAAAATAGATCAATGATTGTCCAGGATTTTCTCTTTCGTAATGTCATCGAGGTACATGTACGGTTGCCAAGTGAATTGTCAATACCTCATTACTTTATCAAGCAGTCTATGTAATGTGATTAACACACAAAAACAATATTGGTATTGACCTTGTCGGTGGAGATAATAACATATTTGTCATGAAGGAGAGACAGGTGTTTAGCAACATACGGGTCTGTAAAGATTGATGTAGACCGAGTTTTGTAATTATAATTTGTATAAGCGACCTTACACTCTTCGCCCATTTGGAAGGAGTATCTAAGTCCTCCTTTTCACGTTTTGTCCATTGTCTGGTAACTGTGCTCTAATGAAATGTGAAAAAAATGCCAAGAATATAGATATTCTACAATTGAACAGAAGACATTGGTACATACCAACATAGACTCCCCAATGTGAGTAGATTCCTCTGGGAAATTCTACCAAATCCCCTTCTTGTAACGTTGCTAGCACCATTTTATTTTGTAGTTTACGTTGGAATGCCATACTCGATTATGACAGCTGTAAAATAAACAAGGATCGGGTTTTAATATCAAGCGAAACATGTCTATATCGATCACCCTTCTGAAAAAACATTTTTTTTCCAAACTTTACAAATGATCTTTCAACACTGAGATTACTTGTTTGAAAATCTATCTGTCATAAGATTGTTAAAAGTTATTGTTCAGCAAAAAATATTATCAATGTACATATGCATTGTATATATGCAGATTTTCAATAGAAAGTTTACATCTTTATTTTTAGTAAACATATTTTTGAGAACGATAAACATGGATAAAATAAAACACTCTGTGGAGTAAGATCAGAATTACCTAGAATGCTACTTGAATCAAAATGGAAGCTTAGCAATTTATTTCTAGCCTGTTAAAACAAAAATGTTGAATCCTTTATTCAAGGAAGCTCATTTGTGCAGTAAGCAATTGGAATTTGGACTGCATGGACATTTATACACGACAGATTTGTAAAACAAATAAAAAATGAAGTAAACTGTGATCAGGTTTATGGTGTTTATCGCCACTTTCAACAATATTACAGTTATATCGTGACGATCAGTTTTATTGGTGGAGGAAACCGGAGTACCCGAAGAAAACGACCGACCTATCGCAAGTCACTGACAAACTTTATCACATAATGTTGTATCGAGTACACCTCACAATGAAAGTGTTTCGAACTTACAACTTTAGTAGTGATAGGCATTGATTGCACAGGTAGTTGTAAATCCAACTACCATACCATCACGACCACGACGGGCCCCATTAAAGCTTGGTTACCGAAACACCAGCCACTGGAACGTCAGACCATACGTCCTTTACAGAACGGCATCAATTGACACAAAATATCCTTTTTTTTCTTCTTAATATATGTGTTCAAATGTTGCGGTTCAAGAAATGTTCTTATTTATCTTCGGCAATTTTTGGTATCCGAGTCTCTAATGAGCATGATAATATACAACTTCTGTGCACTTCAATACCAAAGAGTTCCATAGAATATTGACACTCATAAAACCGTAATATATTCGACTGTACAGCTATGCAATTGGTTGTTTGAAAATATAGAAATATCTAAAATGTTTTATTGCATCTAGTATTTTTGCATGGTTTCTGCTCTATTTATCTTGAGCTTAAAGTAGAAAAGTTATGTCACTAATTTATGGAGTTTAGACTCATGATATATCGGCACTTTGACTAACACATCTCTTACGGTAGAGACGTTTTTTTATATATAATGTTAAGGTCACCAGTTATAGTGTGACCAGTGGGATTATGCATGAATGGGGAACTTGCACGGATGCAATCAGGAGGATGAGGCCAAGATCGTATAAATTTACCAGGCTCAAGCTAGCGATCACTCTCTAGAGACCACCAAGCTAGCGACCAATAAGGCGATATGTCTCAAAACCAAAACAATTAATAAGAGTAAAATGTACTCTTAAAGTTTTCTAGCGACCAATAACAAATATCTTACTTTAAATGCATATTCAACGCAATGAATCGACATCTGAGCATACATGAACTATATCTGGAGTCCCCTCTCCCTCACACAATGCAAAGTTAACATTTGACACCCTACTGTGGACCTGATGTGAAGAATCCCACACAGGCACTCAGAGGAGTAAAAGACCCGCGCGATACATTTTGCGTTCTATTTCACATGTTTCACCCGAACATAAATATTTCTTTTCTTTAATACTAGGATAAATAACGAAGACACAAATATTTTTGGGATGGCGAGATTACAAAAAAGTCGGCCAACTTTAAATAAATGCAGATTAAACAAATAATTTATTTTCCCACTCAGACACCTAAGTCAGTTTAAAGCCCGGGCAATACCTTTGATTTAAACCCCAAGAGGGGAAAAACTTTTCCGTAGGGAATTTTTCATGGGATTTTAATAGAGCACCCCCCCCCCCCCCCCCCCCCCCAATATCTAAATATCGACACCATGCTGTGGGCTTGAGGTGCAGTTAAAAGTCAGTTAAATGCCCGCTTTGCCGTTGGAAATTTTTCATGGTATATTTATAGAGCCCCCCCCCCCCCCCCTCACCCCTCCAAGAAAATTCTAAATATCGAAGTTGACATTTGACACCCTGCTGTGGGTTTGATTCCCCAATGGCAAAGTTCTTGTCCACTTCGGGTTTAAATCAAAGGTATTGTCCAGGCCTTTAACTGACTTGATGTTAAAGTATTGAAGACAATTGCCGTGCTCTATAGGACATCACCTACTCTAAAAATAGCATCGTCATCCCCGGAATTTCAGTATTTATAGGTCATGCATCAAGACCTCCATAAAGGACTTAAATACAAGTAAATTCAGCCAAATTTTGGCTCAAAATAATCCTTAAATATTTACCTGCAACTACCATTGCTTTTGCCATTACATTTAATATTTTTTCAAAATACAACAAAGCGAAAGGAACTTTTCTCTTTAAAAAGAACTACTTTTGTAAATGTTCAAAGCTCTGATTGGTGAATTAAATTGGTGATTTGACACCTTTAAATACACGATTTAAAAATAAATAGATAAAACAAAATAATATTATTTATCAAATAAGTGTGACACGCACATGCGGGGTTTTGATTTTGTTTATTTTTTTTATTAAAACTTATTGTTATATTTTTCTAATGTTCTATATTTACATTTTTTTTTAGATTGATGAGATGTCTTCATGTGAACCGGAATCTTAGGACTTTACTTTATTTGACAAACCGCTGTCAAATCCAAATTATTCACCGGTTTACATGAAAGTAAATTATTTGTTTAATCTGTGTTTATTTAAAGTTAGCCAACTTTTTTTTGGTAAGCACGCCACCCCAAAGATATGTGTGTCTTCGTTACTTAGCCCAGTAAAGAAAAGAAATATGTTATGCTCGGGTGAAACATTTGAAATAGAACGTAAACTGTGTCACCCGAGTCTTTTACTTATCTGAGAGCCTGTGTGGAATTCTTCACATCAGGTACACACTTGTGTGTCAAATCTTAACTTTGTATTGTGTGGGGGATGAGGGGGAGGGCTCCAGAAATATATTCTGTATGCCCAGATGTCGATTCATTGTGTTGAAAATGCACTTACAGTGAGATAGTTGTTATTGGTCGCTAGAAAACTTTAAAAAAGTACATTTTACTCTTAACAATTGATTTGGTTTTGAGACATATCGCCTTATTGGTAGTTAGCTTAGTGGTCGTTAGAAATTGATCGCTAGCTTGAGCTATAATCTTGAACATTATACATAATACGTTTAATCTGCGTGACAAAGACGTTGTCATAAATGTGTCATATTAGTTCTATTTAAGAGAGTGTGTGTGAGGGCGGGGGTGAGAGAGGGGTCTTCCAGTGTAGACCGGAAAGTGGGGGAGTGGGAGTGGTGGACAAGCTTTAGGAAGTGTGGAGCGGACAAGTTTTCAAAACTGACTTACAAGCAAAAATAAAAGCTTGGCTTCAAAGCATACCCTTAAGCCCCTTGTTTTACATTTACTTGGACAATTTTTATCATCATACTAAAACTTCAGCTTTTTCTAAATTTTGCTAAATAAAGTGGGGGTGAGGAGCATAGCTTTTCCCCTACTCTACCTTTCAAAGTGGGGAGACCTGTGGCGTACTTGACCATACCTACATTGCTTCTACGCCCCTGAAGATTCTTTATCTTTCGTTGTGATTATATGTAAGATAATATGTTTATTTATATTAACATTTAAGCTTATAATTGTATTTACGGAATGATTATTTCTTAAAGAATTCCTTTATATGACACATAATGCAACAGTAGACAAGCTATATTCAAAAATGCATAAACTATCAGTTTCTGACCAGAAAAAAACACAAACATAAAAATTGGATATGGAGGGCGGGGGAGAATCCATATAGTCATTACGGTTTTCACAGTTTTCCGGTTGTTGATTGATTTTGTCTGTTTATATAATTATGAGTTTTAACTTTCCCTTTGTAAGATTGTTCGGAGTTCGGTAATTTTGTTATTACCCTTATATAGTCATTTTTTTCTAGCATTTTCTTATTGTAATTTATATTTGAAAATGAATAAAAAATATGAAGCTATGATGAGACACAATTTTACAAAAAAGATCCTGTCCATACCCCCAAACCTATCACGGGGATACGGTCTTACATCTCCTGCTTGATTAACCAATTAAATTACAGGATTAGCCAAGATGATTTGGTTTTTTGGTGTTAAAGGCCACTTTCAACAATATTTCAACTATATCGTGGCGGTCAGTTATTATTGGTGGAGGAAACCGGAAGACAAAGAGAAAAACACCGACCTGTCTCAAATCACTGACAAACTTTATCACATAATGTTCTACACCTCTCCCTGATCGGAATTCGAACTCACAACATCAGTGGTGATAGCCGCTGATTGCAGAGGTAGTTGTAAATCCAACTACCATACGATCACGGCCACGATGGTTAACCAAGATATTTCACTTCAGTAGAATATTCATTGTTATGCATTATGATTATATTAAGACTAGTGTAATGATATCTGTATATATTAAATATACTTTTATGTTTGTATATTTCAGATACATGAATATCGATTTTTAACAGTGGTTCAATATCAAGTATGAAGGAGAAGACACAGTCAAGACACACAAATTATAGTAGGACCTTAAAATGGTCGTTTAAAATTTTTGTAATAATTATTGTGAAATGTAAATTGTATATGATGGCACTTAGTCTGAAACATACATATAAAATATAAAATTATAAATATATGAAATGATTTTATTTTATTACTTGTGTAGATCGTCAATAATGAAAATTAGTGCAGGAATACAGAGAAAGCCATGACAATAAATATAAAACAGGAAATACAGTATAGCACAATACTGAATATTCAGAATGAGAATGTATGTCATACACTATGGATGAACTGATATGCTCTAGTAGGTTAGCAGCGTCTGACATGATATTTGTCTTGGTCATATAGAATTCAATTTTGCTCTTGAAATATGTAGGTTGAAGAAATTTGATAAAGATCTAGAAAAGGCTCTCCAATATGCTTGAAAACAATTGTGTAACTTTTGGGATCAAGGTCATAAGTGGGATATGACCCTCAAGGTTATACCGATTCATATATAAATATACTAAATATCTTAAGGCTACATTAAATGGGAAAAACAATTAAAGCTGTGACAAAAATATGCCAAAAAAAACTTAAAAAATTTAACTTGAGTCGTGATGATCTCATGATAATGGACCCAATTACCAAATATCAGATTAAAGAAACAAAGATATTACCTAGACACAAGCTTCTGTTGACAGCTTTGTGAATTGAAAAGTTCAAATCAAAATAGCACACCACGACCGACTGAATGCTGTTTTATTGGACTAAAACATATGTCTCTCCTTCATCTATAGAAGTCACTCTAGTGAAGGAAATGTCCAGCAATGATATTCTACAAATAAGCTAGCTCATTGTTGGTGTGTATGATGGGCTTTTACTCTATTCTCAGTTATTTGACCTTGAGATTAAAGGTCATGATTAGATATGATATGAGGGGGGGGGGGGCATCGTGGCCGTGATTGCATGGTAGTTATATGTATTACTAACCACAATCAGTACCTATCACCATTAACGTTATGAGATGTACTCGATACAATAGTATGTGATACAATTTGTCAGTGTCTTGCGACAGGTCGGTGGTTTTCTCGGGATGCTCCGCTTTCCCCCACCATAAAAATTAACCAACATGATATAACTGAAATATTGTTGAAAGTGGCGTAAAGCACAATAAAAACCAACATATATGGTATGTCAAGGTCACATGAGGGTCATGATGATAAGCAACACATTGTTCGTGGTATTACACATTCATACCAAATTTCATCAGCATAAGATGACAGTATGGACACTAACATGACCCCAAAATTCATTTATTTGACTTTGATTGTAAAGGCATATGAAGGTCGTGATGATATATGGCACACCAGTTTATGATAATACAGCTACATACCAAATATTATAAGTCTATGACAAAAGATAAAAGAGTTACAGTTAGGATGCGAAAATTCTCCTAAAATCAATTATTTGACCTTGACATATTAGGTCAAGGTTACATGAAGGTCATGATGATACATGACACGCCATTTTATGATAATACACCTGCATACCAGATATCATAAGTCTAATTCAAAGGATAAAAGCGTTAAAGCCGAACAAGGTTGTTTGAGTATAAAAAGAATTAGAAGAAGGAAAAGTCCTATTGAAACAATATGTCTCCCTTCATTCCTTCGTTGAAGGAGAGAAATAATTGATCATGTTAGACATTTAAATCTGAAAAAACGTCATCAAAATGCACCAAAATCGTGTCACTATTGTATTAATGAGCTACACATAAACTTGATGTTGATATCAAGTTTGATATATTTAATATGAAGTTTAAAAATCATCTGTTCTACCTAACACTAGTCATGTTACAGAACAGTTAGCCTATTCAGCATATTCCAACATTTTTTCTTACCTGTTTATGCATATTTTTCAAATTTTTGGGATAGGTTGAATGAAAATGTTCAACATGCCATTTATTGAATTCTAAATACAATGATCCCAAAATTAATGATTAAGATAAAATATTCAAAATATATAATAAACCTGTTAACTAAATGTCAAAAATAGAATAATTTCAAGTCACTCGGTACTAGTTACTAGGAAGATATTAGGGTGTGTTTACGTTGCTCCCACTTTTAACTTTTTGGTATACAGGTATACTGGTAGAAAACCTTTGTGGGAGAAACGTGAATAATATGTAAAAGGAAGTAAAGAAAGTTACCTGTAATTAGTCTTACAGTGAATCCAGTATAAATAAAACTCATGTTTGAAAAAGGAAAAAACATATCTATTATCATATTTCATTAAAAAGCACTGATTCCTTAAATAAGCTAAATGCACTACATGAAAAAGCATAAGGGTAATTAAACAACATTATTAAGAAAAAACTGGTAGAACATCTTATAGTGGGTCACGAGTCACTGTATTCGGGCGGCTGTATCGAGAAACAGATACGGTGTTGAAAAAACTGTTGATACTCATAAAATATTGATAAATGCAATACAATGTTATGTTTGTCTTCAAGAAATATGATGTGACAAAACCATGTGTGAAGTTCTATGACTAAATATCTCCGATTTCTATGTAAATTTACGAGTTGAAGTGGGGAAACACCCACAGGTAATTTTAGTGATGTATTTTTTTTTTATCTTGGACAAGAATAATGAGCGTCCTGATTGGATGACCGATTTAAAGCACACTGACTCCGCATGGTAGAAAGATGCATGTAAAAGAAATCTATGTTATATTTAATCATTTATTTAAACATGAAAAAGGGGAAAGGGGGGGGGGGGGTGAATATTACAGTTAAATAAATGTTATGTTTCGACAGTTTAAAGAGAAAAATAAAAATGTGTTGCGACTAAAGCTTAAATCAGCGTTAAAAATTGAACAAATATCAGTGGTTTTGTAAATTAGATTCATTTTAAACAGAAAATCTGAATTTATTATTTATTAATTTATTATTAATGATACAATTTTATATCCCTTGGGATGGGGAGGGGGGCTATGATGAAAATTTGAAATAAAAACACAGGACCGAACTTTAAGCAAAACTAATAATCCAAGAATACCTTTTATTAAAAAAAAATCCTGGATCCCTGTGTCCATGATTTTTTTTCTTTTAAAGTTAATAATATGAAATATTGACATCCACACTTGCCTTTTGGACAGCACATTTCTGTGTCCACACTTGCAATCATATAAACAAAAACAAGTAATATATAGCATTTCACAAATAAACATACAAGTATTATATAGATATTATTCATTAGAATTAAACTAAGATAATAAATGTGATATGCAAAAATATCAGTACAAGAGTGACATGCGGTAGAATGTGGGCAGTTCAGAAATAAGGTCATCGTGGTCTGGATTGATGTCCGTGTAGTCTGCGCTGCGTAGATTTTCCCTCTTCTCTTCGTATATGGTGGGAATTGGTGTGGTTTCTTTGGTTAAGCTTTGAACAATGCAAGCTTACTTTTACTATAATTCACCACTTCCGGGAGTAGAACTATTACATAAAAGATATCCTATTTTCGGTTTCTAACGAAGCAATTTCTATTTCTGATATCTTACAGAACATATTTAAACTTTTGATTAGATCATGATCGCATAAATTTGAAATTGATGACGTTATTTTGACAAGTTTTTATATTAAAATCGGTTATTACAGTATATAATCTATTTTCGGTTCTATACTAAACAATGTCTACTTTTCATTCCTTTACAGAAAACATTCAACTTTTGATTTGGTTCTCATCCATCATATTGATGAAGAGTTTGAATTTGATAATGTATTATCCCGTTTTTGTAAATACCGTTATTACAATACATATTCTATTTTTGGTTTCTTACAAAGCATCTTAAAGTAACAGTGTTTACATAAGCACAGAAGTGTAGATACACGAAGGCTTACATCATAATGTTTTGAGACTAATAAGATTTTGAGATTTTTGTTCATTATAATATTAACTTACAAGTTCAGCTTCAGATTTATTCCACTCTAAAAAAAACTAAACCTTTCTCGTATGTGTAGTAGTCTATTACGTAATTTCATCCGGGAACTTTACATAATCGAACTTTGAACTCGCTAATTCCGGGAACCAGATGTATGATTAAGTTGTACGTAAAATACAAAATGAATCAATACACTGTTAGATAAAAAATAAACCCTAGTAGATACTGCAGAACACTGAACATCAGCGTAAACCTACAGATTTAAGAATCATTTTAAACACACAGTTGAAAACTAAAAAAATGCTTGCATTGGAAAGTACCCACCTGAATTTGTGTTAAATTAAAAGTGAAAGTAGGAATTTTTTATAGTGAGGTAAGTTTCAAATTAGGGACGTCGTCCATGAGATATGACTGTCATATATATTAAACTTCAGGTGATACCTGTATAAAAGTCTAAACAGATTGTGTTAGCTGTTCACGCGGCACAACTCAGACTTGATTTTTCTTTTAATTATTTTCTTCCATGATATTTTGTAGTTAGAGAATAAAAAAGTTTTTAAGGAATGATTAGATATTGCTCCAAATATGCTCAAATTTCAATATTTTACCACTCCTTTTAAAAATTATTATTTATTGTTCAATTGTTTATATTTTTGATTTATGGTGTTTAATGCCACTTTCAACAATATTTCAGTTATATCGACTGTTTTTTGTAAGCTCGCCATCCCAAAAGTATATTTGTCTTTGTTATTTAGCCCAGTAAAGAAATGAAATGTTTTATGTTCGAGTGAACATGTGAAATAGAACATGAATAAATTTATTTTCGTTACAGGGCTAAATAATTATAACTGTAGGTGTATGAATACGCACGTGTTTATCGTGGTAGAAAGTCTACCCGGTCGGGTACATGGCGGGAATTTAGTCATTCGAGAGCTTACACCTGAACAGAAAACAAGTTTGCTATAAATATACAATTTTGAAAATAGATATAGCAACATTTTATTGTATTTACTAAATAAATGTGACTCGCACATGCAGGGATTATATTTTGTTGTTTTTTTTGGTTTTTTAGTCGTTTTTGTTTTTATAGTGAAACATTATTGTTATAATTTCTTATATTCTGTATTTATATATTTTGTAGATTTATGAGATAGATGCCTCCATGTGAACCTGCCTCTTAGGACTTTTATTTTGACAAAACAGCTGTCAAATCCAAATTATTTACCAGTGTACATGCACTTATCCGTTTATATGTGTTTATTAAATGTTGGCCGACTGTTTTTGTAAGCTCGCCATCCCAAAATTATATTTGTTTTTGCTATATAGCCCAGTAAAGAAAAGAAATGTTTTATGTTCGGGTGAACATGTGAAATAGAACACAAGTAATGTTTATGTGAGAAACATGACAAGATAGAGGGAATCCTTTGACTAAATGACATACTGCCATACTGACATAACACAATTAATTCATGAGGGAAAAAAGTACGTGAAAATTGAATGCAAAATATAAAAAAATCAATGAAAATTTTATAAAGTTATAAAGTTCAAAGCTGGAAGAAAAATTTCTAAATCTGTGAAATTTCGGAATTTATGCCCTATTAATAGATCCCCTTTTCGAAATAAAATTAAAAATGTAGCTCCTTCTTTCTATTGTTCCATCAATAACCTATAAAGTTCATAATTTTGTAAAAACCTGCATTAAAATTATATGAAAAATGAACTCTTATAACTCCACATTTTTGAACCTTTAGGCCTCTTGTTTGGAAACTGGTAGGGCTAAAATACCCAAAATCGATCCAAACCTTTATTCTGTGTCACGGATCTATATGCTAAAACATGCAAAGCAACCAAAAGCAAAAATACCAAAATTGTAAAACCAAATTACACAAAAGATTACCCTAAGACTAGACAAATACTTAAATTAAAACAGTGTGAAATTCTCAATGATTAATTGTTAAAATTGGTATGTTGTTTAATAAGAAAACATCATCTATATATCGTGACATGTGAAATGTGATGTCTCTGTGGTTGTTGTTATTTTAAAAATGATTGAAAGGACGGTTTTCAGGGGCGTAAATGAGGCTTAATAGTGTGCACGCCATAAGTATTTTTGACGAGATGCAAAATGGTGCGATCTGGGGCCATTTCATGGTTTCATATAACATAGAATCAACCACAATTTTAATGACTGATAGACAAGAATATCTTAGAATTGTCAAAAATCATGCCCTTCGCGTCTTGCCAGATACGAACACTTCCATTGCTGTGTACAAGTCCACTTCAAAATCTCGGTGAATATGCATCAATCCCAGAGAAGATAGCCTGTCATTTTTCATAGCCGAACTAACACAAGTTTTCAAACGTCTCAGTACACTAACTGACATTTTAGCAATAACGCTTGTTGCTGGCATGTTTAACACATAATATTGCATCTATAGAAGGATAGAGAACTGGATTTACAGAATCTAGTGTGGTACAAAGCAGGGCCTTTGATAGGGGGTTCATCCGGTGCATCGCTAAGGGGCTCGGAGAGCCATGAAAGGACCCGTGAATCTCTGAAGTGCCCCATGGTCTTAGTCACTGACGTTTTATTTTGATTTGTTCATTATTTTTTTTGGTATTTTCAACTCAAATCCACAATTGTGAGAACAGTTTCAGCCTGTCCTCAGGCCCCAAAGCAGTATTGTTCCGCCTTGCAATATTTCTTTTGGAGGCCCTGTTTGCCGGTACATCATCATAAATATTTTTACAACCTATAATAAAATGATAAAAAATTATTACACTGTAGGAAAAGTTCCAAACATTCAATAGAAAAATCGTAGAAATAGACAAATTCGATATCCCTATCACACATATACATGACCGTTCACTTTCCTGACTTAGTACAGGTACCTCAGTAAAAAGTGACGGGGTTAAACTAGTTGGATTATAACTTGCCATTGTCTTAAGAAATACTAATATAGCCACATCTCCTCTGAACTGTCGATCGAGGAAAAAAAGATAATATACTAGACAGGTAGCATGTACATCGTACTTGATAAATCCTAAATTTGGTTGTTGTCAGTTGCATATTATCTTAATAAACAGCAAAATAATTAGATTTCGGACGCTCGTCAATGGGGTTCGCAATTAATATTTCGAATGTACAATAGAGACATCCGCCCAACATGAAAACAGGACAGATAGATGTACTTGATAAATCAATCCCTCCCCTCTCCCCAACATGTGAAAAACAGAAATATTCGTATGTGATTTAAATACGTACTAACTGCATTACATGTAAACTGCATGATGCTGTTTGATAAAGACCTTTAACTGAAACAGGAAAAAAAGAACACCTGAGTGAAATAATGTTGTAATTAAATATCGTGTACGTAATGTATAAGTTGGTAAGAATTTCAATGTTTATTTTAAGTGAGGTTGAAACAAGTCACATTTTGATATCAATTCGGTTGTATTTCATTTTGACGATTTGAATTACGGAAGACGGACCGCAACAATCTATTTTGAGTGATTGCAATTTTAGCTCATCTGCTGGAGAAGTAAGCGGTACACATGGCCTATGAGAGGGGGGTTTGAGCCGGTACATCGGTACAGGATCCGGAGAGCCAAGAAAGGCCCCATTGACATTTTATTTTGATTTTTTCATTATTATTTTTTTTGTATTTCCAACTCAAATCCACAATTTTGAGAGAAGTTTCAGTGTGTCCTCGGGCCCCAAAGCAGTATTTTTCCGCCTTGTAGCATTTTATTGGAGGCCCTGGTACAAAGTGTTGACAAATCATTACTTTTTGTAATGGCCTAGCTGGTTCGCCATCTGGCAACTTCTCTCCTGGAATCCTCTAATGACAAATCAATGTCAGCCTGGTATGCCTCGTCTATTGAAGCGACATAATCATTAGTTATTTTGTCTACAGCACGGGGCAGTAGATGATGTGCATGGAAGCGGTTTTCGTAGTAAGGAGAGGTGATTCAAGTTCTGTAATCAAATGATCCAAAGATGGATAGAACAAAGAAATTGGCCAATACTGTTTTGGCGCTTCCGCGGTGTGATTGACTCTAATGGTCTGTCTACCACATAAGATATATCAAATGATTTGGCTAAGGTAAGCGTTGGCTGATACAATCCATCCCAAACCGAATCGTCATGTCGTTTAATTAGACTGTTAAAAGTAGCAAAACAAATATTATTATTTTAAATTGTATTTCTTAATTATTTTATAACCTGACGATGTGCACGCCATGGCGTGACAACATATATGCAGCTACGCCTCTGGTTTTTTTCTGATGACAGGATTGTAAATTATCACTGTACATGTGTATCAAATACTGAAAAAAAAAGCTGAAACTAGCAAACAAGTAGTTCTATTCAGCAAAAAACATTTTGCCTTTTGCATCACTAACTCTCAAATGTTTTCTTCCTTGATATCTGGCTTATTATCATACAAACATGTAATTTATATTCTTCTAAAATACAACATCCTAGTACAATGATGTAAAAAGCATAGGAATGTAAGATGAAAAGATATGTATACATTTATCAAATTTAAAAATCTAAAATGCTTAAAAAGGAAAATTATAGAGTTTTTAACTTCCTTAATAATCACAGTTATGATAAACAAAACAAAAAGTTGACTTGCTATATGGGTTGTCAATATTTTTTGTAGAATTGGTGATTTAGTGTACTTGGTTAAATTAACATATTTACAAGTGCATCTGAAAGATCAACCTAACAGTTTAAGAGTAAGATTTTCTTATCTGACACATTTGTTCGTTTTTCTCTTCCTCCTTCGGTACGATTTGAACTTACGTTGGCACACTGTAACACCTAGACCAAATCAACTATGAATACAATACATGCTTGGAATATTTAATACAAGCACAAAATCATACATACAATACACATTACACAAGATATCTACAACAGGTCATTTGTATTTGTAGTTTTAATGACTGCCTACCCTTCCGAAGCACCTGAGTTTAGTGGGGTTTGTGTTACTTGATTTTTAGTTTTATGTGTATGTTTTGTAGATCGATTTTTGTACTTTTTCTTTTGGCCATTGTATTGTCTGTTCTTCATGGATTTACGGATTCTGATTACCCTTTGGTATTTCCAACCTCTTCTGATAAAGAATATACTCAGGGTCGTATAGGCTAATATTGGCTGCAGCCTAGGTCTCCTCAAGCTTGGGGCCCCTCAAACTATGTAAATGTCGCTTAAATATATCATGAGTAAAATATATATTCAGTCTGTCGAGTTTGCAATAAACCAGTCGACCATGTTTAATAAATTAATACAAGTAAACCACAACATTTAAGTAAACATTGTTTTTTTTTGGCAGGTGTCACGCAAAAAAAAATTCCTTTTAACTGATCTCGTCAGCCTGCACAATCTACAAAATACAATACAGAAGTATTAGTCAAATACCATATGCACATAAAATATAACTAACAATATATAAATTCAAATATGTAACTGCAAAATGCAATGTTTATGCATATGTGCTTTAGGATTTAACTTTTAAGATATGTGAAAGATAGACGGAATTAAAGTTAAAATCAAAATTAAAGCGAACTACAATATCTTCATCAGACATGAACAAATATATATATATATATATATTCGAGTACAATGCAAATCAAATGAGTGTTGCAGAGCGGAAGAAGTTATTCACTGGTGTAAGGCAAACTCTCGAATGATTAAATTCCCGCTAAAACATACCTGAGTAAGATTACCCGTGCGTGCATATTAATACGCGTATAAAACGGTTATTCAGCCCTGTACCGAAAAGAAATTTACTTACGTTCTACCTCGCATGTCCATCCGAACATAAAACATTTCTTTCCTTTACTGGGCTGAATAAGACTCAATACCAACTACTTTGGGATGGCGAGTTTCCAATAAACCAGTCGAGACAAACGGCGAAAGCACTAAATACCAAGCAGCTTAGTAACAGAAAGATTTGGTAATAAACTATCCTTCACATATCCGTCTTTAGCGTTTTCTGATCGCCAACGACCGTGTGCTTTGAAATGCCTGTCTGTAACATTATTATTAGCTGCTTGACTTGCGCCACTGCTTCGTATACTGTGCTAACCAAACAATGTCTTATCCAATGCTATTGCACTAACTGCCTCTAAAAGAAGCTCCCTAAAACGCGTGTTAGATAACGGTTTGTTAATTTTACTGATATAACATTTATGGTTACTTTTATTGTATTGTAAAGAACGAAAAATGTATTCAGAAGAATCCAAGTTGAGGCCTGCTAAAGTACAGTAGCGACGCAAGAAAAGAACTGGACAAGTTTCAGTGTTTGTTCTGACTATTACGACTTTATTGCCTTGTCTATAAATATCTGTCTTGCTAGTTTCAACAAGTATTTCAATATGTGTATCATAAAAAGCAATATTAGTCATTCTGATATTAGAAAGTTCTTTGTACCTAAAAAATCCTGCATAAGCTAGTAAAAACATACAAAGTGAACGACTGTTGTATAAATCCAAATTGTTCTAATGAAACAATTTATGTATTATATCTGCAGTAATAGGTTCTTTCTTTTTAATAGGCTTTGACAACATTCTTTTGCCGCCTTCCAATACATTATTTACTAGCTTATTACTACAAGGGTCATTGAACAAATGCATGTCGTGATACCACATTACAGCATAGAAATTAGAGTTCAGAACTGAAACTGAACAACCCGATTGAATTAATCTTGTTAAATAAGTAGTAGCTGTAGAAGCCTTCGCAGGTAAAAATTCCAAATTAAACTGTTTACACCAAGATTTAAATTTAGAAAATTAAGAGTCATATTTCTTGTTAGTTGCGTCAGACTTGCTCTTTTTGACTGTATCCATGACCGAGAATGCAATATCATGAAGGCCTGGAATACGAGAGAAATCATGAATTTCTTTCCATTCCAAACTTAAAGTAACCTGTAAATAAAGAACTAGTTTGGCATGTCCTTAAACATAAGCAAAGACATGCACTGCTCTACATAGAAACAATATTACGGTATGTTCCGTAACAAATATATAAATACATTGATAATGAAAACTGTTAAAAAAAAGCGGCCAGGTCTGCTAACAAGACAATCTGGCATCGAGCATCAGCACCAGTAAATTGGAAATAAATCTGCCTTCGTTGAAAACTGAATTTTCAGCCGAGCCTTCTACAAAAAATCTTGAAGGAGATTCATATTCAATAAATTCAGCAACATTTTTTTTCAAAATTCCCAGAAATGGGTGAAAGAAGCAAAGGCCAGAAATTGCAGATTTCCACTTCGGAACTAGTATTGTGCCCACTGTTTTGCTTAACTGAACATGCTTGATTGTGTGTGCTATTAAAGAAACAGGTGGTACAAGCCAATTATTATCTCTTGACCAATCAAATGTAAATGCGTCTACACCTTCAGTTAATGGATCACTGGACTTTGATTTCAACCATGTCAATTTCGTGTTATTACCGTTAACGGTCCCCAAAGTAATGAACAATTTTATCCGACACCGACCAGTCGTCAAAATCGAAAATTTGACTATATTCGTCCGCTACGGTATTCAAATTTCTAGGGATCCATTCTATTTTTTAAACAAATTGACTTTTTTAGACAAAAATAAAAAATCTCAAGAGCTAATTCATGTAGATCTTTCTTCATGCTACCAACCTCATATATACGTGCAACATTCTGATTGTCTGTGAACAATATGACAAATTTGTTTTGAAAATGATCTGAAAACCCTTTAAGAGTCAAAACAACAGCATTTAGCTCTCGACATGTTGAACTCTTAAGCCTCTCTTCATTAATCCACATTCTATGAACTATGCTATCAGAAAAGTGTACAACATAACCAGCTCCTGCATATGAACTAGCATCAGTAAAAGCCAACCTCTCGGGTAACCTTTGAATAGGTGCAAGTACACAATTTGGCAACGACTTCAAAGAATGTATCCCGAACTGTGATTCTTTTATGGAAAAATCATCTATTTGAACAAAAGAATCACAAGAGGTTCGCTCGTTGATATCATGATGTAAATGTCTGGTCATTATTCTGCAATTATTACCAAGTGTAGGAGAGAGCGCTATAATTTTACCAATAACAGCAGCAACTTTTCTAGCAGTTAACTGCTTTGAATTGTCTAAAAATGTATTTAACAACTGTAAAATATCTAACATTTTCCTTTCTGGTATACTAAGCATACCCTTATCTGCATCCCAGACAAAACCTAGCCATTCTATACTGATTTGTGGTTTCCGTACATTTTTTTCATAGTTTGTAAAAAAAACCAGCAGACAATACGTAAAAATATTTTTAACATTTACGTCACCGAATATGGTACAGCTTTGACAACTATTTTACCTGTTTTGTTCCTGTATTTAAATACTGTTACAGTGACAGCCGGAACCTTTGAACCGTAATGAGAGCGGGAGGTTTGGCCCCTTAAAATCTGATTCAACCCACCATTTCTTAAGAAATGCCTGTACCAAGTCAGGGTCATTACGGTTTTCACAGTTTTCCGGTTGTTGACTGATTTTGTCTGTTTATATAATTATGAGTTTTGACTTTCCCTTTGTAAGATTGTTCGGAGTTCGGTAATTTTGTTATTACCCTTATCTGACAAAGCTTCTATTGACACATTAAAACATGATTCCTCGGAATCCTCAAAATAAAGGTAATAACAAAATTACCGAACTCCGAACAATCTTACAAAGGGACCGAGACCATCATCTAGATAAACGTCTATTAAGAACCCTTTACTTCATCAAAATTTAACCAGCGGGCGAACCACTTTGGTAAAAATATAACACGCCGAACTGAGACCAAACGGTAAACAAGTATAAATGTAATAATTAACTTTATTAACAATTTTCCATGAAAAACTGAGATAGTCTGTAGAAGCGACATGCATATCTAGATGATGATACCCGTGTCTCAAATAGAATTTAAATGCATAGCGTTTATTTGCGGCATACACTTTTGCTTCTTTAACACCCTCGTATTTAAATGTTGTCAATTTCAAGTATTTCTTTACGTGACGAAGGTCAGGATTAATCTCTGCCAGACGAGTTGACCGAAACTGAAAATGGATTTACAACTGTTGGCACAATGTCAATTTCGCTTACCACACCTGTATGCACTAAATCTGCGATAGAATGCTTAACAACATATGTGTGCTCAAACGCAGATTTATTGTTTCTTAAAATAACTGGAGGAGGTTCTTGTTTAAAAGAAAGCAAGTAACCATATTCTAATATAGGCAAAACTAATTATTTTTAACTATCTGCCAATACAAGTTTTTCTTTCCAAAATTGTATATTTTTATGTAATCTACCCTTAACATTGTGTACTTTTACTGCTTGATTTTCATACTCATATGACTCTAAGCATAAAGTATTGTCAATAGAAAATAGCACCTCATTGTGTACTGTTGTCGGCTCTGTTGTTGATTTTTTCGGGACAATTGTAGGACCAGTGTCCAGTTGCACCACAGTAGTAACAAATGTCTTGGGCAGCTAACTTTTTTCCTGCGGCGGCAGAGATAGTGGTTTGCCTCTGGTTGTATAATCTAGGTGTAAATTGGGTTCCAGACAGCGAAAAAGCTTGTCCGTCGCCATACGTTTGGGTGGTTCCTTGGGAGTGGCAGCTTTGCGTTTGTGAATAGCCCTGGTTTCAGCCTGTCTGAGATGACGCTGATCGTCAGAATCATCAGCCAATGGACTCCCTTCATATTCATTGACCGTGTCCCAGCCGTGTTTTCCCCTATCTTAGCAGTTTTATTTCTCACAACTATATCTATTTGAACTTTATCAACAGTTTTAATGGCTAGCTCACGATTGTCAGCCACAATAGCAGTTTTAATAGCAGAAATGTCCTGAGACACTTTATCGCTAACACCACACTGTTTTTGGTTGCTTGTATATTTGAACTTAAATTCAGTCTTACTTGTATTAGAACTGTTCATTGCAGGAATTTTCGTCTCCAAAACACTGAAAATTTCCTTCTTCTGTTGTTCCAATGCGTTGTCCAAATGTTTTGAAAGAAGCGAGAATGCATCTGTCATAGGATCTTTAGCGGGAGCTACAGGATCTTTGGTAGAACGAGCATGTTCAGGTGAGCTAGCAATATCTTCGTCAGACATGAAGAACAATATATTCGAGTACAACGCAAATCAAATGAGTGCTGCAGAGCGAAAAAAGCTATTCACTGGTGTAAGGCATGCTCTCGACTGGTTTATTGCAAACTCGCCATCCCAAAGTATTTGATATTGAGTCTTATTCATCACAGTAAAGGAAAGATATGTTTTATGTACGGATGAACATGTGAGTTAGAACATAAAAGTAACATATCTGTTACAAAATAGAATTAAATATTACAAACTTTGATCAAAACGTAGACATCAAATATAGTCCATGGAATACAGTCAGTGGACATAAGTATTCGTCACTCTTGATTTTACGCTATATATTTCATATAAAACTCACATTTAAATTTGTTTTTATTGTTAAGTCATTTCTAAACGAATTTTGATCATTTTTGCACCAGAAGAAACAGAAATATTTAACTATTATTTGTTTATTTTAGCATGATTTTGCGTAAGATTGCCATTATTTTCTTATGATTTAAAGAAAAATGTTGTTTTCTGACGTCAAATTTGCTATATATTTTAACAAAAATAAAATCGGAAAAATCAACATTTGTGCTTAAATCACCAGAACACAAAAACCATGCAGTCAAAAATTACTATCAGATAAACAAATAAAATTCAAAGATTTCTGCGTGTCTTGAAATGAATTTCATAACAATCTGGTGTTATATGAAATATATAGTAAAAAATAGAAGGTGACGAATACTTATGTCCATGTACATGTTAAGCTTCGCACAATGAGCTAGGTCGTTGGTTCTAGCAGCTCATACAAGCCTATCACCATTACGGCGTGGGTTTGCGCCCAGCTTTGTAAATTGCAAAAAGGGTGCACTCGACACGCAGCCACCAGTGAAAAAGTTTACTTGCCCATGATCGATGGTTCTCTTCGGGTACTCCGGCTTCTTCCACCACTAAATCTGGTCTGCACGATATAGCTGAAATATTGCTGAACGTGGCGTTAAGCACAATAAATCAAATCATATCGAACAATTCAAACAAGATCAATAAAAAGTAATAATATCTGTCTAATATATGCCACATCAATGATTGTTACAATGAGTTTCTCCAAACTTTATATTTTTCTTGACTATGGTTCCATTTCCCGGTGGCTGTAGAGGCGCTAATGGTACACAACAAATCCGTGCAATGTACAAAAGGTCGTAAATCGTAAACTTGGTCGTACACCTGTCTTACGATTTACGACTGTTTCACAAAACTTACCCGGCGAATTCCGACATACGGCATTTTCGGTCGCAAATTACCGACTGGGTCGGAACAGTAGTAAATCGTAAATCGCTATAAAACAAGCATTGAATGTACATAATTACAATGAGGAGTCATTCTATTCCACCACTTTTGCAGATTGACAACTGGTTAATATAATATCCAAAATAAAGGGCATCTCCCTTTGCTGTGTGTATAAACTTCAAATCGATTGACGTATTGCAAATTCCGCATAAGTCATATTTACGAAAAGGATATTTCTTTTGTGTTTATCTCGTTGCTAAAAAGAAACTATTGGTTTTCAGAGGCGTAGCCAGTATGATGGAGAAGTAAAGGCACAAGTTGTTTCGTCGAGGGGTCTGTGGGCCGTTAAAAGTAAAGACCCACAGTGGTTCTAGGTAGCACTGGTAGAAGGTCCATTGGGCCATATCCACCAAGTTCCGGAAGCTCACGGGTTATACAACAGAAAGGATGACAATTTTATCATTATGGAAGTGCTTTTATTTTGTCCCTTTTGACAATACCACTACGGACTAACTAGAGCGTTAACGTCCTTGATTACTCAGACAGATCTCTCGCGGACAGACGTACGGATGGTCACGTTACTATATACCTTTCGAAACGTTAATGCTGAAAGGGATAACACACTGCGTGTATAATAGAGGTTACTTTATGAACATTTATTCATCAAGAATTAATCATTGTTTTTCCCTTGTACAAGTTTATGAAAAGTCAAGGCGCCGATTACTTCTGATTACAAAGTCACCAATAATCATATCCAAGTCGACTTCCACGTGTCTGTGTATATGTATTTAAATAATAAGTTGGATAGTCGTTTATCGCCAATAGACGACCCTAAGTAGGAAATCACGTGTCTCATTGAACTGACAGATCTCACGCTTGATGCCGATGACACTGACATTGTCAGTAAGATACTGATGATGCTGTATAATATAGCCCGTTATAGGTCACGGTTTGTTGCATATAGCGTCGGTAGTCTCTCTGGCTTATCATCTACAAGAGCCCATCTGATTTTCCAACGCTCAACCTTATGCACGAAATCATGGAACACATCTACATGCATATTCCAGTAGGAAAGTGGATCATTGATTTATATTAAAAGGAATTATCAAATGTGTGCATAGGCACCTGCCTCCTTGAGCCTAAGGTTGCTCCGACCCTGGTTATAAGTATCTTTTAAAATAAACAATACAATTTTACTAAATTAAATCTACCTATCTTTCTCTATATTGCAAGGAAATCTATTCAGACACACAACAACGAAAAACGGTGGCAATGTGCGCTTCATTAATCGTAATCATGAACTATTATATAAGGAAAAATTTCAGTGACAGGATATTATATGCATGCATGCAACTACATGCATGTAGATTTCGACTGGTCTAGAAAAAAAACACACTGAATTCGTGCTGCAATGTTCAATTTTCAATTTCTTCACAGTATTTGTCATTAAATGACAAAAAGAAAGTCCAAGAATTCCAAAGCAGAAAGTCGATATATCGCCAAATATTAACGGGATATTCCATTAGTTTATGTTGGAACTATCAATAGACGTTATATTCATGGAAAACACTGAGATGTGAAATAAATGTCCACCAGAAAACGATCTACAAAGTCTGAAACAAATCAAATTATCAACTCTACAAAGTTATATGGATATTGACCATATATTTACTGCATACAAAAGAGCCCTTTGGGTAATAGCAATACGAGGACATTTATACATATGAATAAGATGTTCAAAAGGTGCATCAATAAAAATAAACATGAACAAGAAAAAAGATAATAAACCAGTTAATGGTCCACCTCCCTGATTTAATGGGTGTCATATAAAAGAGACATCTGGTTTCATATAATCCTGCTGGTTGTTCATGGACTGAGAATGACATATCACTGGATTTGTAGTTTTCTGTATAGTGTTTTATAGATCATTATTAGTCAGTTTGTCCTTTTCCTTTTGGTCATTGCATTGTATGTCCGTCTCTGATTTACAGATTTGTTTTACCCCTTTGGTATCATCAAACTTTTCTTATTAAAAAGAGTGGTTTTCTCCGGGTACTCCGGTATCACCCACCAATAAAACTGACCGCCACGATATAGCTTACATATTGTTGAAAGTGGCGCTAAACACAATAAACCAACCTATTAAAAAGAGAAAGACTCTAAAGGCAACAATAAAAAAACCCACACCTATGTTAATTTATTAGATATAAAGATGCACTAAGTTAATAATTATGATGTTTTACTGTGCCAAAATACAAAATAGGTAAGTAAAAATAGCTATGTGAAATTTGTTGATTGTACTTTTTTTTAAACCTGAATGTCTTATACGGAATAATCTATTGGGAATTTACAAAATGAAAGTGAAAGTGCATGTTAGTTGGTATAATTTGATAAACATGATAAACATTGGGATTAAAAAGATCGTCTGCAATCTACGCAAGTCCTATTAAAGGCCAAATAAAAGTAGCATATACAGGGACTTGGAAGATTTTGTTAAAATGATATAAAAAAAAAAACCTTCATGAAATTAAAAATTATATTCAACAAAAAAATAAATGCCTGCCTCGATTTTCGCAAAGATATATTGTAGTCCCTCTTATAATGTAGGGTGATTTTTCATAAAGGGAAATAATTCCTTCAAATGTGGTTCGATCAAACTGCAGTACAATGTTCATTAAGGAAAATAACTCCTTCAAACGTGATTCGATCAAACTGCAGTACGATTTCCATTAAGGGAAATAACTCTTTCAAATTCAAAGAAATATACATTTAAGCATTGATCTGTCAATGTTTTGTTGATGTAGAAAATGTTGTATAAACCATTGAATATTTTTGTCTTGCTTTTGTGCTTTATTTTATTTTCAATTTCATGAACATTTGTTCCAAGAGATATTTTCTTTTTTTTCCACAAATTAATGTTGTTTTTTTTTAATATAAAAACGGTAATTCTATGCCACCCCCTTTAGACCGCTTATGTTATTTCAACATGAATTCAGAGTTCACGATAAAAAGAAATGTGCATATACCACTAATGATTCATTATTTAAATGGTATAATTCCGCCGAATATTCAACAGCCAGTAAAACAGTGGCATGCAAGCAGCATTGTAGATTGGAACCAAGGAACCATTCAGGGTTTTTTTTTACCATTCAAATTAACCCTGTAAAATTCAAAATTGGTATTTGCTTAGGCAAATACCACGCTATGCGAAATTCCCAAGGACATATACACCTCCGATGAGGAAAATGCGGAAAAAACTAAGGATTGGTAAACAAATACCCCTTTTATCAACCAATCAGAAGACAGCATTCTTATATAAGATGTAATTAGATACATTAACCAATAATATCTCATTTTTATTTCTAATTTTACATTTATTTAAATGTGTAGCCCTATTGTGTATTTATATTATTGTTATTGTATTTTTATTAATTTATATGTGGGATTTCAATTCTATTATGTATGTATTTTCATATGACACACGTACCATCTGGGTCTTTTGTCCCGCACATTAACCGTCAAAATTATTTTTTTTGAAATTGTGAAGTCGACATATTGGTTCGACATTTTATTTAATTAGACATTGATACAGTCTCTCGGTGAGACGACATTGTTGTCATTCAACAAAGTGTTTAATTCTTTATCACTTTGTTTTGTGTACTTGGTGTTGTTTTACCAACCATTTTAGACGTTTATATATATATGCAGTTATGGAAAACCTCCAAATATGGACATTATGTTTAATTCTATTGGTTGTTAATTAGCACTACTAGCTTGTTTAAATACAAAAATATAGAGGCCAGTCTAATCTGAGAAAGTTGTCCGGATCTTTACCGAGGATTTGTCCTTTTCGCTAGAACTAAAATCTCTAAGACGTTGGTGAATGTACAGTCAATAATAAGCCAAAAAAAGCATTGAACAAAGGATATCAAAGTTACGAAAAATATCTCTGAAAGAGAAACAATTATAAAAACACTCGGAAAAAGGTATATATACATGTATTAGAAAACTGGACGGAACTTAGTAATATGACATTATTTTATATTTATGTACATTACAAACACATTTTACGATTTTGAAAACTTAGAAAGAGGGTGAGGCGCTAAGGTGCAAAATTGGCCCCACATTATATTAAAAAAATAATGCTTGACATAGAATAAAAACAATTTACTAATTTAATTGTTTTATAAACAATTTATCAAAAAATATAACATTCCGTGAAATTGGGTGCGCTATGACGTCATAATGACATCATAATTAGATGGAAAATGCTAAAAATGGACTACAAACGACATATTTAATGTACATTTTAGCTATTTTATAAACCTCCACAATCTTCCACCAACACCAAATTGAGCAGTTGTTTTGAGTATAGAGGGTTAATGATTATCTCAAAATATTTTGTTGGTGGAGGATTGTGGAGGTTGTTAAATATTAAATTATTTTTAACCTCAGCCACACCCTTAAAATCAATATTTTCACTCTTCTGATTGTATATATGAGACCATTATATACACAATCTGTACATTTCATGATTCATTTCAAATAATGAAATTCATCAGTAAATAACTTATGTTTCTGTGAATAATTGTATTTATTTTAAATACAGTTTGTGTACATTGAAACCAAGAGAAAAACTCAGTGCATGCAATCCGGAGTCAATGCCATAAAAAGAACTGGGGACTATAAGTGTCATATATGGCCCCATATCTAATGAATCATTATCTTAGAAAATACTTATAACGGTAGGCTGTCCGATTTTTCCTTCTATATTTCACCGGAAGTTTAAAAAATAGATCAATTGATAATTTAGAAACGCAAAAGAAATATATTTCAATGAGAAATTCCCAATTTTTTAATTATTTACTCTATGCAAAATTGAAATAAACTTGAAATAAAATTCTAATAAAAAAATCTCTTTCTACGAAACTCCCGACGGAAGAGCGGCGTATAGTAGGTAACATGAACGGAACAGCCATAACAAATCGGCTACAAAATTCATTCAAAATAACTTGTACAGATCATCGTATTATTGAAATTTTAGAACTTCGTCCTTCAAACAGACTGCCTGTCTCATATTATTATAGACGACATCATACTTTTGATGTTAAAACTTGTTTCCAACAAAATCGATGCGTATTTGACGTCATTGTGACGTCATGAGAGTTATTTGTTTTCTGTATTTCGTGGAATTTGGCCTGCGATATTTCGACGGTTTTCGAAGAAATTAAGCACCTCCGCAGTCGTGCACCAGAAAAATATTTGACCAGATTATTAAAATAAATAAAACACAAATACGGTTATAGTATTTTTTTGGTTTCACGAGGTGCTAACTTTCTTAAAAAACGACGGGAAAATGTTCGAATATTCCAAGCGCTTAGATGACGTTTTGATATTTGAGAAGCAATCTTTGCCGTAAAAGAACGATGGTATGTCGGCACGTAACAGTTATATACAAATGTAAGATAAAAATAAAATAAACACCACTTCATCCAAAATAAAAAAAAATCATTAGCCCCCAATTATTGATTATATATTTTCTTCCGGGATACTGAAATAGTTATTATTACAGGGATACTGAGGTAGGTTTAATGGTCTATCGATGCTACTTCTAAAATGAAGTAAAATAGTTTGATCCAAAAGGAGTAGATTTTTGTTTAGCACCATCCAACAGATAGCTCTCACATTTTGAATTACAAGCTCCTTTTTGAAGGTGCTCTCCAAAGCAAAGGACAAATACCCCGATTTTAAATATAAATATTATAAATTCCCAATTACAATCATGTCAGTTAAAATTCACTGAGAGACTTGAACACAGACTTTCAAGTAAGACTATTAAAGTTTTGCTATCAAATAGAAAATTGACAGGGAGGAATCGAATTGCTTTTGATAGTAATGTGCATAAGATCGCAATATTCGCAGATGAGTTAGAAAATATAAAACAATTACATTTTAGTCTACAAAAGTTTGAAAGCGACAACATAGAATTAAAAAAAAAGTGTTCTGATTTACATAATAGTTTACAGGAAGAAATATGTCTTAAGGGGGTTTTGCTAGCAAAAAACCAGAATCTGTCAAATCAACTTGACAGTCTGAATAAAAAGTTGGAACCGCGAATAGTGGAAAAGAGTTTTCGGAAATTACCGAAAATAACAAATCAAGGAAAATAAAAGAATTCAAATCGAAGGCTGAAACTGCGCTTTGGTTTGTAGAGTCCTATGGCCTTGTACCCCAGTACTTAAAATTAGAAAGTACTGATGGCCAGACTGTTAAAGTCGATTTCAATCCGTCGTCCAGCAATTCTTCATACCAAGAAAGACAAAAAATTCAAGATTTGTTATTTATTTTGGAAACATTTATGTTAGCGAGAGCGCTTATAGGGAACTGACAGTATTTTGTGATGGGCTACCACGAACATATCTGGTTTCATCAATGCCATGAAGATATTAACAGTTTATATCATTTTGAAAGAATTCCGGGAAATATCCCTGGCGCATATGTTAGTCTAGCAAGTGAACTTATCCGGTACAACAAGTATCATGTAAATCCTGAAACAGACAAGATAAAAATGATAATTTCGGGGGACGGGTCAAAAGTTAGTAGAATTTAAAACTTTGTCGTGTTGTCCTTTTCTGTAATTACCGATGATTTGACATTATCATCAAAAGATCATAATTTGTTTTTGCATTGTAAACTGCAAAGAAGATTATGATCATTTAAAACTTGCTTGCAAACCCATTTTTCAGAAAATAAACACATTATATGAAAAAGCAAGTATTGAAGTTGAGGGGAAACATTTTGATTTAGATATTTTGATGGGTGGTGATATGAAATTTTTGCAACTTGTGCTTTGGTTGGATGGATCTCTATGTAATTATTCCTGTCCATGGTATAGGGTCCATAAAAACCAAAAGAGAGCAGATAACATGTTATTGCCCTCGTAAAATGTTATTGCCCCGGAGGCAAATAACACGCCGCAAATTATGCTTTTATTACATATGCAATTCGGCGTTATTTCAATAAAATATGTGATAAGATGCAGTAAACACTGAACAATAATTTTGAGATCATGGAGATAATTTAATTGTTAATAAAAAAATTGAAAGTGAAGTTGTTTCTTTTTCAGTACATTGTTTAATGACATGATATGTGTACAACGATACCCATAATTGTGTGGGAAACAATATTGTTGTAGTATTATTGGTACTTGTAAAGATATTCCACATTATGACCCAGAGGTGTTTTATGTTATGCACTACATACACAAACTTTTGATCCATCATTTGTCCATTGGAGGTTAGGTGTTTAACACCACTTTCAAAAATATTTCAGTTACTACTTTTGTGGCGGAAATTGGAGTACCCAGAGAAATCCACAGACCTGTCGCAAGTCACTGACAAAGTTTATCACATACTGTTTTATCGAGTACACCTCACCATGAATGGGGTTAAAACTCACAACTTAAGTGGTGATAGGCAACGATTACACAGGTAGTTGTAAATTCAACTACCATATGACCACGACGCTCAAGTTCAGTTAAGATAAAAGGTAATTGTTTTATTGATATTGATGGAATTTATGATTATCACTGTTTATACACTTTCTTTTCATATCATCAATGAAAAGATTTGGTTTGCTGAAAGTATGTTTTTTGTTGGGGTTCATTGGATGGAATTTGTATCTCATGTGAAGTTCCGTCAATTGCAGACACAACGTTAGGCATATCAGAACAATACCTTTTCTTTTGCCACCAGACTGGGATGGTTAGCCACTGAATTTTACGATTACACACTTTCTATAAGTCTACCCATGTTGAATTTAAAACTCTGTCAACAGTTGAAACACTGACACTAAAGCATAAATAAATAAATAAATAAATAAATAAATAAATAAATAAATAAATAAATAAATAAATAAATAAATAAATATTGCACGGACATCATGATCATCGATGAGCTAAAAGAATTGACGAATGTGGTCCGTTGCTGAGCATGATCAGTATAAAGCTGGGGCTCTCAAAAGAAAACGACAAGTAAAACAAAGTGGAAATATTTTAAAATAACATTACCATCATTTGAAATAACGGGAATACATATGTATAATATACATAAAAGTGTAGAAAAGTAGATGAATGGATTTGAATCTGAGGATCCCTAAAATTCACATAACATTTTTATAAATTATATAAAGTTTCCCCTTTTGCGCCCAAATTAAACTTTTAACTTCTATCAGTTCCATTCTCTTAAATCAACCTCCAATGGACAAATGATGGATCAAACGTTTGTGTATGTAGTGCATTGAAAATGCGTTCTGTCATGTGCATAAGTTATTGTTTGCATGATTGACAGACAATATTCATCATATTGTTTTCTAGCTTCTGAACTGTCGATCGAGAAAAAAAATTATTCTAGACAGGCAGCAAATAGCCAGTCAATGGGGTTTGCAATTAATATTTCGCATGCACAATAGCGACCCCACACCACAAGGTGTGGAACATAGAAATATTCTTTTGTGGTTTTAATGCGTATTAACTACATTACATGTAAACTGTATGATTCTGTTTGATAAAGTCCTTTAACTAGAACAGGGAAAACAATGTACACTTGAGTGAAATAGTGTTGTAATAAAAGATCGTGAATAAAGAATGTCAAGGTCTATTTTAAATGAGGTTGAAACAAGTCGCCATTTGATATTAATTCGGTTGTATTTCATTTTGACGATTTTAATTACGGAAGACGATCACAATCATATTGTTTTTGATTGGATTAAAATTATAGCTGTATACTAATGTATAATAACCTATTATTATTAGAATCCTAATATGACAGCGAATTTGGCATAAATAAAATAACAAATGGCTTCCTCTAGGAAAACGCCGACTTTATGTGAAAGGGACACCAGACAGCTATGAGGAACGAATTTAATACATCCCTTAGCGCGGGATGTAAAGGACACACTCCTTACACGTAAAATACAACTTACAGCAGATTCTGATAGCAACAGTTTATTAGGAGTGTTGTTGTTGGTTTGTCACAAAGCAAAATAATATCTACCATCTCCTCATTTTCTATTGACAATCAAAACAATCATACATAGACTCATGGCAGCGACACACATTTTACCTACACGATTAATCATATGGTTGTAAGCTTGTTCTCATAAATATATATGAAATACTTGATTGTAAAACAATTATCTATCGACAACCACTTTCTATGGGATATCTGATTCCAAGATTTGTTATCAGTTTATCAAAAAAACAAAAATAATTCTCACAGGGTCCTAGCTAAAATCGTTGCACATTAAATATTTTGCTTCACACCATTTCCCAAAATATTTCCATATTATAAAAAAAAGCGATCTTTAAATATTGGACTTCTGTTAACCCGCACCTTGGCATTTTTTAAATAGATTTGTGATGGTTGTCCGTAAAAATGTACTATAATATATCATCGCATTGGTTGTCGTTAAGAATAAAGTACCGTCGAAAAAGTGTTTAAAAAAAATCAAATATGACAAAGTTCTATTGTCCAAATAAATCTATCTATTACTTCTTTAAGATTAATACCAAAATTTCGACCAGTTTTCGACGATCAATGTTAATAAGTTTCTGAATTGATATGTCCTCAATATGTACATTATCAATGTCATAGCAGACGATGAACCCAAAATTGGTCTGTATGAGATATATTTTTTAAATGATTAAAGGTTTGTTCAGGTGACGAAAAACTGAATTACGAAAAACTACTATTTGAACGTAAAATAATAGATGTGGTACGTAGTTCTTACATTTAAAGTCGACATTTTTAGATCAGATTTCACGAGATCATTCATGCAATTTCAGCAACATAATATAACCTCTGACAAATTGAGCGATCAAAATAATGAGAGATTTTATCACGTGAAACAAACCGTCGAAAACAGGAGACCGTCCAAAATGGGTGACGTTGCGACATAACTATTAGTTCACTTTAATTTCATAATACAGTTTCGGAACATGGTTTTATTCCTGAAATCAATCCACATTGCATATTAAGTCAAATTTATGCTTTGTTTATTGAGTTTTATTATGCTTTGTTTTTGTTTTTGTTTTTTAAAGATATGCATTATAATACAATGATACGTACGTTCTGTATAATGAAAACAAAATGACGTTCAGTGCTTTTCATTACCTGAATTTGTCGATCCGCTGTGAGAAATTAGATACACATATTAACTAACTGTATTTATTTCTGAAAAGCACATATTCTGAATACATCTTGGAGAAAATGTTATCGACATCTGAGGTGGATCCGATTTTGGCCCTTATAGCTCCCAGTCCGTTCTCTGTTTTTACATATTAGATATGGGATACAACATATCATCACTAAGAAGAGTTTGAAGATACAGAAGGGGGTAATCAGAAGTCAGTCGTAAATCTACAGGCACCACAATGACCAAAAGAAAAAGAATACAAGGACAAATAACGATCTACAAAACTCTCTTGTAAGTTATTTCTGTATCGATACACATAACAATCTGTATTTACATTAGTACAACTGTACGAGTCTAGGAAATACAAATAACACAAAAATAATAAAATCTAAATATACATTTCATAGTTTTTGTTTACATTATAAAAATATTAAGACAATGCAGATGTCATACGGAATATGTGCTGAGAAGAGAGACAATCCGGTGGACAACCTAATCATATATAATATAGAGATACACAGTAGGTTGTCGCCCGGTCTACAACTCAGACAACCGGATGTGTGTTGATTTGTTTTCAGTTCGGTTCCGTAATTGTATATCACTATACCAGAAATATGTTGTTGTTTTCTACAAAACAAACATTAATTTTTTAAGCATCTTAGAGTAGTTTCGGTATAATCAAACAGATATTGCCTTCATATGAGGTGGATATCAAGTTGTCAACCCTCAAGAGGTAGTTTTTCTTCGAGCTAAAACCTTTGGATTGACAACTTTCTATGTTTACATCGCATGACGGCAATGATTGTATAGAGTTACATGAACAATTTCAGTGGAAACTTCAGAAGAAAGAACCATATTGTCACTATTCTAATAGTGGTTTTATATAGTCGCAGACATAAGACAAATGTTTAGGATATAAATATATATTAAATGTTGAAATATTGAATATTAAATATTTAGTACAGAATGATTCTTAACTCATATCAGAAATCTGGCGATCAGTCAGGAGCGAGAAAAAATGTTTGGTATATCCTTTTTCAATTGTGACGATCAAATTATTCGTCAATTAGCTACTTCTATATATATAGTAGCACCTTGTTATCTACATTCAGTTTCCTGTAACCATTAAATCTTTATAATACAAATGGATACCATTTAAATAAAAGAAACTCCAGTTCTGTGATACGGTAGCTGGTACCTTACATATCTTTAATAAATGTTAGGGAAACCCGAAGCACAAATAGACAATCCAGATAGAAATGTTTTTTTGAAATGTACGCAATCTATTTGGGATGATTCATGTCTTTTCCTCCAATGCCAAAAATGGCATTATTTTGATATTTGGGATCCTATCCCATAAAACGGAAAATAAAGAGATATGAAATACTGTCTTGTCACAATTACTGAAAACACAAAAGCAAGTAACACATTAATTAGAGGAAATTGGGAATTTAGAAAATCAAGATCTAATGAGCGAGTGATTGTTACTTTGTGCCAGGTGAACTTTTGTCAGCTAAGGCCAATACGCTGAGTGCAATGTTTTAGTCCTAGGTCACTAAAACAACATATTGGTATCCAACAATCCAACAGTAGGAATGTTGCTCCACTCGGACTCTTCATTATGACTCTCAAAAAAACAGTATTTGCTCGTTTTCCTTAATGAAACTATCAAAAACACTTGAGGCGAGTATGCTAAATATTACATCACCGTTGTACTCCAAGAAAAGGGACAAACGGTCAAACAACGATCTACAAAACATACACACAAAACTAAAGATCGAATAACGCGAACTCCACTAAAAATCGGGGTTAATTCAGGGTAAGCAGTTCCTGCACCACTAGTGAAAGATACATGTTCTGCTCCAGGCAAAACACCTGTCATGCATAATCCGACTAAAAATATCGCTTGTATAAAACTAATGCTCTGCTGATTATTTGTGGCTGCATATCATATGAATGCAATTGCACACTTTATCTTACATTTAGCTTAGCTTAGGGAAGACAAATCAACATAGGACTAATAATAAGCATGGTATAGTCACATGCTGTATAGGTGGTATAATTCATTGGAATTAAATTTCGCGAATATGAAGTCGAAAAGAGTATTCGCGATGTTAGAATCGCTGGTATT
Source organism: Bathymodiolus brooksi (assembly GCA_963680875.1). Classification (NCBI taxonomy): domain Eukaryota; kingdom Metazoa; phylum Mollusca; class Bivalvia; order Mytilida; family Modiolidae; genus Bathymodiolus; species Bathymodiolus brooksi. The sequence goes on from OY804588.1 coordinate 25,999,712, forward strand.
AAAGTAGTGATTATTTTGCAATTGTGTAATGATCAGTTCCAACAAATTCATAAACTATGAAACAAAGTGTTCCAAGATGAATTAAAAAAAAAGCGTTTTCTGCATTTTTGCAAAACGTTGTAAATTCTCCTACAGCGCCTCTCATTGTGATTAAACCTTTAGCAGTATCTTTGTTTGGTATTTGGATTTTCATCTAATTATACAACCAAAACCTATCACAACTTATGTTTGATTTCCTCTCATGACGAGGTGTACTCGAGGATACATCATCATGTGATAAGAAGAGTTTGAAGATTCCAAAGGGTAATCAGAATCTGTAAATCGAAGAATAGACAACACAATGGCCAAAAGAAAGGGGACGAACAACGAACAACAAAACATTATACATAAAACTAAAGATGATCGAGAAATACGAACCCCACTAAAACCCGGGAGTGAAAGCAGGTTCTCCGGAAGGGTAACCAGTTCCTGCTGCACTAGTGGCACCCGTCGTGTTAATATAGTTACAAATCCGGTGATAAGTCATAAATGAGGAAAGGACCGGGAAGTGTTTTCGACAAGTTGAACGTATTTGTGGTCATTTGTGACACAGATATTCCATAACGGTCAACCAATTTATGGTGGCGACCGTAAAACTGTCGAAGTGATGACTTCAACTTACCCAATAGGAACCCTTGGCTCAGTAACTTCATTGTTAGCAGCAACCCTCTGTCAAGGAAAGCCTGATAGGAACCACAGGCTCTGAAATGACGTATCAACTGAGAGAGATATACTCCATATACAGGTGCTGCTGGAATGTTGCTACATATTAGTGAAATCATCTCTTTTGTCATAAAGTTTAGTTTCTAACCACCCCTCACTATCAATTTCGAGGTTGAGGTATATGTCAAGGTATGAAGCAGATATATCTGTATCTGTGTGATCCTTTATTTCAAGCTCAATGGGATAGATGCGATCAACGCAATCAACAAACCTAGAATATTTTAGTGAAAGGACATCATCTATATAGTGGAACGTGAATTAAAAAGATCAGCCCCTGTATGAAGTCTGCCTCATACGAATAAAGGAACAAATCAGCGAGAAGAGGAGCTCAGTTTGTAGCCATATATATGCTGACTGTCTGTTGAAAAACACGTCCACCAAGCATAGCAAATATGTTGTCAATCAAAAACTCGGGCATGTTGATGATATCAGTTTCAGAGAACGCTTTAGTAGAATCAGAGTGTGTTGTTTACAAAATAAGATCTGTCCCTTCCTAGCACAAGGTATTTGTATCTATTTTGGCCATTCTTTTTTATGGAACACAGTTGGACCAAATCCCTTAATCTGTCTTTCAGTTTAGATTGAGGAATAGTTGTGTGATAATGTTTGTCAGTGACTTGGTTTTCTCTCGGTACATGACATCATCATACTGGCATATTACTCTTGTTATTAACATTCACAAACTCTTTTCACAGAGTTCGAAAATAGCCATATACGACATGTATTCATGAGCATATTTGTGATTTATTTGTATTTTCATGTATTAGGGGTTCAACCGCGGTTTTGTGTAAGGTCTGTGTTGCTCATCTTCTTAGTTTTGCTTGCTAAACCTTTGTTTTCTATGTCTTCGCTCTGTTTCTTGTCTGATCTTGTATATATCAATTCCGCGTACTGAATTAACATTTCCACAAAAAATGAAAATACCTAATAACAAGGAAGCTCTTCAAAGACATTCGTACCGATATATGTGTACATAATGTGTTTTTGTGTACCGATATACACTTCATATCACTAGATCTACGTATGACAGTATTACGGAAGATATATATCTATATTCAGTATCTTCATTATTTTTTTACGGTAAATTCCCTGTTATTGTTAGAACAGGAAGACAATCTATTGCCTTTACAGTGAACTATTAGATAATGATGATTTCTTTAAATAAACTATTCAACGGATTTGTCCTTTATGTCGACCAGGAACATTTCACACAATGTCCATTTAAAATGTGACAATGGCTGTACAAATTGCTTCATGTTTAGACTTTTATCAAATGACGCAATTTAATCACTGAGAAGATCTGATGAATGGTGCATTTATAATTGATAATACTTCCTCCGGATTTTGCTTGATTTATATATTTAATTTAATTTTTCGTTGATAACTCCACGTTTGTTAGAATTAAAATGATATACTCTAAATAATATCAAAACAACAAATATACCCAGATGTGGTTTTTATCGGCAGAATTAAAGAGATCATATGTCTAAGTGAGTGATTATTGTTTAACGCCAACTCAGTATCTTTTCAGCTATATAATGGCGAGAACATATTAATCTGCAATGAGATGATAATGATGATGTCCGCTTTGTACTAGACCAACACGTTTAGTTGGATTTGTTTAGTACTAGCTCATTGAAACAGTAATCCGCGGATAGACATGTCGCGGACACATTATCCTGATACCGAGCCTATCAGTCTTTGTTTTTTCTTCTTAGTGCTCCATGCGTAACGGAGAGTCAACAAATATCAATTTCATAGTCTTTTGTTTGACCCGATCGGGTCTAGGTGAATTGTAGTAGAGTCTCTCATGTTTATTTAAGACCGTATACCTTTTTTACTAATTTCTCAATATGTTTTATATGAACGGTGAATGTGTAATAATATACATGTACATGCTAATTAAGCTATGTTCCAGATATAAGATTTTCGTTTTGTATCTTAATATCTATTTGATCGCCGGAGTTCTTAGTGTCAAAAGGAGTGCTTGGTGTTTTCTAGGAGAATGAGATATGTTATTCTGACTTTATGCCACATGTTAGTTTCTTGATTTAAATCCAAAGCAGCGATAAACACAACAATTATAATTAGTTTCACTTAATAAAACATATACCATATACAACTAAAAATCAATTTGAGGCGAGTTGTAATCTTATCGTATGGTAGTTGGATTTATGACTACCTATCCAATCAGTGCCTATCGCCACTAACGTTGTGAATTCGAATCCATCTCAAGCGAGGTATACTAGAAACAACATTATGTGATAAAATTTGTCAGTGACTTGTGGCAGGTCGGTAGTTTTCTCAGGGTACTCCGGTTCCCTCCAGAAATGAAACTGATCCCCACGATATAACTGAAATATTGTTGAAAGAGGCGTTAAGTAACAATTAGAACACTATCCCTTAAATAAATTTTCAAATAGCGTCTTGTTCTTAGCTTCTACAGAGTAAATAAATCATTTGCATCACTTCGATCGTGCAATGCTTAGCATTCTCTCCTAGGATGTGGTAGATCATGGGTTCAACCGCCGTTGAGGAAATCAAGGCAATAAAATGGGCAATGCTGTTCTGTCGATTAACATACAGTATTAATGAGTAAGAGGAAAGACTGGATTGCTCTTAGCAAGGATGATATTTCCGATATGTCTACCAGTGGAGTTTTGTGTCATTGAACTAACGCTATGAATATCACTGTGAGCGTTGTTGTCTATATAGCTAGTACAAGTAGGCATCCATAATATAGCATGAAAGGTTCTTCGCTTTGCATTGCATACCAACACTATGAATATCTCATTAAAAAATGCGCGACCAATCATATATTTGAAAGCTGAAAAAGTCTACCCTTTCCAGCGGCACGTCTCTTTAGTACCTTTATATAGGAAGTGACCACACACCCCCCCCCTCCCGTGAGCATGGGATTTAAACAGTTAACTAAATAGACAACAATAATAAAAATGTAGAAAATATTTAATTTAGTGCGCACGAAAATGTATCAGTAATATCTTCATCGTGTAGTCTCGAAGTCCAAATATTGGAAAAACAAATAATTTTGAAGTCTGTGGAGTAAGAAAACCAAAGGGGCTAAACAGGACCGCCAAAAAAAATAACATGCATGTGCTGTGAGTAAAGGGGCTAAACAGGACCACCAAAAACAACAATAACATACATTTGGTGTGAGCAAAGGGGCTAAACAGGTCCACTAAAAACAACAATAACATACATTTGGTGTGAGCAAAGGGGCTAAACAGGACCACCAAAAACAACAATAACATACATTTGGTGTGAGCAAAGGGGCTAAACAGGACCACTAAAAACAACAATAACATACATTTGGTGTGAGCAAAGGGGCTAAACAGGACCACCAAAAACAACAATAACATACATTTGGTGTGAGCAAAGGGGCTAAACAGGACCACCAAAAACAACAATAACATACATTTGGTGTGAGCAAAGGGGCTAAACAGGACCACCAAAAACAACAATAACATACATTTGATGTGAGCAAAGGGGCTAAACAGGACCACCAAAAACAACAATAACATACATTTGGTGCGAGCAAAGGGGCTAAACAGGACCACCAAAAACAACAATAACATACATTTGGTGTGAGCAAAGGGGCTAAACAGGACCACCAAAAACAACAATAACATGTATGTGGTGTGAGTAAAGGGGCTAAACAGGACCACCAAAAACAACAATAACATACATTTGGTGTGAGTAAAGGGGCTAAATAGGACCACCAAAAACAACATACATTTGGTGTGAGTAAAGGGGCTAAACATGACCACTAAAAACAACAACAACATACATTTGATGTGAGTAATTGTGGTTTTATTTGGTTGAGAGTATCGGTTATTAAGATCCGCTTGTCTGAAAGATAACGTTGATATTAAAAAATAAATGAGACATGAACATTGTCTAAATTTCGTTTTTACTTATTTTCATTAATTAATGTCATTTCCTCGTGACATGCTTTGTGGTAAATGTTCACGTACAAATTAAACGTAATATATTAAATAGGTATCCACAAGTGAGTTCAGTGTATAAACATGTCCTCATTACATGCTTAATGGCTAATGTTCACGAACAAAGTAAGCAAGTTAATATATTAAATAGGTATCCCGAGGGGAAACTCAGTGGATACTGGGTTGACCGTTATTGAATATCTGTGTCACAAATGACCACCAATATATTCCACTTGTCGTAAACACTTCCATGTCTTTCATCAACGGGTTTGTATCTAGATTAAAACGACATGTGCCACTGGTGTAACAGGAACTGCTACCCTTCCGGAGCACCTGAATTCACCCTGGTTTTAGGTGAGTTCGTGTTACTCGATCTTTTGTTTTATGTGTATGTTTTGTAGATCGGTATTTGTTCTTTTGTCCTTTTTCTTTTGGCCATTGTGTTGTCTGTTCATCTTAGATTTGCGGATTCTGATGACCTTGATGATAACTGATAATTTCAAACTCTTCATATAATAGGACCTAGTTTATCCGTTGTGGGTAGATCCCCTATGAGTGGAGACGACTGAGAGCTACAAAGGGGCTCGGGGTAAATGAATACCTCGTGTTTGTAAAATTTCACTCACCTTGAATGTCAAAGATGAGAAACAGTTTACTATGAGGAATCATAAGTCATAACACCGTTGATGCTATTGCCTCGCTAAATTGATATCATGCACACTGTAATTGCATGTCCTTTTCCGATTTACGGATTTTGCTTACCTTTTGGCACATGATCTACACTCCTGCGATTGTACATACATTCTTTACATTTATTGTTTATTGTTTGTTAAATTAATTCACGAAATTGTTCAATTTCACCTTTAAAAATTGGAATTTTGGATATGTGTACCATTTCCGGAATCTAAATGCAGTGGGTTGTTTTTATTATTACGGACCTTGATTTGCCTTTCATGCTGAGAAAGGGGCTGGTCGTCGTCGTGGTCGTATGGTAGTTAGATTTACAACTACCGGTGCAACCAGTGCCTATCACCACTAACGTTGTGAGTTCGAACCCCGTTCATGGCGAGGTGTATTCGATACAACATTATGTGATAAAGTTTATCAGTGACTTGAGACAGGGTCGTGGTTTTCTACAAAAGTTCTCTGAAAGGGACGCTAAGAGACCATAAACCCCAAACCCCTCAAACTGAGAGGTCACTACATGCATTAGCAATATTCTTGTTTCCGGCGTATTTTTTTGCAAATATTCATATTTAAAATTCTAGAGATAAAAATGGCTTCATTACATAAAACCCTAGAACATCCGGGTATCTTCTCCTCCTGGTAATCAACGTGGTCATTGGCCTAAGCATCAGCCTCTCAGTAGACATATGTGAAGCCTTAGTCCCGTCGCTGACACGTGGCAAGGCAAACGTTTCCGACACCATCTATGAAAAAAGTAGATATCTAATTTGGTGAGCACGACACGTTTATGGAATAAACTTCACTATGCAAGCTCAAGGTCAAAGAATGTGAAAGCCAACTAATTATCTCCGTTTTATTAATGAAACAACAATGAAAATATACAATAATGATAATACACTCATGAAGGAAAAATAATAAACATGCCCTCAGTACATGCACGTTCGATGCCTCCCCGGAAATTGCAATTTGGAATATATATATATATATTGCGGATGTGGTCGAGTGGTCTAGGGCGCTGGACATAAGGCTAAGCGATTGGTGCTGCAGTGCATCAATGGTGTGAGATCAAATATATATATATATATATATATATATAAATCGTTTCGCCCTAATTTTCAAAGTCTTTTAATAACAATTTATGTGTGTGTAATAGCTTATAGGAAGCGGTTGGTAGTAGAGGGGATAGTAATATAGTACATAATTTCTATTTAGCTAGATATTTTCAGCGGTTACTGAGATTGTTCAACTAAAAGTCAAATCCTGTTATATTAGCCTTACTCAAAAGATGCTTGTTATGGATAAAGTTACAAAAACGCAAATATATTTCTTATTTGGATAATATATTTTGCTGAAAATGATGCTACACGTTAAGCGTGGTTTTCACTATTTTTCTGTCGTATTCCATGCAGTGTAATTTGCTTTATCTATTTGTAAATACAATTAATCGTTTTTAACACGAAATATAACATTTTTAGTAGAGGTATCAATTACACTTGAATTTGATTTGCTGAGAAAGGATAATTGACGCATGACGTGGTCATACTATATATGGCTATTGTAAATAACAACAACTAAAGCGTAAGTACATATGTGTGACCTAGTTTAAGTTGCATACCATAGTAAAAAATGCATACTAACCAATAGTATGCATTATGTAATCATGCTAATATTTTGTTTGACGATAAGACACAACAATAAAGGTGCAGTTAGTGTAATTATTTGTCAAGGCTATATTACATTAATTTGACATTGATAGACATTCACGCAGAGTAAGCGATATGGGAATAATATTAACTTCGTCCTAAGCAGTCAATTGCGAGATTTCATAATAAATATAAAATGACAAAGATCCCTTTGGTTATTAAGCAAATATTTTTACTCAATATGATGTACATATTGCATGCATGGAATAGTAAATAGACATATGTCATTAATGGGACATGATGATCTAACTCTTTCTGAGCACCTGGTCTATTTTTCAAATTTTTGGAGTTCGTGTTGACCGAGTCTTTAGCCTTTTCTTTTTTCTTAAGTGTTTTTACCTATTTTTTGGTTTTTGTTTTTTATTTTTTTTCATATCCGGATCGTCCCTGTATTCGAATATCTCTCGGAATCTTGTACTTTTGAGATTTCTTATTATTTAGTGAATAACACAAATTACTTGAAACAATAGGCAGCGGAACCAGTAAGGTAAACAAATTGGGGTGGGCAATTCCCAGAAGTAGGTAACAAATTATGCCGAAGAAACAGAAAAGACGAAAGAGAAGCAGAGGTAACTGTCTGGAAAGCATTAAAATTAGTACTAATAGGAAACACATATATATTGACAGTGTAGCAAAGAATAGTCAGCTTACAAGTCGAAAAACTGTATAGTACATGCTTGAGGACATAGGTAAAAAAATTCGAGCATCGACCTAAATCAAACTACTGGTATACACAATTAGCTTTAAATTTAGTAAATTGAATTAAATTAAACAACAAAGTTGTACGGACATTTAAAAAGCAGGTAAGAAATACTATAAACCAACCATTACATTCAATTCAAAAACCTAATTAATAAAATGACAGTAGAAAAACAAAGAGAAAATAAGATACAATTTACTAAAATTTTATAATTTAAAATTTTCAAATGTAATCAACAACTATCAAATATATACCAATTATTTCCGTCTTTGTCATTTTTTTTCTTTTTTTCTTTTTTTGTGACAAAAAGATGTCTAATATTCAAGACGACGATGAATATTCTGGGCACATAAAAAAAACACTGAATCAATTATATTGAGTGAGGGATGGATTATTGCTTAGCGAGAACAAGTTATTTTTCAATGAGATGATGATGAGGTCCGCTTTGTTCTAGACCAAAACGCTGAGTTGGATTTTTATAGTGCTAGCTCACTGAAACAAAAATCCGCGGGTAGACATGTCACTCCACTTCGACACATTATCCTGATTCTGATCCAACCATTATTTGCTATTTCTCCTTAATGCTGCGTGCTTAGCGGAGAAGCAACATATACCAATTTTATAGTCTTTGGTTTGACCCGACCTGGACCTGAACCCTCGTTCTACTGCACTCGAGGCGAGCACGCCACCGGTGTCGTTCAAATATATTGATATATCAAGCTTATTGTTATTTTTATATACATGTATAAACATATAGCTGTTTTTATTTTATTTTGCACTGTCTGACAAAAACCAAGTTCGATAAGGATAATCTTGGGCGGTTGAGCAAAACCACGCAAAACATCTAATTTGAATCGTCATTTACTGTTTGGCATAGATATATGTTGAATATTTTGAAAAATTAATCCAAGGACCTGTATTAAAATATTTGAGCATATCTTTGATAGTGTGAGTGTGAGAGCACAAATACAATATGTGCGCAAATATTATTAAGCTGATATGGGTGGAGACACCAAGCAAACAGAGGTTCCTCTTTTTTAAGTGTTCTGCCATACTGACTAGATTATCTGCCGTTTCGAATGCCAATTCGAATTATGTTCTGACCAGATTAACCATTCTGAGAGTCAGTTTGGGAATATGTATAATCTCTTACTCGCATTCGCAAATAACATGAAAACCACTCATTTCCAACCATCTTCAAATAATGTATTTCAACCAAAGCAAAACGGTGGGATGTTCTATGTCTTATAATCTGAATGTTAGGAGACCAACTTCTACAATTACTTAACATTCGAGAAAATTCATTTTTTCCAGAGAACTCATTCGAATGGCATCATGGAAAACGAACATCGGTGTTTTTACACATATCTTCAAAGTTAGGGATGCAGTATGCTGAAACTTAGAAAAAACAAGATGAACTGTGAGCTAATGCTGACCTATGATACCCCCGCTCTTCGGCAAACAGGAAGTAGGAATCTGACGGGTCAAAAAACGCTTCCCGCGATATCGGGCACGTATATGAAGCTTGTGACCAAATATCAGATTTCTGCCATCAATAGTTGCTGAGAAAAATTGGACGAAAAATGAGCATATATGCTCAATATGTATAAAAATCAACAAAGTCGGAAAAAAGGAAGTAGGAATCTGATGGTTCCAAAAACGCATACCATGATATGGGGTACCTATATGAAGCTTGTGACCAAATATCAGATCTCTGCCATCAATAGTTGCTGAGAAAAATGTGACGAAAAATGTGCATATATGGTCAATGTGTATAGAAACCAACTAAGTCGGCAAACAGGAAGTAGCAATCTGACGGATCCAAAAACGCTACCCACAATATGGTATACCTATATGATGCTTGTGACCAAATATCAGATTTCTGCCATCAACAGTTACTGACAAAAATGCGACGAAAAATATCTTGGACGGACGGAAAGATGGAAGGACGAAGGACGGACGGACAGACGGACAGAGGTAAAACAGTATACCCCTCCCCCTTCGGGGAGCGGGGGTGTAAATACCAAACTGTCGGAATAGTTCCTAAATCCAACTGACAAATCACAGAACGAGGCAAAATCAATACCCCTTATACATATATACATGACCGCTAACTTTCCCTCTTGGTACAGCAATTTCAATAAAAAGTCATGATGTGGCCATGAAAGTGTATTACAAACTCTCGCACATGACCGTGTGAACAACGTTGTTCTAAAACAAACCGCTCTAATCTTGAACATTTTACACACATACTTTGATTTATTTCAAATTTTAATTTCAACGGTAAGGGTTCTGAATGCTTAATTGGGCTTTATTTAAGAAATATTCAATTATATCTAGGCGGCCTGCGAAAATCCGTGATTTCGAGTTAAGTCAATCTACTGAATGAACTTCATAAGATTCGTAAATATGTTGGTGATAGTTTTAATATTATACGTGTATTTATTTACAATTATTTGGCAGATTCGTGAATATTGTGGTGAATAACTTTTGTCAGATTAACTAACCTGCTGTAAAAACTAGTTTTCATATTATTGACCTCTTGGGAAACTACAGTTTCAATTTATATACAAAAACTGCATTTAGAAAATATAATGCAAGCTACCTACCTAATATTACCGTGTTGGTTTTCAGAAAATGAAACAACAGTTTTATATATTATCCCACTTAACTTCCAAATGCCCGCGCAAGTGTAAAAATAAAAACAGTGATGCATTTAACGAAATACAACAAAATGATGTTAGGTGACTAAGACTTAACATGAATATGCATAAAGAAACTATTAGTACTTTTACAGGCAGATGCTGCTAAGACCTTGGGTGGTCGTTCTGCATTATTGGTTGGTGATGGAATGCTACGTTATGCGAGGTAATAGAAACATTAAGGATTGTCAAAGCAAAAACCATATTAATTATGGAATTAATTTCCCAGTAACAACTGGCCTTTCCTACATAAGTTTTTTCAAGTACACTTCTGCCTAAGTATTATCACATTATTTGCCGTTTTCATAATATTCATTTCCCCCATTTTCAAGCTTTTTCCCATGTAATTTACATTTTATCCACAAAAATACCCCAAAAAAACACAACAAAAATGAAAAAGAAAAACCCCTCATAGTTCAATGTCTCTATTTAAACAGTGAATCACTAGTGACATTTGTCGTATATAGGAGAACATACTACTTCGCCTACACATGTCGTTTAATAGTGAATCCCGACTTTACGTTGAAATACTACAAGCATTGTTAAGGGAATGTTTGGGTAAAAAATCACCGTTTTTATATTAAAAAAAAATTGTAAAAAAAAGAGAAAATATCTCTTGGAATTGTGAAACACTAAGAAAAAATGTTCATGAAATAAAATAAAATTAAATTAAGAAACAAAAACAAGACAAAATATTCAATGGTTTGTACAACATTTCCTACATCAACAAAACATCAACACCTCAATGTTTATATATCTTTCATTGATTTTTAAAGAGTTATTTCCCTTTATGAAAACCACTCTGCAGTTTGATCGAACCACATTTGAAGGAGTTATTTCCCTTCATGAAAATCGTCATGATTTATAAGAGGAATTACAAGATACAAAATATCTTTCTCAAAAGTTGAAAAATATGGGAAAGTGTGGGGGAGGAGGAATTATTTTTGTGTTAAATATAACTTTTAATTGTACATTTCCATGTTTGTGTATCCATTATTTTTGGATATATATATATATATATATAAATATACCTATTAGTTGTAAAATCATTTCAAGAAGTTTTTATATCATTTTTAACAAAATCTCCCAAGCCCCTGTGTATGGAAGGACTACTAATATGTGATAGTCCTTATTTCAAGTTCGATCAGATAGATGAGATCAACGCAGCCACCAATAAACGTTGAAGTATTCAGTAATAGGATATTATCTATATAGCTGAACGTGAAATTAAAAGACCAGATTAGTTTTTTTTCGTTTTTCTGAGTAGCACCCCCATGAAATCTGCTTGATACGACTGAAGTAACAAGTAGGTTAAGATTTTAGTAGTATTACTACAACACATATTTGTTTTTTTTAGCTTTTCATGCTTTAAAACAATAAAACAAAATAAAACAAAACAAAGTTAAACAAACAAACAAACAAACAAAAAAAACAAAAGCGTTATTTGATTTTTATACAAAAAAAATTTGAGGATTTCAAAGGGGTAAGCAGAAGCAGGAAATCGACGAAAGACAGACACTGATCTACAAAACAATATGCAGAAACCTAAAGATCGAGGAACACGAACCCGCTAACACAGAGGGTGGACTCAGTGAAAATATAGATAAGTGCCAACTCAAGGAAAACCAAGCTATGTCATTACATTAAGTTTCATCCTCCAGGACATACTGTCTTCAAAAACATTTTCGCCAATGTTACATCCAGGGATTTATATATTAAATATGTCTGTAGCCTGGAACATTTTACTAGCTATTAATTCATGAAAATGTTATTTATTAATTAATATTTATCTGACAAATAAATATTTATATAACCTTAATATCAGTATGAAACTCTAGATATGTAATGTATGTAACATTGACAAACAATGTTTAAAAAAAAACCCAAAAAACAATAATTTATGTACAAGTAACCTAATGTTTAATGCTTACCACTAGTTTTATTGTTTTATCCTGTATGTAGTTTGCAATAAAGCAGAATGCTGGTTTGGAATGGTATGTAGCACTGACATTGATTTTACTTTGATTTTAAAGCGTCATTGTTACATCCCGTGACGAAAATGAGGCTTTGGTAAAAATACTTTCATTATTTTCATTGCAAAATATCGTTTTGATCGATACACACACATTTAAATTTTTGGGGTTTATTTCGATGGGTCATCATAAAAGTAAATATCTTTTTATATAAATATATCCCCATGGCGGGGAATTGTCTCCTCGTGTTGCCGGAAGCGATTCCGCTAGTAGATATACGGTAAATGTCGTAATAGAAAACAATCGAGAAACAGCTAAACTTAAGATAGCCATATCCCAGTATGTAACACGAGTTTGACACGAAAATTATAAATTTTACATGAAGCTGTCAATAATTTTCAACTGCTGATATTTAGCAAAACTTGGTTTCTATGACATTTCGGATTCTTTTTATCCACGCTAATAACGGTAAATTAAGTTAAAAAATGCCACTGTATTACCTATATTTCACTACATATAGGTCATTACCCAGAGGAGAAATCACGGAAAGAGCATTGATGAAGGACACAATAGAATTGTCAAAATAAAAAGGACAACATGACAAACAATGATGTACAAAACACTACACAGAAAACTAAAGATCCAGTAACACGAACTCGGGGTGGACGCAGGTGCTCCGGAAAGGTAAGCAGTTCCTGCCTCACTAGTGACACCCGTTGAGTTGCTCTTTTTGCAAATCCGACGATTAATCATGAATAAGTGACATCTCGGATTAAAATTACGACAAACGAACATCCGTGGTCATTTGTGACAAAGATATTCTGTAACGGTTAAACAAGCCATGATGGCCACAGTAACACTTTTGAAGAGAGGATCCCAATGTAACCACTAGGAAACTTTGGTTCAAAAGCTTCTTTGTTATCAGCTACCCTCTATCAAGGAAATCATGATAGGAACCACAAAGACCTGAAATATCGTATGAACTGAGAGATGCATACTACATACGTAGGTGCTACTGGAATGTTGCTATGCATAAATAGAAAGTTCATAAGTTGTATAAGCTCATGATGAATATTTCAAAGAAAATGGCAAGTTTTCTAATTTTCTTTTCAGTCCATAAACTGTGAATTCATTTTTATTCGTTGAACACCAGTTTTCGTGGTTTTCATTGATACCTTCAAACCACGACATTCAGTGCCCCACGAAAGACAAATATAACAAAATACATTACAAGTAATAAATTGACGAAATAGAAAGTCAACAAATATATCATTTTCCTCCAACCCACGACAAACTGACACCAAAGAAAATACGCGAAACTTCGGTATGTCAAGAATGTAAGTAGATATAAGCCTGATACGTCAAAGGAACCGAAGATTCGAACATTCGAGTTAAGAATTGTGATATTCAATATGGATACAGCACCAAAATAGACAATATATCGTGGTACTGACGTAGACAGAGACATATCCTCGTTAACCACGATAAAATAAGCTAAAGTTATCGGGAACAAATGTTTCATTTCGAATTAACCAAATAGATTACTCAAACGAGATCATGATATCGATACTCCACTGTATTACATATATTGCACTAAATACAGGCCATTCCCCGGAGTAGAAATGATGGAAAGAGTATTGTCGGAAATAAATCTTACAGCATTGTGTGGTACAATCGCGAACATTTTCCAGCTTTGTGTCGAAATGGAATAGCTGTATCATTTCATGTACATCATATATTCTTAGGAATGTTATAGAAATATAAAAATGTGTTGTATGAAATAAAATGGAAAACAAACCAAAAAATACGAAACAAAAAATACGAAACTGTCGGAATAGTTCCAAAAATCCAAAACAAAATGGATTCCGTTAACATACAAAATAATACATGACCGCTCACTTTCCTATCTTGGTACAGAAACTTCAATAAAGTGACGAGGTAAAACTAGACTTGAGACTCAAACCTCCCTCTTACAGACATACAAAATAATACATGACCGCTCACTTTCCTATCTTGATACAGAAACTTCAATAAAAAGTGACGAGGTAAAACTAAACTTAAGACTCAAATCTCCCCACTTACAGACATACAAAATAATACATGGCTGCTCACTTTCCTATCTTGGTACAGAAGCTTCAATAAAAAGTGACGAGGTAAAACTAAACTTAAGACTCAAATCTCCCCTCTTACGGACATACAAAATAATACATGACCGCTCACTTTCCTATCTTGGTACAGAAACTTCAATAAAAAGTGACGAGGTAAAACTAGATTATGCGGCCATGAAAGTGTTTTCCGCATGTGGGTATATATCAAACCCTCGCGTGAACAGCGCTGTTCTAAAGAACACGTTAATCTTAAACATTTTACATTGTATATTTAATATTCGTAATTGTCGTAATTTATTTCAGCTTTACATGATGATTGTTCAAACTTTAATTTCTACGGTAAGGGTTGTGAATGTTTAATTGAGCTATACTTAAGAAATATTTTAATTATATAGTAATGGCCTGAGAAAATCCGTGATGTCTTGTTAAATCAATCTGCTCAATGAAGTTATTAAGATTAGTGAATATTTTGGTGATAAATTTTAAATATTTCAAGTGTATTTGTTTACAAACATTTTATGTTCTACACAACGTCTAAGCAAAAGTAATCATCAAGTTATCCATTGTCGGTAATCAATAACTGATCTCGCTCCGAATACTCTCCAACACCCACCTGTGGGTCAACTGCTAGAGAAATCCGCGTTTCGTGGAAAAAAAATGCTATTAATAGTTACCAATTAAAATCACCAGTTGATAATGTTAATCTCCTTCTTTGAGATGAAAAGCTATACAGATGAATGGCGGCTCCCATAATTTGCAAGGTATTCCTTTCTTAATTTAGACACATGTAGAAGATGTGCTTTGATTGATTGTAAAGAGAGTCAACGGGACTTATCACATTGTTTTAAATCGACCACATGACTAAGCGGATTTCTCTGTCAGTTGATCCACAGGTGGTGAATGGCGCGTTATCGAAGCATACTCAGATGCGGGCTACAAACGATGTAGGTTATCGGGATAATTAAAATTCTATTGATATTCGATGTTTGATCAGATTTGCTTTCGATCAAAACCGAATATTATTTAAGAATTGAATGCATTTTTTGTAGTTTTATTGACGTGTAAATGTGCCTCGGTCCACGCTTTTACACGCCTATAAAACTACAAAAAATGTATTCAATTCTTATAATTACATTTAAATCACACCAAAATTTAACATAGTTGAATTTTTTTTCGTTGTGAATTGTATTTGTGTTAGATTAGTTGCTGTTGGACATTATTACGCCATTGATTGTTTAAATCTGACGTCGTCATGGATGCACGTGCAAGTTTGGGATTGAGTTTTATTGGGATGTAAAACATCTCTTTTATAATCATGCGACCACTTCATAACCAATCATATTGTAACATTTCGATGAAAAATGGAAGTAATGTAATCATGTAAATGTGAAGCAAACATCACTTTTGCGTCAAAATAGTAGCAGACATCACAACAGAAAACTAAAACATGTAGATATTTAAGGATTAGGATTGTGCAGGCCCCTGTGCAACATATGATGTGAGGCCTCAATGATAATTAACAGTCTATGATTTTAGACTTTAAAAAGTACAGGCTCAAACTTTAAAAATAAAGAGGACAATTTTCAGCAGAATTGCAATGAAAAATCAATTGAGCTTACTGGCCCGATCAGATTGTTGTTGGCCAAGGGAAATGTGACCAGTGCTAAAGTATAAGACTGAATTAACAAAAGCTCGATTTTCGGATTCTTGAAATCAGTTTCTATACAACTTCTGTATCCAGTATAGTATGCTGTATATTTATTGAGCCCCTTTTATAGAGATAATTCAGCATACATATACTCTTATTCTGCATTTACAAATGAAGTAACTTTTTACTGTCTCACTAGTGACCTCTTACGCGTTAGCCTAACTTTTATGGTTTCCTTACAAACAAAAAAGGAACGAAGCATTTGAAAAACATACCAATTGGTTTAAATTGAACTTTGAAACAAACCCGGAATATCCACCTTAAAATAATCTTACTAACATATGAATATAAACCAATATCTTGATTTTTTAAAGGTAATCCAAAGTTTTTGCTGAACAAAGGCATGGATCAAATTTCAACTTGGCAAACTACAAACACCAAAATTGAATAGTATATCATGTTATTTACATGTATAAAATGAAATGTAAAACAAAATGAAACTGTTTATATTTTCGATCGATTATTCCAACAGAGATCGTTCCTTTTGTCAGATTAACTTACCTGCTGTGAAAACGAATATCATTAATTTGCATGTCCCAAACTAGCTCTTGTTGTAGTCATGGTAGTATATCTCATAAACCATGTTGTTACAAAGGTATAGAGATACATAAATAATAAATAATAATAATCATATACAATGCCAACAGCAAGAAGAAAGAAAAGACAAATACGAAACATTATTTATGTATATAATAAAAATATCAATATTATATATATATATATTAGTAATGTTAATTAGGATAATACATGTCTGTAGAAATGAAATGACCTAATGATTAAGAGCAGGGTGGAGTAGAATGTTATTATATGCTTAGCAAGGGGCGCACACAGTTTTGTTGATAACTTTGATGAATCAGAAAATTTTGTTAATTTCAATTTTATTTTTTGTTTTCATTAACCGGCCGAATTTTATTGCACTTGGACGCTTTATAAAGTAAGTTCCAATATAGTCTTTTCGAATATTGTTAGCAAATTTGCATTCCAAAATGTAGTGGCATTCATCCCCAATTTCATTTTGCATAAACAAGAGTGTGCAGATAATTTTCAGTTTCGAATTGTCCTTTGAAGATCCTATAGTTTATAAGGGCTTTTGGTGAATATTGAATTACTTACTTACTTAGTCCTTGATGTGCCTCATGACACATAGGGCAAGGCCAAGTTTCCTCCACTCTTCTCTGTTATTGGCTTTTCGTTCTATTGTGCCCCAGTTGTATCTTCTTTCCTTTATTTCATTTTCGGCGCCTCCATGTTGTTTTTAGTCTTCCTCTTTTTCTTTTCCCTTCTGATGTCCATCTTAGGGCTACCTTTGTCATGTCTTCAGATGGTTTACGTAGAACATGATCAAGCCATCTCCATCTCGTTTGAATCCACAAAGTGTCCATGTCCTTGGTGTCTGTGATGTTATGCAGGTCTTTGTTGGAGATTTTGTTCGGCCAGAATATCTTCATTATCTTTCTCAGACAGGTGTTATGGAAGCTGGAGAGTTTGTTGATGTCTTTATCAGTCATTCTCCAGCACTCTGAGCCATATAGGAGCACTGATAGTACACAGCTGTTATAGAGTTTAAGCTTGGTGTTCGTTGAAAAGCTGTTGTCTTCCAGATGTTGCATAATCTGATGAATGCTGATATAGCTTTTCCTATTCTGACCTTTATTAGTCTACAAATGAGACTGGCAATCTCTCTGTGCTTAGGTACATTAACTTTGTTTTCTTGGCATTAATCTTTAGGCCAACCATTCTATTATTTTCTTCTACCTTTCTGGTCTATTCCTGCATATGGTCTTCAGTGTGTGATAATAGTGCTAAATCATCAGCGTAGTGTGTATCCCCTAGTGTGGTACATAGTGTCCATCTTAGTCCGGTGTTACCTTCTGTTAGGGTTGTTCTCATTACCCAATCAATGACAATTACAAGTTAACTATAAAACACCATGAAAGATCAATTTATACAGCTTTGTTTCCTTTAATTCAAAATTCCCTGTCTTATTCCTGAATGCTTAATTAAAGGTAACAAAAGCTGCATAAATTGATCTTTCATGGTTTGTGTTATATTTAGCTTAAGCCATCCAGTATTCTGGAATGTCTGTGTGTTCCATATGTCAGTCGCATTCATTTAAAATACCTTTAACAGAAGATAACCATATATAGTTCTTTCCTTCTATGTTAGAGAGAGCATGACATAATTTATCTAAAATATTAGGAAGTTTTGAATGTTTACCATCAATACATTTTGCCCATTATGATACCATGCGTATTTTGATATCAATCCCCAAAGGATAGCGAACCAGCTCGTCATAAGTAGTAGGCTCGCCCTTCGTCCAGCACATCGTGATCAGCTGTGGATTACCGACGAGTAGTAGGTTCGCCCTTCGTCTAGCACATCGTGATCAACTGTGGATTACCGACGATGTGTCTAACACAACCAGCATCGATATTATTAACAAATATCATCTCAAATACACAAAATTGATCAACGTGTTAGTCAAGAGGTTTTGACAAGGTACCCTTGTCCGAATTGCACTAGTTTTCATACTATCGGCCTCTTGTGAAAGTACAATTTCATTTTTTATACAATAACTGCATCTAGAAACTATAATACAAGCTACCTACCTAATATTACCGTGTTGGTTTTCGGGAAACCACAGTTTAATATATAAACCCAATTGGCTTCCAAGTGCTCTAGCGAGTGTAAATATAAAACCGTGAAGCATTTACCAAGACTTAATATGAAAACAAATAACTATTTTACAGTTAGATAATGCTTTGATCGTGGTTTTGGTTGTAGTAATAGTGGCTGTTGTTGCAATGGTAGCTTATAAGTTATTTACTCACAGAAAAGAATTGGCAAGTGGAATAAGAAAATGTTGCAGTTGGTTTTCAAATGGAATACGTGCATTATTTGGGAGTTTAATTTCTTAGTAACAACTGGATTTTCCGACATTCATTAAATGGATTTCCCCCATTTTCATGCTTCTTCCCACGAAATTTACATTTTATCCACACAAAAATACAAACAAGCAAAAAAAAATCCCTCATAGTCATGGTTCTATGTCACCGTTTAAATAGTGAATCATCATCAATGGCATATTTCACACATAGGAGAACATGCTAATTCGCCTACGCATGTTTTTTAATCGTGAATCCCGACTTTAGGTTGAAATAACATAAGCGGTCTAAAGGGGATAGCTTAGGTAAAATAATTACCGTTTTACGCTGAAAAAACATAAACGGTCTAAGGGGGATAGCTTAGGTAAAAGAATTACCGTTTTTATATTTTATGAAAAAAGAGAAAATATCTCTTGGAATTGTGAAACACTTATCAGAAAGTATGTTCATGAAATAAAATTAAATTTAATTTAAAAAAAAACAAAAACAGGACACAATATTCAATGGTTTATACAACATTTTCTACATCAGCAAAATATCAACACCTCAATGTTCATGTATATTTCTTTGATTTTAAAAGAGTTATTTCCCTTTATGAAACTCATACTGCAATTTGATCGAACCACATCTGAAGAAGTTATTTCCCTTTATGAAAATCGTCCTACATTATAAGAGGGGTTACACTATATTTTTCTCAAAGGCAAAGAATGTGTGAAAGGGGGGTGGGGGCATTTATTTTGTGTTAAATATAACCTTTAATTGTACATTTTGATGTTTGTGTATACATCCATTATTATTGGCAATATATATATATATATTACCCCAAAAAAAGTTAAGCAAATTCTGTAATTTATAGCTACATTATGAATGAAGTTTATAGTAATTAGCCACGCCTTGCATATCATTTTAACAAACTCTCCCAAGCCCCTGTACATGGAAGGCCTACTTATTTGATCTTTAATATGACTAATTTGTGTGTAGATTGCAGATATGTAATCCCAATGTTTATCATGTTTATCAAATCTTTACTACTAACTTGTAATTTCAGTTTCATTTTGTAATTTTGCAATATCTTATCCCCCTTAAATGTATAATATCGTTGAGGTTGGTAATTGTTTCGAAATTTTAATTTTGCGTTGAAAGTTAATATTCACCTTCAAAATATGAGGTCAAACGTGTATTTTTATGCATGTCCCAATTTCCGAACTACATGCGCATTGGCACTGGTGTTTATACTTCAGCATGAGTTTGAACTCGCACCGATCCTTCAATTCCATTCAACGATCAGGTTGGTGGCCTATGTTTATTCTTGTTTTATTATAATTCGCCAAAATGTCTTTCCCGTTTCTTTTTCTACAGAATCATGTAAAATTAGTGTACGACCGCGTGGAGGTTTTCCATCGGCAGACATTTCTGTTCAATTTCAGTCATCGAGGTATACTGAACACTCTTTTTTTTGGATAAAACCTACAGTATTTTTATAATATTTTCGGAGGAAAAAATTGCATCAGTATCTTTTAATGGGAAATTGTTTGCTGAAATGAATAAAAACAGTAACTAAAAGCCTACCTTAAGATTTCCTTAATTACCAACTTACGATGATCTTAAGTATATTGAAAGGACTCACAAAGAGTGTAACTAAAACTGTTCTTAGTTCTATCTTTACGGACACTTATCGGTGACTTAAGAGAATCGCAAGTAATAAAACTTAAGAGTGCTCTTAACTAAATTCCGGAGTTTCCGTCTTTGTTTTTCGAAAAAATATTACTCAAAATCGTAAATTTACCGCTTTGATCGTGTGTGCGTTTAAAGATATACTGATTAAATATATATAGCATCTGAAGAAATTTTTTAACTTGTACAAGAAGTGAAAATGGCTTGTGGTGGTGATAAAAAAAAGGCACGCAAACCAAACTATAGAATGGAAGAACTGGAAGTCCTTGTTGAAGATGTGACAGTAAACAAACAGCTGTTATTAGGGAAATTTTCGGACACGACTACTGACGAAAGAAAGAAAAAGGTGTGGAAAAATATAAGTGCTAAGATGAGCGCAGTGGGAGACACAAAAAGATGCTCTGATGATGTTCGAAAAAATTGGCAGGACTGGTCGAGCCAAATTAAAGGGAAAAAATACAGGCTCGTCAGGAACTATAGAGCTACAGGGGGTGGACATGAAGAGGCACCTAAATTGACCGCAATAGAGGAAAAGATCTTGGCAATCATAGGCCCAACAGCTGTCAGTGGTTTGCCATCTACATCAGATACAGATTTTGACACATTTAACATCCATCCAAGGTCAGTTGAATTAACTTGTAATGAAAGAATAGACAGTGACTGTGACGATGATTTGAGTCAAACAAATGCTATGGGTAGTAATTCAAATGATGAGGACCAATCTGAGCTTGACAGTATAAACAACAATAAAAAAACATGTAACTCTGATGATGAGAATGAAGAACAAACAGCTTTAGAGCACAAAATAGATCAACAAATACGAAAGGTGGTAAGCGAAAGTGAAAGAAAGAGAAAACTTGGTGCTGACACTAAATTTTCCAAACTGAAAGCTAACATGGTTAAAAACAAACTACAAAATGATAGAAAGAGACGTCTTTCACCTGAGGTACATGTAATAAAAATTGAAGATGATGATGAAAAAACAACAAAATTATGAATTTTGAAAAGGAACGACTCGATGTTGAAAAACAGAGGCTCTCTGTAGAAGAACAGAGACTTGAAATTGAAAAAGAGAGATTAAAAGTAGAAACAAAGCTACAAAATGATATTAGCCAATTATTGGTTATCAAGAAAATAGAAGAATGCGATAAAAGTCGGTCAACTATAACATACAGTTCTAATAACAGTAGCGTTGTGTGTACTGACAACTCTGAAAGCACTTCACAATGGTATAGGAACTTTGGATCATCAGATCACAACCAACAGGAGGAGTCTACATATACTTATAACTTTGTACATGCACATGTACTTGTAAGGAATTTTTCTTTCTCATCACACACACTGCAATTAAAAATATTTTATGAATTATCAGAGTAAGTTATTAGGGTGTTTGTACATACAATTACATGTATTACAATGTAACACATACATTTGTTGTACAGGTACATTTGTAGGTACATAACTTATTGTGATGATCTGATCATGGAATTAGTATTTGAAGTGAGCTATTCAAAGAACCATGGGGTGGCTCAAGGAGTTAGGTCGCCGGATTTTACAGCTCATACAAGCCTATCACCAATACGGCGTGGGTTCGCGCCCGGCTTTGTAGATTACAAAAAAAAAGTGCACTCGACTTGCAGTCTCAAGTGATCAAGTTTACCAGTTGCTTGCTCATGGTCTGCGGTTCTCTCCAGGTACTCCGGCTTCCTCCACCACTAAAACTGTCGCCATGATATAGCTGAAATATTGCTGAAAGTGGCGTTAAAACACCAAAAATCAAATCAATCAATCAAAGAAACATAAAATGAATATGCATTACTCTGAAAATATAACAGAATTATATGAAGAACAGTGCAGTTATTGTTTTTTGATTTTTTTTTTTTTGCTACTAAGGTTTACAGTGTGGTAGCCCTTGAGCATTACCTTATAAACATACCAATGCATATATGTCTTTCACCATGAACTGAAAAAAAATCTTTTATTTAAAGTCTTCATTCAACATTATTTATGTGTACATGTACAATACTGAATGCATTTATCTACATACATTTTGTATTTTACATGCATAATTATTAGTGGCCAATTTTGATGAAACTTTGCAAGATTGTTATAGACATGATATGTTATTTGATCATACAATACTTCCAGTGTAATTTGACAATTTTTGTTGATGTCATGTGATTTTTTTTCAGGCAATGTGCCACAGTAACTCTTGCATGTAGCAATTTTGTTGATAATGACTCTTTGAATTTAATATTTTTCAGACTGGCTGGAAAAGCATAGCTAAATGGCATGTACTATTGTGAAAACTTGACATGGAAAATCAATGATATTAAAGATAATCTAGAAATAGATAAAGCCTTTGACATTGGACAACTACTTCAGTCAAAGACATTTCATTAGCGTATCATTTGAAGAGTTTCATGAGAAAGTTTTTTCAGTGCTACAAGAAATTTCGGGAATGAGAATTTGAAAGTTTTTAGAAAGCATAACTGAATTGAGACTTTGTTTTACTTGTTAGTGATTTAATTTTCATTTTTGTTTCATTTTTACAAGTGAGAGGAATACTCAGTGGGTATATTTAAATTGTGCAATTTGTTTTTATTTATTATGTAGGTTAAGCTTGTCTGAATTAACATAATATATGAAGGAAGCATACCATATATACATGTACATGCTTATTGAGTTCTAGAAAATGTCTTTCTTTCAAAGTTTCATTATTAATGTTTTTTAGATTTTAAATTGGCATGTTTATACCTGTGTAAGCATCACATACTTGATTTGCTTAGCAACTGAAAGGAATAAGGTGCTAAATACATTGACAGATTTTTTATACTGATGACAAGAAGTTAATCAGTGGTTTTTGTTATTTATGTTTTATTTGTTAAGAATAAATATTTGTTTAAAATTATTTAGTTTATTCCTCCGGGAAGCTAAAACAGAATGATAACAAGGAATTTGCAGTTGAATGTTTCAGTAATTTGAATTAAATTCAAATGTTCATAGGCTAAGGCAACATCAAGGGAGTTGAGACAAGAACAACACATATAACAATCAAGCACACAATTTAAGCAGATAAACACAAAAAAAAACCACTTTAATTATTAAGCCACAATACTCCACCTAATGCAGGGAAGTTAATCACAAAGGGTACAAGACTATCACCAATACAGCGTGGGTTCGCGCCCAGCTTTGTAAATTACAAAAAAGGGTGCACTAGACTCGCAGTCGCAAGTGATAAAGTTTACCAGTTGCTTGCCCTGGGTCGATGGTTCTCTCCGGGTACTCCGGCTTCCTCCACCACTAAAACTGGTCGCCATGATATAGTTGAAATATTGCTGAAAGTGGCGTTAAACACCAAAAATTCAAATTCAAATTACGAAGGGTACAAAGTCTTTTGCTCACTTAAAAGCAGTAATTTGCTAAAAAATGTAAATGTCTACGAGACATTAACCCCAAAGAAGTCTGCAAGGTACTGACAAAATTGAATTGGAAAGTCATTCTCAGTGTTTGCAAGCTCTATGTGGCCCTTGAGATTTGGCATTTAGGAGGGAGAGTGCTAGTTCAAGTTGGGCAAATATCTGTCTGTGATAGGTGGAATGTCTTCCTGTGGACATACATTGTCGAAATGGCCATATGTAGAACTTAAATTTACTGCAATTTCTGTACTTTGTTATTTAGCTAAGTTTCAAAAACAAAAATCACCAGCTTTGATTAATTTATTTAAACCTCTCCAAAAATTGTCTCTATCACTTCTTGTCTTATTCTTCGACCATTTTCAGTGTCGATTTGTCCTCCTACATTATCCACGTTGTCATCATCTTGCATGTCATAATCATCTGGGAGTGGAAGTCTTTTTCTTACACATTTGTTGTGTAGGCCTGCAGTAGCTAAAACAATATACTGACTTCGTTTGGGTGTGAAGGTTAGTCCTCTATAAATGCAGCGGAACCTCATTTTCCAAATTCCAAATTTTCTTTCTATAACACAACGGGAGGATTTGTGGGCTTTGTTGTATTTTCGTTCTGCTGCTGTTGAAGAGTTAAGTACTGGGGTCAACAGCCAAGGTTTGAGACCATAGCCACTGTCCCTTAGGAGCCAACCATTCTTAATTACTCCTGATTCAAATGATTCTGATAGTTTGCAATTGTTCCAGATGTGTGCATCATGAGTGCTACCTGCATAATGTGCAACGATATTAGTAAATAAATTATTTGCATCACACACACCCTGCACGTTAAGCGCATGCAAACCTTTACGACAAACATATAGGTGCTCATCAACTGATGGTGCCTTTATTGGAATCAATGTTCCATCAACTGCTCCAAGGACAAGGGGAAATTCCTTAATGTCATAAAAGTTGAACATAACTGACTGGCGTTCAGTATTAGTCATAGGAAATTGTATATATAGACCAATGTTTTTGGCAATGTTTTTTGCAATTGAATGGATACTGCGAGATACTGACATTTTGCTGACACCTTGGGCATCTCCAATGACATTCATATAGCTCCCACTTGCAAAATACCGAAGTGCTATCATAACTTGTAATGAAACTGGAAGAGCGTGTACTCGTCTCGTTGGTCTAGCAAGTTCAGCCTCAAGTTCATGACATAGTTCATAAATGCTTTCCCTATCGAGTCGATAGTTATGAAGAATCTGAGTATCAGTCATGTAATCGAGTGGATTAGTGCGGTCACGAAACAGTCGGGGTATTTGCTGTTGTCTTTGTCTTTGTCTGTTTAGTAGAAACAATGCTACAGCCATCTTGCCTCATGTGTTCTCACTACTAAAGTGGTTTATTTGTGACTTAAGAGTAGTCATGAGCAACCTTAGCGCTAAGAAGAACATTTGTGTATAAGATTGCATATAGTTACATTCTTACTTATGTAAGATGGCCTTAAGACACTTCAACGAATTTGCTTAACTTTACGATACCTTTCAGTTACCCAACAAAAATAAGGAGACTTTAAGAGCTATTCGTAGACATCCCTTAACTTCGTCTGTCTAGGTCAAAGTTAAGGGCTGTCAATCATGCTAAGTGTATTTTTAGTTACACTCTTATATCAAAAGGAGAACTTAAGAATGTCTTATCTACTAAGATTGCTTTTAGTTACCGGCCCCAGGATTGTAACGCATCTGTTTTGTCGAAAAAAGTACCGGGAATTTTTTGGCGCAACATTTAATTTTACCCGGAACTCTCGCGTTTTACCGTATCGTCAATATTTCAAATGACCAGCAGATGTCGCTAATAATCACACTTCCGTAGCTTTAATTTGAGTTTTCAAAAATGTCGTCTGAAAATCGCAAATCGCGAGTGGAAAATGTTCCATGGAGAGTTGTCAGCTGCTGTAAATAAATATTGATGTGTGTTTTCAGGGAGAATAATATATACAGAGAAGGAATAAGCCAATTTCCAGACAGGTAGGCCTTTTTTATTCACTAAATTTAAGATGAATGCACAACAAGTACCCCAATGTAAACAATGAAGAGTGACTTACCTTCTAACTTATATCATGTCAGAAACCCGGCATGGATAGAAACTACTGTTTGATTGTATTTATTGTATATATGTCATACAGTGATACATAGAAAGTTGCAAAATGTTGTTTATATGAAAAAAAGTCGTTGTTAAAAAAAAGGGGGAGGGGGAGGGGCAACATCTTAAGAAAAAAGAAAAAAGGGAGCAACATAGGGTCCTGTCCACAAGTACCTGTGATTCTTTCTAAGTGTTTTACAATTCCAAGAGATATTTTCTCTTTTTTCACATTTTTTTTCAATATGATAACGGTAGTGCTGATCGAAGCATTTCCTTATAAACGATTGTAATATTTCAAACTAAAGTCGGGGTTCATAAATAAAAGACAAGTGTAAGCGAAATAGCATGTTTTCCGATATGTGGCATATGTAACTAATAATTCACTGCTTAAATGGTGACATGAGAGGGGGTTTCTTCTTTTTTATTTGTCCTTTTGTTTTTGTTTTTGTTTTTGTTTTTGTTTGTTTGTTTGTTTTGTTGTTTTTTTTTTTCATAAAGCGTAAATTTCACGAGAGAAAGTAGACAATGGGGAAAATCAATATAACGAAAACGTCAAAATACTGTGAAGATACAGAAGTGCACTTTAAAAAAATGTATGTCAGCAAGCCCAGTTGGTACTGAGAAATTAATTCCAAAACCAACTATGTTTTAGCTTTGATAATTCTCAGTGTTTTTATTTCCTCTTAACATTTCCAGTAAGTGCCGCATAAGCTAACCCTCCAACGACAGCCAATGCTCCTAGAGCCACGCCCCAGGTCAAAGCAGTATCTGTCTGTAAAAAAGTAATACGTGTATTAGTTTATTTGTATTTATATTAAGTCTTGGTTGCCTAATATCATTTGTAGGTTTTCGGTAAATGCACAACAATTTTATTTTTTTCAACTCACGAGCGCGTAGTACAAGTGCGTTTGCATATAAAACGGTGGTGTTGGTTGCCCA
This sequence comes from Bathymodiolus brooksi, assembly GCA_963680875.1. Taxonomy (NCBI): domain Eukaryota; kingdom Metazoa; phylum Mollusca; class Bivalvia; order Mytilida; family Modiolidae; genus Bathymodiolus; species Bathymodiolus brooksi. The sequence continues at coordinate 26,027,057 of OY804588.1, forward strand.
AAACTAACAAAATACTATTCAGAAGGTATCTTGTAATATACACCGTAGTTGAGAGTAACACTCATTTCAGATAAAAATGAAAAATATGTGTAAAATAAAGTTCTACGATCTACCTATCTGACCTTGTACGGGATCTTTCAGTAAAATTTCAGTAAGATTAGAGGGAAACGTTTCCAAAATTGTATGAAAAAATGTTTTAGAAACTCCAATTTTATTGGTTTCCAAGGCAACGGTGGCCATATTTGTTCAACTGATGTCATGTTGTTAGCTCAATTCATTCCATTTGGTCAACAGATTATTCCTATGGAGTTGCAGAAAATTCTTTTTAGGAGATACTATGCTATGTGCGTTTTTGTGTTTCCCTTGTTATCAGCAAGCAGCAGCAACCCTGTATCATGGAAATCATGATAGGAACCACAACTTCCCACATATAAATGGAAAGTTCACAATGAGAAAATTGAAATAATCTCTTTTTGTGTAGTTTATTTTATTAACCGGTCCTCACTATCAATTTCGAGGTGTATGTCAAGGTACGAGGCAGACCCAGTTGTATCTGTTGTATCCATTTTGTCAAACTCAATAGGATAGATGCGACCAACAAAATCAGCAAGCTTAGAATTATTTAGTTGAAAGACATCATCTAAATAGTGGAGCGTGAAATTAAAAGCGTGCTTCTTTTCGTTTTTTCTCGAGAAAACCCTGTATCATGTATAAAGTCTGCCTTGTATGCATAATGAAAGTGGTTCCAATGTCTGCATACATGATACAACCGAGGTTAGTCGAATGGAGATGATATTGACAATGTAGCCTTTGGTTCAGTGCTGACCATTGTTTCTTTGTTATGTCTTCCGATGGCCATCTAATATTTGATTATTAAGGACACCGACTTTCTTTTGTAGAAATAGTATATTATTATACATGTGACAACTTTTGCATGACAAAGAAATAATATACGACGTACTAAATTCAAGAATATATCCCAGCGTTCTTTACAACAACCGGTAGTGGCCGTCGTGACCGTATGGTATTTGGATTTACAACTATCTATACAATCAGTGCCTATATAACCATTAACGTTGGGAGTTCGAGTCCCGCTCAGACGAGGTGTACTTGATACAAAATTATGTGATAAAGTTTGGCAGTGACTTGTGGCAGGTCGGGGTTTTCTCCTAATCCGGCTTCCTCCACCAATACCTGATCACTACGAAATAACTGAAATATTGTTGAAAGTGGCGTTAAACACCATAACCTACCTTCCCATCCTTTATATGAGGTTGTCGGTACTTTATTCACATACAGAAAACATCTACCTGACTACATCCTTTCTCTTGGGCTCATTAAACTAGCTTACCACTATCCACGATTTTTTTTAAATTATAAATTGAAGTACCTCTCCCAAGCCAGATAAGTGAACGGTTATCTACATGTGATGCTAGGGGTAACGATTTTGCCTCTATGCTTATGATTTTCAGATTGGATTTTGGAACTGTTCTGACTGTGGTATATTTTATATTTTATTTTGTTAAATAACTGAATGCTTGAATGGATATATATATAACTCTTCTGTTTTCGTGCTTGTCTAATTTTTACAAGTCCTGTGTGCTATAGATATGTCGGAGGCATTTGGATGCGCCAAACCAGATATTAGTGGGCACAAGTTGATACATAGACTGTTGTAATCCTACCTGCTCTGACAAATCAGTGTCATTCCGGCACCAAGCAGCAAAATGTTCACAGTTACTCCATATAATATTGTAATGTATTGGTCCTAATCTGGACAATGCTCGAACCTTTATTTCTCGTGGAGAAAGGGGTCTGTAATTTTGGAATATACAATGTATTAATATAAAACTGGCAGGATTTGTTGTTCATACTGTGTAGTTCAGAAAGTAAACCTTGTGTTCAATGGGAGGTAACTCATTGTGCCTATTTGAAAACGTGTATGATGATGCCTTGGGGTGACCTCCCCTTATTAGATACACTTTATTCCTATTACCATCGACTCAAGGTGTCTCTTGCAGATTGGTGATGAATCATCTGATATATGTATATGTTCTCTCTCACCTCCCCCCCTCACATATATGTGAGTAAGTGTATGTACATATATCTCTTTTCCTCCCCGAGTGTGCCTGCACCACAATTATTGATATTTCACCGCGAATATTTAGTTAGATGTATTGTTGTTGTGTATCAATCATAATTGTTAATTGTATTGTTTGTTGTGTATCAATCATAATTGTTATTTGTATATGCCCTCCTGATGCCCTGATTTGGTTAATAAACTTATTTCTATTTCTACACGTGGTATTCTGTGTTCGAGGCAGCATGGAGTTGGTTCTTATATTTATTTTATTTTCCCATTAGTGAAACGTAATAGAACACATAGACTTCCAGATCATTTGAAGGACTTTATTTTAGAATCGTTTGAAATGTCCAAGGAGTCGAATACTAGTCAAAAACTGTCGGAATCTACAAATGTTGGAGCTCCTCAGACGTCCACTCATCGAATCGCGGCAAATGGTGGCGTTCGCCTAAAGGATGCACGTTCTACGAATACTGTTGCTGAGTTTCTATCTCCGTTGTTATATAATTATCACAGCGCCGTCCTTTTCCTGTCCTCGTCCATGACTATTCACAAGGCTTTCAACAAGAGTAATACGACGGGTACTACTAATGGAACAGGAACTGTTTATCCTTCCGGAGCACCTGTGTTCACCCCCATTTTTAGTTCGGTCTTTAGTTTTCTGTGTAGTATTTTGTCGACGAATGCTTGCTTACCAGTGGAGCAGGAACAGCTTAACTTTCCAGGAGCACCTGATTTCACACCCATTATTAGTGGGGTTAGTGTTCCTCGAACGTTAGTTTTCTGTGTAGTGCTTTATCGACAAACATGTGCTTATGTTCTTTTTCTTTTGGCCTTTTAATAGTCTGCCCTTCGAATAACGGCTTCTGATTGACCCTTTGGTATCTTTAAGCATTCGTACATCTGCAGTTACTACCTATATAGCTATGACAACTAAGGTTTATGGGTTGGACTTCTTCCCGTTGTGCCACGATATAACTGAAATATTGTTGAAAGTGGCGTTAAACACCATAAACCTCCCGTTGTGATGCGTTTTGGTGACACATGTTTTTGCATCTGGTTTCTCACGATGACATTAAGTTCATTGTATGTTTATGATTAATTGGTATTAAACCTCAAATTGTGATTTTTATCCCGATCGTAAAAATCTACTATCAACTATTTCTCTTCTTAACTATTAACCTTCACTGACTTCGTTATTGTACTGTTTATGTTGTCAGTATGTTCGTGACAGTCTGTGATCTTATGAGTTGAAGGGAATCTGTGAATATGCTTGAATGCTTGTTTATTTTTTATATCAGTATGAGGGCTCGGGTGGCTCAATGAGTTAGGTAGATGGATTACCTAACAACTCGTACAAGCCTATCACCAATACGGCGTGGGTTCGCGTCCGGCTTTGTTAAATTACAAAAAAGCTGCATTCGAATCGCAGTGGCGAGTGATAAAGTTGCCCATGGTCGGTGGTTCTCTCCGGGTACTCCGGCTACTTCCACCACTAAAACTGGTGGCCATGATATAGCTGATATATAGCTGAAAGTGGCGTTAAACACAATCAATCAATCAATCATATCAGTATGATACTAATTTATATTATTACCTCAGACAAGTGTGGACACAGAAATGTGCTGTCCAAAAGGCAAGTGTGGATGTCAATACTTCATATTATTAACTTTAAAAAAAAAAATCCTAGACACAGGGTTCTGGATTTTTTTTAATAAAAAACTAATCCTGGATTATTATTTTTGCTTATTATCCGGTCCTGTGTTTTTATTTCAAATTTTCATCATAGCCCCTCTCCCCCTCCCAAGGAATATAAAATGGTATTATTAATAATAAATTAATAAATAATAAATTCAGATTTTCTATTTAAAATAAATTTCATTTACAAAACCACTGATAGTTGTTCAATTTTTAACGCTGATTTAAGCTTTAGTCGCAACAAATTTTTATTTTTCTCTTTAAACTGTCGAAACATAACATTTATTTAAACTGTAAATTTCACAAATAAAATTCACCGCCCTTTTCCCTTTTTTCTTGTTTAAATCAATGATCAACAATATTCCAGAATCAAACAAATGAATAAATATAACAGATTTCTTTTACATGCATCATTTTACCATGCAGAGTCAGAGTGTTTTAAATCGGTCATCCAATCAAGACGCTCATTATTCTGGTCCAAGATAAAAATACATCGCTAAAGTAAATTTACCTGTGGTTTCAGAGTAGAAGATTTTTAAAAATCTAACATAAAATTTCCCCACTTCAACTCGTAAATTTACATAGAAATCGGAGATATTTCGTCATAAAACTTCACACATGGTTTTGTCTATCATATTTCTTGAAGACAAACATAAAATTTTATAGCATTTATCAATATTTTATGAGTATCAACAGTTTTTTCAACACCGTATCTGTTTCTCGATACAGCCGCAACTTCAACTCGTAAATTTACATAGAAATCGGAGATATTTCGTCATAAAACTTCACACATGGTTTTGTCTATCATATCTCTTGAAGACAAACATAAAATTTTATAGCATTTATCAATATTTTATGAGTATCAACAGTTTTTTCAACACCGTATCTGTTTCTCGATACAGCCGCCCGATTACAGTGACCCTTGAACCAGATTAGCAGATCTCAGCAGTTTTTTCTGAATAAGGTTGTTTAATAAAGATTGATACAATTATTATGAAATACATACCGGAACTTCTTATCTTTTTCATTATTTTTCTTTGCTAAGCTGTCCTCAACGACATTCCAAAAGTCTTCCTTTTTGACACAAGCTTTGTCACAATCAACTCCAGAAATGGTAAAACAGTTACCAGACAATACATCGTCGGCTTTATTATTACCATAACGATTATCATCAGCCCCAGATAAATGTACAATTTGTCCTTCACCTGTCAGAAAAGTTTGAGTGAGTGAGTAATTGTTGTTTAGCGCCAATTCAGCAAATTTTCAGCTATATCATGGCGAGAATAAGTTGGTTATCAATGAGATGATGATGAGGTCCACTTTCTTCTAGACCAACACGCTGAGTTGGATTTTTATAGTGCTAGCTCACTGAAACAACAGGCCACGTGTAGACATGTCGCTCCACTCGGACACATTATTCCGATTCCGAGCCAACCAGTCTTTGCTCTTTCTCCTTAATGCTGCGTGCTTAGCGGAGAAGCAACAATTATCGATTTTATAGTCTTTGGTTTGACCCGACCGGGGCTCAAACCCACGATCTACCGCACTGATGATATAGTAGAACTTGTCCAAACTGACACATCAAGGGACCAAGGAAATGTGTCGTATTGTACAGGATGTCTGAATACTCGTGTTTTTTTATTAGTTTTTAGTTGGAACCTTAAATTTTTGCTGGATGTCACAGGATGTCGGAAAACTCAGGTGTCGGATTACACAAGTTCCGCTGTACCAAGGGGGTAATCAGAAGCCGTAAAATGAAGGACACACAATACACTGGCCAAAGGAAAAATAACAGGACAAACAATGATCTACATTACATTACACACAACACTAAAGATTGAGCAACACGAACACCACAAAAACCCGGGTGAACTGATAAATGCATCCACTGGTGGCACCAGTCGTGTTACTGATAAACGCATCCATAAAAGACATGTTTATCCACAGGCTATTATTGTTTCGGTGAGCTAGCACTATTCAAATCCAACTACCAGTAAGCATGTTGATCTAGTACAAAGCGGATCTCATCATCATTGAGAATTGATTTTTTCTCGTCATGATATAGCTAAAACGTTTATCAACAGTCACTAACTATCACTGAACGGTGACATTCCAGGTCCCATTCTATTTCTAGTTAGGAGCACTAAATCTGAATCTAGAAAAACATCTGTGAATGCTGTTTGAATATGTATCTAAATATATCTCTTTTCCAAGATTGTCGTAGTCGTTTGTCTTTTTTAAAACATTAAAGTTAATTACTGTATAAGTGGTTATTTTCGGGGTGGGGGGTAATTTTGATATATTATTAGCTTAAAGGCTAGATAAGAAATACTGGCCACCATGGTCGGTTGATGGTACAGTATTTAAATTTACTGCAACCAGTATCTTTGACGTCTACGAGTTCCACCAGTTTCAGTGTGTACTTGACAAACCCTATGTGATAAACAAAATGATAATGGATACACATGGCCACCTATATATAAAACCCATAAGGGTTGGCTTAGGTTTGGTTTATGGTGTTTAACGCCATTTGCAACAATATTTCAGTTGTATAATGGCGGTCAGTTTTATTGGTGGAGGAAACCGGAGTACCCAGAGAAAACCACCGACCTGTCGCAAGTCACTGACAAATGTTATCACATAATGTTGTATCAAGTACACCTCGCCATGTACAGAGTTCCAACACACATATTGTGTGTTGATGGGCACAGATTGCACGTGTAGTTGTAAATCCAACTACCATACGATCACGATCACTACTGCCCCTAAAACTCCATAAGATGTATATAATCAATGTGTACCGCCCTACACAATATTAATAGATACTGACCTACATATACTCCCCAATGAGAGTATGGTCCTCTCGGAAATTCCACCAAATCGCCCACCTCTAACTCATCGAGGACATATTTGTTGTGAGCCTCGCGTTGTGGTCCTATCAACGCAGATGCCATCTTTAATTCTGTAAAAAAATTCTTCATGAATCTCTGATTGAGAGTTTATTGTAAGAATGTGTACATGTATATTTTAATTCAACAAACACTTTCCTCATTCATGACTTATCACTGGGTTTGTAACTAGATTAACACGACGAGTGTCACTAGTGGAGCAGGAGCTGCTTACCCTTCCGGAGCACCTGAGTTCACCCCAGGTTTTTAGTTGGGTTCGTGTTACTCGATTTTTAGTTTTATATGCATGTTTTGTAGATCGTTGTTTGTCCTTTGTACTTTTTCTTTTGGTCATTGTGTTGTCTGTTCTTCTTTGATATACAAATTCTGATTACCCCTTTGGTATCTTCAAACTCTTTTTATGTTCGTCTGTTCTTAGTGTGACTTCATATATCTAATTGTTCCTTATTGTTCGTAATTGATCTGGTTCTGCGCAGCGCCATTTGATCGTCAATTAACCATGATATTAGTGAGTGAGTGATTTTTGTTTAACGCCAAATGAGCAATATTTCAGCTATATCATGGCAAGAACAGCTTACGTGTCAATGATATAATGATGATGATGATTGCACTAGATCAACACGTTTATTGTCATTGTGCTAAATCACTGAAACAACCGTTCGTGAGTAGAAATATCGCTCCACTCGAAAGCACTATCCTGATTCCGAACAAAATAGTATTTGGCTCTTATTCTTTAATAGTGCGTGTTTAGCGGAGTAAACATATCGGTTTTATGATCTTTGGTTTGATACCGCCGAGACTCGAACGCACGATCTACCACACTCGCAACCAGCAAGCTAACCACTACTTCACTGATTTCACATTTAACTTTAAATTCATCTACGTGAATTATCTATGAATAGTTGCGTTTTATCATAGATTTCTCAGTGAATTGCATGATTGTCGTGAACATGGTTGTATGGTAGCTGGAACTACACAAACCAATCTTTAATGCAGTGTGTGAGTGATTGTTGTTTAACACCAACTCATCATTTTATCAACCATATCATGGCGAGAACAATTTAATTTTCAATGAGATTATGACTTGTAGATTGATTTTGTATAGTGCTAGGTCACTGAAACAACAGTCCGCGGATAGACATGTCTCCCTACTTGGACACATTATCCTGATTCCAAGCCAACAAAATGTTGATCTTTGTTCCTTAATGCTGCCTGCTTGGCCGTGAAGCAACAAATACCCATTTTATAGTCTTTGGCTTGACACGATCAGGTCTCGAACCCACAATATACCGTACTCGAGACGAGCACGCTAATCATTACACCACCGACGCGGTTCCAACCATCAATGTAATCAGCACCAGGTTTGTGGTTTTTTTAAGTGTAGTGTGGATTCACCGTCAATTAATCTGAATGTCTTGATATATAACTTGTATATGGTTGGCGTGTAAAACAACCATCACCCTGTTTATGAAGATAATATTAAAATTCCACCACTAAATGCTGAAAACGAGTTTTCCGTCGTTACTTTATGGAGGATTAATCTTCTATCTATGGCTTCTGATTACCGCTTTATTATCTACAAATTTGTCTTTTGTCAATTCTAAACAAGTGTGTGAGCGAGTGAGTGGCGTGTTTAACGGTATGAGCAATACAAATCCAACTAAGCGTGTTGGTCTAGAACAAAGCGGACCTCATCGTCATCTCATTGAAAAGTAACTTGTTCTCGCCATGAAATACTGAAAAATTGCTGAATTAACGTAACAATACTCACTCACTCATTCGCTCAACATCAGGTAGAGAACAAATCACTTTTCAATGAGTTGATGATGGTGATGTCCGCTTTGCACTAGACTAACACGCCCTGTTGGATCTTTATAGTGCTAGATCAGTGCAACAACAGAACGCGGATAGACTTGCCACTCGACTCCGACACATTATCCTGATTCCGAGCCAACAAGTTTTTACTCTGAATCCATAAAGCTGCGTGTTTCTAGAAGCAGAAAATACCAATTCTAGAGTCTTTAGTATGAATCGACCTGGATCTCCTAATTAGGCCCCTTGTTTGTTGGGTTTATGCTGTCCAAATTTTAGTTTTTTGTGTAGGGCTCTGTAGACCATTGTTTGTCCTTTTTCTTTTGGTCATTGCTTTGTCTGTCATTCGTCGATCTACGGTTTCTGATTATCCACATGGTACCTTCAACCCTTTCAAAGAACAACAGTGATATCGCGAATATCATATTTAGGAATCTTTTTTTTTCAAAGATTTTCGGGCTTATGGACAATCAAGGCTTCCGGACTATTTTTACTTCAGATTATATGACAGTTCAAATGTCGGAATACCAAATTTAGCAGTCAAAATTATTATATGATGGAAGATGGTACAATTAGTTTTCCCATAGCTCTTTTAGATTTACACTTAAAGAACAAAGAAATCCAATAATACCGCCTTCATAATTTGTTTCTCTCAATATTTTCTTACCTCTTTCCTGCTTTCCTATTTCATCCTTTGTAATTAAATTTTCTGAAAACTTGCAATCTATTTTAAAAAAATAGGTCAGTCTGATAAAGCATTATCAATATACATGTGACCAAATATAATACATTTGGTTTTTTTTTGTATTAGATAACAATAGCATCAGATTTCTGCGATCGGATAGGTATGTGAAAAGGGAAGTATATCAAGTGTTTTACCTTAGCTATCTACATTTATATTTTAAGATAACCTTTAGACGTTTTCTTTTAGTATACAATAGAACGTTTTACAATTATTTAGAGACTTCTTAACGGTGACTGCATACTAATAAAGATAATATTGTGATATGAACATACTTATATTTTAGACTCATTGCAGGTACAACGCATGTATGTGTCACCGATGTAAAGGTCTTTGTTTTTCTTCTTTTTAGAAAAAAAAAAGTTATCTAGAGTGTATGTTTAATTTTAGAGCCCCCTGACATGTTTTATTACTATTTTAGGCCATATTGACATTTTCCAAACATTTTCTATATATGCCATATACCACGGTGTTCTAAAATTAAACATACACTCTAGATACTAGTAGCTTATTTTAATCAAAAAATAAAAATAAAAATAAAAATCCTGGACCCAAGTGCCTGTGGGTGTAGTTTTTTTCAAAATAAGCATATATGCGAAAATCTACGTCTTGTTTTCGATTTTTTTATTTACATTTTGGATTAAGAGAAACGGAAAGTGGCTTTGAGAAACAAATATATATACACGAAATAACTACAAACTAGGAGATTACTATACAGTAGTGAAAGACCTCTTCTTATTTTCGCCCTGGCATACCGTTTATTGGTTTTTGTCTCTTGATTATCGCCATGCAGTAATCTAAATTTATCAATTTACATTAATCAGAACAATTAAATAATATTATATTGTCAGAAATTCAGAAATTAATTTTGTATGAAAAAAAAACCTATATCTTATTTATAATAAAAATACAATACTATTTTAATATAAATATTATCAGTTTCAATGAAATAGGTATATTTTGTGAAATGAAAGCAATATCGGACTGCACAAATGGGCATCATTCAAAACAAACAAGTCTGTTGGCAGTTGGATGTTAACATGGATTTTTCCAAACTATTTTACGATATCGAATATATAAAGGTAGAAACAGGAGGCTCACGAGAGTATCTCCCCTGCTAATGTAGATCCATACCCATTACATACATGGTGTGTTGGTACAAGACGTTGTATCAGGTCGAGCCTGTTAGTGTTAACCAGTATCACCACGACAGCAGACATCTCAGATCGACGGGCCACCATGATTCTTTCGGCAAACTGAAGGTCACCTTAATTGACCATAACCCCAAGTGGGATGATAAAAGCAGACAGGAAAGGGAAAGCTTCTGGATTAGAAAACTTAAGACCTTATCACCGAATGGAATCAATGAGATAAAGTAATATCCTCTCTTGACTCCTATTCGTGTTGATCTCCTCCAGTCGTATTAGGACATACAGTTTGCTCTATTGGCCCAAAGTATATATTCCACACTGTGGCGGTCCGTTTTTTTTAATGAGTTTGGGTATCATACCGTTTTCAACAATATTTTGTCAGTGCTATTTGATACATTTACCAATAATGTCTCATTTTTATATTTATTTTTATTTCTAATTTAACATTTATTTAAATGTGTAGCCCTATTGTATATTTATATTATTGTTATTGTACTTTTATTAATTTATATGTAGGATTTCCATTCTTGTATGAATGTAGTTTCATATGTGCATCTTCTGGTTCTTTTGTGCCGTACATGGACCGTCAACCCCTTTTTTTTGAAATTTGAAAAGTCGCCATATTGTTTCGAGATTTTATTTAATTAGACATTGATAAAGTCCCTCGGTGGGACGAACATTTTGTCATTCTACGAAGTGTTTAATTCTTTATCACTTTGTTTTGTGTACTTGGTGTTGTTTTACAAACCATTTTAGACGTTTATATATATATATATATATATATATATAGCTTAGAGGCAAAATGATTGTGTCTTTTTCTCGTAAATATACTCTTTATGTATGAGATAAATTATCAATATCTGACACAACAATGAGGTTTTAAATAATAATAATAATATAAAATAAATTAACAAATACAGAATTAAATTAAATTAAACAGATAAACACAAACAAGTAGAAGTAAGAAAATCAACAACAAAAACAGAACAAACTAATGAAAGAAGTTAAATATATAAACATATACTGTACAACAAAGTATTACTCATACACACACACCCACACCAACACACGGGTCAAAGGTTCCTCCGCATCAAGACACCCTGGATGCAAAGGTCACCCCCGGACCCTCTTACGTTTTCTACACTTGAAAGCAGTTTTAATAAGAGGTTATTTCAATAATCTCATATAATTCTTTATAAATAATTCACAGGCATTTATAATTTAATCATAAAAGTAAATCTCAATGTCATAATTTTCATCAAATATAATTTTAATAATTTTTGGTGAGGGATTAATCTCCCTCACCAAAAATTATTAAAATTATATTGGCTAAATAATGTTTCAAGAAAAGGTAGAAACAAAATGATGTGAATATTACAAATTGAAACAAAACCATATTATTTTCTGCCTTCAGTGCTGTAACTTCATGATTATCGAGTAAGAAGCGACGCAAAAGAAACCCTTTAAACTTAAGGTTTTCCCTGAAATATATAGGAAACTGCAGAAAGACCCCGACCATTTAATATTTATGAATGACTAAGTACTGTAAGGTCTGTTCGATTGACTTAATTATTTTGCTTTTATTGAAGATTACAACAAACATGATTAAAAAACGACAAAGAAAATAATTATATTCATATGTATGAGAATGTGCGTGTGTTGATACATATATTCAACAACAACAAAATATAAATATAAATAAAGGGAATACAATAGTACTTACAGTAATGTTGCTTTACAATTGTGACCTTACGGCAATATAAAGGTGTGTTGAGAACAGATATTTGATTGGACGAGGACAACCTTGTCCCCAATCGGAATGTTACTTCAATTTGGTTATAGTAAAGTCACGTGGATATATAAAATATATACCTAAATTTACGAATGACAAAATACTGGAGGTCTGTTCGATTGACAGAATTATGTTGCTTTCATTGTGACCACAATCGGAATTTTATTTCAATTTGGTTATAGTAAAACCATATGATTATGAAAGGCAATTGAAAAACAACAGAACATTTATATATTTTTACAAGTGAATATGGTTAAGTGATAATTGCATGGGAAGCAGGTAATACAGATTTTAACACAATTTTTGATTATGCAAAACATTTTAGGTATTTTTGTTTATTTTTATATGGTAAATATATATTAGAACATTATTAGAGCATTTATACCTGTGTTTGATATGTAAATTATGACAACAGCAAGCTAGATGAAAGTAATTAATTAAAAGACAATACAGTTTTGTTGAATTAAAGTTTATTATTTCTGTATAAGTTCATAGGTTGGATCTAGTAGTTGTACGACTTCTGCCAGGGTATCCATTGTGTTTGTTTCTTACATTCTGTTGTCTTTGTCTTTCATCAGGATTTTACCATTGGTTGTCCATAGTTGGGCAATCATTTTCCTTTTCAGAAGTTGCCTTGCATGCGAGTGCATTTTTTTCCGTGTGCGGGTTAAGTCCTCATTGATGTAGACGTGTTTGTATTTTGAGTATGATTTTAAGTTTTTTCTACACTTAAGGATCCGTCTTTTCACGATGGGGTTTGTTAGTCTTACAATGATTTGTCTTGGTCTGGCATGGTTGTGACCTCTACCATCACCTAGTTTTCCGACGCTGTGTGATCTCTCAATGTCAGTGGGTGATAAATCAGGGTCGATATCAGAAATGATTTTCTGGACGATTGTATTCGTATCTTCGTCAGACCCACCTTCACTGATGCCCGCTACTCGTATCAGGCTCCTTCGACCATATTGCTCGAGTGAGTCTAGATTAGCCATCAACTCGTTGTTCTCTCGCTCTAGTTTCGATATTCTAAATATGAGGGGTTCTGTTTTTGCTGTTATTATCGATTCAATATCCACAGTGATTTTCTGCTTTACCGCTGTTGCTATTTTGTCGATATCTTCTTCTGACAAGGACAAATGTGGCATTACCGAGGACTGTTCGATTTCTCTATTTACATTAACATCTACTAACTGTATATTAGACGGAGATTTTACTGGTAATTGAGACCCAGTCATTTTAGTTTTTTTAACACCTGAACGTTCAAGTGGAGTGGGATTGCTTGTTCGTTGCATTCTGCTGTGTGGAGTCGACATTGTTGGAATATGAATTTAGCCGTGATGAACTTATTTGGTATACTGGTAGATTTATTGACAGTCGATAAAATGAAAATCAAATGTAGATAAACGTTGTTGATGTGTGCACATATACGTGTATACCTGGTGACACTGTGAGCTGTGTTCACCTTAATATAGAAAAAAATTGAAATAACATTACAGAATTTTAAAGTTAATTTTTCCATGAATCTAGCACTATATCATCATTGTTGAATTATTGAAATTGTCCAAATACCCCCGTAAAGTGGGATATAGCACAGACAATTACATTTGTCCTTCTACGAAAAAAACTCAACCATCCACCTCAGAACATGGGCAATCCTTGAATTAATATAATATAAGAAATATATCTATGAAATTGGATCCCGGGGTAATCAGTTAATATTATATAATGGTATTTAGTAAGAATGACACTTAAAATCGGAAATACGTGATGAAATCAATTAAAACAAACTCAAACTCTCCAAAGGGGCCCGATAATGGGAAAATTGTAAACAAATTGTATTGCATATTATTGACAACACCTGAGTTTCTTGATTATATTTTTTTCGAAAAAAACAGACATGAAGTTCATTATTTTAGTCTCTAATATAAAAGAGATATCACCTAGCGTTTTCTCCTGAAGAAAAAGAATATATAAAAAACTACGATGCAATTCTACTGTCAAAATACGATTCGGCCGAAGAAAGATAATAAATTATGCTTACGTGTTGAACAATGGAGTAGGTCGGTATAACATCTTTTCTAATTTTTACGCACAGCTTGCTGAATCCTCCTTTTTGTGTGGTTTTCGTGTAGAATCCATCAATGATTTGGTTTGTGCCATGTGCTTTTATTTAAACAAACAATTTCGCACATGCGCAAACGCTTTACCGAATGAGGTCACTATGTATGCTGTATGAATGTATGACTATTGTGCGGATAAACATTGGATTCTTTACTGGATTCAAGAAAATAAAACAGCGACGTATTTCCTTCGTTCTAGGCTATTTACGTATGATATTATGAAAAATTTCAACTGCAATTAGTATAAAACATCGAATATTGGCAACTTTTAATATAAAAAAAATCAATCCTGACAGCCTGTATGCCTTTAACATGGATTTTTCCAAACTAGTTTACGATATCGAATGTATAATGGTAGAAGCAGGAGGCTCACGAGAGTATCACACCTGCTAATGTAGATTCATACCCATTACATACATAATGTGTTGGTACAAGATGTTGTATCAGGTCGAGCCTGTTGTGAACCAGTATCACCACGAGTTGTGATGCGGTTAGGTCACACAACAGGCAAGACCCGATACAAAGTCTTGTACCAACACATTATGTATGTAATAAGTTTATCAAACATTTCAATACAAACAAATTTGAAACAAATAACATGGGTCGAATAAAAATGAACACTTTGTACAATACTGTGAGGGAGACTACATTTTGTGCATGATGTAACGTTATTTGTTGCAGTACATTCACCAATGTCACGTTACTGTTCGATCAATTTCAGTGTCACTGCACAGTCAGTCGACAACGACTTTTTATTTTAGAAATGTGGACCGTACAGTTGCCGGAAATATTGAAAGCATGCCCTTGCAAATTATAATGTGCTTACTTTGCCTACATTGGTGTATATTTCCGCATTCTGGACAATGATACATATGACAAAGTAGTCCGGCAGAGGAAATTTCGTGCAACGTCGCGCCATTCTTTTATTACCACAGTGTGGTGATACAACATCTTGTATCATAAACTTTGCATCAGAGAGGCTACTTTCGTTAATTTCAACGGAAAATGTGCATAATGTTAGATAAACAACCATTACATGCAGAGTGTGGGGGTACACTACTTTGCATCAGGTCGAGCCTGTTGTGTGAACCAGTATCACTACGAGTCGACATAGCCCCTCCCACTTCCAAACTTGAACCAATGTAGTGAGTGAATGATTTTTGTTTAATGACAAATCAGCAATTTGTTCAACTATATGATGGCGAGAACATGTTACATTCGATAATGATGTCTGTTTTGTACTAGACCAACACATTTATTTTAATCTTTGGAGTGCTAGCTCACTGAAACAACAGTCCACGGATAGACATGTCGCCTCACTCAGACACATTATCATGATTCCGAGCCAACCAGTTTTTGCTCTTACTCCAGAATGATGCGTGCTTATATATATATTAGCGAAGTAACAACAAATACCAATTTTATAGTCTTTGCTTTGACTCGATCGGGCTCAAACCCACGATCTACAGCCCTCGGGGTGAGCACGCTAGCCATTACACCATCGATGAGGCCGGCCTGCCAAACAGAGACAACTAGATTCAACTAGTGACAAGTAGAGTCAACTACTGAAAAAACGCAAAATAAATATGTAAGAGTAGTGCACTACTTTGTAATAGATATGAAATAACTTAAATGATATTTTAAAGTAAATGTTATTGATGTTTTAGTTCTCACGGAGTGAAAATCTACCAGAATTTGGCAGAAAGATCGGCGCGATTTACTTCCAGTTTACCAAAATAGAGACAAGTAACATTTATAGGTTTCTTTTTCGACTGAGATATGAAATATCATGTTATTAGAGCACATGCATGTTGAAATGTAGGTCTAATACATGTTTGTCAAAGAAAGATGAAAACGCTTGTAAATTTGAAATCATTATCGGTCTAGAACATGAAAACACATGAGATGATGATGCATATATAAGATACAATATATTTTTATATAAATTTTAAAAAAGCCAAGTATTTTATAATTATGAAATGCAAGCAACTTTTACGCATACAATTTTTTTGTTATAATTTATTTCTTATTTACAGCTAAATCAAAATATAATGAAATATTAAAATACATTCTAACAACTTATTTATACAAACAGCAAACTGATTCAAACAAGTTACTTTAAACATCTACAAAACAAAGATAATTTTATTTGTCTCACACATTTAGTTTGCACATTGTTGTTTAATTGCACACCATCAACATAAGCATCATGTTCTGTATTTACAAGCCCCCGTAGCTTCCAGAAGAAAACGTTTTCAGAATCATTATATTCATTAGATAACAGGTCATTTACACACACACCTTGTTTTCATATTCTCTGTAATCTAACCCTCGCGGTTTAAATCGTCTGAATAAGCTGCCATTGATAATGTCCTTCACTCCATGAAAACATGTTAGCAATGAAACAAAGTTTTTTATTTGGTTATAAACGTCTTCAGCTTTGCTCAACTTGTTTACCAAGTCATTACCCTCCTATCTGTATAAAAACCCGTTTGAGTTTAAATAACATTAATCCTGAAATATGAAGATCTACACAATCTGTCCAAAGCAGGGGGTGACTTTGAATGCGCTTGATACAACTGTGACCGATTATTGCAAGTGTCATTTCAACGTACTTTAATAATAACTATACACAAAGAAAAAAGTTAAGCACCCCTGATATATTAAAACATAATAATTTACACTAAATTTAGATTCTAATATGTATATTGATTATAGCAAGATCAATGTTCCATTAAAACTATGTGCTCACACAGATGTGACCATTATGTCCAATATCGCCTAGTCATGCACGTGAACCATTCCTTTCACGCATTACTCAAAATTCAGTATTTTCATGCTTCGAATTTGGGTATTTAAGTCCGGTGTTTTAAAAAATTATTCATTCTCAGTAAGCATGGTACGAAGGCGAATATCAAAAGCACAAAGATGGCAAATAATCGGCATGCATACAACAGGGATGTCATTCAAAGCTATTGGACGTCATATGGGCTACCACTCTACTATAGTCAGCCGACTGGTGAGAAAACACACGCAAACCAACAAAGTGAAAGACTTGCCAAGATCCTGTAGACCACATGTAACATCCGATCTTGACGACAGGACATTGCAGCGTTTGGTTAGATGGATGCCATTCGCAAGCACTCCCGTACTCGAACAGCACTGGCTGTCCAATAGAAGTCTGACAACAAGAACAGTAAGAAACCGTCTGAAATCAGCGGGACTTAAGTCAAGGAGAGTCACTAAACGTCCACTGTTGGCAGACCGACATCGACGAACACGGTGTTTAGCACGACGTGGTTGGAATTTAAGGACATGGCGCAAGATCCATTGGTTAGACGAGAGCCGGTTTCTGCTTCATGTAACCGATGGCCGGATGAGGGTTTGGAGACACAAAATACATCATAAACCCCAAGGAACATCCAGCCAACTGTCCCTTACGGAGGAAGCTCAGTAATGGTTTGGGGGTGTATCTCTCATGACTGCAAGCTTGATTTAGACACCATACAAAGCAACCTAACTGGTGATCAGTACATCAGAGACGTCTTGCAACCAGTTGTTGTCTCCCATTTCGACAACCACCCATTAGCTACAAGGTATGTGTATATGGATGACAACGCCAGACCTCTTCATTCAAGAGCAGTAACCGCCTACCTCCAAAGCAAAGCCGTGACTTCTGTTCCTTGGCCAGCCATGAGCCCGGATTTGAATCCCATACAGCATATTTGGGACATGTTAGGCCGTCGTATACAGGCTCGGGAACATCCTGTGGAAAACATTCGTCAGTTGGAAGCAGCATTGCATCGAGAATGGCAGCAACTATCACGACAGGACATTCGACGTCTAACTGGAGGGATGAGACGCAGGGTTGAGGCCGTCATCCATGCACGTGGGGGTTACTCCCGGTACTGAGCTTTGAACAATAGATGTCCACTGTGTATCATTGACACCGGAAATTGTGTACCAGGCAAACGGGAAAACAATGATGGATCGCACACACGATTAAGGAAATTCAGAATTTATGCCTGTTTATACTTGTATTATGTTGTCAAGGAGTTATATGCCAATTTGTAAGAAATGTAGCAATGAATCGCAGCATATATAACCATGGAGAATGTTTTATGCGTCGTTTTAAACTCAAAATAAGTGCATCTGGTACCTGTCAAAACAATCAGGCGACGCCTTAGATCGTCTCCAGCGTCATTGTTTGGACGCATATCGCGTATTTTACGGAAAAAGTAGCAACTATTGGTCATTATAACTTAGCGTCAATTCAAATTTGTGTAGAAATAGCTTATTCTGGACGATTTTAGTCAAAATATTTTCATTGCGTTGTACAGCGAATTGAGAGCTGAAACCATGTGACAGTACGGCGGCTTGCAAATGTTATGTACAGCGAATTGTCATACGAAAATCCTGAAAACGGGATGTTCAATATGAGATGTTTCTTTTTTTCTCAGTCTTTTGTGCATTTTTTGTGTAAAATTTAGATTTTTCATTGATCACACAACATATACATGCACACGCACGTATGGGAACCCAAGAGTATAGGAGAATAGGGGAGGTGAAAATCACATTCTGCATTGAAGATCATATGGTGACCTCTAGATGTCTATTTTTATGGGCCTGTCACTTGGGAGATGGGCTGTTGTTTCCTTGACTTTTTCATATATTAACATAATGACACTCCCACTCCGATGAAGGATGTATAGTGCCTCCGTCACTCTAATTTCTGAATCATTTTTCTTACACAGCTATACCGTTTAACTTTAAGCGGAGGGGTTATGATTTTTCTCGCGAACGGAACATATTTTTTAACACGTAAAAACATTTTTTTTTGGGGGGAGGGGGAATTTAGCAGTACTGTCAGTGCTGAAAACTGCAGAAACAAAATATTTTATTTTTTTTATACATATTGTTTTCCTTCATAATCAAGAAACAATTTGCTTAGAAAAAAACATAGCAACCCTTAAATGGTCTGTGCCTTAGCAATTACATATCGGAGCGTTTTCAAATTTGGCGTCATGTATCGTATTGTTAAGCTTATACGTGTACTATGTGATCAATCTTCAATTTTCTCTACTCATCAAATTCCTATTTGGCAACTACGTATACCTGTATATGTTCCTTACACGTATATAGCATAGCCGTGAACTTGGCATATAGTTTTGTTAGAGCTCCTTGATCCTTTCTACCAACATTTCTGTTGCTAAGTTTTCCTTTGTGACACGTTTTCATATGGTACTGACTGGGATTACGTGGATTACGTAATCGTAGCCTGAATTCTACGATGATGTGACTGGCGGAAGTTGAGAAATCACCATATCGGTTTCCGGATACGTGACTGTTAATTTTTTCGGACACCAAGAAATGTTACAATACTGAGACTGTGGGGTATATAATTATGTGAATTCGTGATTTTAATAGATAGATTTACTAAAAGATAATGAAATAAATCATTTTTTTCGGACACCAAGAAATGTTATAATACTGAGACTGTGGGGTATATAATTATGTGAATTCGTGATTTTAATAGATAGTTTTACTAAAGAATAATGAAATCAATCAGTATTAGATATAATAAGTTTCAATTTCATGCTCTTCCATTACTTCTATATACAGTATGTATCTTTTTGGCTTTGCACATCACAGGCATTTGACCGATGGATCTTAATTTCCCCGTGTTTGCCACGGGGGTACGTATTTGTAGGGCTAGTAACGATGTAGGGTCCTGGGTTCACACGAATACTAGAAAAAAAAACACAAGGAAAGAAACAAAATGGCGGGGTGCTGCTAAATTTCTTATTATTGTCGATTTCCCTGATTTCTGAAAAATAAACGGATGGAATGCACTGACTGTGTGGACCCCCATCAGCTGTTTTGCCCCTGGTTTACTGTTACTGTCGTATTCGTACTATTTTGCATATATACCCCCGACAATCTGTTCCCAAGACCGATTGTCAACCATGGCCGAGGTCTAATTTGGATTCTCTCGGACTCCAACGTGTCTTGATGACCAGTCCAGTTTTTTTCCCGGGGCTTGTCAAATATGGTTCAATTGTGACAAAAGATTGATATTTGTTCACCTGGTTTTTTTTACCTACCATGTGATTAAAAAAGACATTTCATTCTGTTTTTTCTTTTTTTTCTAAGTTTGAAATAGTCCTCCAAATAAATTCATTCGGTAAGCTAGATTTGTTCTTGTAAGGACACGTTGGAGTCCGAAAGAATCCAAAATAGACCTGCGCCTTGGTTGACAAATTGGCATATAACTCCTTGACAACATAATACAAGTATTAACAGGAATAAATTAGGAAATTCCTACCTCGTGTGTGCGATCGTCATTGTTCTCCAGCTTGTCTGGTACACAATTTCCGTTTCAATGATACACAGCGATGTCGTCAAGTGATTCATAAGTGACGTTTTGAAAGTGAAATGACAATCCTGTCGTGCTTTTGGAACTGTGAAGGTCAATGCTTAAAATGGACATGTTTTACTGGCCTTGTGATATTGTGATTAAATATTCATTAAATTAACATTTTTCTTGATTTGTTTTGTGGTTTCTAGCAATGTAATGTCCTAACAGGTCACCATTGCGTTCTTGAGATTATCTGGTCAGTAATCTCGTGATACTTGTCGTATCATTGGTCATTTCCAAAAACATGGGGGTGCTTCACTTTGTTCTTTATGTATATTTGGGGTTTGTACTTTCATACCAGGTCTATTTATATTAAATTTCATTATGTGAGTAGAAATCATATTTTTGAAATTGCAGGGTTTATTGTTTTAACTTAATTACACCTGTAGAGTTAATTTAATTTATGAGAGGTGTCATAATTGGGAAACTGTTTATATTAGCTTAGTTAATTAGATATAACTGCAGTTTATTCAGTTTCCATATAGTATAAATTGACATTTAATCTGATAATTGATAGCTAATTACATTGTATATTCATTAACTGACTTTGAGTAATTTCTTACAATCAAAGATATGTTAAACTTGAACACTTTTCACACTCATGTTGGCTTGGTACCCGGTAATGTATGTATAAATATGACAGCTAATGTGTGCCTGCTCATAACCTTTCTAAAATCCATCCTATTTGGGGCCAAAAAAAAGACAAACAAAACAAATCTCTGAAATTAGAGTTATTCATAGTGCTATTACAAAATGTATTAGTTTACATATTTTTTGGCTATATTGTAAAACATAATCTTTTAATTTGGGTGCTAATTCTTTAGTGCTATAAACACACCTTTTTCTAGCTAAATTCTTTACAGAAAGTATTTTTTATGATACCTGTCAATATGTTCCAGCTATTTTAGTGCTTTATCTTAGTGCTTTTTCTTTAACTTTGCATTTCTACCTTTAGCAACCTCATCAAACAAATTTCCTTTCCATTTTTAGCTACAACCTGGACATATATAAGCATATATCTATGCTTCAGTAACAACCCTATTGAAACAAATTTCTATTTTTAGTAACACCCGTATTTAAACAGATTTCTATTTTTAAGTAACTAACTCATTGAAACAAGTTTCTATTTTAGTAAAAACATGGACTATTTTACTTGTGGAATTTGTAACGCAAAATGCCATGGAAGAAGATACATAGCATGTGATAGTTGTAACCAATGGTTACACTTGAACTGTGGGAATTTCACAAAACAGAACTTTTCGTTTCTGAAAAAGGTTTCCCTGTCTTACGTATGTTCTCGTTGTGTTTACTGTCCAACATCAAAACAGTTCAATTACGACGTTGCATTACAACGTTTGTCTGCAGCTATCAGTCAAAACAAATTTGATGAAGCTGCACGTCTAGAACGTATTTTCCTGAGATACGAATCTCGAGTAGTTGTGTCTTTTGATCATGCTAATCATAAGAATTTATTTCGAGATCACGTTGCACAACAATTGCTGGTTCTAACTGGTCGGGAGATACACCCATAGCTGTAAATACTAATGTAAACTGTCTATTTCGCGCATTGGCTGTGGATCTATATGGACACCAAAAAGCTTCATCTGAAATCGGACTGAAGACTTGTATGGAAATGGTAGAGCATGCAATGCTCTATCAACGTGCCCATTCATACACATTGATACCCGACATTAGGTCAACTGTTGCTGATGTCAGCAGACATTGTGCACAACTGATCTCTTTCTCATGTTTTTATACAATGCATGCTGCAAGCAGCGTAATATGTAGGCCTATTAAATCAATATATCCTGTTGTTAATGGACCTATAGATTAATACATACAAATACTGAACACAGTATTCAAACTTCGAGGATCTAGGTCCCGAGATGAAGTTACTATAATGTGGTCAAGCATTTCCGTATCTTTCATTGCTTCATTCTGGAAACCATGTCACTTTGTTCCTCTAGTTACCTTGTCCGATATGCAAAATAATCCAATCTCCATTGACGACTTTGACCAATTTCCACAATTGAACCAGAGAATGGAAAAGGCGTCAACTCCAACAAAGTCTGATTTTTCCGTGTCACCCACAGATTTTGAAATCACTATTGCTTTCTTCGACATTACCGACCCTGTCTTGAAAGCAACCATTACATCCTTCATTTAAGACAATGAACTTATAGTTTTTAATTCTGACACTGACGCTCAGGTCATAACGGACAATGTTGCTACTTCAGCAACAAACATTGACATCATGGATATTACCGATTTGTCAATGGAAGTTACTCATCCGTACAAAAATCATGAGACGAACTCTGTCACTACTTTCATTAATATAGATAAGCTGTATGAACTTGCAACTACACAAGCTCATATTGGATCGTCAATTCCTCAAGGTGTTGAACAAAGCGTTTTTTTTTTTTGTTATTGATGACACCGATAACAGGAAAAGACGACAATTAAACAAATACAGCGAATACCCAGACGATTGTGGAGCTTGCCAGCAGGGTAAAAACTCTACAAAAACTAATGTTTACATCTCAACAAAAAGATATAAGTAGACAAGGCTTTCAGCATGGCAAAGCCCCACGGGAAGTCAGGAAGGATGTTAATCTAGAAACCCTTGATGATATAATTGACCACCGTATCACCCAGAATGTCAAATATAACAATGATAAAAAGAGTAGACCTGCGAATATCCCCCGCCAGATCATTGTTGATGACATTTTGTCAGTTCTGAGCATGTTCTCCAACAGCAATTTCATTAAAGAGGTTATCTCTACCAGTCATAGCAAAACTCCCAGTATAACACTCTATACTGATGTACAGATGTCACTGCAGAAAAACGCAATAGGAACAGGTCATGTCATTTTTATTGATAGAATCTTTAACGTCAGATCTTGCTTTCTTACTCCTTTATGTTTTCAAAACAGAAACCTCACAAGCAGGAATATGTATGTGTCCCCTGTTATGCTGGGCCCCATGCTTCTGCATTGGAATGGGTATTTTGATTCCTACCATAAATTTGCATCCCATTTACAGGCAAAATTAGTTGACACTGATCAGTCAAATTTTATATTTTGGTCAGATGAGGAGTCAGCTTCATTGAAAGCAATGGCATTGTCCTTTCCGCATGCCACTCGTCTGTTGTGTATCAAGCACCTTAAAGACAATGCAGCTGACAATCTCAGGAAGACCCTCCCCCAGCCAGAGGTAACCATAATCGTGGAAAGACTATGTGGTGCAGATGGCATTCTTAGTTCAAGAGACGAACTTACGTTTGATAAGATAGGTAGTGAACTGACGGACAGGTATGCCATACCTTACTTAACTGATTGTGCGACAATATGTTTTTAAGCCTCGCTTGCAACATCCATGGTTACCAATGTTGTGGTACAATAACTGCAACGAGTCGCTTAACAATGTTATAAAGCGCAAAATCAACTGGGAAGTACAGCAATTGCCAAATCTAATCAGTAAACTGCACGAGCTGGAACAAGATCAAATTCGAGATATACGAGGTGCCTTACACGATACTGGCAAATATTCTCTTTCACAATCGGCATGCATACTTAAAGTTTCGCATGATAATTGGTTCCAGCTAACATCCGATCAGAGATCGAGGAGAGTGCACACGTTTTTGAACAATAGACCAAAACAAACGGACATAATTTCATCAACTGACGGACAACTTACAGTTCCCTGTGTGGCTAAGGTAGCTCATAAACCAGGACAGAGAAGGAGAGTAAAAAAAACTCTAAAACACGCACTGCTCCAAATAACAAATCTAAAATTACATGAAATTCCAAATTGTGATTTAAAGAATAAAGACGTAGATATCAATTATAAGGATTTTCTGCAGACTAACGTACTGACAATGTGACTGAAGTTGCTCACCTGCAAGACAGAGGAGTAAACAGACAAAAAGGACGGACATAAAGAAAACAATCTGTGTAAGGTAAAATAAAGTTTGGATTGTCCAAAAGGGGAACAACATTTTCAAATTAATGACAAAAGAAATCAATGTGTACATAGAAGAAAATAATGTAAATACATGTATATATATATATACTGAATTAGCTCACATGCAAGACAAAGGAATAGACAAAATAGATGGACTAAAATTGTATAGAAAACAAAATAGCACACACACAGACATATATATATATATATTAAGAAGTAGGTCTCTATATAATATATTTTGCTTACAAAGAGAATTCTGTTAATAAAAGGAATAATGCTTGGTAGTTAAACTGTCGAAAAAAGTTTACATGAAAGGTTAAAAGGTACCCCTTTCTTCACAAAAAAGTTAATTATTTAGAAGTCACGATTTCGAAGACAATATATCAAAATTTGTCCTTTAAAGTGTTAAACGAATTGTCGTGGTCTTGTAATGTTCAATCCTTTGACATAGGCAAATTTGATTTTTTTCCCTCTCTGATTTTTATTTATTTTCTTAAAAGAACAATAGGAGACAAGAGTTTAATGAAGCTTTTTTTTTCATTTGTCAGTAAAAAGGAGAGGATCCTTGTTGTTGACCACTTTGGCACATAAACAATGTGACGTCATATGAAGACTTCCAATTTAAAACGTTAAAAACAGACGTTTTTTCCATTCATGTACGCTTCAATTTTGATTCAATTTAACTAAAATAAGTTTTCGAGGTAGGCATTTTAATTATTTTTGGTGTATTGTTATAAATATGACATGTAGGATTTCACGTTTTCAAGATGGCGGATCCTTCCAGTTGAAAAAAATATATCATGCTATTTCAACCGTGGAATTATTGTCCAATCACAAACCAGGAATATTAAACAACTACATTAGAATTATAAATATATGATGTAAAAGGAACCCAATTGGTTTATTTTAATTCTGCCAGTAAAAAAGAGTACCAATATTCAGAACTAATGGTAATTGTTTCGACAAAACAGATACTTACAATTCTGTTTTTATTCATTTCAGCAAACAAATTCTCATTAAAAGATAATTGATGCAATTTTTCCCTTCCAAATTATTCTAAAAATACTGAAGGGTTGATAAAAAGAAGTGTAAACAAATTTAATTTTTATTTCGGAATTTAAATCTTAATCAAAATACAACAGTTTAGAGAATATAAAAGGAATAATTAGATATTGCTCCAAATATGTTCACATTTCAATATTTTACCACTGCTTTTAAAAATTATTATTTATTGTTGAATTGTTTATATGTTTGGCTTATGGTTTTTAACGCCACTTTCAACAATATTTCATTTATATCGTTGTGGTCAGTTTTATAGGTGACGGAAACCGGAGTACCCGGAGAGAACCATCAACCTGTTACCTGTAGCAAGTCACTGACGAATTGTATCACATAATGTCAATTGTTTATACCTTTTGTCATGATGTTAACATTGAGATAAACTGATATGAAAAGTAACGTGTTTGTTGCGAAATAGATATAAATATCAAAACTCTGTATTAGGTTGTAAAACTAATTATCATCAAAACATTTTAACCATTACAAACTTTGATAAAAACGTAGATATCAAAATTTAGTGCATGAAATACATAAGGGTAATAACAAAATTACCGAACTCCGAACAATCTTACAAAGGGAAAGTCAAAACTCATATGTATATAAACAGACAAAATCAGTCAACAACCGGAAAACTGTGAAACCGTAATGACCCTGACTAGGTACAGGCATTTCTAAAGAAATCTTGGGTTGAATCAGATTTTAAAGCGCCAAACCTCCCCCTTTCATTACGGCTGAAAGTTTCCGGCTGTCACTATAACAGTATTTATAACAATACTTGAACAAAACAGGTAAAACAGTTGTAATGAAACTGGAAGAGCGTGTACTCGTCTCGTTGGTCTAGCAAGTTCAGCCTCAAGTTCATGACATAGTTCATAAATGCTTTCCCTATCGAGTCGATAGTTATGAAGAATCTGAGTATCAGTCATGTAATCGAGTGGATTAGTGCGGTCACGAAAAGTCGGGGTATTTGCTGTTGTCTTTGTCTTTGTCTGTTTAGTAGAAACAATGTTACAGCCATCTTGCCTCATGTGTTCTCACTACTAAAGTGGTTATTTGTGACTTAAGAGTAGTCATGAGCAACCTTAGCGTTAAGAAGAACATTTGTGTATAAGATTGCATATAGTTACATTCTTACTTATGTAAGATGGCCTTAAGACACTTCAACGAATTTGCTTAACTTTACGATACCTTTCAGTTACCCAACAAAAATAAGGAGACTTTAAGAGCTATTCGTAGACATCCCTTAACTTCGTCTGTCTAGGTCAAAGTTAAGGGCTGTCAATCATGCTAAGTGTCTTTTTAGTTACACTCTTATATCAAAAGGAGAACTTAAGAATGTCTTATCTACTAAGATTGCTTTTAGTTACCGGCCCCAGGATTGTAACGCATCTGTTTTGTCGAAAAAAGTACCGGGAATTTTTTGGCGCAAATTTTAATTTTACCCGGAACTCTCGCGTTTTACCGTATCGTCAATATTTCAAATGACCAGCAGATGTCGCTAATAATCACACTTCCGTAGCTTTAATTTGAGTTTTCAAAAATGTCGTCTGAAAATCGCAAATCGCGAGTGGAAAATGTTCCATGGAGAGTTGTCAGCTGCTGTAAATAAATATTGATGTGTGTTTTCAGGGAGAATAATATATACAGAGAAGGAATAAGCCAATTTCCAGACAGGTAGGCCTTTTTTATTCACTAAATTTAAGATGAATGCACAACAAGTACCCCAATGTAAACAAAGAAGAGTGACTTACCTTCTAACTTATATCATGTCAGAAACCCGGCATGGATAGAAACTACTGTTTGATTGTATTTATTGTATATATGTCATACAGTGATACATAGAAAGTTGCAAAATGTTGTTTATATGAAAAAAAGTCGTTGTTAGAAAAAAAGGGGGGAGGGGGAGGGGCAACATCTTAAGAAAAAAGAAAAAAGGGAGCAACATAGGGTCCTGTCCACAAGTACCTGTGATTCTTTCTAAGTGTTTTACAATTCCAAGAGATATTTTCTCTTTTTTCAGATTTTTTTTCAATATGATAACGGTAGTGCTGATCGAAGCATTTCCTTATAAACGATTGTAATATTTCAAACTAAAGTCGGGGTTCATAAATAAAAGACAAGTGTAAGCGAAATAGCATGTTTTCCGATATGTGGCATATGTAACTAATAATTCACTGCTTAAAAGGTGACATGAGAGGGGGTTTCTTCTTTTTTATTTGTCCTTTTGTTTTTGTTTTTGTTTTTGTTTTTGTTTTTGTTTTTGTTTTATTTTGTTTGTTTGTTTTGTTGTTTTTTTTTTTCATAAAGCGTAAATTTCACGAGAGAAAGTAGACAATGGGGAAAATCAATATAACGAAAACGTCAAAATACTGTGAAGATACAGAAGTGCACTTTAAAAAAATGTATGTCAGCAAGCCCAGTTGGTACTGAGAAATTAATTCCAAAACCAACTATGTTTTAGCTTTGATAATTCTCAGTGTTTTTATTTCCTCTTAACATTTCCAGTAAGTGCCGCATAAGCTAACCCTCCAACGACAGCCAATGCTCCTAGAGCCACGCCCCAGGTCAAAGCAGTATCTGCCTGTAAAAAAGTAATACGTGTATTAGTTTATTTGTATTTATATTAAGTCTTGGTTGCCTAATATCATTTGTAGGTTTTCGGTAAATGCACAACAATTTTATTTTTTTCAACTCACGAGCGCGTAGTACAAGTGCGTTTGCATATAAAACGGTGGTGTTGGTTGCCCAAAACTAACAAAATACTATTCAGAAGGTATCTTGTAATATACACCGTAGTTGAGAGTAACACTCATTTCAGATAAAAATGAAAAATATGTGTAAAATAAAGTTTACGATCTACCTATCTGACCTTGTAGGGGATCTTTCAGTAAAATTTCAGTAAGATTAGAGGGAAACGGTTTCCAAAATTGTATGAAAAAATGTTTTGGAAACTCCAATTGTATTGGTTTCCAAGGCAACGGTGGCCATATTTGTTCAACTGATGTCATGTTGTTAGCTCAATTCATTCCATTTGGTCAAAAGATTATTCCTATGGAGTTGCAGAAAATTCTTTTTAGGAGATACTATGCTATGTGCGTTTTTTGTGTTTCCCTTGTTAACAGCAAGCAGCAGCAACCCTGTATCATGGAAATCATGATAGGAACCACAACTTCCTACATATAAATGGAAAGTTCACAATGAGAAAATTGAAATAATCTCTTTTTGTGTAGTTTATTTTATTAACCGGTCCTCACTATCAATTTCGAGGTGTATGTCAAGGTACGAGGCAGACCCAGTTGTATCTGTTGTATCCATTTTGTCAAACTCAATAGGATAGATGCGACCAACAAAATCAGCAAGCTTAGAATTATTTAGTTGAAAGACATCATCTATATAGTGGAGCGTGAAATTAAAAGATCGGGCGTGCTTCTTTTCGTTTTTTCTCGAGAAAACCCTGTATCATGTATAAAGTCTGCCTTGTATGCATAATGAAAGTGGTTCCAATGTCTGCATACATGATACAACCGAGGTTAGTCGAATGGAGATGATATTGACAATATAGCCTTTGGTTCAGTGCTGACCATTGTTTCTTTGTTATGTCTTCCGATGGCCATGTGTACTATCTAATATTTGATTATTAAGGACACCGACTTTCCTTTGTAGAAATAGTATATTATTATACATGTGACAACTTTTGCATGACAAAGAAATAATATACGACGTACTAAATTCAAGAATATATCCCAGCGTTCTTTACAACAACCGGTAGGGGCCGTCGTGACCGTATGGCATTTGGATTTACAACTACCTATACAATCAGTGCCTATATAACCATTAACGTTGGGAGTTCCAGTCCGGCTCAGACGAGGTGTACTTGATACAAAATTATGTGATAAAGTTTGTCAGTGACTTGTGGCAGGTTGGGGTTTTCTCCTACTCCGGCTTCCTCCACCAAAACTTGATCACTACGAAATAACTGAAATATTGTTGAAAGTGGCGTTAAACACCATAACCTACCTTCCCATCCTTTATATGAGGTTGTCGGTACTTTATTCACATACAGAAAACATCTACCTGACTACATCCTTTCTCTTGGGCTCATTAAACTAGTTTACCACTATCCACGATTTTTTTTAAATTATAAATTGAAGTACCTGTACCAAGCCAGGTAAGTGAACGGTTATCTACATGTGATGCTAGGGGTAACGATTTTGCCTCTATGCTTATGATTTTCAGATTGGATTTTGGAACTGTTCTGACTGTGGTATATTTTATATTTTATTTTGTTAAATAACTGAATGCTTGAATGGATATATATAACTCTTCTGTTTTCGTGCTTGTCTAATTTTTACAAGTCATGTGTACTATAGATATGTCGGAGGCATTTGGATGCGCCAAACCAGATATTAGTGGGCACAAGTTGATACATAGACTGTTGTAATCCTACCTGCTCTGACAAATCAGTGTCATTCCGGCACCAAGCAGCAAAATGTTCACAGTTACTCCATATAATACTGTAATGTATTGGTCCTAATCTGGACAATGCTCGAACCTTTATTTCTCGTGGAGAAAGTGGTCTGTAATTTTGGAATATACAATGTATTAATATAAAACTGGCAGGATTTGTTGTTCATACTGTGTAGTTCTGAAAGTAAACCTTGTGTTCAATGGGAGGTAACTCATTGTGCCTATTTGAAAACGTGTATGATGATGCCTTGGGGTGACCTCCCCTTATTAGATACACTTTATTCCTATTACCATCGACTCAAGGTGTCTCTTGCAGATTGGTGATGAATCATCTGATATATGTATATGTTCTCTCTCACCTCCCCCCCTCACATATATGTGAGTAAGTGTATGTACATATATCTCTTTTCCTCCCCGAGTGTGCCTGCACCACAATTATTGATATTTCACCGCGAATATTTAGTTAGATGTATTGTTGTTGTGTATCAATCATAATTGTTAATTGTATTGTTTGTTGTGTATCAATCATAATTGTTATTTGTATATGCCCTCCTGATGCCCTGATTTGGTTAATAAACTTATTTCTATTTCTACACGTGGTATTCTGTGTTCGAGGCAGCATGGAGTTGGTTCTTATATTTATTTTATTTTCCCATTAGTGAAACGTAATAGAACACATAGACTTCCAGATCATTTGAAGGACTTTATTTTAGAATCGTTTGAAATGTCCAAGGAGTCGAATACTAGTCAAAAACTGTCGGAATCTACAAATGTTGGAGCTCCTCAGACGTCCACTCATCGAATCGCGGCAAATGGTGGCGTTCGCCTAAAGGATGCACGTTCTACGAATACTGTTGCTGAGTTTCTATCTCCGTTGTTATATAATTATCACAGCCCCGTCCTTTTCCTGTCCTCGTCCATGACTATTCACAAGGTTTTCAACAAGAGTAATACGACGGGTACTACTAATGGAACAGGAACTGTTTATCCTTCCGGAGCACCTGTGTTCACCCCCATTTTTAGTTCGGTCTTTAGTTTTCTGTGTAGTATTTTGTCGACGAATGCTTGC
This sequence comes from Bathymodiolus brooksi, assembly GCA_963680875.1. NCBI lineage: Eukaryota > Metazoa > Mollusca > Bivalvia > Mytilida > Modiolidae > Bathymodiolus > Bathymodiolus brooksi. The sequence goes on from OY804588.1 coordinate 26,058,340, forward strand.
TTACCAGTGGAGCAGGAACAGCTTAACCTTCCAGGAGCACCTGAGTTCACACCCATTATTAGTGGGGTTCGTGTTCCTCGAACGTTAGTTTTCTGTGTAGTGCTTTATCGACACACATGTGCTTATGTTCTTTTTCTTTTGGCCATTTAATAGTCTGCCCTTCGAATAACGGCTTCTGATTGACCCTTTGGTATCTTTAAGCATTCGTACATCTGCAGTTACTACCTATATAGCTATGACAACTAAGGTTTATGGGTTGGACTTCTTCCCGTTGTGCCACGATATAACTGAAATATTGTTGAAAGTGGCGTTAAACACCATAAACCTCCCATTGTGATGCGCTTTGGTGACACATGTTTTTGCATCTGGTTTCTCACGAAGACATTAAGTTCATTGTATGTTTATGATTAATTGGTATTAAACCTCAAATTGTGATTTTTATCCCGATCGTACAAATCTACTATCAACTATTTCTCTTCTTAACTATTAACCTTCACTGACTTTGTTATTGTACTGTTTATGTTGTCAGTATGTCCGTGACAGTCTGTGATCTTATGAGTTGAAGGGAATTTGTGAATATGCTTGAATGCTTGTTTATTTTTTATATCAGTATGAGGGCCCGGGTGGCTCAATGAGTTAGGTAGTTGGATTACCTAACAACTCGTACAAGCCTATCACCAATACGGCGTGGGTTCGCGTCCGGCTTTGTTAAATTACAAAAAGGCTGCATTCGAATCGCAGTGGCGAGTGATAAAGTTGCCCATGGTCGGTGGTTCTCTCCGGGAACTCCGGCTTCTTCCACCACTAAAACTGGTGGCCATGATATAGCTGATATATGGCTGAAAGTGGCGTTAAACACAATCAATCAATCAATCATATCAGTATGATACTAATTTATATTATTACCTCAGACAAGTGTGGACACAGAAATGTGCTGTCCAAAAGGCAAGTGTGGATGTCAATATTTCATATTATTAACTTTAAAAAAAAAAAATCCTAGACACAGAGTTCTGGATTTTTTTTAATAAAAAACTAATCCTGGATTATTATTTTTGCTTATAATCCGGTCCTGTGTTTTTATTTCAAATTTTCATCATAGCCCCCCTCCCCCTCCCAAGGAATATAAAATGGTATTATTAATAATAAATTAATAAATAATAAATTCAGATTTTCTATTTAAAATAAATTTCATTTACAAAACCACTGATATTTGTTCAATTTTTAACGCTGATTTAAGCTTTAGTCGCAACACATTTTTATTTTTCTCTTTAAACTGTCGAAATAACATTTATTTAAACTGTAAAATTCACAAATAAAATTCACCCCCCTTTTCCCTTTTTTCTTGTTTAAATCAATGATCAACAATATTCCAGAATCAAACAAATGAATAAATATAACAGATTTCTTTTACATGCATCATTTTACCATGCAGAGTCAGTGTGTTTTAAATCGGTCATCCAATCAGGACGCTCATTATTCTGGTCCAAGATATAAATACATCGCTAAAGTAAATTTACCTGTGGATTCAGAGTAGAAGATTTTTAAAAATCTAACATAAAATTTCCCCACTTCAACTCGTAAATTTACATAGAAATCGGAGATATTTCGTCATAAAACTTCACACATGGTTTTGTCTATCATATTTCTTGAAGACAAACATAAAATTTTATAGCATTTATCAATATTTTATGAGTATCAACAGTTTTTTCAACACCGTATCTGTTTCTCGATACAGCCGCAACTTCAACTCGTAAATTTACATAGAAATCGGAGATATTTCGTCATAAAACTTCACACATGGTTTTGTCTATCATATCTCTTGAAGACAAACATAAAATTTTATAGCATTTATCAATATTTTATGAGTATCAACAGTTTTTTCAACAACGTATCTGTTTCTCGATACAGCCGCCCGATTACAGTGACCCTTGACCCAGATTAGCAGATCTCAGCAGTTTTTTCTGAATAAGGTTGTTTAATAAAGATTGATACAATTATTATGAAATACATACCGGAACTTCTTATCTTTTTCATTATTTTTCTTTGCTAAGCTGTCCTCAACGACATTCCAAAAGTCTTCCTTTTTGACACAAGCTTTGTCACAATCAACTCCAGAAATGGTAAAACAGTTACCAGACAATACATCGTCGGCTTTATTATTACCATAACGATTATCATCAGCCCCAGATAAATGTACAATTTGTCCTTCACCTGTCAGAAAAGTTTGAGTGAGTGAGTAATTGTTGTTTAGCGCCAATTCAGCAAATTTTCAGCTATATCATGGCGAGAATAAGTTGGTTATCAATGAGATAATGATGAGGTCCACTTTCTTATAGACCAACACGCTGAGTTGGATTTTTATAGTGCTAGCTCACTGAAACAACAGGCCACGGGTAGACATGTCGCTCCACTCGGACACATTATTCCGATTCCGAGCCAACCAGTCTTTGCTCTTTCTCCTTAATGCTGCGTGCTTAGCGGAGAAGCAACAAATACCGATTTTATAGTCTTTGGTTTGACCCGACCGGGGCTCAAACCCACGATCTACCGCACTGATGATATAGTAGAACTTGTCCAAACTGACACATCAAGGGACCAAGGAAATGAGTCGTATTGTACAGGATGTCTGAATACTCGTGGTTTTTTTTTAGTTTTTAGTTGGAACCTTAAATTTTTGCTGGATGTCACAGGATGTCGGAAAACTCAGGTGTCGGATTACACAAGTTCCGCTGTACCAAGGGGGTAATCAGAAGCCGTAAAATGAAGGACACACAATACACTGGCCAAAGGAAAAATAACAGGACAAACAATGATCTACATTACATTACACACAACACTAACGATTGAGCAACACGAACACCACAAAAACCCGGGTGAACTCAGGTGGCACCCGTCGTGTTACTGATAAACGCATCCACTGGTGGCACCAGTCGTGTTACTGATAAACGCATCCATAAAAGACATGTTTATCCACGGGCTATTATTGTTTCGGTGAGCTAGCACTATACAAATCCAACTACCAGTAAGCATGTTGATCTAGTACAAAGCGGATCTCATCATCATTGAGAATTAATTTTTTCTCGTCATGATATAGCTAAAACGTTTATCAACAGTCACTAACTATCACTGAACGGTGACATTCCAGGTCCCATTCTATTTCTAGTTAGGAGCACTAAATCTGAATCTAGAAAAACATCTGTGAATGCTGTTTGAATATGTATCTAAATATATCTCTTTTCCAAGATTGTCGTAGTCATTTGTCTTTTTTAAAACATTAAAGTTAATTACTGTATAAGTGGTTATTTTCGGGGTGGGGGGTAATTTTGATATATTATTAGCTTAAAGGCAAATACTGGCCACCGTGGTCGGTTGATGGTACAGTATTTAAATTTACTGCAACCAGTATCTTTGACGTCTACGAGTTCCACCAGTTTCAGTGTGTACTTGACAAACCCTATGTGATAAACAAAATGATAATGGATACACATGGCCACCTATATATAAAACCCATAAGGGTTGGCTTAGGTTTGGTTTATGGTGTTTAACGCCATTTGCAACAATATTTCAGTTGTATAATGGCGGTCAGTTTTATTGGTGGAGGAAACCGGAGTACCCAGAGAAAACCACCGACCTGTCGCAAGTCACTGACAAATGTTATCACATAATGTTGTATCAAGTACACCTCGCCATGTACAGAGTTCCAACACACATATTGTGTGTTGATGGGCACAGATTGCACGTGTAGTTGTAAATCCAACTACCATACGATCACGATCACTACTGCCCCTAAAACTCCATAAGATGTATATAATCAATGTGTACCGCCCTACACAATATTAATAGATACTGACCTACATATACTCCCCAATGAGAGTATGGTCCTCTCGGAAATTCCACCAAATCGCCCACCTCTAACTCATCGAGGACATATTTGTTGTGAGCCTCGCGTTGTGGTCCTATCAACGCAGATGCCATCTTTAATTCTGTAAAAAAATTCTTCATGAATCTGTGATTGAGAGTTTATTGTAGGAATGTGTACATGTATATTTTAATTCAACAAACACTTTCCTCATTCATGACTTATCACTGGGTTTGTAACTAGATTAACACGACGAGTGTCACTAGTGGAGCAGGAGCTGCTTACCCTTCCGGAGCACCTGAGTTCACCCCAGGTTTTTAGTTGGGTTCGTGTTACTCGATTTTTAGTTTTATATGCATGTTTTGTAGATCGTTGTTTGTCCTTTTGTACTTTTTCTTTTGGTCATTGTGTTGTCTGTTCTTCTTTGATATACAAATTCTGATTACCCCTTTGGTATCTTCAAACTCTTTTTATGTTCGTCTGTTCTTAGTGTGACTTCATATATCTAATTGTTCCTTATTGTTCGTAATTGATCTGGTTCTGCGCAGCGCCATTTGATCGTCAATTAACCATGATATTAGTGAGTGAGTGATTTTTGTTTAACGCCAAATGAGCAATATTTCAGCTATATCATGGCAAGAACAGCTTACGTGTCAATGATATAATGATGATGATGATTGCACTAGATCAACACGTTTATTGTCATTGTGCTAAATCACTGAAACAACCGTTCGTGAGGAGAAATATCGCTCCACTCGAAAGCACTATCCTGATTCCGAACAAAATAGTATTTGGCTCTTATTCTTTAATAGTGCGTGTTTAGCGGAGTAAACATATCGGTTTTATGATCTTTGGTTTGATACCGCCGAGACTCGAACGCACGATCTACCACACTCGCAACCAGCAAGCTAACCACTACTTCACTGATTTCACATTTAACTTTAAATTCATCTACGTGAATTATCTATGAATAGTTGCGTTTTATCATAGATTTCTCAGTGAATTGCATGATTGTCGTGAACATGGTTGTATGGTAGCTGGAACTATACAAACCAATCTTTAATGCAGTGTGTGAGTGATTGTTGTTTAACACCAACTCATCATTTTATCAACCATATCATGACGAGAACAATTTAATTTTCAATGAGATTATGACTTGTAGATGGATTTTGTATAGTGCTAGGTCACTGAAACAACAGTCCACGGATAGACATGTCTCCCTACTTGGACACATTATCCTGATTCCAAGCCAACAAAATGTTGATCTTTGTTCCTTAATGCTGCCTGCTTAGCCGTAAAGCAACAAATACCCATTTTATAGTCTTTGGCTTGACACGATCAGGTCTCGAACCCACAATATACCGTACTCGAGACGAGCACGCTAATCATTACACCACCGACGCGGTTCCAACCATCAATGCAATCAGCACCAGGTTTGTGGGTTTTTTAAGTGTAGTGTGGATTCACCGTCAATTAATCTGAATGTCTTGATATATAACTTGAATATGGTTGGCGTGTAAAACAACCATCACCCTGTTTATGAAGATAATATTAAAATTCCACCACTAAATGCTGAAAACGAGTTTTCCGTCGTTACTTTATTGAGGATTAATCTTCTATCTATGGCTTCTGATTACCCCTTTATTATCTACAAATTTGTCTTTTGTCAATTCTAAACAAGTGTGTGAGCGAGTGAGTGGCGTGTTTAACGGTATGAGCAATACAAATCCAACTAAGCGTGTTGGTCTAGAACAAAGCGGACCTCATCGTCATCTCATTGAAAAGTAACTTGTTCTCGCCATGAAATATTGAAAAATTGCTGAATTAACGTAACAACACTCACTCACTCATTCGCTCAACATCAGGTAGAGAACAAATCACTTTTCAATGAGTTGATGATGGTGATGTCCGCTTTGCACTAGACTAACACGCCCTGTTGGATCTTTATAGTGCTAGATCAGTGCAACAACAGAACGCGGATAGACTTGCCACTCGACTCTGACACATTATCCTGATTCCGAGCCAACAAGTTTTTACTCTGAATCCATAAAGCTGCGTGTTTCTAGAAGCAGAAAATACCAATTCTAGAGTCTTTAGTATGAATCGACCTGGATCTCCTAATTAGGCCCCTTGTTTGTTGGGTTTATGTTGTCCAAATTTTAGTTTTTTGTGTAGGGTTCTGTAGATCATTGTTTGTCCTTTTTCTTTTGGTCATTGCTTTGTCTGTCATTCGTCGATCTACGGTTTCTGATTATCCACATGGTACCTTCAACCCTTTCAAAGAACAACAGTGATATCGCGGATATCATATTTAGGAATCTTTTTTTTTCAAAGATTTTCGGGCTTATGGACAATCAAGCCAATTGTCCTGTAGTCATTCGAGCCAATAGACCTTCCATAGACCCTGTATATTTCGGATTCACAGATTTTCGAAGCAATGAGTTTTCGGATTATTTGGCTTCCAGACTATTTTTACTTCAGATTATATGCCAGTTCAAATGTCGGAATACCAAATTTAGCAGTCAAAATTATTATATGATGGAAGATGGTACAATTAGTTTTCCCATAGCTCTTTTAGATTTACACTTAAAGAACAAAGAAATCCAATAATACCGCCTTCATAATTTGTTTCTCTCATTATTTTCTTACCTCTTTCCTGCTTTCCTATTTCAACCTTTGTAATTAAATTTTCTGAAAACTTGCAATCTATTTTAAAAAATAGGTCAGTCTGATAAAACATTATCAATATACATGTGACCAAATCTAATACATTTGGGGTTTTTTTTGTATTAGAAAACTAGTATAAGATTTCTTCGATCGGATAGGTGAAAGTATGTGAAAAGGGAAGTACATTAAAAATGTATATCAAGTGTTTTACCTTAGCTATCTACATTTATATTTTAAGATAACCTTTAGACGTTTTCTTTTAGTATACAATAGAACGTTTTACAATTATTTAGAGACTTTTTAACGGTGACTGCATATTAATAAAGATGATACTGTGATATGAACATAATTATATTTTAGACTCAATGTAGGTACACCGCCTGTATGTGTCACCGTTGTAAAGGTCTAGTCACAGGCGCATGTATGTGTCACCGATGTAAAGGTCTAGTCACAGGCGCATGTATGTGTCACCGATGTAAATGTCTAGTCACAGGCACATGTATGTGTCACCGATGTAAAGGTCTAGTCACAGCCACATGTATGTGTCACCGATGTAAAGGTCTAGTCACAGGCACATGTATGTGTTACCGATGTAAATGTCTAGTCACAGGCACTTGTATGTGTCACCGTTGTAAAGGTCTAGTCACAGGCACATGTATGTGTCACCGATGTAAAGGTCTAGTCACAGGCACTTGGGGGCAGGATTTTGTTTTTCTTCTTTTTAAAAAATAATAATAATAAGTTATCTAGAGTGTATGTTTAATTTTAGAGCCCCCTGACATGTTTTATTACTATTTTAGGCCATTTTGACATTTTCCAAAAAAATTCTATATATACCATATATCAGGGGGGTTCTAAAATTAAACATACACTCAAGATACTAGTAACTTATTTTAATCAAAAAAAGAAGAAAAAAAATCCTGGACCCAAGTGCCTGTGGGTGTAGTTTTTCAAAATAAGCATATATACGAAAATCTACGTCTTGTTTTGGATTTTTTTTATTTACATTTTGGATTAAGAGGAACGGAAAGTGGCTTTGAGAAACATATATTATACACACAAAATTACTACAAACTAGGAGAATCCTATACAGTAGTGAAAGACCTCTTCTTATTTTCGCCCCTGCATACTGTGTCTTGGTTTTTGTCTCTTGATTATCGCCATGTAGTAATCAAAATTTATCAATTTACATTAATCAGAACAATTAAATAATATTATATTGTCAGAAATTCAAAAATTAATTTTGTATTGAAAAAAACCTATATCTTATTTATAATAAAATACAATACTATTTTAATGTAAATATTATCAGTTTCAATGAAACAGGTATATTTTGTGAAATGAAAGTAATATCGGACTGCACAAATGGGCATCATTCAAAACAAACAAGTCTGGTGGCAGTTGGATGTTAACATGGATTTTTCCAAACTATTTTACGATATCAAATATATAAAGGTAGAAACAGGAGGCTCACGAGAGTATCTCCCCTGCTAATGTAGATCCATACCCATTACATACATGGTGTGTTGGTACAAGACGTTGTATCAGGTCGAGCCTGTTAGTGTGAACCAGTATCACCACGAGTCGCGACGATTTATGATGCAGTTAGGTCACACAACAGGCAAGATCTAATGCAAAGTCTTGTACCAACACACCGTAGGCTATGTATGTATTAATTAAGCTTATCAAACATTTCAATAATAGGGCTTACTTCATATGCTAGCTTAGATTCTATTTATTGTGAAACTGGGTGGGAAAAGTTAACTGTAAGACGGGAAGTTAAAAAACTTAACTTATTTTATAAAATCATAAATAATGAAGCCCCAGAATATTTATCAGAGTTGATACCCCCAACAGTTGCCGAATCAAATAACTATAATCTACGAAATCGTTACAATATAAGTCAACCAGCAAACAGATTATCATCATACCAAAACTCATTCTTTCCGTCGACTATTAAGACCTGGAATACCCTTGATTTAAATATTCAAGAAGTTCCAACTTTTTCACATTCAAAAAAAGGCTCCAATTTAAATATTTTAGAAATAAGAAAATACCATGTTACTTTTCGTCAGGCGACAGATACTTGAATGTTTTGCAAAGTAGGTTAAGAAATAGATGTAGTGATTTATATCGAGCTAATTTGATTCCGAATGCATTATGTTCATGTGGAAAATCGGATGAAACTGCTAAACATTTTTTATTACATTGTAAAAATTATATTGTACAAAGAAATATTTTTCTTATAGGAATTCGAGAAATTAGTAATGATTTACCAATAGATGAGCTTACTTTATTATCTGGCAATGAAATTCTCAACGACGAAAAAAATACAAAAATGTTCTTACAAGTTCAAAAATTCATTCAAGACACAGGTCGTTTCACAATAAATTGACTACTGTATGAGAATGTGTGCTGATGTTTATATTGTTTACCGTTCGCGACTGACCTCGAAAGTTTATTTATATTGTTCTTTTTTTCTTTTCCTTTCTTTTTTTTTCTTTTTGTTTACAACAGTATGCGACAATGGATAACTAATCTTTAATACCATATTATAATACACAAAGTGAACTAAAAGTACTTACATTTGGAGAAATACGGTATTATCAATCCAATAACTTAACAACACGTGCTATAGGTCTATGTCCCAGTTTTCTTTTTTTATACTCGGGTCTGTTTGATTGGTTACATTTAATGGTATTCCATTGTTGCATTCTGCTTTATTGCTACATTTTTTGTTTCATGTCTTCATGTGAAAAATTTAGGGAAATAATGTAATAATAATGCTTATCATATTGTATATTGTATGTATATGGAGAAGACAATACTAAGTTGAAAAACTTGTGTCATTATTTAGACAATAAAATATGTTTAAATTCAAATCAAATTCAATAAAAACAAATTTGAAATAAATAACATGGGTCGAATAAAAATGAACACTTTGTACAATACTGTGAGGGAGACTACATTTTGTGCATGACGTCACGTTATTTGTTGCAGTACATTCACCAATGTCACGTTACTGTTCGATCACTTTCGGTGTCACTGCACAATCAGTCGACAACGACTTTTTATTTTAGAAATGTGGATCGTACATTTGCCGGAAATATTGAAAGCATGCCCTTGCAAATTAGAATGTGTTTCCGTTGCCTACATTGGTGTGTATTTCCGCATTCTGGACAATGATACATATGACAAAGTAGTCCGGCAGAGAAAATTTCGTGCAACGTCGCGCCATTCTTTTATTACCACAGTGTGGTGATACAACATCTTGCATCAGCCACGTTGTATCAGAGAGGCTACTTTCGTTAATTTCAAAGGAAAATGTGCATAATGTTAGATAAATAACCATTACATGCATATTGTGGTGGTACAAGACTTTATATCAGGTCGAGCCTGTTGTGTGAACCAGTATCACAACGAGTCGCGATAGCGACTAGTTGCGATTCGGTTAGTTCACGCAACAGGCAAGACCTGATGGAACCCAGCAAACAAAGTAACGTTTATATAACGTTGGAATAACGTAAACTTTATGTTGTACTTACGTTATAAATTAACGTTGTGTTGACGTCATTTGTGGACTCCGATCAACGTTGTTATAACGTTTAAAATAACGTTATTTAGTAACGTAAAATTAACGTTACAGTAACGTTTTCAATTGTACGTTACTTAGTAACACAAGATGTACTTTTTTCAACGTAAACCAGTAACGTTGCAGTAACATTATTGATTTAATGTTACTTAATAACGTACGAGTAACGTTTGAATGTTGCCTAGTAAAGTTACTCAAAAATTATTTTAATGATGTTTGTTTTAACCTTAGTCCGAGAGGTTACTTGAATACTTAAATAAACGATGCATGCAAAAGTTCACAAAATTCCAACAGATCCCCCATTTATGGACACAGGGGGCTCAATGAGTTAGGTCGTTGGATCTAACAACTCATACAAGCCTATCACCAATACGGCGTGGGTTCGCACCCGGCTTTGTAAATTATAAAAAAGGGTGCACTCGACTCGCAGCCGCAAGTGATAAAGTTTACCAAGATTCAAGATTCAAGATTTTATTAACAAGGCTCAGGCACAGTGTGCAACATGTGCATACAGTTATTATAACATAAATACATACATAGGAAATAAGACAAAGACACAACAAGAATATTAACATTGGAGAAAAAAAACCATAGTGAATAGAAGTGATCACTCTAATATCTAATGTACTAGAATAGTTTACTGATTCCTTTCAAAAATAATGCTACACTTTTCAATAATTGAGAATTACATAAAGAGAAGATACCAGCCATTTTAGCTAGACTACTATTTTGTACATAATATTTTGGAAAATATTTGGATCTTAATCTTTGTATTTCAGTGTTATTACATATAAAAAAGTAGTGATATTCATCGCCAATTACATCTTTTGAGCATTTTGTACACTTTCTATTTTCTCTTGTAATTTTTTGCCAACGTCCTGTTTCAATTGTTACCAGTTGCTTACCCATGGTCGGTGGTTCTTTCCGGCTTCCTCCACCACTAAAACTGGTCGCCATGATATAGCTGAAATATTGTTGAAAGTGGCATTAAAACACCAAAAATCAAAACCCATTTATGGACATCTTACATTGCGACATTTCAGACTTTACAAAGTTCACTCATATTTGTTGACTGTTTTAAACACAGGTTTCCTACAAAGTGACCAGGTTCAACGGTATATATACAAAATTAATTGGCTCAACATTAAAGTTTTGAAGACTACTGCATCATCAAAATCAATCAATCTTTATTTGTATACATTTATCATAAAATGTTCTCAGTTATTTAATGTATCATAATGATTAAATCAATAAATGATGTCCGACAGAATTTTAAGATCTGTTTCGTATTAAAAGTCAATTGTCTCCTCTGCCACCACCGCCTATCCTTTCTGGCACAAGCTTCAAGAAATTGGCAGCACATTTGGTAATGTTTGCCTCATCTGTGTTATGACATGTCAGAAGATCTTCTGAAAGTAAAAATAAAGATTTCTATTACTATTTCTGATATATACCTGAACACACACGTTAATGAGTTTATTGAAGTTTAATACACATGATTTGGTTTAAGTGAATGGTTTCTGTTGCACTCAAATAATCACAAGTTGAAATGTTAGTCTTTATATCTGAAACATATCCGAGGTCACATAATATCCAACTTGTTCTCATTTCTTTAATGTGTATGCCAACAAAATTGAAATGACTAGGTACACAAGACTGCTGCTACTGTAGTTACCTTAAAGTTAGTCCTTAAACTGTATATTGTTTATTTGGATTTCTTCGCATGTATATTTGCAGTTTACTTTTTAGGAGAAAATAAAGCACCATGTAAATTTCACTGCTACTGTTTAAAATTCACTACAAATACCCTCCCCTCCTAAAAAATGTATTAATAATTTTAATATTTGCATAGTGTCCAATACCACAATCAATTATTATATTATCAAATTAAATGCTAACTTTTTATAAAATATACTTATTAAAGATTTTACTTGAAGAACATCACAATCAAAATGAAAAGAATAAAACTTTGTAAATACTATTTAAGTAAACTCTTGAAAATCATAAACAAAATTACAATCTTAATAATAACCACTAACCTTTGATTAGTTTAAATAAGCATGACTTTGCAAAAGGGAATTTATCCTTCTTGCCCTTCTGTTCATCCCGGCCATCAGTCCATTACTCATACATCTGAAGAAAGAAAATCAAATACACAATGTATTATCAAAACTATTGCATGGAATTATACTGCATTAAAATTGGATTGGCATAGTACTGACTGCAAACACAAAATGGACAGGATTTAACTAATAGCTATAATGGTTACTGTAACTCCCATTCCCTTGGAATGATATTGCAAATATGTATTATTCTGCACCTTTAGCAAACTTGACTAGGGGAAAAAACAAGCAAAATTGCCTTTGTGCAGACTACTGTTTGTCACACTTTCTTTTCTTAGATACTGAAATTTGATTTGTGACCTAGTATAATTTCTGTTCTCAAGTAAAATTCTTATTTTGACTATTTAAAAGTTTTCTATGTACAATGTATTAAGTGAGTGATGTTAAACACAGCAAGTTATAATTCTTGTTAAGCAATCAACATACCTTGACATGGCCTTTTTAAGAATTTTAATATCTAGCTTTAATCAAATGAAATATATAAATGTTCTTTAATTTTAGTACATTGTATTCAATAAATAACAAATTACAGGTAAAAGTATTGATTATTTACACATAGAAATAAACAAACCCATTCAGTTGTTTACACAAAACATGTTTCACATAATCAGTGTGAACACGGCCTGTGTTGATGTGGATTAATTCATTCCTTTGTCATTGTGGGAGAGGTGACCAGTAAATCTATGATTATCATTATATCAATAAAATCAGAAAAAAACACACAGGAAAAAGAAACAAAAAATTTAAATATGTTGTAATCATCACACAAAGATATGTGATAGTGTACTAGATTTTAAGCTTTTACATGGTGTTAATCTTAGTTTACACACTTTACGATCAATTGAGTCATGACGCAAAGAAGTTTGACATTAAATAACAACAACAATTTCTTAGAAGTCTGTATAATTTACAGTTTGTACTTTTCACATATGAAATTTTGTTGTATGACCTATATTATGGTCAACTTTTTGGAATTGCATCTTATAAAGCCATCTTTTTTCTCCAACTTTGGTATTTGTTGTACATTTTGCAACTTATTCTAACGCTCTATAACTGTTGAAAAAGTGGCTCAACAATCAGGCAACACCTTAATCAAACAATTTTTGTATGGCAGTTGTTGACCCATACATACTGAAGTGAGTCAGTCGGTCAGCAAATTTACACATGTATTTTACCAGCAAAAAATATAATAAAATGAAAAAAGAGGTGAACATGCGACACAGATGCCCCACTCTTGTTTAAATCAAAGTTGACAGACCTTTTGTGATTCTTAACACAGCCAAATTTCTCTTAAGGCCAGAAAAGGGTTCGTCGCCTCGGATTTTCATTTAGTCCAGGAACCTCGAATATTTAATTGTTTTCATTAATTTTTATTTCATTTAATTCAGCTTGATTCAATGTAACATTTTCAAGTGCAGAAAATGACACACATGCAATTATGAATGATATCGTCAATATAGATTATATGAAAATTGCAGACGTCCCGGCGTCGCCATCTTAGATATGCAAATGAGCAAAGTACCCATCATTTCTGGCTATGTGATGTTATGTTGACCTTTTATAATGTTGTGTCGCAGTGCCATGATGTTATGCATATCAACCTTTGTGTCAAGTAGTGAGGTCGTAACGTTATGCTTAGTTATCATAATGTCATGTAGTGGTTTCATAATGTTATGTTGACCCATTGTGGTGTTAAGTTACTATAACACAATGATATGTTGTTCTCTCATTGTCTAAAGACACTTTCTGTAACGTTACGGTTTCTTATCACAGGTAAAGTAGTAATTCCATAGCGTTTGGATTATTTAACATGATGTCAGGAGGTGATGTCATGACGTATTGTTGCTCTGTCGTAATAGCAAGTCGCTGTGTCATGATGTTATGTCACTCTAACGTAATGGCAAGTCACTGTGTCATGATGTTATGTCGCTTTAACGTAATGGCAAGTCGCTGTGTCGTGATGTTATGTCGCTCTAACGTAATGGCAAGTCGTTGTGCCATGAGTGTAACGTTTATCTATCGTGATGGGAGGTCGCCGAGTTTTGATTTTATGTTGAGTTATTATAATGGCAAGTCGCCCAGTCATGATGTAATGTCGATCTGAAATAGTGTTTATTCCAAATATTATGATGTTACGTTTACCTATGGGGATGTTGTGTTTACTGGTCATTTCATCAAGCTGTATTTTTGTGATCTTATGATGACATAACATGGTGATTTGTTGGTACAGTATTTTGTAATGTTGATCTGTGACGGTATACAGTAAAGATTTTGCGACATTCTGTTGAAATTCCACGACGTCAAGTCGTCATGACATGGTGTGGTATTAAGTAAATATAATTATAAGTTGTGAACAAATGATGTTATGTCTGTTTCATTAAATGTCGTGTCTGTTTTCTATAGTGATTTATTTGTTCAAATCGTCTGGTCAACATGCCATATCGTCACGTCTTGTCGAAACGTTGTAATGTCTTATTTCATTAATGTAATGTTACAGAGTATACTATAAATGCGTTCCCTTCCCCTAAACAAACTTGTCCCAATTCAGAAATATGGCGGGACGCGGGGCAGAGCAGAGATGCTCTCTAGAAAAATGTCTCCAAGATATTGGACCTTGCACGCTCTATGTTAGTCCGAGATTCCTCTGTCGTTTAACGGCATTGATAATCTTGCTGTAGCCGTTCAACGACAGAGGGTGATACATACGGAAACCATCAAATTTGCCTCACAGCCATAGTATCGGCACATTTCCACGTTTCGTGGCTATCGGATTTTATTTTCTATCATAAACCTTATATAAATCGCTTCACCAATCATTTTTCTATTCATTCATAACCATCTTACCCTCAGAAAGTGGTGTTACACTCCATTACAGCACGATTTTGCCTTAGATCCTATTATTCCGCCATTTGACTTCCATTTTCGAATCTACACACGTGATCTCGCGATACTAACTGAATGATGACAGCAACGCATTGCATGATGGGAGCTAATTAATGCAGCGTGCCAAATTATTTGGAGCATTATTTGCATACGTAAACAACATTCAAATCACATGGAAGACGATACATTTAAGCGTATTCTGCAGGACAAACAGTCCATCTACAGATCAAAGAAGAGCAGAAGGAAATTATACAGAATGTGTTGGAAAGAAAAGATTCAATGGCAGAGTGTTACCAACGGGCTTCGGAAAGAGCATGTGTTACGTTCCCCCTTTTTGTTTTTGGACAAGGTACTACATTTTTTTTTCTTATGGTTATCTGTAATTCACTAAATTTGCTGTTAAAATCATTACCAATCAATATAATCAACTGTATTAAATTTTATGTTAATTGTTCTGCCTTAACAGGCGCCTATGATTGGCAATAAAAATATTTGTTTGTTTGTTTATATGCAAATTATCTCCCATGATACATTGCGGTAATCGTAGTTTTCTCGTAGTCACGTGACAAATGTTTGAAAAATGGAAGACAAATGTCGAAATCATAGGTTCTAAGGCAAAATCGTGCTGTAATGGAGTGTAACACCACTTTCTGAGGGTAAGATGTTTATGAATGAATAGAAAAATGATTGGTGAAGCGATTTATATAAGGTTTATGATAGAAAATAAAATCCGATAGCCACGAAACGTGGAAATGTGCTGACCCAGAGTTGGAGAAGCAAATCCGCTGTTTTCCGTATGTATCACCCTCTGTCGTTGAACGGCTACAGCAAGATTATCAATGCCGTTAAACGAGAGAGGAATCTCGGACTAGCTCTATGTATGCTTTAAGGAAGAAAAAATTGACGCTGATATGATAGAAATGTTATCAGACAATGAATAAAGTAGACTTGGGTTGCAGACAGCCAGACTATAGGAGATAGGCACAAATTACGCGAACAAGTCAAATCATTTTTATCGATTGCCTCAACGGAAAGTCAAAAGGATGAAGAACCGCGAGAAGCCAACCGTAATCAACAGGGTAGATCTTCCTCGGGACTAATCACTGATATACAGAGAGAGAGAAGACTTTTATTTGAACCGTATCCAAGCAAAAGTCCAAAAGAGGTAAAAATGCCAGTACAAAATTAAAAGTTTCTGAGAAATCAAAACATGGAGGATGGACTGTCAATTTCATGTGTTTAGCAGATAAATCTGCCACAACAATATCCTCTACTACTGAAAAGGAAATACTGCATAATGCAGGACTGGGAGCTAAAAAAAAATTGACCAGAAGCAAGTGTAGTTAGTCTATTTTTCAACAAACCACAGGGACTTGCTCCCTATTGACAATGTGCCGTCTGTGTCCATGTGCCATACGAAAAAACTTTTGTAATGCACAATGCCACATGGACACAGACGGCACATTGTCAATAGGTCAATAAGTCTCTGTGAACAAACAATATATTACAAAATGTACTGTTTATTACAGCTCTAAGCACGCTTCAGAATGGCAAGATTCCTAAATTTCTAGAAGAAGATGTGTTGAAAGAGCTTGTCAGTGCAGATCCTCCTAGCTCAGCATGTATCAGAAATTTGAGGAAAGGATTAGATGCTTTGGGAATGTATAAGGTATGTGTTGCCATTTTTTGTCTCAGTGAGTATATCTTTTTGTTTAATACTTGATACATATGTGTATTGCAAGAACACAAATTGTCACATTCATAAACCAATATGAGGTCATGCAATATTACAAGTAGTTGAACTTAGTTGTTATTGCAGGACTGCACTACATGGGAACATCGAATGTGTCTTATAGAAACAACAATGTCTAGTTTTATGTTCTTTTTCGGCAACAAAGCCTTACCATATGGATTAATGCATGATAAGGGTCCCACTTTTAATGAGAAAGCTGTAATGAGCTAAATCTTTTTATATTGATATATTTGTTATGACATATCTTTGGATGAGTTTTTGGACCTGTAGTGTATATACTGGTCAGATTCGCTGGTAAGTAAATGAAGGCAGGGATATCCTTAGTGAGCAATTGGTTTTTTATGCCCCCGCGACGAAGAGTCGGGGGGGGGGGGGGGGCATATTAATTTACCTCTGTCCGTCCGTTTGTCTGTCTGGACAGAGATGCATGGTTTGTCCGGCTATCTCCTCCTACAGTTTTAGAGCTACAGCTTTAATATTTTGCAGGATGTTTATACACATAAAGGAGGTGTGCATATCCACAGGATTTTGATTTTCATCAAATATTCTCAAAATGACAGGTAGTTGGACTTAGTCATTTTGTTCATCCGTCCGGATATAGATACATGGTTTGTTCGGCTATCTCCTCCTACAGTTTTGGAGCCACAGCTTTAATATGATGTTAGATGTTTATACACATAATGGAGGTGTGCATGTCCACAAGATTTTGATTTCCATCAAATATTTGATAATGACAGGTAGTTGGACTTAGTCATTTTTTTATGCCCCCACGACGAAAAGTCGGGGAGGGGGGGGGGGGGGGGGGAATTTTTGTCAAATATTCACAAAATGACAGGTAGTTGGACTTCATTTCCTTCTTACTAGCTACATAATGGAAACATGGTTTGTATGGCTCCTACTACAGTTGTAATGTCCCTAATGAGTAATGGTACTATCTATACAAGTTGAGTATGATAGAACATCATACATAGTGTTAAAGAACTTTTGACTTGTTTATAATTTCTTATGGTCAGGCGGGGGCATCATTTGTGTCTTACAGAAACACTTCATTTTTTAAAAATCACTCCTAACAAAACAACTGTCCATAATTATCAAGTGTGGGGGCATACTTCTTTTCTAGTTTGTGTTCCTGAATTTATGTTTTACTTGATTTTATGGTGTGTTTTTTATCATATCATGTGGGAAGTATATCATTATAGCCCTAGTTAGTGTCATTTATCAACTAGGGTTACACAAGTTTCACACTTGATTTTTTTATTTATAGGCTCTTCAAAATATACCAGTGTTGGTTCATTTATTTTACAGTGTAACAATAACCTTTAGAATGTTGACTTCATTACTCAAGCCACAATTTAGTGAGACTGGAAGTAACAACAGACAATATGAGCAGGTTGTTTATGCAGCTTTTACAAGATATTTGCGAGAAGTTGCAAGTAAGTTAGTACCACAGCTATATATCAAATATACAATGTAGAGGTATTTATTTCTTAGTTTCAATGTATTTGATTTGATATGTGAATCAAATAACATGAATGTGCTTCATGATGAAAACAGAAACTCCTAAGCCGTTTGTAAAAAGGCTTTAATAATCTCTTATAAATCACAAAATATGCAATGTTAACCAAAGTTGATATACATTGTATATGGATTTAAGCATTGCATTTTTCATACCAGACCAGTTTATTGACCCAATGTTACAATATCAGCTCAAGAGCTGACATCATGGAGGGCAGATAAAGGGTCTGCTATAAAAATATGACATGTCTGATCTGTTTATCATATACTGTAACATAGGAAACAAAATGAAATAAATTATGAAATGCATGAATTTTAACCAGAATTTATTAACTCAATGTATAAATAAATCTGGAAATGCATGAAGTTGCATGTAATAAAACCTACAGACATTGACAGAAAGGTATATGCAATAACATTCAGGAAGTTCTTAATAAATGTTCAATTTAGTTTATTCGAAGGTTTTCTCTTATAATTGTTGACCAGTTTTCCATTTTATGGGGATGGAAAAATTCAGGCTATATCTTCTGTCAAGTATATATTAAAAATGGTCTTAATATGTGATCTACAATAGTGTGTCTGGGGTTATCATCCAACTTCAAAATGGCCACCACAGCCTTAGTTTGATCAAAATTCAAAATTGTTATCTATGTAATTTGCTTTAATACCTCCTATTAGTAAACCTCTAGTTTTCATTTTCTCATTGTAGGTGGAAGGAGAGAAGGGATTTCTTTAGGTTCAGTTTTACAATTTGTAACAGGAGCGGATGAAGAACCAGTCCTTGGCTTCGTTCTAAAACCATGTATATAGAGTTTGTAGTTTGTAACTCATTTTTGCCAACAGCCAACACCTGTATAAATTCATTAAACCTCCCAAGGCCGTCTATTCAACAAGACTTGCCAGAGGATGAGATACTTTTCAAGCTTTATGACTATTCTTTCTCAAATTTATTATATGGACTAAAGTAAAAGTCCAAGCTATTTGATACACATTTCTAGTCAGAATTTTGATAATGTGCTTTTCATGATTCCGTAGGGATCTTTTGTTAATTTTCTTGTTTTGACCTTATTTAGCTGCCCCATTAGGAGTGGGGAGGCAGTGAATGTTGCAGTATTCCTGGTGACATCTTAATTATTTTTGCTCTCCAGGACCAAAAGTCCATAGAGCTAATGCCATCACTTGGTGTCTGTTGTCGTCTGTTAATTAAAAAAAAATCTCCTTTGAAACCACTAATCCATTAGAAATTGATTGATTTGATTTTTGGTGTTTAACGCCACTTTCAGCAATATTTCGGCTATATCATGGTGACCAGTTTTAGTGGTGGAAGAAGCCGGAGAGAACCACCGACCATGGGCAAGCAACTGGTAAACTTTATCACTTGCGGCTGCGAGTCGAGTACACCCTTTTTGGTAATTTACAAAGCCAGGCACGAACCCACGCCGTATTGGTGATAGGCTTGTATGAGTTGTTAGGTATTGGTAATCCAACTACCTAACTCATTGAGCCACCTGGGCCCTACCATTGGAAATTAACGATCTGACTCATTAATAGGATGTCTATTTTCAAAATTGTTTCCAATGATGTCAAACACAATATTTCAAGTTTGACACTTTTTAGCTCATCTTGCCAAAGGCAATGTGAGCTTTTGCCATCACTTGGCCTCCGTCGTCCATTAACTTTTCACATTTTAATCTTCTCCTCTGAAACCCTCAGCCAAATGAACTGAAACCTGATAGGAAGCATCTATGGAAGATCCTTTATAGAGATTGCTCATTTTGTTCCGATCCATTAACAAACATGGCCGCCACAGGCAATTCTTGTATCTGATTGGCCGATTTTTAAAAATCTTCTCCTCTGAAACCACTTGGCCAAATGAACCGAAACTTGGTAGGAAGCATCTATGGAAGGTCCGCTATAACGATTGCTCATTTTGTCCCGATCCGTTAACAAACATGGCAGCCACAGGCAATTCTTGTTTCTGATTGGTGTATTTCTAAAAATCTTCTCTTAAACTGCTTGGCCAAATTAAATGAACCGAAACTTGGTGGGAAGCACCTATGGAAGACTGTATTAAGTTTCCTCAGCAGAATGAAAGGTGAGCGACACAGGCTCAGCCCACTGAGCCTCTAGTTTCTTTGTCCAGTAACAAAAATCCTATAGTAGATAGAGATAAATTGTAAATACAAAAATAATCAGCAAGTCAAGATCTACAAATAATTATCATACTTGGAATTATTAAGCATTGATGGACCCATTTATTAGTTTGATTTTTTTCTTATTTGTACATAGAACAAGTTGTGACGAGGTGAGCGATTCAGGTTTTTGGGAGCCTCTTGTTCATGAGGCTATGTTGAAAATAAAGATGTTGTCATTAATTTTGTCCAGTTATGAAATGTTTGTATCTACAATATTGTTTATATACATATTTTTATCCCCAAATTTGTCAGTAGAGTATGTAAGCACAACTTCTAAGTGTATCATGGCTCAATCAACTTAAATATAATTTTAGATAAAGGTTGCACACCATATGTACTGGTATATATGCATGAAGAAAAATACAATTTAACTACTGTCCAATTCTTGCAAGAGGACATAATTGACTAACATTTCAAATACAAGAGTGTAAAGGGAGCAGAGGATATCCTGCTGTTAGCTTGCTCATGTCAGTTTGTAGAGGAAACCTTATCTGCCCAATATCTAAACAACCCTTTCTGGGATTATTGTGATATTTCATATAAGGTCAATGGGTGCGGTAAAGGGTCATGTGTAGTTTATTTCCACTCACTATTGTGAGAATGCTATCCTGATTGTTTTGATATTCCATTCATGAGTTGTTTATGGCTTGTACAGTGCATATTACCTCTGCTAAATTTTCATAGCACAACTTCAGAGCATGTGTTCAGTATGGTACATGTATGAATACAGATTCATTGATACATGTTAAGATAAGTCTTCTGTGACCTTGAACTGTGGAGTTTTCAAATGTATTTAAACATTAACTTGCTGAGTCCAACCATTATGGTCTAGAATCATGAATTTTGATAATATTGGAAACACAAGTGTGAAAGGTGAAGATTTAATTATACATATGAAAATTACGTTATTATTATGACCTTGACCATTGATCTATTAAATGTGGAATAAATAACTTTGTGCAAAACTTTACTTGCTCAGATTACAACTTTATTTTCCAATAAACTAGTTACTGTATGACACTGTTTTCATGTTATATCATATGAATAAGCAGAGGTTATTTTTTCAGAGTACAAAATGTATCATTATGGTGTTGAAAATAGATCAAATAAACATGAAATTTATTTTAATTGATTGATTGATGTTTGTTGTTTTAATGCCACTTTCAGCAGTATTTCAGCTATATCATGGCAATCAGTTTTATTGGTGGAGGAAACCGGAGAGAACCACTGACCCTGGGCAAGTAACTGGTAAACTTTATCACTGGCGGCTGCGAGTCGAGTGCACCCTTTTTTGTAATTTACAAAGCTGGGCGCGAACCCACACCGTATTGGTGATGGGATTGTATGAGCCGTTAGATCCAACGACCTAACTCATTGAGCCACCCGGATCTCAGCACGAAATTGAAGCATCACTTAGCACAGAAATGGTGTGAAATATTTTGACACCAAAGATTATCCATGTCTGTCTCACTCATTTTAAATTCTCCATTCTGATCATTGCAGATTACATGTAGCCCCCACATCCTCAAATCGGCCCAAAGTCAAATCGGCCCCATTTTTGTTTTTTACTATTGTCAACATGCAAAGTTAAATAGTTTGAACACTATTCAGCAAAATATTTTGCATGTTGACAATAGTAAAAAACAAAAATATTTTTGGGCCGATATGACTTTCATTTTGAGGCCGATTTGACTGGAAATCGTGTCGACATGCCATAAATAGTTGACACCTTGAACGTTATAAACTCGTCGCTGCAATCGTCCCTTTTTTCTTTCATTTATCCCAGACACGTCAAGATGATGCATACTCTCTCGTAATTGCCATCTTTGTACCTTAATTCCAGTTTTCCTAAGCATCTGGCCTAGAATGTTCTCTCCACAAAACGGATAGTCTTTTATCAGAGGACCCACGCTGGCATCAAGCTCGTCATCGTTGCAAGTTGAAAAGATGTTCTTGGAGATATTGTATTGTCGCATGCGACGAAATATAGTACTTTCGGAGACTGATAGTAACTTTGCGATTTTGGAAATGGCAAAACCTTCGTCTATTAAATTTTCTAAAACATCTTTTGGGATCATAAATTTAGGAGGGCCACACTCACTTTGACTCATTTGTGGTTTTCTTATTCCATAATTTGCACATTCGCTGCGTAGTTTTACCATGTCCTTTTTTGTTGAGATGCCTAACTGCTGCATTTCAGTAGCAGCCAAACAGCACACTATATCTGGGGTTATTTTTTGTTCTAGAAAAACGCCATAATGTTCTCCTAAGCCAACTTTCACAAGAATATCAAACATAGTACTATGTTATGCCGCCATTTTGAAAAAAAAACAACAATGCCAATATTGCAGCAAAAACATGACAAGATAGTAGGAATAATAGAATGAAACAATCCTAACGACATATCCCGAATAAACAACATAATATTGTATAAAAATGACATTACATCCCCATAGGTAAACGTAACATCATGATATTTGGAATAAACGTTATTTCAGATCGACATTACATCATGACTGGGCGACTTGTCATTATAATAACACAACATACAATTTGGCGACCTCCCATCACGATAGATAAACGTTACATCATGGCACAACGACTTGCCATTAACATAGATTGACATAACATCATGACACAACGACTTGCCATTACGCTAGAGCAACATAACATCATGACACAGCGACTTGCCATTACGTTAGAGCAACATAACATCATGACACAGCGACTTGCCATTACGTTAGAGCGACATAACATCATGACACCAGCGACTTGCCATTATGTTAGAGTGACATAACATCACGACACAGCGACTTGCCATTACGTTAGAGCAACATAACATCATGACACAGCGACTTGCCATTACGTTAGAGCAACATAACATCATGAGACAGCGACTTGCTATTACGTTAGAGCAACATAACATTATGACACAGCAACTTGCCATTACGTTAGAGCGACATAACATCATGACACAGCGACTTGCCATTATGTTAGAGCAACATAACATCAGGACACAGCGACTTGCCATTACGTTAGAGCGACATAACATCATGACACAGCGACTTGCCATTATGTTAGAGCAACATAACATCAGGACACAGCGACTTGCCATTACGTTAGAGCAACATAACATGACACAGCGACTTGCTATTACGTTAGAGCGACATAACATCATGACACCGCGACTTGCCATTACGTTAGAGCAACATAACATTATGACACAGCGACTTGCCATTACGTTAGAGCGACATAACATCACGACACAGCGACTTGCCATTACGTTAGAGCAACATAACATCATGACACAGCGACTTGCCATTACGTTAGAGCAACATAACATCATGACACAGCGACTTGCCATTACGTTAGAGCAACATAACATCATGACACCGCGACTTGCTATTACGACAGAGCAACAATACATCATGGCATCACCTCCTGACATCATGTTATATATTCCAAACGCTATGGAATTACTACTTTACCTGTGATAAGAAACCGTAACGTTACAGACAGTGTCTTTAGACAATGAGAGAACAACATATCATTGTGTTATAGTAACTTAACACCACAAGGGGTCAACATAACATTATGAAACCACCACATGACATTATGATAACTAAGCATAACGTTACGACCTCACTACTTGACACAAAGGTTGATATGCATAACATCATGGCACTGCGACACAACATTATAAAAGGTCAACATAACATCATGATGACACGACTTTACATCATGAAAAGTCAACATAACATCATGAACCTGTGACTTTACATTACAATAGTAAAACAAAACAACACAAGTTACGGCTTCACATATCACAAGCATTCAACATAAGACAGCTATGGCGTTCCATACCATAGCATCGTGTTATCGGTTTTCGTGCTATTATCGATTTTCAGATATAGCGATAGATTAACAGTGTTAATCCTTCATTCATATGACGATTGGAATTTTCAAAGAATGGCTAGTTAAATATTTCTTTGTACATAAGATCGTTTTTAAAGCCATTCTTGTATTTTAATATACTCTCGTTTATCTGGCAACTTTTGTTGTCAGTAAAATGGCGTCATCTGTTTTCGTGTGAAGTAAAAACAAGGCCGATATACGGGATGGAAACGAATATATAATCCGGAAATGGTTGGTTTTAAAATTTCATGGTTCTGGCCATCTACCAAATCATACTACATCTAAATAAAATAACAGAATGTTTGAAAATTACCACTTTCAAAATTGTGTTTACTTTTGATGTTTTTTTTAGTGCTGAAACCACAATGCACTGCATGTGACATGTATTTTATATAAGAAACAGGCACATTTCAGTCAGCTCTTTTGTTTACGAGTACGATCAGTGACCCCATGACAGTTACATGACAGGAAGAGCCTGTGTCTGAGAGGCAGATGACATAGTTAAATTTTATATAGCCCTTCTGGATTTTTTTCCAGTTATTTTATAAAGAAGTAAATTTTTAGCATTACATAAAGTATGGTTCAGTAGGTAGGTTCACTGTTCTTGGTATTTACGTCTTTAAAAGCAAACTTTAACATCTTTTACAGATGTCACGCTGTAGTCTTGTTTATGTTCCATAAATAGAAACCGGAAGACACGTAAAAAATAATGCATGCGCTGTGGAAATCAAAATAAAATGGATAACACGAAAACAGATGACGCACGAAAACACATACCGTGACGTGATGTATGTAATAAGTTTATCCAACATTTCAATAGAAACAAATTTTAAACAAATGACAAGGGTCGAAATAAAATAATCAAATGTATGCAATACGTTACTCTTCGATCACTTTCAGTGTAACTGTACAATCGTCCGACAACACTTTTTGGGGAAAATGCGGACTGTTCAGTTGCCGGAAATATTAAAACCATGTCCATGAAAATGAAAATATGACCGTGAATTCGCGATACACAATACGAATGAATGAACATTAAGCAGTCGCTTTGTTAACTTTACTTACATTGATGTGTTTTTCCCGCATTCCAATGATATGACGTCATAACAAAGTAGTTCGGCAGAGAACGTCTCGTGCAACGTCGCGCCATATTTTTTATCAGTACAGTGTGATGATACAGTATCTTGTATTAGACACCTTGTATCAGCCGCACTACTTTCTTCAATTTCAAAGGAAAACGCACATAATGTTAGATAGGGTTGCATATCTACCAAAGTTTAAATTTCGCCTCTCCCCCTTCCAAACTTAAACCAATGTAGTTAGTGCCGAAACAGAAAATACCAATTTTAGAGTTCTTGCTTTGACCCTACCGGGGCTCGAACCAATAATCTACCGCATTCGGGGCGAGCATGTTAACCATTACATCACCGATGCGGTCGAACCCATAGTTTAATATTTTTCTATGTAAGCATATGTATATCTGTACATGGATGGTTTCAGCCGAATCCTAAGTTTGTGCTGCGAGTAATAAAACAGACGGTTTGGTTTTGTGGTGTTTAATGCCACTTTCAGCAATATTTCAGTTAGATTGTGGTGGTCAGTTTTGGTGAAGGAAACCGGAGGATCTAGAGCAAACCACCGACCTGTCGGAAGTCACTGACAAACTTTATCGCATAATGTTGTACACCTCGCCCTGATGAGATTCAAACTCACAACATCAGTGGTACCGGTGATATGCACTGATTGTATAAATATAGACTAGAAGATTTGATTTGATTTTTGTTGTTTTAACGCCACTTTCAGCAATATTTCAGCTATATCATGGCAACCAGTTTTAGTGGTGGAAGAAGCCGGAGTATCCGCAGAGAACCACCGACCATGGGCAAGCAACTGGTAAACTTATCACTTGCGGCTGCGAGTCGAGTGCACCCTTTTTTGTAATTTACAAAGCCAGGCACGAACCCACGCCGTATTGGTGATAGGCTTGTATAAGTTGCTAGGTAATCCAACTACCTAACTCATTGAGCCACCCGGGCCTCCTACAACTACCTAACTCATTGAGCCACCCGGGCCCCCTACAACTACCTAACTCATTGAGCCACCCCCGGCCCTTAGACTAGAAGATCCTACTGTGAAATGTAGAAACATTAATTGAAGAGCTATTCCTTTGCTTTCAATTTGTTTATAAATGTAGAGTTGGATAGTCTCTCTTGTTCATTTACATCCATATCCTTTCTTATTAGAATTATCTTCTTTTAATCAAATTTAAGTCTTAAGAAAATTAGAGTTATCTTTCTTTTTAAAAAAGAAAGATTAGTTGAATTCTTAGGAAAATCCCCATCATATAATGATATGAATGTAAATGATTTGATAGTTTATCCTATGTGACAATACAGCTGAAATGAGGTTTTATCCACAGGAAAATGACAAAGCATGCCGATGGCCCAGTGGCTCAATGAGTTGGGTAGTTGGATTACCTAGCAACTCATACAAGCCCATCACCAATACGGCGTGGGTTCGCGCCCGGCTTTGTAAATTACAAAACAGGATACACTCTACTTGCAGCCGCAAGTGACAAAGTCTACCAGTTGCTTGCTCATGGTCGGTGGTTCTCTTCAGGTACTACAGCTTCTTCCACCGCTAAAACTGGTCGCCATGATATAGCAGAAATATTGCTGAAAGTGGCATTAAACACCAAAAACCAATCAATCAATCTATCTAAGCATGCAGTTTTTTGGGAAAAGAAGTCAAAAATGATTTGGTCAATCAGAGGATAGGGTGGCCATCGTGGATTTCAAATAACTATGGGGGCCCAGGTAGCTCAATGAGTTAGGTAGTTTATATAGCTGAAATATTGCTGAAAGTGGCATTAAACACAATAAATCAATCAATCAATCAAACCACTATGAAAAACAATAACATTTCTTGAGAACATCTAGAGAAACTTTCCTGGCAAGTCTGCTGACTTTACATTTAGTAGTTCTGGAGAAGAGTCCAGGGTAGCCATCTTGGATTTATAATGTCTTCAAAGAGATACAACACTTCTTCAGGACCCCTAGAGAAATAATTGTGGTAAGTATGGGAGAGGTGCAGGTATAAATAAATTTCATTACTGTTAGTCAAGAAATATGTTTTTTTAATATTGCACAAGCAAGAAAATATAACTAACAATATTTACATAGTATTTATTTCAAATAAAAACTAAATACCGGTAAAATTAAATTTCATGACGAACCCTGTTTGACACATTTGATAAATATTAAATCAAAACTTTATTTAATTAAAACTCCAACATACAAATAAATGCCAACAAACAGATAAACACTGAAATATTATAAACAAAATAAATAACTGACAAACTTGATCACTGAAAGCTGTATCATGTAGATGTAAAAGACAAACTTAATCACAGAAAGCTGTATCATGTAGATGTAAAAGACAAACTTAATCACTGAAAGCTGTATCATGTAGATGTAAAAGACAAACTTAATCACTGAAAGCTGTATCATGTAAATGTAAAAGACAAACTTAATCACTGAAAGCTGTATCATGTAGATGTAAAAGACAAACTTAATCACTGAAAGCTGTATCATGTAAATGTAAAAGACAAACTTAATCACTGAAAGCTGTATCATGTAGATGTAAAAGACAAACTTAATCACTGAAAGCTGTATCATGTAGATGTAAAAGACAAACTTAATCACTGAAAGTTGTATCATGTAGATGTAAAAGACAAACTTAATCACTGAAAGCTGTATCATGTAGATGTAAAAGACAAACTTAATCACTGAAAGCTGTATCATGTAGATGTAAAAGACAAACTTAATCACTGAAAGCTGTATCATGTAGATGTAAAAGACAAACTTGATCACTGAAAGCTGTATCATGTAGATGTAAAAGACAAACTTAATCACTGAAAGCTGTATCATGTAGATGTAAAAGACAAACTTAATCACTGAAAGCTGTATCATGTAGATGTAAAAGACAAACTTAATCACTGAAAGCTGTATCATGTAGATGTAAAAGACAAACTTAATCACTGAAAGCTGTATCATGTAGATGTAAAAGACAAACTTAATCACTGAAAGCTGTATCATGTAGATGTAAAAGACAAACTTAATCACTGAAAGTTGTATCATGTAGATGTAAAAGACAAACTTAATCACTGAAAGCTGTATCATGTAGATGTAAAAGACAAACTTAATCACTGAAAGCTGTATCATGTAGATGTAAAAGACAAACTTAATCACTGAAAGCTGTATCATGTAGATGTAAAAGACAAACTTGATCACTGAAAGCTGTATCATGTAGATGTAAAAGACAAACTTAATCACTGAAAGCTGTATCATGTAGATGTAAAAGACAAACTTAATCACTGAAAGCTGTATCATGTAGATGTAAAAGACAAACTTAATCACTGAAAGCTGTATCATGTAGATGTAAAAGACAAACTTGATCACTGAGTTATGTTCTCTTATCCAGAGTGACATCCCATTACCAAATTGACCAATCAATGATTAGTATCTTAGATATGAAGAAAATATTGACCAATCAATAATTAGTATTTTTGATATGAAGAAAATATTGACCAATCACTGATTAGCATTTTTGGTATGAAGAAAATATTTGAAGGTGAAGCCAGGTATAATCCTCTGGATTCTACATAGACCTCAATGGAAATTAGCTTACTTAATATCTATCAACAGAAGTTAAAAGTAGTAATTAAATTCACCTCTGGTCCTTGTTGACATTAAATCTGATCTCTATTTTGATTTTCTTCAATTTATGTATGACAAGTTTATTTTATCATATAAAACAAATTCAAATTTTTCATTGAAATTGGGGTAAAATCCCGAGGATGCCTGCTGACGTCACCTCCATCAATAAACAAATGCTAGGATATCCAGACCAGAGAATCGTGCATATGTAAATCTTATTATTATAAGAATATGGTCATGCTTCCTCCACTTTAAAAATAATATTTCAGCCATATATTGGGGGAAGTTTTCATAAATGCATTTTCTAGACAAGCGGAAGAAAACCATTGATTTTTCATCGACCAATGAGAAATTTATCACATTATCTGTGATCGTTTATATTTTTATGTATGCACATGTTAGTTGATTATTTGACTTTAAATAAAAAAATGAATAACACAAAATACCACTCTATCGGAACAGTTCCAAGATCCATAATAAAATCGTAGAAAGATAGAATTGATACCCTTAACACATATATTATATGATTGCTCACTTCCCTGAATCATATAAATATAATAATGTATAGTTGCTTCACCAAAAACAAAATAAAAATAAATAAGTCACATAGTTATAAATATCAATACACAAAAATGTAATTAATATTTTAAATCACATGAATATATCACAGCCTTAGAAAATTGGTGCCATGGATGACATGATATGCCAATAAATGAATGGTATTACAAAATTGTCAATTTTCAGAAAGTATGCAAATTGGTAAACAAAGAAAACCAGAAGTTCCCAGGAGCCTGTATTGGTCACCTTGTTTACAAGTAAATATTTACTATTTTATTGACCTTTTGTTTTTCACAATTTATATAATTGATTTCTACCCTCAATAACAATTCCCTATATGACAACATTGTTTTTAATCAAGTTGATAGGTTTCTTTACTTTTGCAGTTTTGAGCTTCTATTCCAATAATGGGTGTTGATAATAAGACTCTGAAAACTTTGCTAGAATTTGAAAATCGTGCATATTAACATTGTTATCCATAATGGTTAAGCAAGTCAAGATGGTAACATTCAAAAAAACGATTTCAACTCTGCCACTAGGAACCCTTGGTTCAGCAGCTTACTTTTAGAAGCATCCCTCTATCAAATTTTACTATAGTTAAATACCGCTTTAGACATAAACTTCAGCCAATCGGTAACAAGTATTAACCATGGCAACCAAGTATTAGGCTGCATTAAGACAAAATAACAAATGTGACCCAGCAATTTCAGAGGATATGATAAAAAAAGAAGATATCTAATTGAGTGTGCACAACACGTTTCTGGAATAACCTTCATCAATAATGTTATTTCCGATCGACATAAAAAAACAACCTTTGGTACAACTTTAGATTCAATATATATTCTAGTATTAGTATCTGAGATTTTTTTTTCATTTCTCCATGGTACTACGCTAAAACCATGTTCCTTTGTGATGGCCTTCTTTCATTTCCGACTGACACAAAACAAAACATTCTTGGATTTCCGACTGATGTAAAAACATTCTTGGATTTCTGACTGATATAAAAACATTCTTGGATTTCTGACTGACACAAAAACATTCTTGGATTTCTGACTGATATAAAAACATTCTTGGATTTCTGACTGATATAAAAACATTCTTGGATTTCTGACTGATATAAACACATTCTTGGATTTCTGACTGATATGAAAACATTCTTGGATTTCTGACTGATATAAAAACATTCTTGGATTTCTGACTGATATAAAAACATTCTTGGATTTCTGACTGATATAAAAACATTCTTGGATTTCTGACTGATATAAAAACATTCTTGGATTTCTGACAGACACTAAAACACATTCTTTGATGTCCAACTGAAACTAGAGGCTCAGGTGAGCCTGTATCGCTCACCTGACATAAATAAGTCCTCTTAAGAATGTCTGCATGCCGAATACATCTAAGTTACTATTCAAATCCCATACTGCCATAGGGTTCTATGTTAAAACTATGTCTGCTCATGGCAGCCATCTTGGATGGAGGTCGTGGTCACCGGACACAATTTTGAAAGTATACTACCCAAGGACCATCCATGCCATCTTTGCTTTAAATTGGCTGACTGGTTTCAGAAGAGAAGACTTTTAAACAATTTTCCCATAGGGTCCTATGTTAAAACTATGTCTGCTGACGGCGGCCATTTTGAACCGAGATCGGGATCACTGAACACAATTTTGGAAGTTGACCACCTAAGGACCATCGTTGACATGTTTGCTATATTGGCTTACTGGTTTCAGAGGAGAAGATTTTAAAACATTTTTTCCCATAGGGTCCTATGTTAAAACTACAGTATGTCCGCTGAAGGCGGCCATCTTGGATGGAGGTCAGGGTCACTGGACACAATTTTGAAAATTGACCACTTAAGGACCATCCATGCCATGTTTGCTTTAAATTGGCTTACTGGTTTCAGAGAAGAAGATTTATAAACATATTTCCCATAGGGTCCTATGTTAAAACTATGTCCACTGATGGTGGCCATCTTGGATGGAGTTTTGGGTCACTGGATATAATTTTGAAAGTTGACCATTTAAGGACCATTCATGCCATGTTTGCTTTAAATTGGCTTACTGATTTCAGAGGAAAATTTTTTTAAACATTTTTCCCATAGGGTCCTATGTTAAAAATATGTTTGCTGATGGCGGCCATCTTGGATGGAGGTCGGGGTCACAGGACATAATTTTGAAAGTTGACCACCTAAGGACCATTCATGCCATGTTTGCTTTAAACTGACTTACTGGTTTCAGAGGAGAAGACTTTTAAACATTTTTTCCATAGAGTCCTATGTTAAAATTAAGTCGAGTTATGGTGGCCATCTTGAATTTCCGATCAGCAAACGATTCACAAATTTAGTACAGGACCACCCAATGATCATTCCTGCAAAGCCACAATTCAATTGGCTTAGTGGTTTCTAACAAGAAGATTTTTAAAATTTCGACCAATCAGAACACATTATGGGCCCTGGCAGCCATGTTGGATTTCCGATCAGCACCAAAAACACAAATCTTGTATATGACCATCCAATGAACATTTCTGCCAAGTTTGGTTCAAATCTTTTTGTGGTTTCAGAAAAAAAGATGAAAATGTGAAATTCCCATAGGGTCCAATGTTAAACTAAGTCGAGTCATGGCGGCCATCTTGAATTTCCGATTGGCAAACGATTCACAAGTTTAGTACAGGACCACCCAATGATCATTCCTGCAAAGTCAAAATTCAATTGGCTTAGTGGTTTCTAACAAGAAGATTTTTTAAATTTCGACCAATCAGAACACATTATGGGCCCTGGCAGCCATGTTGGATTTCCGATCAGTGCCAAAAACAAAAATCTTGTATATGACCATACAATGAACATTTCTGCCAAGTTTGATTCAAATCTGTTATGTGGTTTCAGAAAAAAAGATGAAAATGTGAAATTCCCATAGAGTCCTATGTTAAACTAAGTCGAGTCATGGCGGCCATCTTGAATTTCCGATCGGCAAACGATTCACAAGTTTAGTACAGGACCACCCAATGATCATTCCTGCAAAGTCACAATTCAATTGGCTTAGTGGTTTCTAACAAGAAGATTTTTAAAATTTCGACCAATCAGAACACATTATGGGCCCTGGCAGCCATGTTGGATTTCCGATCAGCGCCAAATACACAAATCTTGTATATGACCATCCAATGAACATTTCTGCCAAGTTTGGTTCAAATCTGTTTTGTGGTTTCAGAAAAAAAGATGAAAATGTGAAATTCCCATAGGGTCCAATGTTAAACTAAGTCGAGTCATGGCGGCCATCTTGAATTTCCGATCGGCAAACGATTCACAATTTTAGTACAGGACCACCCAATGATCATTCCTGCAAAGTCACAATTCAATTGACTTAGTGGTTTCTGACAAGAAGATTTTTAAAATTTCAGCCAATGAGAACACATTATGGACCCTGGCAGCCATGTTGGATTTCAAATCAGCACCAAAAACACAAATCTGGTAGAGGACCATCCAGTGAACATTTCTGGCAAGTTTGGTTGAAATCTGTTCAGCGGTTTCAGAGAAGAAGATTTAAATGTGAAAAGCTAACGGACGGACGGACGACGGACGCTTACCCATGACAAAAGCTCACCTGGCCTATGGCCAGGTGAGCTAACAAAAACAGTCTTAGATTTCTAACTGATACAAGAAATATTCTTAGATTTCTAACTGACACAAAAAAAAATATTCTTGGATTTCTGACTGATACTATAACATTCTTGTATTTCCGACTGACACGAAAAACAGACATTTTGTAATTGTACATTCATGCAAAATATTAAAACTTATTCTATTGTTGGCCAATACAATGTATCTTTAAAGCTTCACCATAGTACTTTTTCCCTCTTTCTGTGAAGTGAAATCAATCTTCAAAAAATAAAATTTTGACACAAATTTTCTTGAATAGCTCTAAATTTTAAATTTCGTCCCTGTCTCTTGTCTATGATTTTTCTGCTTTTTCCTTTTTCTTGGCACTAGAATATCCTGCATATGCCAATCCTCCAGCAATAAAGGTGGTACCAATTCCCACGATCCATGATAAAACAGTGTCAACCTGAAACATCAAAAATTATTAATTTTCAAAAGTTCAATCTTAATATACCAGTAAGTTCAAACACTGAATAAATCCAATTTGAATGTTCAGTGTACAGTCAAACCTGCTTTAATGACCACCTCTATTAAGCAATAACTTATATTATGTGACCTTAATTTTAATTTCCCATCACAGTGCATTTCATATTAATTAAACCTGTATTTAGCAACCACCTGTCCTATGTGATCCTATTTCAATGATTTATGTTTGACATTAATTACTTTGTATATGGGATGTTTGACGGAAGAAAGCAGAAATACTGCAGCAATACATAAAAGTATTGATTTTTGCTATAGTCCATTTAAGGGCCGTCATGGTTGTGATCATATGGTAGTTGGATTTACAACTACCTGTGCAATCAGTGCCAACCACCACTAAAGTTGTGAGTTCGAATCCCGTTCATGGCAAGGTCACAGGTGTACTCGATACAACATTATGTGATAAAGTTTGTCAGTGACTTGCAACAGGTCAGTGGTTTTCTCCAGGTACTCCGGTTTCCTCCACCTATAAAACTCCCCACCACCATATAACTGAAATATTGTTGAAAGTGGTGTTAAACACTATAAACCAAACAAACCATCATCTAAATGTCCATTACATGTAGTAATGTTCTGTAAATGTTTATGAATGAAATAATGAATATGAATGTATTTATTTGTCTTAGAATTGCTTTACATCTTGTCAAGGTCATTCATGTTACAATTTAACATATGAGTAATATTTTTTCTCTTTTTTCTTTAACTCTTTGAAGTTTCTATCTTCTCATGTTTTTTTTCCATGAAATATGGATATCGAACACTTGATTTGGAACATGAAATGTTTCAGAAAAAGTATTTGAAAATTACAGGGGCATGTCCCAGATTTGGTTCCTTCTTTGTGGAGTTACTCACGTATACAGCATAAAGACAACTTCACACGATACATATGATAAAGAAAATAAATCAAAACTGGATGAAAAATTAACGGTCAACATTAAAAACTAGAGGCTCTCAAGAGCCTGTATCGTTCACCTGGTAATAAAAAAAACCAATTGGTCCTATGTAAAAACTATGTCCTGCGTCATCTTGGAATTACGATCAACATAAAAAACACAAAGTTTGTAAAGGACCTTCCAATGATTGATGCACAGTTTAGGTTCAATCAGTGCAATAGCTTCAGAGAAGAATATATTTCTGTATTTTCCCCATATGGTTCTGTGTTAATACTATGACCTGTGGTGGCAGCCATCTTGGATTTCCGATCGGCATAAAAAACAGGACCTTCCAATGATCATTCCTGGGCAGTTTGGTTTCAACTGTCCAAGTGGTTTCAGAGAAGAAGCATTTTGAAACATTTTTCCCATAGGGTCCAATGTTAAACTAAGTCCTGCCGTAGCCGCCATTTTGAATTTCATATCAGAATGAAAAACGTATATTTTGTAGAGGACCATTCAATGAACATTCATGTACAGTTTGGCTTTAATCATATTTGTAGTTTCTGAGAAGAAGGCATTTGAACATTTTCCCATAGGGTCCAATGTTAATCTATGTCCTGCGGTGGTGGCCATCTTGGATTTCCGATCGGCATAAAAAAACAGAAACTTTGTAGAGGACCTTCCAATGATCATTCCTGGGCAGTTTGGATTCAATTGTCCAAGTGGTTTCAGAGAAGAAGCGTTTTGAAACATTTTTCCCATAGGGTCCAATGTTAAACTAAGTCCTGCCGTAGCCGCCATTTTGAATTTCATATCGGAACAAAAAACCTAACGTTTGTAGAGGACCATCCAATGAACATTCATGTACAGTTTGGCTTTAATAATATTTGTAGTTTCTGAGAAGAAGGCATTTGAACATTTTCCCATAGGGTCCAATGTTAATCTATGTATTGTGGTGGCGGCCATCTTGGATTTCCGATCGGCATAAAAAACATAAAATTTGTAGAGGACCTTCCAATGATCATTCCTGGGCAGTTTGGTTTCAACTGTTCTAGTGGTTTCAGAGAAGAAGCGTTTTCAAACATTTCCCCCATAGGGTCCAATGTTAAACTAAGTCCTGCCGTAGCCGCCATTTTGAATTTTATATCGGAACAAAAAACGAAAAGTTTGTAGAGGACCATCCAATGAACATTCATGTACAGTTTGGCTTTAATCATATTTGTAGTTTCTGAGAAGAAGGCATTTGAACATTTTCCCATAGGGTCCAATGTTAATCTATGTCCTGCGGTGGTGGCCATCTTGGATTTCCGACCGGCATAAAAAACAGAAAATTTGTAGAGGACCTTCCAATGATCATTCCTGGGTAGTTTGGTTTCAACTGTCCAAGTGGTTTCAGAGAAGAAGCATTTTGAAACATTTTTCCCATAGGGTCCAATGTTAAACTAAGTCCTGCCGTAGCCGCCATTTTGAATTTCATATCGGAACAAAAAACGTATTGTTTGTAGAGAATCATCCAATGAACATTCATGTACAGTTTGGCTTTAATCATATTTGTAGTTTCTGAGAAGAAGGCATTTGAACATTTTCCCATAGGGTCCAATGTTAATCTATGTATTGCGGTGGCGGCCATCTTGAATTTCCGATCAGCAAAAAAAAACAGAAACTTTGTAGAGGACCTTCCAATGATCATTCCTGGGCAGTTTGGTTTCAATTATCCAAGTGGTTTCAGAGAAGAAGCGTTTTGAAACATTTTTCCCATAGGGTCCAATGTTAAACTAAGTCCTGCCGTAGCCGCCATTTTGAATTTCATACCAGAACAAAAAACCTAAAGTTTGTAGAGAACCATCTAATGAACATTCATGTACAGTTTGGCTTTAATCATATTTGTAGTTTCTGAGTAGAAGGCATTTGAATATTTTCCCATAGGGTCCAATGTTAATCTATGTCCTGCGGTGGCGGCCATCTTGGATTTCCGACCGGCATAAAAAACAAAAAATTTGTAGAGGACCTTCCAATGATCATTCCTGGGCAGTTTGGTTTCAACTGTCCAAGTGGTTTCAGAGAAGAAGCATTTTGAAACATTTTTCCCATAGGGTCCAATGTTAAACTAAGTCCTGCCGTAGCCGCCATTTTGAATTTCATACCAGAACAAAAAACGTAAAGTTTGTAGAGGACCACCTAATGAACATTCATGTACAGTTTGGCTTTAATCATATTTGTAGTTTCTGAGTAGAAGGCATTTGAATATTTTCCCATAGGGTCCAATGTTAATCTATGTCCTGCGGTGGCGGCCATCTTGGATTTCTGACCGGAATAAAAAACGGAAAATTTGTAGAGGACCTTCCAATGATCATTCCTGGGCAGTTTGGTTTCAACTGTCCAAGTGGTTTCAGAGAAGAAGCATTTTGAAACATTTTTCCCATAGGGTCCAATGTTAAACTAAGTTCTGCCGTAGCCGCCATTTTGAATTTCATATCGGAACAAAAAACCTTAAGATTGTAGAGGACCATCCAATGAACATTCATGTACAGTTTGGCTTTAATCATATTTGTAGTTTCTGAGAAGAAGGCATTTGAACATTTTCCCATAGGGTCCAATGTTAATCTATGTCCTGCGGTGGCGGCCATCTTGGATTTCCGACCGGCATAAAAAACAGAAAATTTGTAGAGGACCTTCCAATGATCATTCCTGGGCAGTTTGGTTTCAACTGTCCAAGTGGTTTCAGAGAAGAAGCATTTTGAAACATTTTTCCCATAGGGTCCAATGTTAAACTAAGTCCTGCCGTAGCCGCCATTTTGAATTTTATATCGGAACAAAAAACCTTAAGATTGTAGAGGACCATCCAATGAACATTCATGTACAGTTTGGCTTTAATAATATTTGTAGTTTCTGAGAAGAAGGCATTTGAACATTTTCCCATAGGGTCCAATGTTAATCTATGTCCTGCGGTGGCGGCCATCTTGGATTTCCGACCGGCATAAAAAACAAAAAATTTGTAGAGGACCTTCCAATGATCATTCCTGGGCAGTTTGGTTTCAACTGTCCAAGTGGTTTCAGAGAAGAAGCATTTTGAAACATTTTTCCCATAGGGTCCAATGTTAAACTAAGTCCTGCCGTAGCCGCCATTTTGAATTTCATATCGTAACAAAAAACCTTAAGATTGTAGAGGACCATCCAATGAACATTCATGTACAGTTTGGCTTTAATAATATTTGTAGTTTCTGAGAAGAAGGCATTTGAACATTTTCCCATAGGGTCCAATGTTAATCTATGTCCTGCGGTGGCGGCCATCTTGGATTTCCGACCGGCATAAAAAACAGAAAATTTGTAGAGGACCTTCCAATGATCATTCCTGGGCAGTTTGGTTTCAACTGTCCAAGTGGTTTCAGAGAAGAAGCATTTTGAAACATTTTTCCCATAGGGTCCAATGTTAAACTAAGTTCTGCCGTAGCCGCCATTTTGAATTTCATATCGGAACAAAAAACCTTAAGATTGTAGAGGACCATCCAATGAACATTCATGTACAGTTTGGCTTTAATAATATTTGTAGTTTCTGAGAAGAAGGCATTTGAACATTTTCCCATAGGGTCCAATGTTAATCTATGTCCTGCGATGGCGGCCATCTTGGATTTCCGATCGACATAAAAAACAGTAACTTGGTAAAGGACATTCCAATGATCATTCCTTTACAGTTTGGGTTCAGTCAGTTCATTAGTTTCGGAGAAGAAGATCTTTGAAATTTCAGCCAATCAGAGCATATTATTGGCCCTGGCAGCCATATTGAATATCCGACTGGAACGAAAAACAGTAACTTTGTAGAGGACCATCCAAGGAACATTCCTGCTAAGTTGGGTTCCAATCGGCCAAGTGGTTTCGGAGAAAAAGCTTGAAATGTGAAAAGTTTACAGACGACAGACGACAGACGACGGACGCCAAGTGATGGCAATAGTTCACATGGACCTTTGGTCCAGGTGAACTAAAAACTGTTTGGCACCTTGAGGCCTCTTGTTTCTATAGTAGATTTCCAAGCAGAAAAATACATCAACTTTGTAGAGGACCATACCATGAGCATTCTTACCAAGTTTGATTCCAATTAGTGCTGTGGTTTCAGAGAAGATTAAAATGTAAAAGTTTACAAACGAAAAAGATGCAGATGACAGAAGCAAAGTAATGATAATAACTCACATGACCATTTGGTTCAGGTGAGCTGAAAATCAAAAAAGGAAGACATATGACTTGTTGTGACCTAAATACCTGTAATGACCTAATTACCTGTTGAGATCTAAATACCTACTGTGATCTTATTACCTGTTGTAACCTAATTACCTGTTGAGACCTAAAATATAAATACCGTTGTGACTTAAACACCTGTAATGACCTAATTACCTGTTGAGACCAATTTTCACCGTTTCTACACCAGGCTGCAAAGTGTTCACAATTACTCCATATTACATTATAAGGAACTGCTCCTATCTTTGATAGTGCTCTTTCTTTTACTTCATCTGGTGGATATGGTCTGTAACATTAAGTACCAGTATTAACCATGTATATAGGTTATGGTTAGGTGTATGGCGTTTAACCCCACTTTCAACAATATTTCAGTTATATCGTGGCAGTCCGTTTTATTGATGGACGAAACATGAGTACCCAGAAAAAAACCAGTGGCATATCGCAAGTCTCTGACAAACTTTATCACTTATAGTTGCATCGAGTAACCCTCGCCATGAGTGGGATTCGCACTCACAACGTTAGTAGTAATAGGTACTGATTACATAGGTAGTTGAAAATCCAACTATCATATGATCACGACAACAACTCCCCCCCCCCCTGTATATGCATCATGTAAACAACCACATGAAAAAGAAAGAATGGAAGAATGCATTCATACATGGATGCCCCTGCTTCCTGCTAAAGTAAACAGGAGCATAACTCACAAATGGGAAAAGTGATAAAGTCCAAAATCAATCTTGGTCAACCTTTTATGGTACCTCACCTTGTGAATATATATCAAATCATTTTCTTAAGGGAAATTTAAGTTATTGAGTGGAAACCAAATGTAGGATGGACAGGACGGACGAATGTATGAACATGCTTAAAACTTAATGTCCCTGAATATCAGAGAAATAGAGGAAAAATTGATAACCGTAACACACATACCACCCAGGTATATACACAAGCTTTCCTTTCACTCTCCTGGCTTAGACACTTCAATAAAGAGTGGCAGGGTTAAACTAGTTTAATGGCTCATAACTTCCCCACTTACTGAAATTATGTGGTCATGCAAGTGTTTTAATAATGTGTGTAAATAAACTTTTCCAAGATCCATTTAGCACCATTTATTCTTGATAAATCAATATCTTCTTAACCATAAAAAGTGAAGCTTCCCTCTATTTTTGATAAATCACCATTGGCATTTTGCTAGCTATTGAAACGAAAATAAAGGATCATTCAATGAACATTCTCACCAAGTTTGGCTAAGCTGTCTATAATCTGTTTTGGAGAATAAGGTAAAGATATGAAGAGATTACAGTCGACAATGACTTGAAGTGATCTCAGGGGCCATCATGGTCGTGATCACATGGTAGTTGGATTTACAACTACCTATGCAATCAGTGCCTATCACCACTGATGTTGTGAGTTCGAATCCCAATCAGGGCGAGGTGCACAACATTATGTGATCAAGTTTGTCAGTGACTTGTGACAGGTCTGTGGTTTTCTCTGGGTCCTCCGTTTTCCTCCACCAATAAAACTGACCGCCACGATATAATTGAAATATTGTTGAAAGTGGCGTCAAATGCTATAAAACCAAACCAAACCTGAAGTGATGTCAATACCCCAAACGAACATTTAGGTCAGGTGTGTTAATAAAATTTGTACAACTTTAAAAGACTGAAGTACTTCATGCAGATCCATTTAAAATATTTTTTTGTCAATTTATATTGCTTATTAATACAAAGTTTACAGAAAAAAAAAGACATTTTGTAGTACATTATGTATAACAGATATTGTTGTTTAATGCAAACTATATCATGGTGAGAACAAGTTACTTTTCAATGAGATGATGATGAGGTCCGCTTTGTACCAGACCAACACGCTTAGTTGGATCTTTATAGTGCTAGTTCACTGAAACAAGTCAGCAGATAGACACATCATTCTACTTGGATAAAATATCCTGACTCTAAATCAATCAATCTTTGTTCTTACTATTTAATGCTACATTCTTAGTGGAGAGGCAACAAATGTCAATTTTATAGTTTTTGGTTTGACCCGACCGTGGCTCAAACTCACGATCTACCATACTCAAGGCAATCTGGTTAAACATTATTTGCACACCTATGCTGTTTTGTACCATAAAAGTACTATGGTCTAAATTACAAACTCATTTTTTTAATTTTTCCGTCCAAATTCGTTTTATTATACCGGTACTAGTAATCTCTTTTAATCATCTTTTTTTTTCTGATTCAAGACACAATTGAAGATTTATTCTGAATATACATAACCCTTCAATTAACAGGGTTTTCAATATGTTTCAAGAGTACAAGTACATTCACTATTTGCAAGGCGGTACTTGGTATTAAAACTTGAACATTTCCGTGTATATCTTAAATACAATATCCTTTAAAATCAGTAGGTACCAAATACCATTTCAGGCTGGTAAAAGTACCTGGTTCCGCCTCTCATTGAAAGCCATTTCAATAATTATTCTGAAAAACAGCTCTCTGCTGTCATTCTTCGATGACATGATAATGGTTAGCATAATGGTTAGCGTGCCCGCCTCGAGTGCGGTAGATCACGGGTTCGAGCCCTGGTCGGGTCAAACCAAAGACTATAAAATTGGTATTTGTTGCTTTTCCACTAAGCACGCAGCATTAAGGAGAAAGAGCAAAGACTGGTTGGCTCGGAATCAGAATAATGTGTCCGAGCGACATGTCTACCCGCGGACTGTTGCTTCAGAGAGATAGCACTATAAAAATCCAACTCAGCGTGTTGGTCTAGTACAAAGCGGACCTCATCATCATCTCATTGAAAATTACCTTGTTCTCGCCATGATATAGCTAAACAATTGCTGAATTGGTGTTAAACAACAATCACTCACTTACTCACTCACTCACTGAAAAAAAAAGTGTAGACAAATAATAATAAATTAAGCTTACTTGCACTTCTTGTCCTTATCGTTATTTATCTTTGCC
Source organism: Bathymodiolus brooksi (assembly GCA_963680875.1). NCBI lineage: Eukaryota > Metazoa > Mollusca > Bivalvia > Mytilida > Modiolidae > Bathymodiolus > Bathymodiolus brooksi. The sequence goes on from OY804588.1 coordinate 26,100,321, forward strand.
CTGCTGCTGGCAGCAACGTCCAAGAAGTTATCAACTTTAGCATAGGCCTTATTGAATCTTTTACCACACACAGTAAACAGGTGACCAGAATCTAAGTTGGCATTAATACCGTCATTACCAGCGTCTTCTCCTGCCAAGTGGACAATGTCTTGATTTCCTAGAAAAACAAAAGTCTGATGAGCAATACAGTAATGTGTGGTCTGTTTGATGAGCAATACAGTAATGTGTGGTCTGTTTGATGAGCAATACAGTAATGTGTGGTCTGTTTGATGAGCAATACAGTAATGTGTGGTCTGTTTGATGAACAATACAGTAATGTGTGGTCTGTTTGATGAACAATACAGTAATGTGTGGTCTGTTTGATGAACAATACAGTAATGTGTGGTCTGTTTGATGAACAATACAGTAATGTGTGGTCTGTTTGATGAACAATACAGTAATGTGTGGTCTGTTTGATGAACAATACAGTAATGTGTGGTCTGTTTGATGAACAATACAGTAATGTGTGGTCTGTTTGATGAGCAATACAGTAATGTGTGGTCTGTTTGATGAGCAATACAGTAATGTGTGGTCTGTTTGATGAGCAATACAGTAATGTGTGGTCTGTTTGATGAGCAATACAGTAATGTGTGGTCTGTTTGATGAGCAATACAGTAATGTGTGGTCTGTTTGATGAGCAATACAGTAATGTGTGGTCTGTTTGATGAACAATACAGTAATGTGTGGTCTGTTTGAGTGAAAGTGAATTTGTGCAGGTTTTTTTTTTATTCGTTTACGAGTGTATTGTAATTGGAGATTGAATTATCAGAGGGGAGAGGGTTGGGATCCCATTAACCTTCTTACAAATGTAACTCCCCCCCCCCCCCCCCTCCACGCACACATATTTGTGTCTGTCCCATGACAGGACCTGGATTTCCAACACCATATGTTATGATCTTTTTAAAGATCAATGGATTGAGGCAAGAAGTGGTTGTTTGTTTTGTTGATTGATATAATTACATGTATTGTGTATTGACCATCACTGTCTAAACTTTCTTTTCATACAGCTCACAATGTACAGCATGGACATTCTTAAAAAAGCATTTAAGGGTATAAAACTTTTTCCACAGTTGTCTGCTTGGCCCCCCAAAATAACGATTTTAGAACAATTTTAGTAGACCAGAACAAAATTAGTATGGTCAAGCAATTAACTTTGCACATGAAATAATCAACATTTTAGTAGCCACCTGGGCAATTGTTTGAAAATATTTTACAGGCCCCCAGCCCAAATTTTAGTGGTCTTGGGTTATCATTTAAAATCTTAATATAATATTGTTTAAATAAACAAGTGGCTTCAGAGGAGAAGATTTCAAACTAATTATTGTTGAAATAGGACTAATTTGCCAAATTGAAGATCCATGGACTCTCCAATAGGAACAGTTTTACCTACCTACATAGACTCCCCAGTGGGAGTAATATCCTCTGGGAAACTCTATTAAATCTCCAACTTGTAAATCACTTAACACAGTTCTATTATGCTCTGTTGGGTGTAACTGTTTAGCAGCCATCTTATATTAGGTAAAGTCCTAAAAAACACAGGTATAAAAATGTTTGATCCATGCTGGTATTCAAAACGACTTAAAACTCTATTACGCTCCCGAAGTTCGGGAGCATTAATGGTAGAAGTATGAATATGTACTACTATGGCACTTCAAAATCTTCAACAATATGGCTGCCAAACCGGAAATAAATTAAAAGAAAAATCACGTGACCTAAACCGGAACTCTAGTCGAAATAAAAATGAAACAATGTTCGGTAGCGGATACGAAAACTGTCCGGAGTTTGGAGTTTTAGGTGGTGTTATTTTTAAGTTTGATATTTTGTAAACAGGAAGAACAATTACTGTTCTTCGGGAGCGTTTCAGGTTGCACCTGCCTCATATTATTTTATATTATAGTTCCTACATAAGCCAGAAAAGTAAGCGATCGTGTATTTATGTGAAAGGGGTATCAGTTTTGCCTCTTTCTACGATTTTAATATCTATCGGATTTTGGAACTGTTCTGACGGTGTGGTATTTATTGTTTTTCATTTTATCACCACTTTCAACAATTTTTTCAACTATATCTTGACACCATATTTATTGGGGAGTAATGTTCTACAAAGCAGTCTGCGATCACACCAAGTGATTATCATATACCAAGCAGGAATAAGCATACCTGTTAACCCTCCCCCTTTCGTGGGAGTCTCCCGCGTAAGAGCCTTATCTCCCGCATGGACTGGGTCTCATGCGCGGGAGACATTAATCTCCCGCACACACCTTTTCCTCCCGCACGATCTCCCCCCAACAAAAAAATCAAGTACAATAAAATCTTGACCTACATTTTGCGATCAATATTTCTGGAAATTCCCCATTTGAAACATTGGGTCATGGAGATTAATTAAGGTGTTGATGATTATACAACAATTATCCACTGATTGACAGTTAATTGGGGATAAGGAAGTGGGTTTGTGGCACACGCTTAGATGATTAGAAGTGTGATAGCGGCAATTAAAAATAGTTATAAACCGTTGTGCAAACAGGAGTCGGACAACCTTTGATGCCGAGGAAAACTTCTTATTTCGATCAAACGTGCAATGAATTCATCTCGGATTGAGTTGTTATGGCTTGTTTGGGACCAAAGCCAATCAAAGTATTATTTAAGGACTAAGTTCCAGGATGGAATTGATAAACCACAAAAATGCCAAAACGTATGCTATCACCCAACGCACCAGCAGCAAAGTGACTTTTTAATTTTAGTGCTCTATGACTTTATTGTTCAGAGCATTCTGTCTTCATTGTTATTGCTTTGTTATAACCTTATGATTATGAATGATTATGAATAAATTATAAATACAGTTTTTATCCTTCATTCATCATATGAAACACTACTAATAAGACAGAAATGTAAACAATATATATTGAAATGGGATGCAGTTGGTTCAATACTGAAACAAACAAAAAGAAAACATCAATTAACAATAAAAACATGCATCAAATACGTCGATAAAAGGCGACGCACAAAATCTCCCCCTTAGAAGAGTTGGTAGGGGGGAGATCTCCCCCTAGCAGTTCCCAGAGGTTAACAGGTATGGGAATAAGAGACAAACTAGGGCAAAGCAATACGACAACTTTGTTAGCTCAAATATAGTGGAAAGACAGGAAACAAGTATTTCAAGATCATTCCAAATTACTAATAGTAACATAGACATTCATTCTTTCCCAGAACAGTTATAGACTGGAACCACCTGGAAGAAGAAACGTGTGTGCAAAGACTGACAGTAGAGGAGTTTATAAGTGCCCTCCCACAGTGCGACTAATCGTACCGCTCTCCTACCAGTGCAAAGAAAACCGTGAACGCTTCCTGCACTGTAGCTGTAGGTAAACAGATACAGAAAAATAAAGTTCCCTTACCTTCACATGACTCTAGACTAGAGTAGACTAGAATATTGTTTTAAGCAATTGAAAACCAGTATTTGAAGCGAGCTGGGTAACATTTGGTATAATAGTATATATTCGGTCAGGAATAGTGGGTCATTTCATGCGACGATTGTCACTGGCACATATGTAGTGAACGCCAACCGCTGTACTCAACTCTACTTTCGTTTTCATTTTTTAACTAAATAGCATCTAATTATTATACTACGCCTTACTGTCCAATAAAAGTATAATTACCCAATTAAGATACAGTTAATATTATTTCAGTGCTAGAGGAACATCCAATACGTTTGTTTTCTACAATAAGATTGTGTGTGTATGTTATTAAAATTTATACAAATGTGATCGTTTGTCATCATATGACATATCGCTTATATCCACTAAAAAAATGGAAACGAAAGTGAAAGCTCAGTTTTTTCTTGTTCACTAGAAGATTGGGAAATAATATCAGACAGTATAAATATTGAATAATTTTATTTCCTGTAATCAATGTGTTATTATTTTTATTTTTTTTCAATGTTTATCAGTTTTAAATATAGAACATGTGCTACGATCCCGACCTTAACCGAAATTAACCAGACTTTATAAAAATTATCAATTTCCATTTTAAACGTTAAAATTTATCAATTACAGGGGTGAATCCAGGTGGGGGCGCACCCGGCGCGCGACCCCCCTAAAATTGGAAAAAATAAGATTTTTTTTTCACACGAAATACCCCAAAAATGTTCGCGCCTCCCTCCGCTCGGCGCAATTTTTTTAAGTGCTCCCCCCCTAACTTAAAATCCTGGATCCGCCCCTGAATTATGTCTGGTAATTCTACTTACAGTCCCTCAATACAATACAAGGCAAATTTAACCCCTTAAGTATAATTTGATCAGAATTTTTAATGAAAATAGTTTGGAATTTTTTATGAGGGCAGTTTTGCCATTTTTTTATCAGAGTTTTGATAGTACAATGTACATGTACTTCGTCTCTTAAGTATATTTTGATGAACCTTGAATGTTCAGTGAACTGCGAAACAGAAGACTATAAATTGCTAAATGATTTTAAAGGGATGGAGGATGCTATGAAGTCAGAGGGTGAATTTCTTATTGAAAAGGAGTTGACGCCAATAAAGTCAAGAAAACTGGTGGCTGTTGATTCAGGTGAAATGGATGAAGAGGCTTTGGAGAAATTAAAGAGAGAGCAGAAAAAGAAAGAAAAGGACAAAATCAAGAAGGAGAAAAAGAAGGAGATAATACCGGTGGAGTCGTAGTCAGATGATAGTGAAGTGGAATTGGATGAAGAGTTGGTGTCATTAAAGAAGGAGTTGAAGAAAGTCAACAAAAAGAGGAGAGAGCAGAAAATGAAGGAGAAGAAGGACAAGATTAGGAAGGAGATATAGAATGGAAAGACAGAACTGAAGAAGAAAGCAGAGAAAGAAAAAGGTGACGATTTTTTTTTATTCAGTCAGTAATTGTTAGTAAAAACATATCTGATCAGTCAAAAGACAGTAGTTTGATTAATATTAAAGACTTAAGAAAAAACTCAAGTATAAAGTCAAAAGCCGAAAGTGTGGTAAAGAAAATTCTTGATTTAGATTCAGATGATTTATCATCTGATACTGATACTGTAGATAGCTCTAGTAGTACTTAGTGATTCTGATGATTCTATTGTAGTCAGGGGCGGATCCAGGATTTTGTGTTAGGGGGGACGAAAGTCGGCGAGGGGTCTCGGGACCGCTTAAGGTCTCCAGTGGGTTCAGGGCAGATCCCTGGTATGGTAAGGGGCCCCGTGGGGTAAAGACCCCCCTCCCCCCCCCCCCGGAAGCTCCTGGGTTTTGAGTATTTAGGAAGCTTTTCCGTCAACAATTTTGAAGCATGTTGTGAATGTGATGAAGTGTATTAAAATGCATGAATCTTCTCCAAAAAGTTTCAAATAGTTTCTAAGCAGTGAGTGTAAATTAAAGGGAGATGTCACTTGAAATTATCTATCTAGAGCTGTGACTCCCCTGATTTCCTTATCACGCCGGGTATTCGTATACTCGGAAAAGGTGCGGAAATTTTGAACTCGTTGCAAGCTAGTTATACTGAACGTTTTCATTGGCCAATTATGAATTTTTGGACACTACAGACTGTGGAGCATGACGGCAACGAAACACGAAACAACATGCTCCGCAGTCTGTAGTGTCCAAAAATTCAAAATTCAAAATTGACCAAATCAAAATAACTAGCTTAAATTGCACCGAGTTCAAAGTGTCCGCACCTGTTCCAAGTATACGAATACCCGGCATAGCCAGAAATGATAGGTGATTTGCTTATTTGCATATTCAAAATGGCGGCTCAAAGAAAATTTGGAATTTAACATATAGTTGAACGGGAAACTTTCTGTTAGCTTGGGCCGGACAATTTTCCGGGATAGAAAATCAAACTATGCACCGGTTTGAACAATATCTCAAAATATTACAGCTGTACAATGAAAACTCAAGGTTCCCACCCAGTTTCAAATTTTGAAGCGTAAGCACCATTCAAAAGCATTGAGAAGAAGTGAAAAAATGCATCCTGCACGGTTTTCAAGACATTAAAGCACTTTTCTTACAATCCCCATTCTAGTTGCCGGGACAAATTCGGTCAGTTCCGGTAACATTGTTGAGGAATCTTTCTTCGATAAATATTTTGCTGAAAAATTAAAGGTTCCCACGATAATTTAAAAGAGGGCTTCACAAGTTTTTTTTACCTTTCTAGTAGAGATTCAATAGGGGTTCATGCAAACAAATCTACTATTTCGTAAAACTGCTTCTGCTAGACATAGCATTATTTGAGTAAGCACCGCATTCCATTGTAAATGTAAATAAACAATTAAAAAAAGGCTCCACAAGAGTATTTTTTTATTTCGACAAAACAACAGAAGAAGTAACTATAATACAATTGGTAACAATACTGCCGATATATAAAGTTCTCAGTGCATTAAATATAATTTCGATCTTTTACACACATCATCGGATTCCTAATAAACATATGATGACAATTAATTTTGATACGATCACAAATAATTATGAAGTTATTTATGTGATCAAAACTGTGATGAAATATCATTTAAAAAAAATAGATACGAGTTTTCATCAGCCTCTTCCAAATATGGTTCAACGTTTATTTGTTGACGTCATAAATGACGCGATTTGGTTTATGAATATTCATGAGCAAAATCACCCATGATTTCTGGCTATGGCGTGATAAGGAAATCAGGGGAGTCACAGCTCCAGATAGATAGCTTGCACCGAGTTTCCGAATACCCGGCGTGCTATATTAGCCAATTTTCTCATGTTTCTCTGTTGAAAATGGAGTAATTTGTATTGAAGTGTTTGTAGAATGGATGGATTTTGATCAAATTAATGTCTAAGGGATTATAATATCACTTTGTTTTCTGATTAATCGTCGACTGCTTCAAAAGTTCAAAAGTAATTAGATAAACTAAAAGGGTAATGCAACGAGTAAAAATATATAATGATTTATTACATTTAACAGGCGAATGAATGAATGTTGATATGCTTAATAGAGGGACGGAAGACCCCCCCCCCCCCCCCCCCCCCACACACCCTCTCTCTATCTCTATCACTCTCTCTCTCTCTCTTCTCTCTCTCTCTCTCTCTCTCTTTGTTTTAGGGGGCGATCGTCTCCTCCGCCCCCTCTGGATCCGCCACTGGTAGTTAGTAAAAATCTAAGAAACATAAGTTAAAAAATAAGAAAAAATCAGATATTTTTTATCATCCTTCTGATGAAGTTATTACGAAACAAAAGTGGCCACAGTCTAAGCTACAATTTGAATATGCAGATTCAAAAATTAATTTTGATGAATTAGAGTTCAATTTATTCGTTGCCGGGGAATTATAAATTGTATCCTCGGCAAAACTTTGTGAAGTTGAAACTCAAAGAGTAGGTAGAACTAAACTGTTGAAGAAAATAACATATTATACAGAATTATATGAATGGACAGGGTTGAAAAAAATGTATGCTAATATCAGGCAAATAGAAAATGGATTGGCCGATTGGTAAAAAGATTTCAGTGAAATTGAGACACCTATCTTGATTATTTAAATATGTTAAAATCAGTGAAGTTAAGAATAAAAGGTCTGTTCAGTTTGGAGAAAACAAAAAAATCTCAAAGAAAGTAGAATCTGTTTTTTATTGTTCTCATTTTCAGAGAAAAAAATGCACACATGCTAATTCACATTATGGTAAAATTAAAGGTGTTGACTAGTTTTTGCAGCACAGTTGTGCTACTTGTTGGAGAGAAGATAATAAAAATCTTTTCATCCAGAATGTTCTGAAAATTGTCCGTTTCAAGGTAATTGACTAGAATCAGACAAGAGTTTAGTTCAGGTTAAACATAATTTGTTAAATCCTATGGCGGAAATTTTTGTACCAGCGTATCATAAGAAAACTGAATATTGTGACAAGGGAGACAAATGTAATGATTTGGTTGATTGTGATAAGGGAGATAATTTGAAATTTAAGTGTGATAGCTTTTGTAAGAAATTTAAGAGAATTTTTTTTTTATATTAATATTAGTGATCAAAAGATTAAAGGTCAGAAGATTCAGGAGATCGGGTTAATTGCTCAAGAAAAATTAAGCGACGATAAAGAATTTAGCACAGTCATTGATGTACATAATAGAGTTCAAAATTCAGGTTATCCAAATTATTTGTGTTGTATTCCAGTTAAATCTGGAATAAATATTTCTTTTTTTTAGACAGAATCTTTTAGATTATGATGATAAAATAATTTGTGAATTTTTAGAATTTGGTGCTCCTATAGGTTTTAAAGGAACACTGCTGCTAGAAGATGATAACACAGATATTGTTAATCATAAAGGAGCACGAGAATTTGATGATGATGTTTTGAAATATTTGTTCAAGGAAGCATCATATGGTGCTATAATAGGTCTTTTTGACAAAAATCCATTTCCTGGTCATTTCAAAATTTCACCATTAAATACCGTTTCTAAGAAGAATACACTAGAACGTAGTGATTTTAGATTTTAGACAAATATATTGTGTATGATATTGAATACTGGCAATACAAGTTATACCTAATTGAGTTTGTTTTATTTCACCGTTGATAATTCATAGTATAGAACTAGTAAAAAAACGTACAAACCCCATATCCCAATTGTTTTAGTTGCCACAACATAAAAATTGCTTGTACAGTTATGCACTAAGGATATTTAATGCCAACCGTATTGAATGCATGCATATATGCATCATCCTGACTGAGGCATGTTGATTGATTTTCCCCAAGTCATACTCACAGGAACTTATACCTTATATTTATAATATAAGGTATATGGTATATATTTTTTACAGAAACAAGTGCCTGTGGTCATACTATATATTCAAATTCAAATAGTTTATTGATAGTAAACCATGCATTGACGTGCATCAAGACAATACAATATAATTATAATACATTACATAAATATGGATAAGTAAAAGATATGCATATAATAATGATATGAAGCATATTAAATTATTCACAGGAACATGACGTCTAGGGTCAATGGGAAGCACCACTACCACGTTCCTCCCATTGATAGTGGTAACCCCACCGAACCCAAACGACGAATTCCTGTGAACTATGTATTACGTATATTGTTTGCTTCTTTTAAAAATTTGAAAATTTGTTTTGTTTTGAATAGATCCTTAGGGTCAAGCATCTCTCTGACAAGATCGTCAGTTATAATACTTTGGAACAATGTATTGTAACTATTTCTGATATTCTGGTATTTAGGGCAATGTAATATAAAATGTTTTTCATCTTTTAACCGATGAGGGACACAATTTACAAAGACGTTGCTTGCGAGGAGTGCTATTGTAACGACCTGTTTCTATATTAAGACTATGTGCATTTATTCTTATCTCTGTAAGGAAAGATCTGTGTTCTTTTGAAATGGGAAATTCCAAATAGTTTTGTAATTTAAAAATGCGGAGAATGTTGCTGAGAAAATGTAACTTGGCCGTTTTATTTTTTGTTTTCAAACTGTTTTAGCGTTTTTCTTTCAAAAACAATTAAATAGATGATATTTGAAATCTCTGTCCGAGATGTCCAAAGATGATCATTTAAATTTTTGTTTAATAGAGTTTAAAGTTTTATTTAAAGATTTGTTGAGTTTCTTGTCTTCAATAAAGGCTGATCTTAACAGAGAGTTTCTCGACTCATTGTCGAATTCAATTCTTTTAAGTCTATTGTAATATTTAAACATCAATATAAATGATTTATAACAGGCTGGAAATGTACCCAATTCAGCATTGATAGCAAGTTGGAAGCTTTACCATGAACTCCAAGAATATTTTTAAAAATCATGTTTTGTACCTTTTCAAATGGTAATTTGTCCAAGGTGTCGAGGTTCAAGTTGAAGTATGTTAACCAGATTTCTGACCCATATATAATAATAGGTAGGATTACAGAGTTACATAACTTTATCCAAGTTTTGACTGAACATTTATCTGATTGAGATACCGGTATCTTGGATTTTAATGAGCAGAACGCTTTTCTGGCTTTGTCAGCAAGGTTTTCACTTGCATATTTCAATAAACCTGTGTTTTTAAACACTATCCCTAGATATTTGTACTTGTCTGTAATTTCAATAATATTATGACTATAATAGAAGCAAAATGTGTTATCTGGGATCTCTTTTTACAGAAAACAATTACTTTGGTTTTATTTGGATTAATGTCTAGCTTCCAATCTTTACAGAAGTTCTGTAAGGCATTCAGACAGTGCTGGAAACTAACAGGTGATTGCACCATTAGAACAAGATCATCTGCATATAGTAAATGATTGATTTCAATGTTATTAAGAGAAATTGGATCTGTTAGGTTTTCATCTAGATATTTTGCAAAGTCATCAATAAAGATATTGAAGAGTGTGGGGCTTAAATTATCACCTTGTTTTACCCCAGAATTAGCCATAAATGGGTTACTATAAAAATTAGAACTTTTATATGAATATTTAGTATTTGAATATATATGTTTAATAATTTTGTAAAAGTTCCTTCCAATTCCCTTATCCAGAAGTTTGAATAAAAGTGCTTGTCTCCAGACACTGTCAAATACCTTTTTAAAATCTACAAAACAAACAAAAACTTTACCATTGCGACGATTTAAGTATTTATTTATTACAGTCTTCAATATAAATATATTATCTGTAGTTCTAAAACCTTTTCTAAAACCAGTTTGGTTTGGACTTAGTAAATTATTATTTTCTAAAAAATTATCAAGTCTCTTTTGTAAGAGTCTATTAAATAACTTTCCCATGCAACTACAGACGCTAATACCTCTATAATTGTCAGGATCTGTTGGATCGCCTGATTTATGGATAGATGATAGGAGAGAAAGGTTCCAGCTCTCAGGAAAAACACCTACATTTAATATCTTATTAAATAGTTTAACTAATGTTTTTAGGATAACACCAGATCCATATTTAATAAATTCATTCAGAATTAAGTCAGTGCTCTCTTTTTTATGTATTTTTCAAGCAGGGATACTATTTTTAACCTCTTTACATGTAAATGGAAAATCAAGAGGTATCTGTGTGTCAAGTAATTCTTTGTCAGTGAGTTTATCGTAGTTATCTCCCTTAGACTGTAGAAGAGATTTAAAATAATTTACCCATTCATCAGACGAGATTGGAAGAGCATGGTTTATTTTAGATGGTGTTGTGTCTTTCAAAGCATTCCAAAAGAATTTTGAGTGTTTGGGGTTGAGAGAGTTAACTTTGTTAACAAGTGAAGAAAAGTAGTTATTTCGAAGGTCTTTTTCTCAATTTGTTTTATTCCTTTCTGTGTGATGCAAAGGTTTGCCGTAGCGCACAGTTGTTTGGATCTTTGTGTAATTTCATTGACAATTGTTTGACTTTCTTTCTTAAGGGAAGGCAGTCACCTGACATCCATGATTTTTTGGGTTTTGCTTTCCTCCGTTTTCCTTTGTATGGGGTACGGAAGCGTATAAGGGCCACATTGACACTTTTTTATTTTTTATTTTTCACATTTTAATCTGTAAAATTCACACTTTAATCTGTAAATTTCACACTTTAATCTGTAAAATTTACACTTTAATCTGTAAAATTCACACTTTAATCTGTAAATTTCACACTATAATCTGTAAAATTTACACTTTAATCTGTAAAATTCACACCTTAATCTGTAAATTTTACACTTTAATCTGTAAAATTTACACTTTAATCTGTAAAATTCACACTTTAATCTGTAAATTTTACTCTTTAATCTGTAAAATGTACACTTTAATCTGTAAAATTGACAATTTAATCTGTACATTTTACACTTTAATCTGTAAAATTTACAATTTATTAATCTGTAAAATTCACACTTTAATCTGTAAATCTTGGATTGGACCCGGACCTGCCGGACACAATTTTGAAAGGGGACCACCCAAGGACCATTGTGACCAAGTTTGGTTTTAATTGGTCCAGTAGTTTCAGATCTTTGAATGAAAAGTTTATGACGGACGGACGACTGACGCAAAGTGATGGCAAAAGTTCACCCTGGCTACAGCCAGGTGAGCTAAAAAGAGTCGTCAAGGTCAAATTTGTCAGATTGCTCGTATGTTGAAATTCATATACCCCACGCAACGAAGTTGCGGAGGGTATAATGTTTTTGACCAGTCCGAGAGTCCGTCGGTAATGTTTTTGTGAGCGATTCTCCTCTAAAACTATTGAACGGAATTTCTTGAAACGTGGTAGTTTTTAAGGACATGACATGAAGATATGCGTATCGACAGGAAATATTGATCCGATTATTTTTCTAGGAGTTATGCCCCTTTGAACTTAGAAAATTCGAAATATATACTACTGAAACAGTTTGTGATCGCTTCTTCTCTGAAACTACTGAACGGAATTTCTTGAAACTTGGTAGTTATTATGGACATAATATGTAGATGTGCATAGCGATAGGAAATTCTTATCCGATTATTTTCCTAGGAGTTATGCCGTTATCATGTTATCATGTCACATTTTTATCTTACTCATAATTCCCCGTAAGTTGTTATTATGTTACATTTTTATCTTACCCAAAATGCACCAGTAAGTTGTTATTATGTCACATTCTATCTTACCCAAAATGCACCAGTAAGTTGTTATTCAGTTACATTTTTATGTTGCCCAAAGTTCACCAGTAGGTTGTTTGTAAGTTACATTTTTATCTTATCCAAAATTTACCGATAAGTTATTATGATGTTACATTTTTATCTTACCCAAAATTCATCTGTTAGTTGCTATAATGTCACAGGTTTATCTTACCCAAAATGTACCAGTCAGTTGTTATTAAATTACATTTTTATCTTACCCAATATTTACCAGTACGTTGTTATAAAATTACATTTTTATCTTACGCAATATTTGCTAGTAAGTTGTTATTAAGTTACATTTTTATCTTGCCCAAAATATACCAGTAAGTTGTTATCAACCTACATTTTTATCTTACCCAATATTTACCAGTACGTTGTTATAAAATTACATTTTTATCTTACGCAATATTTGCTAGTAAGTTGTTATTAAGTTACATTTTTATCTTACCCAAAGTTCACCAGTAAGTTGTTATTATGTTACATTTCTATTTTATCCAAAATTCAACTGTACGTTGGTATTAAATTACATTTTTATGTTACCCATAATTCCCAGTAAGTTGTTATTATGTTACATTTTTATCTTACCCAAAATGCACCAGTAAGTTGTTATTAAGTTACATTTCTATCTTACCAAAATTCAACAGTAGGTTGTTATTCCGTAATACACAATTCATTAGCTAGTTATTACGTTGTTATAGTTTTATCTCACCACAATTCACTAATAATTATGTTGTTTTGGTGTTATATATAGCGTTATCTTGTACACAATTCAGTGGTAAGTAATTATCTTGTACACAATTCAGTGGTAAGTAATTATATGAGTTCATGTCTTGTACACAATTCAGTGGTAAGTAATTATATGATTCCATATTTCTGTATATTTATTTCTTATATGTAGTGCACCATATTCCGTCACATAAAACTTAACAATAGAATTATATACTATTTATTCGTAATTATGTTCATATACTTGCTTATGCTTCTGTCAAAATGACTTCCTTAAATGCCAAAAGCATTTTATTTCCGTGTAAAATACATATCTGTTATATTTCAATGAATGTAAATGAGACGAAACTTACATAATATCTGCAACTTGTTTTAAATGTTATATCCAATTATATCCTGTTTATGAGGGATATATTTAAAACAATTGCAGTCAAGACACTTCAAATTTCCTGAACTGTTAGGCGACAGAAATGTCTGTCTTGAAGCTGATATTTTTACAAGTAATCCTCATGAATAAAATATATCTGTTGAATCATACCGAATTATATTTATAAATGCGTAAGATTGTGAATATAACATTCAACGTTTGCAGTTTTATTGATGAGTTTTGGAGGTAATATACTGCATATTAATTGACATTTCTGTATTTTATCTTGTAGTTCGTTTGCTAAACAGTCAATTCAATCATCTGTGACCTACCAAAGGTGGTTTTGTGGAAGACACGGTTGAAGATACCAAAAATCAGAATTCGTAAATCTAAGAAAAAAGACGGCCAAACGAAAAAGGACAGAGAAGAACAAACGATGATCTACAAACCCAGTACAGAGAAAACTGAATTGTGAAAAACACGAACACCCCCCCCCCCCCCCAAAAAAAATCTAGAGGCAAGTCATGAATGAGGAAAGAATGTTATTTTAATTACGACAAACGGAACATATCCGTGGTTATTTGTGACACAATTATTCCGTAAATTAACAAGCCATTGTGGCCATCGTAAAACGTACGAAGAGATGACTTCGACGTAATCAATAACCAACACTAGGTTCAGTAGCTTTATTGTCAGCAGCTCTGGAATATCATATCAATTGACAGATATATACTTCATATGCAAATCTTCCTGGAATATTGCTACATATAATTGGAAACTTTACAATTGGAAAATAAAAATTATCACATTTGTCGTAACGTTTCGTTCTTAACCAGCTCTCAATGTCTAGTTGTAGATCGGACATCTTAAGGGCGGTTGTGTTCGCAAATAAAGTCGCCTAACAACAATGTCAAATTTCATAGAATATCCTGAAACCATTCTCTATAAGACAATAACATGATAAAATTAGTGTCAAAGATAAATTATGAATTTAGTGAAAATATACAATTTGCTTTATTTTCATCGTGTAATAAAACAAATTGCCATGACAAAGCTGCAATTGTGCATTGTTCTTCTTCGGAAAATGAAAGAAATACATGCCGTCGAAAATGTTCCAAAATTCATACGAAATTAATGGTGCTAGGTATCACATATATACGTGACAATTACTAAAACTAAGGTTTCCCTCCCTCAGGCATAAGTGGCCTTAACATATATATGTATATCATATCGGTTTTTTCTGTATTTGTATCTGCCTCTGCTTTTCTTTAAATAAGGGTAATAACAAAATTACCGAACTCATAAGTATATAAACAGACAAATCAGTCAACAACCGGCAAACTGTGAAATCCGTAATGACCCTGACTTGGTACAGGCATTTCTAAAGAAATGGTGGGTTGAAACTAAACCAATTACAAAAAATAAAAAAATAAGTGGCCTTAGCCAATCTTGGCTATCCTGCTTAGGCTCTTCGATTTTCTTGCTCCCAAAGAATTTAAAAATTATTTGGCTTTCAAATAGCAACGAAGCTCGCCCAGTTATATGCGAGGTACTACATTCCACTAAAATGTGAAAAGCACTTGCCTGACCTCGTCGTCCCACTAAGAGAGGCTTGGGCCTTAAACCTAATCTAACCCCGCCACTTAAAGTATTTTCTTGAAGTGTTTGTTCCAAACCAAAAAAGGGAGCAGTCAAGTAGGACTATATGTACGTTATATATATACGTTAGGTATCTATGCCCCCAACCCCCCTGTTTCTACGATTTTCCAGTTTAGGAACTGCTGTGATATTGTTACATGTTCTGTTTTTCATTTTATTAGGTTAACAGTGCCATATTTCTTGTCATCAATAATAATAACTTTCGCTAGTTGTTCAAGATGACTCAAATGCATAGGTCACTCTGATCTTCTAAATAAAGAAATCAGAGCTGCCAAATGTCAGGTTTGAAGAATGTCCCACTTCTTGCACGAAACAGCATTTCCAAATGAGTAGTGGTATCCGATACTAAATCTTTATATAAACGCTAGCCAATACCGAAGGGGCAATCAAAAATGGACAATACAGAAACACTGAGACACTGGCATCATATAGTACACAAGACAAGGACAATACAGAGACACTGAGACACTGGCATCATATAGTACACAAGACAAGGACAATACAGAGACACTGAGAAACTGGCATCATATAGTACACAAGACAAGGACAATACAGAGACACTGAGACACTGGCATCATATAGTACACAAGACAAGGACAATACAGAGACACTGAGAAACTGGCATCATATAGTACACAAGACAAGGACAATACAGAGACACTGAGAAACTGGCATCATATAGTACACAAGACAAGGACAATACAGAGACACTGAGAAACTGGCATCATATAGTACACAAGACAAGGACAATACAGAGACACTGAGAAACTGGCATCATATAGTACACAAGACAAGGACAATACAGAGACACTGAGAAACTGACATCATATAGTACACAAGACAAGGACAATACAGAGACACTGAGAAACTGGCATCATATAGTACACAAGACAAGGACAATACAGAGACACTGAGAAACTGGCATCATATAGTACACAAGACAAGGACAATACAGAGACACTGAGAAACTGGCATCATATAGTACACAAGACAAGGACAATACAGAGACACTGAGAAACTGGCATCATATAGTACACAAGACAAGGACAATACAGAGACACTGAGAAACTGGCATCATATAGTACACAAGACAAGGACAATACAGAGACACTGAGAAACTGGCATCATATAGTACACAAGACAAGGACAATACAGAGACACTGAGAAACTGGCATCATATAGTACACAAGACAAGGACAATACAGAGACACTGAGAAACTGGCATCATATAGTACACAAGACAAGGACAATACAGAGACACTGAGAAACTGGCATCTTCATCTGAGAAACAGGCTACTGGACCAGGGCTATAAAAAGATTCGCCTTATTCGATCTCTTAAAAAGTTTATATTCCGATACCAATATCTTGTCGAAATATATTCCGTCTCTGCAGAAAAAATTATAAGCCATGCATTTTCATATAGTGAAAATGTATGAAGATAAAGAAGTCAAAAGTGTCAAGGATATTTTTTTTGTCAATGTGTGACGTAAAAATATTTTTGACATTTACGTCACCGAATATGGTACTGCTTTGATAACTATTTTACCTATTTTGTTCCTGTATTTAAATACTGTTACAGTGACAGCCGGAACCTTTGAACCGTAATGAGAGCGCGAGGTATGGCGCCTTAAAATCTGATTCAACCCACCATTTCTTTAGAAATGCCTGTACCAAGTCAGGGTCATTACAATTTTCACAGTTTTCCGGTTGTTGACTGATTTTGTCTGTTTATATAATTATGAGTTTTGACTTTCCCTTTGTAAGATTGTTCGGAGTTCGGTAATTTTGTTATTACCCTTATTTGTACTAGACCAACCTGCTTAATTGGATTTTTATAGTGCAAGCTCACTGAAACAATAGTCCTCGGGTAGACATTTCGCTCCACTTGGACGCATTATTCTGATCCGGAACCGACCTTTCTTAACTCTTATTCCTTAATGTTGAGTGCTTAGCGGAGAAGCAGCAAATATGGATTTCATAATCCCTTGGTTTGACTCAACCGTGGCTCGAACCCACGTTCTATCACACTCGAGGGGATATGTCAAATGTGGGAAGTAATGTAAACAATCCAAGCGATATCAATACCACATATGTAGATTTTCTCTTTGCCGATACTGATTTACAAGCACTGTTTGACAATGATTTTGAACTGCAAAATGTACCCCCTGCAAATGTTCCAAGTAAGCCCGTTCAGAGTGTTCAGTCTATGCCAGTACAATTCAACAGCCTCATGGAGGCTAATAACCGAAATGTGATGCCAGCCGTATCCAATTTTAACTGTACTGTTCATTTCAATTTTTATTCAAAATGATGGCTGTGATTCAAACATTTTTATATTGTTACACTTTTACACCATTGTTACAGTTGTTTTTGTTTCCTTATTAATTAAAAGTTTATTAAATTAGATATTGTAATTTAGTTCTTAGAGAATTACTTTAAATCAGTATTAAAACAACACACACCTTTGACAATGTAATACCAGCGCATTCAGTATAATATAAAACATGCTCCCTTTAGTTTTGGGTGTTATGGTAGACTACCACACTCAGAAAACAACAATATCACCCTCGACTTTGTCTCGGATGATATTGGTTTTCTGAGTGTGGTAATCTACCATAACACCCTCAATTAAAGGCAGTATGTTTATAATATTCAATATTCAATATTTATAGTTATTACCATTAAAATATTTATTAATATTATTAATCTGATATCATTCTTAAAATTTGATTGGTAGATACCAAATCACATGATATACTGCATAAACAAAGGTTGCACAATCAACAATTTTTGTAATATAGAAAATAGCAGATTGCACGGTCATACAGCACGTTAATAAAAATAAACATAAATTTTCCCAAAATCCATTAAAAAAAATGCATTGATATATATACAGAAATCAAAAGTTACAGCATTGGACAAATATTTTTAATTCCTGCAAAATATTCCTTATATTTGTCAATAATGTGGATTAATAATATAACAATTGTAGCCTCAGTCGATATACTTCTGTTTGGTCGATATAACCACGTATCAACCTCATACAAAAGCTATAATTGTATATTATTACATAAGGATTTTATTTAAACAATTTTATTGGCTATCATGCTGTCACTTGACATTCCGTAAAATTTGATATTGTTTGATTAAAACTCGTATTGACTTGGTTTCACTTTCGTTTTCTAACGATATCTATAAAAAGAATCACGTGGATTCTATTTCTATTCATTTTGATGTAATAAAACAATTACAGTCTTTTGTATCGGTCAATACGAGTTTCTATGGACCTTAGCATTCAATATTCCCCTCAGCCTAAAGGATTCGGTGAATATCGTTTTTAAGATCCATAAAAACTCGTATTGACCTCAACAAAATACTATAATTATATAATATCATGACTGGAGCAAACGATACGAGATTTATTGCATAGCCGGTTGTATATAAACGTTAGAGAATACCGAAGGGGCAATCAAAACATGGAAATCCAGAGAGACTGTCAACATAGGGTACACAAGCAAAAAACACAACACAATATGTGTTGGACACCACTATGCGCAAACAAACACAAATAATGTAAATATACGAACACCAGATTTTCATTTTGAGCAGACAATAATGATTTTACATATAATTGATAAGCTGTTAATTCAAGTGGTTAATATTTATTTTCTCAGTTGGAAATTTTATTGCATATGAATTTAACTGATTGCTGATAAGAAGTGACCACATGTAAAATAACAATACCAGAATAAAAATAAATTCAGAAATCTAATGAATGATGAATATTTTGCAATCTGTAATATTTTAACACTGAATTAGTTATTAAATCAAAACATTGTAGTTTTATGACATACATTATTTAAAAGAATAAATCGGAAATATTTCAGTCTCCTGTTTCTCAGTTCCAAAGACAGTTCAATGTAGGAACCATATTTTTTACCCATCTTGTTGATGGTTCAACATGGAGTATAATAATTATTTGCCATATCAGAAATGTTTGCAATATCTAAATTGTTAATTGAGTAGTCATTAAATAATTAGGATCTTTACAGTGTAAAAGAAAGTGTATTTCGTCATCTAGAATTTTACGTGTTGGACATAATTATTCAATTCAAATATTTTATTGAATAAGATACATAAATTTAATTACACAATATCCAATGGGATTGCACATCAGGCATAGCCTATGTAAGTGCTCTCCCTCAATAAATAAGGACATCAATAATAATGATAAGAATAAATAATTAATTTATACTATAATTAGTGTGCAATATATTTTTACTTAGGAGAAATTCAAAATTTTGTAATATTTTTAAAACTGTCCATTTATTCATTATAATTGTGTAATTTGCCAATTTAGAGTGTGAATAAGTTAACTAGTAATTAATATATTCTCCTGTATATTAAGGATACATATGTACATGTATTCATATGCACATAAAATGGCATATTCATACATATGCATACATATACACATAAATATAGATATATATTTGTTTAACCATCTTAAGCAACAAATTTAAAAAAGATTCAAAGCAAATAATACAAAATCAAATTGAAAAATGTTAATAATCAATTAATTATTCATGTCTTCATTTTTCATTCAGCCAATTATAGTCACTAGTTCTAATGTTTGCTATAAACTGACTCTTTCTACATGCAGTTAGAAGCACATAAATAGCGTTTTGAAGATTTGAACTTTGTTCATCTAATTTAATGCAGTTGTTTGCACAATGTTCATCTTTATGGGCTTTTGATAGGACATAATGTTGTTAACCATTTTATTTCTATAAGGAATCCAAATTTTGCTTAGAACTTTCGGTAGTATGTCGACAGATTTCCTCCATCTTTTACCTTTGCTGAGATCAGTCCCTATGAGAGGGGATTCAGCCGATACATCGGTCCGGGGCCCGGAGAGCCAAGAAAGGGCCTGTGAATCTCTATTCTTGATTTTTTCATTTTGTTGTTGTATTTTCTACTATTTTCAGTTTATTTAGAAAAATAATTATGAAAAATTCACTTAGACTTCTGAATTATGTTTGTCACTGCTTTGTATAAAGTATATGTTATCTGGACATTCTGCTGCACATGAAATAAAGCATTTATGAAAGTTTACCAGTGGTTTTATTGGAACTCAAATCCTCAATTATTAGAGAAGTGTCAGCCCTGTCCCCGTGCCCCAAAGCAGTCTTGTTCCGCCTTACAACATTTCTCTTGGAGGCCCTGGCTGAGATAAAATTGATGAGCAAAAAGTTCATCTTAATGACGTATTCATGAGTTTAAAAAAATGATCTACAATGTATATATTTTATTTTGGTAAAAGGGCTAGAATTAAGGGTTTAATTCAGAAATTACACATATTTGGAAGAAATTATATATACAATGTATATTCATCATCTAATTTGACTTGTTTGACGAGTATTTTTTCTTTGAATTGATTGTGACCATGTTTTCATGTTCTATTCCAATGGATTTCCTATATCAATTTAGTTATGGTGTTCGAGTTAATCTTGGTTTTAAAAAAGTTGGTGCAGGAGGAAGCTGACTTGTCGAATTGTAACTGTCATATCAGACAACACGGAGTTGCATATCTGATTCACCCTGCAAATCTAGCTGACCCCACTTTCTTAGGGGTTACACTCACAACGGGTAAGATATGTCTTACTTATATAGTCCAGATTGCTTGGAGGCTGTATAGCATAGCATCCTACGAGACTATCAATGAATTTCATTTTTCTTAGAAACATAACATGACTGAAACTGTGTACATATATAATCACTGGACGACTGGATGGTCTTTTACAAAAACAATAAAATATGCCAATCAAAATCCCAAGATGGCCAGTGGCGGATCCAGAGGGGGCCGGAGGGAACGTTCGCCCCCCCCCCCCCCCCCCCCATGAAAAAAAAAGAAAAAAGAGAGAGAGAGAGAGAGTTCGCCCCCCATGAAAAAAAAGAGAGAGAGAACGAGAGGGGGGGGGGGCGGTGTTCCGTCCCTCTATTAAGCAAATCAGCATTCATTCATTCGCCTGTTAAATGTAATAAATCATTATATATTTTTACCCGTTGCTTTGCCCTTTTAGTTTATCTAATTACTTTTGAACTTTTGAAGCAGTCGACGATTAATCAGAAAACAAAGTGATATTATAATCCCTTAGACATTAATTTTTATCAAAATTCATCCATTCTACAAACACTTCAATACAAATTACCCCATATTCAACAGAGAAACATGTGAAAATTGGCTAACATAGCACGTCGGGTATTCAGAAACTCGGTGCAGCTAGTTATTTTGAACGTTTTCATTGGTCAATTTAGATTTTTTGGACACTACAGACTGCGGAGCATGCTGTTCCGTGTTCCGTTGCCGTCATGCTCCACGGTCTGTAGTGTCCAAAAATTCAAAATTGGCTAATGAAAACGTTCAAAATAACTAGCTTGCACCGAGTTCAAAGTGACCGCACCTGTTCCGAGTATACGATTACCCGGCGTGATACGGAAATCAGGGGAGTCACAGCTCCAGATAGATAATTTCAAGTGACATCTCCCTTTAATTTACACTCACTGCTTAGAAACTATTTGAAACTTTATGGATAAGATTCATGCGTTTTAATACACTTCATAACATTCACAAAATTCTTCAAAATTGTTGACGGAAAAGCTTCCTAAATACTAAAAACACAGGAGCTTCTGCCCTGGACCCGCTGGAGACCTTAAGTGGTCCCCAGACCCCTCGCCGACTTTCGTCCCCCCTAACACAAAATCCTGGATCCACCCCTGATGGCTACCACCACACGACATAGTTCTATTTAGAACCATATATGATTATAAATAAAAAGCTTTTTCTCAAATACTACAATATTGCTGTAGCCAAAGCAGCACTCGCATAAATCAATAACCAGGTAAGCGATACATGCTCTGTTGAATGAGTCAGTGATTGTTCGTTAGCTCCAAATGAGCAATTTTCTTCTATATCATGATGAGAACAAGTTCATTCGATGAGATGATGATGATGGTATCGACCTACGCGCTCAGCTAGATTTTTATAGTGCCAGCTCACAGATACAGCAAATTCCAACTTCATATAGTATGATTAAACCCCGACCAGTAGAAAACTATATTTATATATATTAATGTCAATAAATGTGTTTTTGTCTAATAATTAGTTGCTTACGAATGTGGACAAGTTCATAATTAATATTTTTAGCAAATCAATAATGATTATAATAATTTACATTTTTTGTTTTATATAGATATACATGTGTATATATTAACTTGATATTTACATATCCAGTTCTAATTTTATTATATGGTTGATTGACTTTAACCTTCCAATGTGAATACTCTGATTTCTACTCACTTTTGTCCATTGGTCATACTGCTTTATGAATAGTATTTTCGTCTAGTTCTGACCAGTTTAATCTTGATATCTGGCTATATAATCTCTGTAACTTTATTATATTGTCAATGTGGAACATGGTGAACTGAGAGAAACATATAGGCCGTCGCCAGCAATTATAAGGTATTGTGTACATTTATTTATTTCACTCTTTAAGGTTAATTTTCCAATTGTAGAATCTTTTTGTGTGAATATTTGCAATAAGAATAATTTATTTGATTCTTATTTTACTTAAGTTTTCTAATTCGTTTGAATATATATTTTATATATATTTCAATTTATTGAGGACCTGTTTGCCCTTTTAACAAAAATTGTAAGTATTGTCCTAAATTTTTCACTTAAAAATTATCGTACGACAATTCTTAAATCATTTTCACAAAGATTATCTTAAGACAAATTTTAATATTACGACTAAATTACACTTACGATAAAAATTCTCCCTTAGGTGTACTCGATACAACATTATATGATAAAGTTTGTCAATGACTTGCGACAGTTCGATGGTTTTCTCCGGTATTCCAGTAGCACTTTTCACAAAAATTTGTAACTATAGTCCTAACTTTTTCACTTAAGATTATCTTACGACAATTCCTAAGTCCTTTTCACAAAGATTATCTTACGACAAATTTTAATCTTACTACTAAAATTACACTTACGATCACAATTCTCCCTTGGGTGTACTCGATACAACTTTATATGATAAAGTTTGTCAATGACTTGCGACAGTTCGATGGTTTTCTCCGGTACTCCAGTAGCCCTTTTCACAAAAAATTGTAACTATAGTCCTAACTCTTTCACTTAAGATTATCTTACGACAATTCCTAAGTCCTTTTCACAAAGATTATCTTACGACAAATTTTAATCTTACTACTAAAATTACACTTACGATAACAATTCTTCCTTAGGTGTACTCGATACAACTTTATATGATAAAGTTTGTCAATGACTTGCGACAGTTCGATGGTTTTCTCCGGTACTCCAGTAGCCCTTTTCACAAAAAATTGTAACTATAGTCCTAACTCTTTCACTTAAGATTATCTTACGACAATTCCTAAGTCCTTTTCACAAAGATTATCTTACGACAAATTTTAATCTTACTACTAAAATTACACTTACGATAACAATTCTTCCTTAGGTGTACTCGATACAACATTATGTGATAAAGTTTGTCAGTGATTTGCGACAGGTGGTCAATTGTTTTCTCCGAGTACTCCAGCTTTCTCCACCAATACAAATGACCGATATATTGTTGAAAGGGGCGTTAAACACCATAAACCATCTTCCTTAGCATTCACAAAATGCTTCAAAATTGTTGACGGAAAAGCTTCCTAAATACTAAAAACACAGGAGCTTCTGCCCTGGACCCGCTGGAGACCTTAAGTGGTCCCCAGACCCCTCGCCGACTTTCGTCCCCCCTAACACAAAATCCTGGATCCACCCCTGATGGCTACCACCACAAGACATAGTTCTATTTAGAACCATATATGATTATGAATAAAAAGCTTTTTCTCAAATACTACAATATTGCTGTAGCCAAAGCAGCACTCGCATAAATCAATAACCAGGTGAGCGATACATGCTCTGTTGAATGAGTCAGTGATTGTTCGTTAGCTCCAAATAAGCAATTTTCTTCTATATCATGATGAGAACAAGTTCATTGATGAGATGATGATGATGATATCGACCTACGCGCTCAGCTAGATTTTTATAGTGCCAGCTCACAGATACAGCAAATTCCAACTTCATATAGTATGATTAAACCCCGACCAGTAGAAAACTATATTTATATATATTAATGTCAATAAATGTGTTTTTGTCTAATAATTAGTTGCTTACGAATGTGGACAAGTTCATAATTAATATTTTTAGCAAATCAATAATGATTATAATAATTTACATTTTTTGTTTTATATAGATATACATGTGTATATATTAACTTGATGTTTACATATCCAGTTCTAATTTTATTATATGGTTGATTGACTTTAACCTTCCAATGTGAATACTCTGATTTCTACTCACTTTTGTCCATTGGTCATACTGCTTTATGAATAGTATTTTCGTCTAGTTCTGACCAGTTTAATCTTGATATCTGGCTATATAATCTCTGTAACTTTATTATATTGTCAATGTGGAACATGGTGAACTGAGAGAAACATATAGGCCGTCGCCAGCAATTATAAGGTATTGTGTACATTTATTTATTTCACTCTTTAAGGTTAATTTTCCAATTGTAGAATCTTTTTGTGTGAATATTTGCAATAAGAATAATTTATTTGATTCTTATTTTACTTAAGTTTTCTAATTCGTTTGAATATATATTTTATATATATTTCAATTTATTGAGGACCTGTTTGCCCTTTTAACAAAAATTGTAAGTATTGTCCTAAATTTTTCACTTAAAAATTATCGTACGACAATTCTTAAATCATTTTCACAAAGATTATCTTAAGACAAATTTTAATATTACGACTAAATTACACTTACGATAAAAATTCTCCCTTAGGTGTACTCGATACAACATTATATGATAAAGTTTGTCAATGACTTGCGACAGTTCGATGGTTTTCTCCGGTATTCCAGTAGCACTTTTCACAAAAATTTGTAACTATAGTCCTAACTTTTTCACTTAAGATTATCTTACGACAATTCCTAAGTCCTTTTCACAAAGATTATCTTACGACAAATTTTAATCTTACTACTAAAATTACACTTACGATTACAATTCTCCCTTGGGTGTACTCGATACAACTTTATATGATAAAGTTTGTCAATGACTTGCGACAGTTCGATGGTTTTCTCCGGTACTCCAGTAGCCCTTTTCACAAAAAATTGTAACTATAGTCCTAACTCTTTCACTTAAGATTATCTTACGACAATTCCTAAGTCCTTTTCACAAAGATTATCTTACGACAAATTTTAATCTTACTACTAAAATTACACTTACGATAACAATTCTTCCTTAGGTGTACTCGATACAACTTTATATGATAAAGTTTGTCAATGACTTGCGACAGTTCGATGGTTTTCTCCGGTACTCCAGTAGCCCTTTTCACAAAAAATTGTAACTATAGTCCTAACTCTTTCACTTAAGATTATCTTACGACAATTCCTAAGTCCTTTTCACAAAGATTATCTTACGACAAATTTTAATCTTACTACTAAAATTACACTTACGATAACAATTCTTCCTTAGGTGTACTCGATACAACATTATGTGATAAAGTTTGTCAGTGATTTGCGACAGGTGGTCAATTGTTTTCTCCGAGTACTCCAGCTTTCTCCACCAATACAAATGACCGATATATTGTTGAAAGGGGCGTTAAACACCATAAACCATCTTCCTTAGCATTCACAAAATGCTTCAAAATTGTTGACGGAAAAGCTTCCTAAATACTAAAAACACAGGAGCTTCTGCCCTGGACCCGCTGGAGACCTTAAGTGGTCCCCAGACCCCTCGCCGACTTTCGTCCCCCCTAACACAAAATCCTGGATCCACCCCTGATGGCTACCACCACAAGACATAGTTCTATTTAGAACCATATATGATTATGAATAAAAAGCTTTTTCTCAAATACTACAATATTGCTGTAGCCAAAGCAGCACTCGCATAAATCAATAACCAGGTGAGCGATACATGCTCTGTTGAATGAGTCAGTGATTGTTCGTTAGCTCCAAATAAGCAATTTTCTTCTATATCATGATGAGAACAAGTTCATTGATGAGATGATGATGATGATATCGACCTACGCGCTCAGCAAGATTTTTATAGTGCCAGCTCACAGATACAGCAAATTCCAACTTCATATAGTATGATTAAACCCCGACCAGTAGAAAACTATATTTATATATATTAATGTCAATAAATGTGTTTTTGTCTAATAATTAGTTGCTTACGAATGTGGACAAGCCAAGCCAAGCCAAGCCAAGCCAAGCCAAGCCAAGCCAAGCCAAGCCAAGCCAAGCCAAGCCAAGCCAAGCCAAGCCAAGCCAAGCCAAGCCAAGCCAAGCCAAGCCAAGCCAAGCCAAGCCAAGCCAAGCCAAGCCAAGCCAAGCCAAGCCAAGCCAAGCCAAGCCAAGCCAAGCCAAGCCAAGCCAAGCCAAGCCAAGCCAAGCCAAGCCAAGCCAAGCCAAGCCAAGCCAAGCCAAGCCAAGCCAAGCCAAGCCAAGCCAAGCCAAGCCAAGCCAAGCCAAGCCAAGCCAAGCCAAGCCAAGCCAAGCCAAGCCAAGCCAAGCCAAGCCAAGCCAAGCCAAGCCAAGCCAAGCCAAGCCAAGCCAAGCCAAGCCAAGCCAAGCCAAGCCAAGCCAAGCCAAGCCAAGCCAAGCCAAGCCAAGCCAAGCCAAGCCAAGCCAAGCCAAGCCAAGCCAAGCCAAGCCAAGCCAAGCCAAGCCAAGCCAAGCCAAGCCAAGCCAAGCCAAGCCAAGCCAAGCCAAGCCAAGCCAAGCCAAGCCAAGCCAAGCCAAGCCAAGCCAAGCCAAGCCAAGCCAAGCCAAGCCAAGCCAAGCCAAGCCAAGCCAAGCCAAGCCAAGCCAAGCCAAGCCAAGCCAAGCCAAGCCAAGCCAAGCCAAGCCAAGCCAAGCCAAGCCAAGCCAAGCCAAGCCAAGCCAAGCCAAGCCAAGCCAAGCCAAGCCAAGCCAAGCCAAGCCAAGCCAAGCCAAGCCAAGCCAAGCCAAGCCAAGCCAAGCCAAGCCAAGCCAAGCCAAGCCAAGCCAAGCCAAGCCAAGCCAAGCCAAGCCAAGCCAAGCCAAGCCAAGCCAAGCCAAGCCAAGCCAAGCCAAGCCAAGCCAAGCCAAGCCAAGCCAAGCCAAGCCAAGCCAAGCCAAGCCAAGCCAAGCCAAGCCAAGCCAAGCCAAGCCAAGCCAAGCCAAGCCAAGCCAAGCCAAGCCAAGCCAAGCCAAGCCAAGCCAAGCCAAGCCAAGCCAAGCCAAGCCAAGCCAAGCCAAGCCAAGCCAAGCCAAGCCAAGCCAAGCCAAGCCAAGCCAAGCCAAGCCAAGCCAAGCCAAGCCAAGCCAAGCCAAGCCAAGCCAAGCCAAGCCAAGCCAAGCCAAGCCAAGCCAAGCCAAGCCAAGCCAAGCCAAGCCAAGCCAAGCCAAGCCAAGCCAAGCCAAGCCAAGCCAAGCCAAGCCAAGCCAAGCCAAGCCAAGCCAAGCCAAGCCAAGCCAAGCCAAGCCAAGCCAAGCCAAGCCAAGCCAAGCCAAGCCAAGCCAAGCCAAGCCAAGCCAAGCCAAGCCAAGCCAAGCCAAGCCAAGCCAAGCCAAGCCAAGCCAAGCCAAGCCAAGCCAAGCCAAGCCAAGCCAAGCCAAGCCAAGCCAAGCCAAGCCAAGCCAAGCCAAGCCAAGCCAAGCCAAGCCAAGCCAAGCCAAGCCAAGCCAAGCCAAGCCAAGCCAAGCCAAGCCAAGCCAAGCCAAGCCAAGCCAAGCCAAGCCAAGCCAAGCCAAGCCAAGCCAAGCCAAGCCAAGCCAAGCCAAGCCAAGCCAAGCCAAGCCAAGCCAAGCCAAGCCAAGCCAAGCCAAGCCAAGCCAAGCCAAGCCAAGCCAAGCCAAGCCAAGCCAAGCCAAGCCAAGCCAAGCCAAGCCAAGCCAAGCCAAGCCAAGCCAAGCCAAGCCAAGCCAAGCCAAGCCAAGCCAAGCCAAGCCAAGCCAAGCCAAGCCAAGCCAAGCCAAGCCAAGCCAAGCCAAGCCAAGCCAAGCCAAGCCAAGCCAAGCCAAGCCAAGCCAAGCCAAGCCAAGCCAAGCCAAGCCAAGCCAAGCCAAGCCAAGCCAAGCCAAGCCAAGCCAAGCCAAGCCAAGCCAAGCCAAGCCAAGCCAAGCCAAGCCAAGCCAAGCCAAGCCAAGCCAAGCCAAGCCAAGCCAAGCCAAGCCAAGCCAAGCCAAGCCAAGCCAAGCCAAGCCAAGCCAAGCCAAGCCAAGCCAAGCCAAGCCAAGCCAAGCCAAGCCAAGCCAAGCCAAGCCAAGCCAAGCCAAGCCAAGCCAAGCCAAGCCAAGCCAAGCCAAGCCAAGCCAAGCCAAGCCAAGCCAAGCCAAGCCAAGCCAAGCCAAGCCAAGCCAAGCCAAGCCAAGCCAAGCCAAGCCAAGCCAAGCCAAGCCAAGCCAAGCCAAGCCAAGCCAAGCCAAGCCAAGCCAAGCCAAGCCAAGCCAAGCCAAGCCAAGCCAAGCCAAGCCAAGCCAAGCCAAGCCAAGCCAAGCCAAGCCAAGCCAAGCCAAGCCAAGCCAAGCCAAGCCAAGCCAAGCCAAGCCAAGCCAAGCCAAGCCAAGCCAAGCCAAGCCAAGCCAAGCCAAGCCAAGCCAAGCCAAGCCAAGCCAAGCCAAGCCAAGCCAAGCCAAGCCAAGCCAAGCCAAGCCAAGCCAAGCCAAGCCAAGCCAAGCCAAGCCAAGCCAAGCCAAGCCAAGCCAAGCCAAGCCAAGCCAAGCCAAGCCAAGCCAAGCCAAGCCAAGCCAAGCCAAGCCAAGCCAAGCCAAGCCAAGCCAAGCCAAGCCAAGCCAAGCCAAGCCAAGCCAAGCCAAGCCAAGCCAAGCCAAGCCAAGCCAAGCCAAGCCAAGCCAAGCCAAGCCAAGCCAAGCCAAGCCAAGCCAAGCCAAGCCAAGCCAAGCCAAGCCAAGCCAAGCCAAGCCAAGCCAAGCCAAGCCAAGCCAAGCCAAGCCAAGCCAAGCCAAGCCAAGCCAAGCCAAGCCAAGCCAAGCCAAGCCAAGCCAAGCCAAGCCAAGCCAAGCCAAGCCAAGCCAAGCCAAGCCAAGCCAAGCCAAGCCAAGCCAAGCCAAGCCAAGCCAAGCCAAGCCAAGCCAAGCCAAGCCAAGCCAAGCCAAGCCAAGCCAAGCCAAGCCAAGCCAAGCCAAGCCAAGCCAAGCCAAGCCAAGCCAAGCCAAGCCAAGCCAAGCCAAGCCAAGCCAAGCCAAGCCAAGCCAAGCCAAGCCAAGCCAAGCCAAGCCAAGCCAAGCCAAGCCAAGCCAAGCCAAGCCAAGCCAAGCCAAGCCAAGCCAAGCCAAGCCAAGCCAAGCCAAGCCAAGCCAAGCCAAGCCAAGCCAAGCCAAGCCAAGCCAAGCCAAGCCAAGCCAAGCCAAGCCAAGCCAAGCCAAGCCAAGCCAAGCCAAGCCAAGCCAAGCCAAGCCAAGCCAAGCCAAGCCAAGCCAAGCCAAGCCAAGCCAAGCCAAGCCAAGCCAAGCCAAGCCAAGCCAAGCCAAGCCAAGCCAAGCCAAGCCAAGCCAAGCCAAGCCAAGCCAAGCCAAGCCAAGCCAAGCCAAGCCAAGCCAAGCCAAGCCAAGCCAAGCCAAGCCAAGCCAAGCCAAGCCAAGCCAAGCCAAGCCAAGCCAAGCCAAGCCAAGCCAAGCCAAGCCAAGCCAAGCCAAGCCAAGCCAAGCCAAGCCAAGCCAAGCCAAGCCAAGCCAAGCCAAGCCAAGCCAAGCCAAGCCAAGCCAAGCCAAGCCAAGCCAAGCCAAGCCAAGCCAAGCCAAGCCAAGCCAAGCCAAGCCAAGCCAAGCCAAGCCAAGCCAAGCCAAGCCAAGCCAAGCCAAGCCAAGCCAAGCCAAGCCAAGCCAAGCCAAGCCAAGCCAAGCCAAGCCAAGCCAAGCCAAGCCAAGCCAAGCCAAGCCAAGCCAAGCCAAGCCAAGCCAAGCCAAGCCAAGCCAAGCCAAGCCAAGCCAAGCCAAGCCAAGCCAAGCCAAGCCAAGCCAAGCCAAGCCAAGCCAAGCCAAGCCAAGCCAAGCCAAGCCAAGCCAAGCCAAGCCAAGCCAAGCCAAGCCAAGCCAAGCCAAGCCAAGCCAAGCCAAGCCAAGCCAAGCCAAGCCAAGCCAAGCCAAGCCAAGCCAAGCCAAGCCAAGCCAAGCCAAGCCAAGCCAAGCCAAGCCAAGCCAAGCCAAGCCAAGCCAAGCCAAGCCAAGCCAAGCCAAGCCAAGCCAAGCCAAGCCAAGCCAAGCCAAGCCAAGCCAAGCCAAGCCAAGCCAAGCCAAGCCAAGCCAAGCCAAGCCAAGCCAAGCCAAGCCAAGCCAAGCCAAGCCAAGCCAAGCCAAGCCAAGCCAAGCCAAGCCAAGCCAAGCCAAGCCAAGCCAAGCCAAGCCAAGCCAAGCCAAGCCAAGCCAAGCCAAGCCAAGCCAAGCCAAGCCAAGCCAAGCCAAGCCAAGCCAAGCCAAGCCAAGCCAAGCCAAGCCAAGCCAAGCCAAGCCAAGCCAAGCCAAGCCAAGCCAAGCCAAGCCAAGCCAAGCCAAGCCAAGCCAAGCCAAGCCAAGCCAAGCCAAGCCAAGCCAAGCCAAGCCAAGCCAAGCCAAGCCAAGCCAAGCCAAGCCAAGCCAAGCCAAGCCAAGCCAAGCCAAGCCAAGCCAAGCCAAGCCAAGCCAAGCCAAGCCAAGCCAAGCCAAGCCAAGCCAAGCCAAGCCAAGCCAAGCCAAGCCAAGCCAAGCCAAGCCAAGCCAAGCCAAGCCAAGCCAAGCCAAGCCAAGCCAAGCCAAGCCAAGCCAAGCCAAGCCAAGCCAAGCCAAGCCAAGCCAAGCCAAGCCAAGCCAAGCCAAGCCAAGCCAAGCCAAGCCAAGCCAAGCCAAGCCAAGCCAAGCCAAGCCAAGCCAAGCCAAGCCAAGCCAAGCCAAGCCAAGCCAAGCCAAGCCAAGCCAAGCCAAGCCAAGCCAAGCCAAGCCAAGCCAAGCCAAGCCAAGCCAAGCCAAGCCAAGCCAAGCCAAGCCAAGCCAAGCCAAGCCAAGCCAAGCCAAGCCAAGCCAAGCCAAGCCAAGCCAAGCCAAGCCAAGCCAAGCCAAGCCAAGCCAAGCCAAGCCAAGCCAAGCCAAGCCAAGCCAAGCCAAGCCAAGCCAAGCCAAGCCAAGCCAAGCCAAGCCAAGCCAAGCCAAGCCAAGCCAAGCCAAGCCAAGCCAAGCCAAGCCAAGCCAAGCCAAGCCAAGCCAAGCGCCTAGGCCGGCCTGTGCAGACAGGTCCCATGGAATGATCTACGGGGAATAGTTATCAAGCAGAAGCATTGCCAAACGTTTTGAGGTATCATACATGTAGATCAAGCCTCCGTGAGGACCGGAAATTGTCTATTACGGAGCTAATATGGAATGCAAGGACCGTGACGAATATTCGGGTAATAACGCATATTGGTTTTTCGCATTTTTCGGGCTAACGAAGGGCTCCAGAAATAAAAAACTAAACATATATATTAAGCAGAGACACCTGCGCACATATTTATTAAGGTATTTGGTTATTCGGGCCACCATGGGGACCGGAAGGGGGTTAAAACATAGGTAAATCGTCTTATTTTAACCTACCGCCGGACATTGGTTTTACATTATTTACTCCAATCAAGGGGCGTATAGACAGTCTTACTGTATATATTTATAAAGCAGAGACATGTACAAACATTTTGAGATATAATACATGTATGTCAAGCTATCCTGGAGACCGGAAGTGGACGACAATTGAGACATAATGGTTGTACAGCCTGCAATTTTGACCTACCCGAGCATGGTTTTTTACTTCTGACTTGGTCCACAGGTCCTATGGAATGATCTACGGGGAATAGTTATCAAGCAGAGGCATTGACAAACGTTTTGAGGTATCATACATGTAGATCAAGCCTCCGTGAGGACCGGAAATTGTCTATTACGGAGCTAAAATGGAATGCCAGGACCGTGACGAATATTCGGGTAATAACGCATATTGGTTTTTCGCATTTTTCGGGCTAACGAAGGGCTCCAGAAATAAAAAACTAAACATATATATTAAGCAGAGACACCTGCGCACATATTTATTAAGGTATTTGGTTATTCGGGCCACCATGGGGACCGGAAGGGGGTTAAAACATAGGTAAATCGTCTTATTTTAACCTACCGCCGGACATTGGTTTTACATTATTTACTCCAATCAAGGGGCGTATAGACAGTCTTACTGTATATATTTATAAAGCAGAGACATGTACAAACATTTTGAGATATAATACATGTATGTCAAGCTATCCTGGAGACCGGAAGTGGACGACAATTGAGACATAATGGTTGTACAGCCTGCAATTTTGACCTACCCGAGCATGGTTTTTTACTTCTGACTTGGTCCACAGGTCCTATGGAATGATCTACGGGGAATAGTTATCAAGCAGAGGCATTGACAAACGTTTTGAGGTATCATACATGTAGATCAAGCCTCCCTGAGGACCGAAAGTTGCCTATTACGGAGCTAAAATGGGATGCCAGGACCGTGACGGATATTCTGGGTAATAACGCATATTGGTTTTTCGCATTTTTCTGGCTAACGAAGGGCTCCAGAAATAAAAACAAAACATATATATTAAGCAGAGACACCTGCACACATATTTGTTTAGGTATTTGGTTATTCGGGCCACCATGGGGACCGGAAGGGGGTGAAAACATAGGTAAATCGTCTTATTTTAACCTACCGCCGTACATTGGTTTTACATTATTTACTCCAATCAAGGGGCGTATAGACAGTCTTACTGTATATATTTATAAAGCAGAGACATGTACAAACATTTTGAGATATAATACATGTATGTCAAGCTATCCTGGAGACCGGAAGTGGACGACAATTGAGACATAATGGTTGTACAGCCTGCAATTTTGACCTACCCGACCATGGTTTTTTACTTCTTACTTGGTCCACAGGTCCTATGGAATGATCGACATGTACGGGGAATAGTTATCAAGCAGAGGCATTGACAAACGTTTTGAGATATCATACATGTAGATCAAACCTCCGTGAGGACCGGAAATTGTCTATTACGGAGCTAAAATGGGATGCCAGGACCGTGACGAATATTCCGGGTAATAACGCATATTGGTTTTTCGCATTTTTCGGGCTAACGAAGGGCTCCAGAAATAAAAACTAAACATATATATTAAGCAGATACACCTGCGCACATATTTATTAAGGTATTTGGTTATTCGGGCCACCATGGAGACTGGAAGGGGGTGAAAACATAGGTAAATCGTCTTATTTTAACCTACCGCCGGACATTGGTTTTACATTATTTACTCCAATCAAGGGGCGTATAGACAGTCTTACTGTATATATTTATAAAGCAGAGACATGTACAAACATCTTGAGATATAATACATGTATGTCAATCTATCCTGGAGACCGGAAGTGGACGACAATTGAGACATAATGGTTGTACAGCCTGCAATTTTGACCTACCCGACCATGGTTTTTTACTTCTGACTTGGTCCACAGGTCCTATGGAATGATCTACGGGGAATAGTTATCAAGCAGAGGCATTGACAAACGTTTTGAGGTATCATACATGTAGATCAAGCCTCCCTGAGGACCGAAAGTTGCCTATTACGGAGCTAAAATGGGATGCCAGGACCGTGACGGATATTCTGGGTAATAACGCATATTGGTTTTTCGCATTTTTCTGGCTAACGAAGGGCTCCAGAAATAAAAACAAAACATATATATTAAGCAGAGACACCTGCACACATATTTGTTTAGGTATTTGGTTATTCGGGCCACCATGGGGACCGGAAGGGGGTGAAAACATAGGTAAATCGTCTTATTTTAACCTACCGCCGTACATTGGTTTTACATTATTTACTCCAATCAAGGGGCGTATAGACAGTCTTACTGTATATATTTATAAAGCAGAGACATGTACAAACATTTTGAGATATAATACATGTATGTCAAGCTATCCTGGAGACCGGAAGTGGACGACAATTGAGACATAATGGTTGTACAGCCTGCAATTTTGACCTACCCGACCATGGTTTTTTACTTCTTACTTGGTCCACAGGTCCTATGGAATGATCGACATGTACGGGGAATAGTTATCAAGCAGAGGCATTGACAAACGTTTTGAGATATCATACATGTAGATCAAACCTCCGTGAGGACCGGAAATTGTCTATTACGGAGCTAAAATGGGATGCCAGGACCGTGACGAATATTCCGGGTAATAACGCATATTGGTTTTTCGCATTTTTCGGGCTAACGAAGGGCTCCAGAAATAAAAACTAAACATATATATTAAGCAGATACACCTGCGCACATATTTATTAAGGTATTTGGTTATTCGGGCCACCATGGAGACTGGAAGGGGGTGAAAACATAGGTAAATCGTCTTATTTTAACCTACCGCCGGACATTGGTTTTACATTATTTACTCCAATCAAGGGGCGTATAGACAGTCTTACTGTATATATTTATAAAGCAGAGACATGTACAAACATCTTGAGATATAATACATGTATGTCAATCTATCCTGGAGACCGGAAGTGGACGACAATTGAGACATAATGGTTGTACAGCCTGCAATTTTGACCTACCCGACCATGGTTTTTTACTTCTGACTTGGTCCACAGGTCCTATGGAATGATCTACGGGGAATAGTTATCAAGCAGAGGCATTGACAAACGTTTTGAGGTATCATACATGTAGATCAAGCCTCCCTGAGGACCGAAAGTTGCCTATTACGGAGCTAAAATGGGATGCCAGGACCGTGACGGATATTCTGGGTAATAACGCATATTGGTTTTTCGCATTTTTCTGGCTAACGAAGGGCTCCAGAAATAAAAACTAAACATATATATTAAGCAGAGACACCTGCACACATATTTGTTTAGGTATTTGGTTATTCGGGCCACCATGGGGACCGGAAGGGGGTTAAAACATAGGTAAATCGTCTTATTTTAACCTACCGCCGGACATTGGTTTTACATTATTTACTCCAATCAAGGGGCGTATAGACAGTCTTACTGTATATATTTATAAAGCAGAGACATGTACAAACATTTTGAGATATAATACATGTATGTCAAGCTATCCTGGAGACCGGAAGTGGACGACAATTGAGACATAATGGTTGTACAGCCTGCAATTTTGACCTACCCGAGCATGGTTTTTTACTTCTGACTTGGTTCACAGGTCCTATGGAATGATCTACAGGGAATAGTTATCAAGCAGAGGCATTGACAAACGTTTTGAGGTATTATACATGTAGATCAAGCCATCCTGAGGACCGGAAGTTGCCTATTACGGAGCTAAAATGGGATGCAAGGACCCTGACGGATATTTCGGGTAGTACAACGGAGGGCTCCAGAAATAAAAACTAGACATATGTATTAAGCAGATACACCTGCGCACATATTTATTAAGGTATTTAATTATTCGGGCCACCATGCGGACCGGAAGGGGGTGAAAACATAGGTAAATCGTCTTATTTTAACCTACCGCCGGACATTGGTTTTACATTATTTACTCCAATCAAGGGGCGTATTGACAGTCTTACTGTATATATTTATAAAGCAGAGACATGTACAAACATCTTGAGATATAATACATGTATGTCAAGCTATCCTGGAGACCGGAAGTGGACGACAATTGAGACATAATGGTTGTACAACCTGCAATTTTGACCTACCCGAGCATGGTTTTTTACTTCTGACTTGGTCCACAGGTCCTATGGAATGATCTACGGGGAATAGTTATCAAGCAGAGGCATTGACAAACGTTTTGAGGTATCATACATGTAGATCAAGCCTCCCTGAGGACCGAAAGTTGCCTATTACGGAGCTAAAATGGGATGCCAGGACCGTGACGAATATTCCGGGTAATAACGCATATTGGTTTTTCGCATTTTTCTGGCTAACGAAGGGCTCCAGAAATAAAAACAAAACATATATATTAAGCAGAGACTCCTGCACACATATTTGTTTAGGTATTTGGTTATTCGGGCCACCATGGGGACCGGAAGGGGGTTAAAACATAGGTACATCGTCTTATTTTAACCTACCGCCGGACATTGGTTTTACATTATTTACTCAATCAAGGGGCGTATAGACAGTCTTACTGTATATATTTATAAAGCAGAGACATGTACAAACATTTTGAGATATAATACATGTATGTCAAGCTATCCTGGAGACCGGAAGTGGACGACAATTGAGACATAATGGTTGTACAGCCTGCAATTTTGACCTACCCGAGCATGGTTTTTTACTTCTGACTTGGTTCACAGGTCCTATGGAATGATCTACAGGGAATAGTTATCAAGCAGAAGCATTGCCAAACGTTTTGAGGTATCATACATGTAGATCAAGCCTCCGTGAGGACCGGAAATTGTCTATTACGGAGCTAAAATGGAATGCAAGGACCGTGACGAATATTCGGGTAATAACGCATATTGGTTTTTCGCATTTTTCGGGCTAACGAAGGGCTCCAGAAATAAAAAACTAAACATATATATTAAGCAGAGACACCTGCGCACATATTTATTAAGGTATTTGGTTATTCGGGCCACCATGGGGACCGGAAGGGGGTTAAAACATAGGTAAATCGTCTTATTTTAACCTACCGCCGGACATTGGTTTTACATTATTTACTCCAATCAAGGGGCGTATAGACAGTCTTACTGTATATATTTATAAAGCAGAGACATGTACAAACATTTTGAGATATAATACATGTATGTCAAGCTATCCTGGAGACCGGAAGTGGACGACAATTGAGACATAATGGTTGTACAGCCTGCAATTTTGACCTACCCGAGCATGGTTTTTTACTTCTGACTTGGTCCACAGGTCCTATGGAATGATCTACGGGGAATAGTTATCAAGCAGAGGCATTGACAAACGTTTTGAGGTATCATACATGTAGATCAAGCCTCCGTGAGGACCGGAAATTGTCTATTACGGAGCTAAAATGGAATGCCAGGACCGTGACGAATATTCGGGTAATAACGCATATTGGTTTTTCGCATTTTTCGGGCTAACGAAGGGCTCCAGAAATAAAAAACTAAACATATATATTAAGCAGAGACACCTGCGCACATATTTATTAAGGTATTTGGTTATTCGGGCCACCATGGGGACCGGAAGGGGGTTAAAACATAGGTAAATCGTCTTATTTTAACCTACCGCCGGACATTGGTTTTACATTATTTACTCCAATCAAGGGGCGTATAGACAGTCTTACTGTATATATTTATAAAGCAGAGACATGTACAAACATTTTGAGATATAATACATGTATGTCAAGCTATCCTGGAGACCGGAAGTGGACGACAATTGAGACATAATGGTTGTACAGCCTGCAATTTTGACCTACCCGAGCATGGTTTTTTACTTCTGACTTGGTCCACAGGTCCTATGGAATGATCTACGGGGAATAGTTATCAAGCAGAGGCATTGACAAACGTTTTGAGGTATCATACATGTAGATCAAGCCTCCCTGAGGACCGAAAGTTGCCTATTACGGAGCTAAAATGGGATGCCAGGACCGTGACGGATATTCTGGGTAATAACGCATATTGGTTTTTCGCATTTTTCTGGCTAACGAAGGGCTCCAGAAATAAAAACAAAACATATATATTAAGCAGAGACACCTGCACACATATTTGTTTAGGTATTTGGTTATTCGGGCCACCATGGGGACCGGAAGGGGGTGAAAACATAGGTAAATCGTCTTATTTTAACCTACCGCCGTACATTGGTTTTACATTATTTACTCCAATCAAGGGGCGTATAGACAGTCTTACTGTATATATTTATAAAGCAGAGACATGTACAAACATTTTGAGATATAATACATGTATGTCAAGCTATCCTGGAGACCGGAAGTGGACGACAATTGAGACATAATGGTTGTACAGCCTGCAATTTTGACCTACCCGACCATGGTTTTTTACTTCTTACTTGGTCCACAGGTCCTATGGAATGATCGACATGTACGGGGAATAGTTATCAAGCAGAGGCATTGACAAACGTTTTGAGATATCATACATGTAGATCAAACCTCCGTGAGGACCGGAAATTGTCTATTACGGAGCTAAAATGGGATGCCAGGACCGTGACGAATATTCCGGGTAATAACGCATATTGGTTTTTCGCATTTTTCGGGCTAACGAAGGGCTCCAGAAATAAAAACTAAACATATATATTAAGCAGATACACCTGCGCACATATTTATTAAGGTATTTGGTTATTCGGGCCACCATGGAGACTGGAAGGGGGTGAAAACATAGGTAAATCGTCTTATTTTAACCTACCGCCGGACATTGGTTTTACATTATTTACTCCAATCAAGGGGCGTATAGACAGTCTTACTGTATATATTTATAAAGCAGAGACATGTACAAACATCTTGAGATATAATACATGTATGTCAATCTATCCTGGAGACCGGAAGTGGACGACAATTGAGACATAATGGTTGTACAGCCTGCAATTTTGACCTACCCGACCATGGTTTTTTACTTCTGACTTGGTCCACAGGTCCTATGGAATGATCTACGGGGAATAGTTATCAAGCAGAGGCATTGACAAACGTTTTGAGGTATCATACATGTAGATCAAGCCTCCCTGAGGACCGAAAGTTGCCTATTACGGAGCTAAAATGGGATGCCAGGACCGTGACGGATATTCTGGGTAATAACGCATATTGGTTTTTCGCATTTTTCTGGCTAACGAAGGGCTCCAGAAATAAAAACTAAACATATATATTAAGCAGAGACACCTGCACACATATTTGTTTAGGTATTTGGTTATTCGGGCCACCATGGGGACCGGAAGGGGGTGAAAACATAGGTAAATCGTCTTATTTTAACCTACCGCCGGACATTGGTTTTACATTATTTACTCCAATCAAGGGGCGTATAGACAGTCTTACTGTATATATTTATAAAGCAGAGACATGTACAAACATTTTGAGATATAATACATGTATGTCAAGCTATCCTGGAGACCGGAAGTGGACGACAATTGAGACATAATGGTTGTA
The DNA here is from genome assembly GCA_963680875.1 of Bathymodiolus brooksi. Classification (NCBI taxonomy): domain Eukaryota; kingdom Metazoa; phylum Mollusca; class Bivalvia; order Mytilida; family Modiolidae; genus Bathymodiolus; species Bathymodiolus brooksi. The sequence goes on from OY804588.1 coordinate 26,139,754, forward strand.
CAGCCTGCAATTTTGACCTACCCGAGCATGGTTTTTTACTTCTGACTTGGTTCACAGGTCCTATGGAATGATCTACAGGGAATAGTTATCAAGCAGAGGCATTGACAAACGTTTTGAGGTATTATACATGTAGATCAAGCCATCCTGAGGACCGGAAGTTGCCTATTACGGAGCTAAAATGGGATGCCAGGACCCTGACGGATATTTCGGGTAGTACCGCATATTGGTTTTTCGCATTTTTCTGGCTAACGGAGGGCTCCAGAAATAAAAACTAGACATATGTATTAAGCAGATACACCTGCGCACATATTTATTAAGGTATTTAATTATTCGGGCCACCATGCGGACCGGAAGGGGGTGAAAACATAGGTAAATCGTCTTATTTTAACCTACCGCCGGACATTGGTTTTACATTATTTACTCAATCAAGGGGCGTATAGACAGTCTTACTGTATATATTTATAAAGCAGAGACATGTACAAACATTTTGAGATATAATACATGTATGTCAAGCTATCCTGGAGACCGGAAGTGGACGACAATTGAGACATAATGGTTGTACAGCCTGCAATTTTGACCTACCCGAGCATGGTTTTTTACTTCTGACTTGGTTCACAGGTCCTATGGAATGATCTACAGGGAATAGTTATCAAGCAGAAGCATTGCCAAACGTTTTGAGGTATCATACATGTAGATCAAGCCTCCGTGAGGACCGGAAATTGTCTATTACGGAGCTAAAATGGAATGCAAGGACCGTGACGAATATTCGGGTAATAACGCATATTGGTTTTTCGCATTTTTCGGGCTAACGAAGGGCTCCAGAAATAAAAAACTAAACATATATATTAAGCAGAGACACCTGCGCACATATTTATTAAGGTATTTGGTTATTCGGGCCACCATGGGGACCGGAAGGGGGTTAAAACATAGGTAAATCGTCTTATTTTAACCTACCGCCGGACATTGGTTTTACATTATTTACTCCAATCAAGGGGCGTATAGACAGTCTTACTGTATATATTTATAAAGCAGAGACATGTACAAACATTTTGAGATATAATACATGTATGTCAAGCTATCCTGGAGACCGGAAGTGGACGACAATTGAGACATAATGGTTGTACAGCCTGCAATTTTGACCTACCCGAGCATGGTTTTTTACTTCTGACTTGGTCCACAGGTCCTATGGAATGATCTACGGGGAATAGTTATCAAGCAGAGGCATTGACAAACGTTTTGAGGTATCATACATGTAGATCAAGCCTCCGTGAGGACCGGAAATTGTCTATTACGGAGCTAAAATGGAATGCCAGGACCGTGACGAATATTCGGGTAATAACGCATATTGGTTTTTCGCATTTTTCGGGCTAACGAAGGGCTCCAGAAATAAAAAAACTAAACATATATATTAAGCAGAGACACCTGCGCACATATTTATTAAGGTATTTGGTTATTCGGGCCACCATGGGGACCGGAAGGGGGTTAAAACATAGGTAAATCGTCTTATTTTAACCTACCGCCGGACATTGGTTTTACATTATTTACTCCAATCAAGGGGCGTATAGACAGTCTTACTGTATATATTTATAAAGCAGAGACATGTACAAACATTTTGAGATATAATACATGTATGTCAAGCTATCCTGGAGACCGGAAGTGGACGACAATTGAGACATAATGGTTGTACAGCCTGCAATTTTGACCTACCCGAGCATGGTTTTTTACTTCTGACTTGGTCCACAGGTCCTATGGAATGATCTACGGGGAATAGTTATCAAGCAGAGGCATTGACAAACGTTTTGAGGTATCATACATGTAGATCAAGCCTCCCTGAGGACCGAAAGTTGCCTATTACGGAGCTAAAATGGGATGCCAGGACCGTGACGGATATTCTGGGTAATAACGCATATTGGTTTTTCGCATTTTTCTGGCTAACGAAGGGCTCCAGAAATAAAAACAAAACATATATATTAAGCAGAGACACCTGCACACATATTTGTTTAGGTATTTGGTTATTCGGGCCACCATGGGGACCGGAAGGGGGTGAAAACATAGGTAAATCGTCTTATTTTAACCTACCGCCGTACATTGGTTTTACATTATTTACTCCAATCAAGGGGCGTATAGACAGTCTTACTGTATATATTTATAAAGCAGAGACATGTACAAACATTTTGAGATATAATACATGTATGTCAAGCTATCCTGGAGACCGGAAGTGGACGACAATTGAGACATAATGGTTGTACAGCCTGCAATTTTGACCTACCCGACCATGGTTTTTTACTTCTTACTTGGTCCACAGGTCCTATGGAATGATCGACATGTACGGGGAATAGTTATCAAGCAGAGGCATTGACAAACGTTTTGAGATATCATACATGTAGATCAAACCTCCGTGAGGACCGGAAATTGTCTATTACGGAGCTAAAATGGGATGCCAGGACCGTGACGAATATTCCGGGTAATAACGCATATTGGTTTTTCGCATTTTTCGGGCTAACGAAGGGCTCCAGAAATAAAAACTAAACATATATATTAAGCAGATACACCTGCGCACATATTTATTAAGGTATTTGGTTATTCGGGCCACCATGGAGACTGGAAGGGGGTGAAAACATAGGTAAATCGTCTTATTTTAACCTACCGCCGGACATTGGTTTTACATTATTTACTCCAATCAAGGGGCGTATAGACAGTCTTACTGTATATATTTATAAAGCAGAGACATGTACAAACATCTTGAGATATAATACATGTATGTCAATCTATCCTGGAGACCGGAAGTGGACGACAATTGAGACATAATGGTTGTACAGCCTGCAATTTTGACCTACCCGACCATGGTTTTTTACTTCTGACTTGGTCCACAGGTCCTATGGAATGATCTACGGGGAATAGTTATCAAGCAGAGGCATTGACAAACGTTTTGAGGTATCATACATGTAGATCAAGCCTCCCTGAGGACCGAAAGTTGCCTATTACGGAGCTAAAATGGGATGCCAGGACCGTGACGGATATTCTGGGTAATAACGCATATTGGTTTTTCGCATTTTTCTGGCTAACGAAGGGCTCCAGAAATAAAAACTAAACATATATATTAAGCAGAGACACCTGCACACATATTTGTTTAGGTATTTGGTTATTCGGGCCACCATGGGGACCGGAAGGGGGTGAAAACATAGGTAAATCGTCTTATTTTAACCTACCGCCGGACATTGGTTTTACATTATTTACTCCAATCAAGGGGCGTATAGACAGTCTTACTGTATATATTTATAAAGCAGAGACATGTACAAACATTTTGAGATATAATACATGTATGTCAAGCTATCCTGGAGACCGGAAGTGGACGACAATTGAGACATAATGGTTGTACAGCCTGCAATTTTGACCTACCCGAGCATGGTTTTTTACTTCTGACTTGGTTCACAGGTCCTATGGAATGATCTACCGGGAATAGTTATCAAGCAGAGGCATTGACAAACGTTTTGAGGTATTATACATGTAGATCAAGCCATCCTGAGGACCGGAAGTTGCCTATTACGGAGCTAAAATGGGATGCCAGGACCCTGACGGATATTTCGGGTAGTACCGCATATTGGTTTTTCGCATTTTTCTGGCTAACGGAGGGCTCCAGAAATAAAAACTAGACATATGTATTAAGCAGATACACCTGCGCACATATTTATTAAGGTATTTAATTATTCGGGCCACCATGCGGACCGGAAGGGGGTGAAAACATAGGTAAATCGTCTTATTTTAACCTACCGCCGGACATTGGTTTTACATTATTTACTCCAATCAAGGGGCGTATTGACAGTCTTACTGTATATATTTATAAAGCAGAGACATGTACAAACATCTTGAGATATAATACATGTATGTCAAGCTATCCTGGAGACCGGAAGTGGACGACAATTGAGACATAATGGTTGTACAACCTGCAATTTTGACCTACCCGAGCATGGTTTTTTACTTCTGACTTGGTCCACAGGTCCTATGGAATGATCTACGGGGAATAGTTATCAAGCAGAGGCATTGACAAACGTTTTGAGGTATCATACATGTAGATCAAGCCTCCCTGAGGACCGAAAGTTGCCTATTACGGAGCTAAAATGGGATGCCAGGACCGTGACGAATATTCCGGGTAATAACGCATATTGGTTTTTCGCATTTTTCTGGCTAACGAAGGGCTCCAGAAATAAAAACAAAACATATATATTAAGCAGAGACTCCTGCACACATATTTGTTTAGGTATTTGGTTATTCGGGCCACCATGGGGACCGGAAGGGGGTTAAAACATAGGTACATCGTCTTATTTTAACCTACCGCCGGACATTGGTTTTACATTATTTACTCAATCAAGGGGCGTATAGACAGTCTTACTGTATATATTTATAAAGCAGAGACATGTACAAACATTTTGAGATATAATACATGTATGTCAAGCTATCCTGGAGACCGGAAGTGGACGACAATTGAGACATAATGGTTGTACAGCCTGCAATTTTGACCTACCCGAGCATGGTTTTTTACTTCTGACTTGGTTCACAGGTCCTATGGAATGATCTACAGGGAATAGTTATCAAGCAGAGGCATTGACAAACGTTTTGAGGTATTATACATGTAGATCAAGCCATCCTGAGGACCGGAAGTTGCCTATTACGGAGCTAAAATGGGATGCCAGGACCCTGACGGATATTTCGGGTAATAACGCATATTGGTTTTTCGCATTTTTCGGGCTAACGAAGGGCTCCAGAAATAAAAAACTAAACATATATATTAAGCAGAGACACCTGCGCACATATTTATTAAGGTATTTGGTTATTCGGGCCACCATGGGGACCGGAAGGGGGTTAAAACATAGGTAAATCGTCTTATTTTAACCTACCGCCGGACATTGGTTTTACATTATTTACTCCAATCAAGGGGCGTATAGACAGTCTTACTGTATATATTTATAAAGCAGAGACATGTACAAACATTTTGAGATATAATACATGTATGTCAAGCTATCCTGGAGACCGGAAGTGGACGACAATTGAGACATAATGGTTGTACAGCCTGCAATTTTGACCTACCCGAGCATGGTTTTTTACTTCTGACTTGGTCCACAGGTCCTATGGAATGATCTACGGGGAATAGTTATCAAGCAGAGGCATTGGCAAACGTTTTGAGGTATCATACATGTAGATCAAGCCTCCGTGAGGACCGGAAATTGTCTATTACGGAGCTAAAATGGAATGCCAGGACCGTGACGAATATTCGGGTAATAACGCATATTGGTTTTTCGCATTTTTCGGGCTAACGAAGGGCTCCAGAAATAAAAAACTAAACATATATATTAAGCAGAGACACCTGCGCACATATTTATTAAGGTATTTGGTTATTCGGGCCACCATGGGGACCGGAAGGGGGTTAAAACATAGGTAAATCGTCTTATTTTAACCTACCGCCGGACATTGGTTTTACATTATTTACTCCAATCAAGGGGCGTATAGACAGTCTTACTGTATATATTTATAAAGCAGAGACATGTACAAACATTTTGAGATATAATACATGTATGTCAAGCTATCCTGGAGACCGGAAGTGGACGACAATTGAGACATAATGGTTGTACAGCCTGCAATTTTGACCTACCCGAGCATGGTTTTTTACTTCTGACTTGGTCCACAGGTCCTATGGAATGATCTACGGGGAATAGTTATCAAGCAGAGGCATTGACAAACGTTTTGAGGTATCATACATGTAGATCAAGCCTCCCTGAGGACCGAAAGTTGCCTATTACGGAGCTAAAATGGGATGCCAGGACCGTGACGGATATTCTGGGTAATAACGCATATTGGTTTTTCGCATTTTTCTGGCTAACGAAGGGCTCCAGAAATAAAAACAAAACATATATATTAAGCAGAGACACCTGCACACATATTTGTTTAGGTATTTGGTTATTCGGGCCACCATGGGGACCGGAAGGGGGTGAAAACATAGGTAAATCGTCTTATTTTAACCTACCGCCGTACATTGGTTTTACATTATTTACTCCAATCAAGGGGCGTATAGACAGTCTTACTGTATATATTTATAAAGCAGAGACATGTACAAACATTTTGAGATATAATACATGTATGTCAAGCTATCCTGGAGACCGGAAGTGGACGACAATTGAGACATAATGGTTGTACAGCCTGCAATTTTGACCTACCCGACCATGGTTTTTTACTTCTTACTTGGTCCACAGGTCCTATGGAATGATCGACATGTACGGGGAATAGTTATCAAGCAGAGGCATTGACAAACGTTTTGAGATATCATACATGTAGATCAAACCTCCGTGAGGACCGGAAATTGTCTATTACGGAGCTAAAATGGGATGCCAGGACCGTGACGAATATTCCGGGTAATAACGCATATTGGTTTTTCGCATTTTTCGGGCTAACGAAGGGCTCCAGAAATAAAAACTAAACATATATATTAAGCAGATACACCTGCGCACATATTTATTAAGGTATTTGGTTATTCGGGCCACCATGGAGACTGGAAGGGGGTGAAAACATAGGTAAATCGTCTTATTTTAACCTACCGCCGGACATTGGTTTTACATTATTTACTCCAATCAAGGGGCGTATAGACAGTCTTACTGTATATATTTATAAAGCAGAGACATGTACAAACATCTTGAGATATAATACATGTATGTCAATCTATCCTGGAGACCGGAAGTGGACGACAATTGAGACATAATGGTTGTACAGCCTGCAATTTTGACCTACCCGACCATGGTTTTTTACTTCTGACTTGGTCCACAGGTCCTATGGAATGATCTACGGGGAATAGTTATCAAGCAGAGGCATTGACAAACGTTTTGAGGTATCATACATGTAGATCAAGCCTCCCTGAGGACCGAAAGTTGCCTATTACGGAGCTAAAATGGGATGCCAGGACCGTGACGGATATTCTGGGTAATAACGCATATTGGTTTTTCGCATTTTTCTGGCTAACGAAGGGCTCCAGAAATAAAAACTAAACATATATATTAAGCAGAGACACCTGCACACATATTTGTTTAGGTATTTGGTTATTCGGGCCACCATGGGGACCGGAAGGGGGTGAAAACATAGGTAAATCGTCTTATTTTAACCTACCGCCGGACATTGGTTTTACATTATTTACTCCAATCAAGGGGCGTATAGACAGTCTTACTGTATATATTTATAAAGCAGAGACATGTACAAACATTTTGAGATATAATACATGTATGTCAAGCTATCCTGGAGACCGGAAGTGGACGACAATTGAGACATAATGGTTGTACAGCCTGCAATTTTGACCTACCCGAGCATGGTTTTTTACTTCTGACTTGGTTCACAGGTCCTATGGAATGATCTACAGGGAATAGTTATCAAGCAGAGGCATTGACAAACGTTTTGAGGTATTATACATGTAGATCAAGCCATCCTGAGGACCGGAAGTTGCCTATTACGGAGCTAAAATGGGATGCCAGGACCCTGACGGATATTTCGGGTAGTACCGCATATTGGTTTTTCGCATTTTTCTGGCTAACGGAGGGCTCCAGAAATAAAAACTAGACATATGTATTAAGCAGATACACCTGCGCACATATTTATTAAGGTATTTAATTATTCGGGCCACCATGCGGACCGGAAGGGGGTGAAAACATAGGTAAATCGTCTTATTTTAACCTACCGCCGGACATTGGTTTTACATTATTTACTCCAATCAAGGGGCGTATTGACAGTCTTACTGTATATATTTATAAAGCAGAGACATGTACAAACATCTTGAGATATAATACATGTATGTCAAGCTATCCTGGAGACCGGAAGTGGACGACAATTGAGACATAATGGTTGTACAACCTGCAATTTTGACCTACCCGAGCATGGTTTTTTACTTCTGACTTGGTCCACAGGTCCTATGGAATGATCTACGGGGAATAGTTATCAAGCAGAGGCATTGACAAACGTTTTGAGGTATCATACATGTAGATCAAGCCTCCCTGAGGACCGAAAGTTGCCTATTACGGAGCTAAAATGGGATGCCAGGACCGTGACGAATATTCCGGGTAATAACGCATATTGGTTTTTCGCATTTTTCTGGCTAACGAAGGGCTCCAGAAATAAAAACAAAACATATATATTAAGCAGAGACTCCTGCACACATATTTGTTTAGGTATTTGGTTATTCGGGCCACCATGGGGACCGGAAGGGGGTTAAAACATAGGTACATCGTCTTATTTTAACCTACCGCCGGACATTGGTTTTACATTATTTACTCAATCAAGGGGCGTATAGACAGTCTTACTGTATATATTTATAAAGCAGAGACATGTACAAACATTTTGAGATATAATACATGTATGTCAAGCTATCCTGGAGACCGGAAGTGGACGACAATTGAGACATAATGGTTGTACAGCCTGCAATTTTGACTTACCCGAGCATGGTTTTTTACTTCTGACTTGGTTCACAGGTCCTATGGAATGATCTACAGGGAATAGTTATCAAGCAGAGGCATTGACAAACGTTTTGAGGTATTATACATGTAGATCAAGCCATCCTGAGGACCGGAAGTTGCCTATTACGGAGCTAAAATGGGATGCCAGGACCCTGACGGATATTTCGGTTAGTACCGCATATTGGTTTTTCGCATTTTTCTGGCTAACGGAGGGCTCCAGAAATAAAAACTAGACATATGCATTAAGCAGATACACCTGCGCACATATTTATTAAGGTATTTGATTATTCGGGCCACCATGGGGACCGGAAGGGGGTGAAAACATAGGTAAATCGTCTTATTTTAACCTACCGCCGGACATTGGTTTTACATTATTTACTCCAATCAAGGGGCGTATAGACAGTCTTACTGTATATATTTATAAAGCAGAGACATGTACAAACATCTTGAGATATAATACATGTATGTCAAGCTATCCTGGAGACCGGAAGTGGACGACAATTGAGACATAATGGTTGTACAGCCTGCAATTTTGACCTACCCGACCATGGTTTTTTACTTCTGACTTGGTCCACAGGTCCTATGGAATGATCTACGGGGAATAGTTATCAAGCAGAGGCATTGACAAACGTTTTGAGGTATCATACATGTAGATCAAGCCTCCCTGAGGACCGAAAGTTGCCTATTACGGAGCTAAAATGGGATGCCAGGACCGTGACGAATATTCCGGGTAATAACGCATATTGGTTTTTCGCATTTTTCTGGCTAACGAAGGGCTCCAGAAATAAAAACAAAACATATATATTAAGCAGAGACCCCTGCACACATATTTGTTTAGGTATTTGGTTATTCGGGCCACCATGGGGACCGAAAGGGGGTTAAAACATAGGTACATCGTCTTATTTTAACCTACCGCCGGACATTGGTTTTACATTATTTACTCAATCAAGGGGCGTATAGACAGTCTTACTGTATATATTTATAAAGCAGAGACATGTACAAACATCTTGAGATATAATACATGTATGTCAAGCTATCCTGGAGACCGGAAGTGGACGAAAATTGAGACATAATGGTTGTACAGCCTGCAATTTTGACCTACCCGAGCATGGTTTTTTACTTCTGACTTGGTCCACAGGTCCTATGGAATGATCTACGTGGAATAGTTATCAAGCAGAGGCATTGACAAACGTTTTGAGGTATTATACATGTAGATCAAGCCTCCCTGAGGACCGAAAGTTGCCTATTACGGAGCTAAAATGGGATGCCAGGACCGTGACGAATATTCCGGGTAATAACGCATATTGGTTTTTCGCATTTTTCTGGCTAACGAAGGGCTCCAGAAATAAAAACAAAACATATATATTAAGCAGAGACCCCTGCACACATATTTGTTTAGGTATTTGGTTATTCGGGCCACCATGGGGACCGGAAGGGGGTTAAAACATAGGTACATCGTCTTATTTTAACCTACCGCCGGACATTGGTTTTACATTATTTACTCAATCAAGGGGCGTATAGACAGTCTTACTGTATATATTTATAAAGCAGAGACATGTACAAACATTTTGAGATATAATACATGTATGTCAAGCTATCCTGGAGACCGGAAGTGGACGAAAATTGAGACATAATGGTTGTACAGCCTGCAATTTTGACCTACCCGAGCATGGTTTTTTACTTCTGACTTGGTCCACAGGTCCTATGGAATGATCTACGTGGAATAGTTATCAAGCAGAGGCATTGACAAACGTTTTGAGGTATTATACATGTAGATCAAGCCTCCCTGAGGACCGAAAGTTGCCTATTACGGAGCTAAAATGGGATGCCAGGACCGTGACGAATATTCCGGGTAATAACGCATATTGGTTTTTCGCATTTTTCTGGCTAACGAAGGGCTCCAGAAATAAAAACAAAACATATATATTAAGCAGAGACCCCTGCACACATATTTGTTTAGGTATTTGGTTATTCGGGCCACCATGGGGACCGGAAGGGGGTTAAAACATAGGTACATCGTCTTATTTTAACCTACCGCCGGACATTGGTTTTACATTATTTACTCAATCAAGGGGCGTATAGACAGTCTTACTGTATATATTTATAAAGCAGAGACATGTACAAACATTTTGAGATATAATACATGTATGTCAAGCTATCCTGGAGACCGGAAGTGGACGACAATTGAGACATAATGGTTGTACAGCCTGCAATTTTGACCTACCCGAGCATGGTTTTTTACTTCTGACTTGGTTCACAGGTCCTATGGAATGATCTACAGGGAATAGTTATCAAGCAGAGGCATTGACAAACGTTTTGAGGTATTATACATGTAGATCAAGCCATCCTGAGGACCGGAAGTTGCCTATTACGGAGCTAAAATGGGATGCCAGGACCCTGACGGATATTTCGGGTAGTACCGCATATTGGTTTTTCGCATTTTTCTGGCTAACGGAGGGCTCCAGAAATAAAAACTAGACATATGTATTAAGCAGATACACCTGCGCACATATTTATTAAGGTATTTGATTATTCGGGCCACCATGGGGACCGGAAGGGGGTGAAAACATAGGTAAATCGTCTTATTTTAACCTACCGCCGGACATTGGTTTTACATTATTTACTCCAATCAAGGGGCGTATAGACAGTCTTACTGTATATATTTATAAAGCAGAGACATGTACAAACATCTTGAGATATAATACATGTATGTCAAGCTATCCTGGAGACCGGAAGTGGACGACAATTGAGACATAATGGTTGTACAGCCTGCAATTTTGACCTACCCGACCATGGTTTTTTACTTCTGACTTGGTCCACAGGTCCTATGGAATGATCTACGGGGAATAGTTATCAAGCAGAGGCATTGACAAACGTTTTGAGGTAGCATACATGTAGATCAAGCCTCCCTGAGGACCGAAAGTTGCCTATTACGGAGCTAAAATGGGATGCCAGGACCGTGACGAATATTCCGGGTAATAACGCATATTGGTTTTTCGCATTTTTGTGGCTAATGAAGGGCTCCAGAAATAAAAACTAAACATATATATTAAGCAGAGACCCCTGCACACATATTTGTTTAGGTATTTGGTTATTCGGGCCACCATGGGGACCGGAAGGGGGTTAAAACATAGGTACATCGTCTTATTTTAACCTACCGGCGGACATTGGTTTTACATTATTTACTCAATCAAGGGGCTTATAGACAGTCTTACTGTATATATTTATAAAGCAGAGACATGTACAAACATTTGAGATATAATACATGTATGTCAAGCTATCCTGGAGACCGGAAGTGGACGACAATTGAGACATAATGGTTGTACAGCCTGCAATTTTGACCTACCCGAGCATGGTTTTTTACTTCTGACTTGGTTCACAGGTCCTATGGAATGATCTACAGGGAATAGTTATCAAGCAGAGGCATTGACAAACGTTTTGAGGTATTATACATGTAGATCAAGCCATCCTGAGGACCGGTAGTTGCCTATTACGGAGCTAAAATGGGATGCCAGGACCCTGACGGATATTTCGGGTAGTACCGCATATAGGTTTTTCGCATTTTTCTGGCTAACGGAGGGCTCCAGAAATAAAAACTAGACATATGTATTAAGCAAAGACACCTGCGCACATATTTATTAAGGTATTTGGTTATTCGGGCCGCCATGGGGACCGGAAGGGGGTGAAAACATAGGTAAATCGTCTTATTTTAACCTACCGCCGGACATTGGTTTTACATTATTTACTCCAATCAAGGGGCGTATAGACAGTCTTACTGTATATATTTATAAAGCAGAGACATGTACAAACATTTTGAGATATAATACATGTATGTCAAGCTATCCTGGAGACCGGAAGTGGACGACAATTGAGACACAATGGTTGTACAGCCTGCAATGTTGACCTACCCGACCATGGTTTTTTACTTCTGACTTGGTCCACAGGTCCTATGGAATGATCTACGGGGAATAGTTATCAAGCAGAGACATTGACAAACGTTTTGAGGTATCATACATGTAGATCAAGCCATCCTGAGGACCGAAAGTTGCCTATTACGGAGCTAAAATGGGATGCAAGGACCGTGACGAATATTCCGGGTAATAACGCATATTGGTTTTTCGCATTTTTCTGGCTAACGAAGGGCTCCAGAAATATAAACTAAACATATATATTAAGCAGAGAACCCTGCACACATATTTGTTTAGGTATTTGGTTATTCGGGCCACCATGGGGACCGGAAGGGGGTTAAAACATAGGTAAATCGTCTTATTTTAACCTACCGCCGGACATTGGTTTTACATTATTTACTCCAATCAAGGGGCGTATAGACAGTCTTACTGTATATATTTATAAAGCAGAGACATGTACAAACATTTTGAGATATAATACATGTATGTCAAGCTATCCTGGAGACCGGAAGTGGACGACAATTGAGACATAATGGTTGTACAGCCTGCAATTTTGACCTACCCGACCATGGTTTTTTACTTCTGACTTGGTTCACAGGTCCTATGGAATGATCTACGGGGAATAGTTATCAAGCAGAGGCATTGACAAACGTTTTGAGGTATTATACATGTAGATCAAGCCACCCTGAGGACCGGAAGTTGCCTATTACGGAGCTAAAATGGGATGCCAGGACCGTGACGGATATTTTGGGTAGTACCGCATATTGGTTTTTCGCATTTTTCTGGCTAACGGAGGGCTCCAGAAATAAAAACTAGACATATGTATTAAGCAGATACACCTGCGCACATATTTATTAAGGTATTTGGTTATTCAGGCCACCATGGGGACCGGAAGGGGGTGAAAACATAGGTAAATCGTCTTATTTTAACCTACCGCCGGACATTGGTTTTACATTATTTACTCCAATCAAGGGGCGTATAGACAGTCTTACTGTATATATTTATAAAGCAGAGACATGTACAAACATTTTGAGATATAATACATGCATGTCAAGCTATCCTGGAGACCGGAAGTGGACGACAATTGAGACATAATGGTTGTACAGCCTGCAATTTTGACCTACCCGACCATGGTTTTTTACTTCTGACTTGGTCCACAGATCCTATGGAATGATCTACGGGGAATAGTTATCAAACAGAGGCATTGACAAACGTTTTGAGGTATCATACATGTAGATCAAGCCTCCCTGAGGACCGAAAGTTGCCTATTACGGAGCTAAAATGGGATGCCAGGACCGTGACGGATATTCCGGGTAATAACGCATATTGGTTTTTCGCATTTTTCTGGCTAACGAAGGGCTCCAGAAATAAAAACTAAACATATATATTAAGCAGAGACCCCTGCACACATATTTGTTTAGGTATTTGGTTATTCGGGCCGCCATGGGGACCGGAAGGGGGTGAAAACATAGGTAAATCGTCTTATTTTAACCTACCGCCGGACATTGGTTTTACATTATTTACTCAATCAAGGGGCTTATAGACAGTCTTACTGTATATATTTATAAAGCAGAGACATGTACAAACATTTTGAGATATAATACATGTATGTCAAGCTATCCTGGAGACAGGAAGTGGACGACAATTGAGACATAATGGTTGTACAGCCTGCAATTTTGACCTACCCGACCATGGTTTTTTACTTCTGACTTGGTCCACAGGTCCTATGGAATGATCTACGGGGAATAGTTATCAAGCAGAGGCATTGACAAACGTTTTGAGGTATCATACATGTAGATCAAGCCTCCGTGAGGACCGGAAATTGTCTATTACGGAGCTAAAATGGGATTCCAGGACCGTGACGGATATTCCGGGTAATAACGCATATTGGTTTTTCGCATTTTTCGGGCTAACGAAGGGCTCCAGAAATAAAAACTAGACATATATATTAAGCAGAGACACATGCGCACATATTTATTAAGATATTTGGTTATTCGGGCTGCCATGGGGACCGGAAGGGGGTTAAAACATAGGTAAATCGTCTTATTTTAACCTACCGCCGGACATTGGTTTTACATTATTTACTCCAATCAAGGGGCGTATAGACAGTCTTACTGTATATATTTATAAAGCAGAGACATGTACAAACATTTTGAGGTATAATACATGTATGTCAAGCTATCCTGGAGACCGGAAGTGGACGAAAATTGAGCCATAATGGTTGTACAGCCTGCAATTTTGACCTACCCGACCATGGTTTTTTACTTCTGACTTGGTTCACAGGTCCTATGGAATGATCTACGGGGAATAGTTATCAAGCAGAGGCATTGACAAACGTTTTGAGGTATCATACATGTAGATCAAGCCATCCTGAGGACCGGAAGTTGCCTATTACGGAGCTAAAATGGGATGCCAGGACCGTGACGGATATTTCGGGTAGTACCGCATATTGTTTTTTCGCATTTTTCTGGCTAACGGAGGGCTCCAGAAATAAAAACTAGACATATGTATTAAGCAGATACACCTGCGCACATATTTATTAAGGTATTTGGTTATTCGGGCCACCATGGGGACCGGAAGGGGGTGAAAACATAGGTAAATCGTCTTATTTTAACCTACCGCCGGACATTGGTTTTACATTATTTACTCCAATCAAGGGGCGTATAGACAGTCTTACTGTATATATTTATAAAGCAGAGACATGTACAAACATCTTGAGATATAATACATGTATGTCAAGCTATCCTGGAGACCGGAAGTGGACGACAATTGAGACATAATGGTTGTACAGCCTGCAATTTTGACCTACCCGACCATGGTTTTTTACTTCTGACTTGGTCCAGAGGTCCTATGGAATGATCTACGGGGAATAGTTATCAAGCAGAGGCATTGACAAACGTTTTGAGGTATCATACATGTAGATCAAGCCTCCCTGAGGACCGAAAGTTGCCTATTACGGAGCTAAAATGGGATGCCAGGACGTGACGAATATTCCGGGTAATAACGCATATTGGTTTTTCGTATTTTTCTGGCTAACGAAGGGCTCCAGAAATAAAAACTAAACATATATATTAAGCAGAGACCCCTGCACACATATTTGTTTAGGTATTTGGTTATTCGGGCCACCATGGGGACCGGAAGGGGGTTAAAACATAGGTAGATCGTCTTATTTTAACCTACCGCCGGACATTGGTTTTACATTATTTACTCAATCAAGGGGCGTATAGACAGTCTTACTGTATATATTTATAAAGCAGAGAAATGTACAAACATTTTGAGATATAATACATGTATGTCAAGCTATCCTGGAGACCGGAAGTGGACGACAATTGAGACATAATGGTTGTACAGCCTGCAATTTTGACCTACCCGACCATGGTTTTTTACTTCTGACTTGGTTCACAGGTCCTATGGAATGATCTACGGGGAATAGTTATCAAGCAGAGGCATTGACAAACGTTTTGAGGTATTATACATGTAGATCAAGCCATCCTGAGGACCGGAAGTTGCCTATTACGGAGCTAAAATGGGATGCCAGGACCGTGACGGATATTTCGGGTAGTACCGCATATTGTTTTTTCGCATTTTTCTGGCTAACGGAGGGCTCCAGAAATAAAAACTAGACATATGTATTAAGCAGATACACCTGCGCACATATTTATTAAGGTATTTGGTTATTCGGGCCACCATGGGGACCGGAAGGGGGTGAAAACATAGGTAAATCGTCTTATTTTAACCTACCGCCGTACATTGGTTTTACATTATTTACTCCAATCAAGGGGCGTATAGACAGTCTTACTGTATATATTTATAAAGCAGAGACATGTACAAACATCTTGAGATATAATACATGTATGTCAAGCTATCCTGGAGACCGGAAGTGGACGACAATTGAGACATAATGGTTGTACAGCCTGCAATTTTGACCTACCCGACCATGGTTTTTTACTTCTGACTTGGTCCAGAGGTCCTATGGAATGATCTACGGGGAATAGTTATCAAGCAGAGGCATTGACAAACGTTTTGAGGTATCATACATGTAGATCAAGCCTCCCTGAGGACCGAAAGTTGCCTATTACGGAGCTAAAATGGGATGCCAGGACCGTGACGAATATTCCGGGTAATAACGCATATTGGTTTTTCGCATTTTTCTGGCTAACGAAGGGCTCCAGAAATAAAAACTAAACATATATATTAAGCAGAGACCCCTGCACACATATTTGTTTAGGTATTTGGTTATTCGGGCCACCATGGGGACCGGAAGGGGGTTAAAACATAGGTAGATCGTCTTATTTTAACCTACCGCCGGACATTGGTTTTACATTATTTACTCAATCAAGGGGCGTATAGACAGTCTTACTGTATATATTTATAAAGCAGAGACATGTACAAACATTTTGAGATATAATACATGTATGTCAAGCTATCCTGGAGACCAGAAGTGGACGACAATTGAGACATAATGGTTGTACAGCCTGCAATTTTGACCTACCCGAGCATGGTTTTTTACTTCTGACTTGGTTCACAGGTCCTATGGAATGATCTACAGGGAATAGTTATCAAGCAGAGGCATTGACAAATGTTTTGAGGTATTATACATGTAGATCAAGCCATCCTGAGGACCGGAAGTTGCCTATTACGGAGCTAAAATGGGATGCCAGGACCCTGACGAATATTTCGGGTAGTACCGCATATTGGTTTTTCGCATTTTTCTGGCTAACGGAGGGATCCAGAAATAAAAACTAGACATATGTATTAAGCAGATACACCTGCGCACATATTTATTAAGGTATTTGGTTATTCGGGCCACCATTGGGACCGGAAGGGGGTGAAAACATAGGTAAATCGTCTTATTTTAACCTACCGCCGGACATTGGTTTTACATTATTTACTCCAATCAAGGGGCGTATAGACAGTCTTACTGTATATATTTATACAGCAGAGACATGTACAAACATTTTGAGATATAATACATGTATGTCAAGCTATCCTGGAGACCGGAAGTGGACGACAATTGAGACATAATGGTTGTACAGCCTGCAATTTTGACCTACCCGACCATGGTTTTTTACTTCTGACTTGGTTCACAGGTCCTATGGAATGATCTACGGGGAATAGTTATCAAGCAGAGGCATTGACAAACGTTTTGAGGTATTATACATGTAGAGCAAGCCATCCTGAGGACCGGAAGTTGCCTATTACGGAGCTAAAATGGGATGCCAGGACCGTGACGGATATTTCGGGTAGTACCGCATATTGTTTTTTCGCATTTTTCTGGCTAACGGAGGGCTCCAGAAATAAAAACTAGACATATGTATTAAGCAGATACACCTGCGCACATATTTATTAAGGTATTTGGTTATTCGGGCCACCATGGGGACCGGAAGGGGGTGAAAACATAGGTAAATCGTCTTATTTTAACCTACCGCCGGACATTGGTTTTACATTATTTACTCCAATCAAGGGGCGTATAGACAGTCTTACTGTATATATTTATAAAGCAGAGACATGTACAAACATCTTGAGATATAATACATGTATGTCAAGCTATCCTGGAGACCGGAAGTGGACGACAATTGAGACATAATGGTTGTACAGCCTGCAATTTTGACCTACCCGACCATGGTTTTTTACTTCTGACTTGGTCCAGAGGTCCTATGGAATGATCTACGGGGAATAGTTATCAAGCAGAGGCATTGACAAACGTTTTGAGGTATCATACATGTAGATCAAGCTTCCCTGAGGACCGAAAGTTGCCTATTACGGAGCTAAAATGGGATGCCAGGACCGTGACGAATATTCCGGGTAATAACGCATATTGGTTTTTCGCATTTTTCTGGCTAACGAAGGGCTCCAGAAATAAAAACTAAACATATATATTAAGCAGAGACCACTGCACACATATTTGTTTAGGTATTTGGTTATTCGGGTCACCATGGGGACCGGAAGGGGGTTAAAACATAGGTAGATCGTCTTATTTTAACCTACCGCCGGACATTGGTTTTACATTATTTACTCAATCAAGGGGCGTATAGACAGTCTTACTGTATATATTTATAAAGCAGAGACATGTACAAACATTTATAAATATATACAGTAAGACTGTTTATACGCCCCTTGATTGAGTAAATATGTATTTGAGATATAATACATGTATGTCAAGCTATCCTGGAGACCGGAAGTGGACGACAATTGAGACATAATGGTTGTACAGCCTGCAATTTTGACCTACCCGAGCATGGTTTTTTACTTCTGACTTGGTTCACAGGTCCTATGGAATGATCTACAGGGAATAGTTATCAAGCAGAGGCATTGACAAATGTTTTGAGGTATTATACATGTAGATCAAGCCATCCTGAGGACCGGAAGTTGCCTATTACGGAGCTAAAATGGGATGCCAGGACCCTGACGGATATTTCGGGTAGTACCGCATATTGGTTTTTCGCATTTTTCTGGCTAACGGAGGGCTCCAGAAATAAAAACTAGACATATGTATTAAGCAGATACACCTGCGCACATATTTATTAAGGTATTTGGTTATTCGGGCCACCATGGGGACCGGAAGGGGGTGAAAACATAGGTAAATCGTCTTATTTTAACCTACCGCCGGACATTGGTTTTACATTATTTACTCCAATCAAGGGGCGTATAGACAGTCTTACTGTATATATTTATACAGCAGAGACATGTACAAACATTTTGAGATATAATACATGTATGTCAAGCTATCCTGGAGACCGGAAGTGGACGACAATTGAGACATAATGGTTGTACAGCCTGCAATTTTGACCTACCCGACCATGGTTTTTTACTTCTGACTTGGTCCAGAGGTCCTATGGAATGATCTACGGGGAATAGTTATCAAGCAGAGGCATTGACAAACGTTTTGAGGTATCATACATGTAGATCAAGCCTCCCTGAGGACCGAAAGTTGCCTATTACGGAGCTAAAATGGGATGCCAGGACCGTGACGAATATTCCGGGTAATAACGCATATTGGTTTTTCGCATTTTTCTGGCTAACGAAGGGCTCCAGAAATAAAAACTAAATATATATATTAAGCAGAGACCCCTGCACACATATTTGTTTAGGTATTTGGTTATTCGGGCCGCCATGGGGACCGGAAGGGGGTTAAAACATAGGTAGATCGTCTTATTTTAACCTACCGCCGGACATTGGTTTTACATTATTTACTCAATCAAGGGGCGTATAGACAGTCTTACTGTATATATTTATAAAGCAGAGACATGTACAAACATTTATAAATATATACAGTAAGACTGTTTATACGCCCCTTGATTGAGTAAATATGTATTTGAGATATAATACATGTATGTCAAGCTATCCTGGAGACCGGAAGTGGACGACAATTGAGACATAATGGTTGTACAGCCTGCAATTTTGACCTACCCGAGCATGGTTTTTTACTTCTGACTTGGTTCACAGGTCCTATGGAATGATCTACAGGGAATAGTTATCAAGCAGAGGCATTGACAAATGTTTTGAGGTATTATACATGTAGATCAAGCCATCCTGAGGACCGGAAGTTGCCTATTACGGAGCTAAAATGGGATGCCAGGACCCTGACGGATATTTCGGGTAGTACCGCATATTGGTTTTTCGCATTTTTCTGGCTAACGGAGGGCTCCAGAAATAAAAACTAGACATATGTATTAAGCAGATACACCTGCGCACATATTTATTAAGGTATTTGGTTATTCGGGCCACCATGGGGACCGGAAGGGGGTGAAAACATAGGTAAATCGTCTTATTTTAACCTACCGCCGGACATTGGTTTTACATTATTTACTCCAATCAAGGGGCGTATAGACAGTCTTACTGTATATATTTATAAAGCAGAGACATGTACAAACATCTTGAGATATAATACATGTATGTCAAGCTATCCTGGAGACCGGAAGTGGACGACAATTGAGACATAATGGTTGTACAGCCTGCAATTTTGACCTACCCGACCATGGTTTTTTACTTCTGACTTGGTCCAGAGGTCCTATGGAATGATCTACGGGGAATAGTTATCAAGCAGAGGCATTGACAAACGTTTTGAGGTATCATACATGTAGATCAAGCCTCCCTGAGGACCGAAAGTTGCCTATTACGGAGCTAAAATGGGATGCCAGGACCGTGACGAATATTCCGGGTAATAACGCATATTGGTTTTTCGCATTTTTCTGGCTAACGAAGGGCTCCAGAAATAAAAACTAAACATATATATTAAGCAGAGACCCCTGCACACATATTTGTTTAGGTATTTGGTTATTCGGGCCACCATGGGGACCGGAAGGGGGTTAAAACATAGGTAGATCGTCTTATTTTAACCTACCGCCGAACATTGGTTTTACATTATTTACTCAATCAAGGGGCGTATAGACAGTCTTACTGTATATATTTATAAAGCAGAGACATGTACAAACATTTTGAGATATAATACATGTATGTCAAGCTATCCTGGAGACCGGAAGTGGACGACAATTGAGACATAATGGTTGTACAGCCTGCAATTTTGACCTACCCGAGCATGGTTTTTTACTTCTGACTTGGTTCACAGGTCCTATGGAATGATCTACAGGGAATAGTTATCAAGCAGAGGCATTGACAAATGTTTTGAGGTATTATACATGTAGATCAAGCCATCCTGAGGACCGGAAGTTGCCTATTACGGAGCTAAAATGGGATGCCAGGACCCTGACGGATATTTCGGGTAGTACCGCATATTGGTTTTTCGCATTTTTCTGGCTAACGGAGGGCTCCAGAAATAAAAACTAGACATATGTATTAAGCAGATACACCTGCGCACATATTTATTAAGGTATTTGGTTATTCGGGCCACCATGGGGACCGGAAGGGGGTGAAAACATAGGTAGATCGTCTTATTTTAACCTACCGCCGGACATTGGTTTTACATTATTTACTCAATCAAGGGGCGTATAGACAGTCTTACTGTATATATTTATAAAGCAGAGACATGTACAAACATTTTGAGATATAATACATGTATGTCAAGCTATCCTGGAGACCGGAAGTGGACGACAATTGAGACATACTGGTTGTACAGCCTGCAATTTTGACCTACCCGAGCATGGTTTTTTACTTCTGACTTGGTTCACAGGTCCTATGGAATGATCTACAGGGAATAGTTATCAAGCAGAGGCATTGACAAATGTTTTGAGGTATTATACATGTAGATCAAGCCATCCTGAGGACCGGAAGTTGCCTATTACGGAGCTAAAATGGGATGCCAGGACCCTGACGGATATTTCGGGTAGTACCGCATATTGGTTTTTCGCATTTTTCTGGCTAACGGAGGGCTCCAGAAATAAAAACTAAACATATATATTAAGCAGAGACCCCTGCACACATATTTGTTTAGGTATTTGGTTATTCGGGCCGCCATGGGGACCGGAAGGGGGTTAAAACATAGGTAGATCGTCTTATTTTAACCTACCGCCGGACATTGGTTTTACATTATTTACTCAATCAAGGGGCGTATAGACAGTCTTACTGTATATATTTATAAAGCAGAGACATGTACAAACATTTATAAATATATACAGTAAGACTGTTTATACGCCCCTTGATTGAGTAAATATGTATTTGAGATATAATACATGTATGTCAAGCTATCCTGGAGACCGGAAGTGGACGACAATTGAGACATAATGGTTGTACAGCCTGCAATTTTGACCTACCCGAGCATGGTTTTTTACTTCTGACTTGGTTCACAGGTCCTATGGAATGATCTACAGGGAATAGTTATCAAGCAGAGGCATTGACAAACGTTTTGAGGTATTATACATGTAGATCAAGCCATCCTGAGGACCGGAAGTTGCCTATTACGGAGCTAAAATGGGATGCCAGGACCCTGACGGATATTTCGGGTAGTACCGCATATTGGTTTTTCGCATTTTTCTGGCTAACGGAGGGCTCCAGAAATAAAAACTAGACATATGTATTAAGCAGATACACCTGCGCACATATTTATTAAGGTATTTAATTATTCGGGCCACCATGCGGACCGGAAGGGGGTGAAAACATAGGTAAATCGTCTTATTTTAACCTACCGCCGGACATTGGTTTTACATTATTTACTCAATCAAGGGGCGTATAGACAGTCTTACTGTATATATTTATAAAGCAGAGACATGTACAAACATTTTGAGATATAATACATGTATGTCAAGCTATCCTGGAGACCGGAAGTGGACGACAATTGAGACATAATGGTTGTACAGCCTGCAATTTTGACCTACCCGAGCATGGTTTTTTACTTCTGACTTGGTTCACAGGTCCTATGGAATGATCTACAGGGAATAGTTATCAAGCAGAAGCATTGCCAAACGTTTTGAGGTATCATACATGTAGATCAAGCCTCCGTGAGGACCGGAAATTGTCTATTACGGAGCTAAAATGGAATGCAAGGACCGTGACGAATATTCGGGTAATAACGCATATTGGTTTTTCGCATTTTTCGGGCTAACGAAGGGCTCCAGAAATAAAAAACTAAACATATATATTAAGCAGAGACACCTGCGCACATATTTATTAAGGTATTTGGTTATTCGGGCCACCATGGGGACCGGAAGGGGGTTAAAACATAGGTAAATCGTCTTATTTTAACCTACCGCCGGACATTGGTTTTACATTATTTACTCCAATCAAGGGGCGTATAGACAGTCTTACTGTATATATTTATAAAGCAGAGACATGTACAAACATCTTGAGATATAATACATGTATGTCAAGCTATCCTGGAGACCGGAAGTGGACGACAATTGAGACATAATGGTTGTACAGCCTGCAATTTTGACCTACCCGAGCATGGTTTTTTACTTCTGACTTGGTCCAGAGGTCCTATGGAATGATCTACGGGGAATAGTTATCAAGCAGAGGCATTGACAAACGTTTTGAGGTATCATACATGTAGATCAAGCCTCCCTGAGGACCGAAAGTTGCCTATTACGGAGCTAAAATGGGATGCCAGGACCGTGACGAATATTCCGGGTAATAACGCATATTGGTTTTTCGCATTTTTCTGGCTAACGAAGGGCTCCAGAAATAAAAACTAAACATATATATTAAGCAGAGACCCCTGCACACATATTTGTTTAGGTATTTGGTTATTCGGGCCACCATGGGGACCGGAAGGGGGTTAAAACATAGGTAGATCGTCTTATTTTAACCTACCGCCGAACATTGGTTTTACATTATTTACTCAATCAAGGGGCGTATAGACAGTCTTACTGTATATATTTATAAAGCAGAGACATGTACAAACATTTTGAGATATAATACATGTATGTCAAGCTATCCTGGAGACCGGAAGTGGACGACAATTGAGACATAATGGTTGTACAGCCTGCAATTTTGACCTACCCGAGCATGGTTTTTTACTTCTGACTTGGTTCACAGGTCCTATGGAATGATCTACAGGGAATAGTTATCAAGCAGAGGCATTGACAAATGTTTTGAGGTATTATACATGTAGATCAAGCCATCCTGAGGACCGGAAGTTGCCTATTACGGAGCTAAAATGGGATGCCAGGACCCTGACGGATATTTCGGGTAGTACCGCATATTGGTTTTTCGCATTTTTCTGGCTAACGGAGGGCTCCAGAAATAAAAACTAGACATATGTATTAAGCAGATACACCTGCGCACATATTTATTAAGGTATTTGGTTATTCGGGCCACCATGGGGACCGGAAGGGGGTGAAAACATAGGTAGATCGTCTTATTTTAACCTACCGCCGGACATTGGTTTTACATTATTTACTCAATCAAGGGGCGTATAGACAGTCTTACTGTATATATTTATAAAGCAGAGACATGTACAAACATTTTGAGATATAATACATGTATGTCAAGCTATCCTGGAGACCGGAAGTGGACGACAATTGAGACATACTGGTTGTACAGCCTGCAATTTTGACCTACCCGAGCATGGTTTTTTACTTCTGACTTGGTTCACAGGTCCTATGGAATGATCTACAGGGAATAGTTATCAAGCAGAGGCATTGACAAATGTTTTGAGGTATTATACATGTAGATCAAGCCATCCTGAGGACCGGAAGTTGCCTATTACGGAGCTAAAATGGGATGCCAGGACCCTGACGGATATTTCGGGTAGTACCGCATATTGGTTTTTCGCATTTTTCTGGCTAACGGAGGGCTCCAGAAATAAAAACTAGACATATGTATTAAGCAGATACACATGCGCACATATTTATTAAGGTATTTGGTTATTCGGGCCACCATGGGGACCGAAAGGGGGTGAAAACATAGGTAAATCGTCTTATTTTAACCTACCGCCGGACATTGGTTTTACATTATTTACTCCAATTAAGGGGCGTATAGACAGTCTTACTGTATATATTTATAAAGCAGAGACATGTACAAACATCTTGAGATATAATACATGTATGTCAAGCTATCCTGGAGACCGGAAGTGGACGACAATTGAGACATAATGGTTGTACAGCCTGCAATTTTGACCTACCCGACCATGGTTTTTTACTTCTGACTTGGTTCACAGGTCCTATGGAATGATCTACGGGGAATAGTTATCAAGCAGAGGCATTGACAAACGTTTTGAGGTATTATACATGTAGATCAAGCCATCCTGAGGACCGGAAGTTGCCTATTACGGAGCTAAAATGGGATGCCAGGACCGTGACGAATATTCCGGGTAATAACGCATATTGGTTTTTCGCATTTTTCTGGCTAACGAAGGGCTCCAGAAATAAAAACTAAACATATATATTAAGCAGAGACCCCTGCACACATATTTGTTTAGGTATTTGGTTATTCGGGCCGCCATGGGGACCGGAAGGGGGTTAAAACATAGGTAGATCGTCTTATTTTAACCTACCGCCGGACATTGGTTTTACATTATTTACTCAATCAAGGGGCGTATAGACAGTCTTACTGTATATATTTATAAAGCAGAGACATGTACAAACATTTATAAATATATACAGTAAGACTGTCTATACGCCCCTTGATTGAGTAAATATGTATTTGAGATATAATACATGTATGTCAAGCTATCCTGGAGACCGGAAGTGGACGACAATTGAGACATAATGGTTGTACAGCCTGCAATTTTGACCTACCCGAGCATGGTTTTTTACTTCTGACTTGGTTCACAGGTCCTATGGAATGATCTACAGGGAATAGTTATCAAGCAGAGGCATTGACAAATGTTTTGAGGTATTATACATGTAGATCAAGCCATCCTGAGGACCGGAAGTTGCCTATTACGGAGCTAAAATGGGATGCCAGGACCCTGACGGATATTTCGGGTAGTACCGCATATTGGTTTTTCGCATTTTTCTGGCTAACGGAGGGCTCCAGAAATAAAAACTAGACATATGTATTAAGCAGATACACCTGCGCACATATTTATTAAGGTATTTCGTTATTCGGGCCACCATGGGGACCGGAAGGGGGTGAAAACATAGGTAAATCGTCTTATTTTAACCTACCGCCGTACATTTGGTTTTACATTATTTACTCCAATCAAGGGGCGTATAGACAGTCTTACTGTATATATTTATAAAGCAGAGACATGTACAAACATCTTGAGATATAATACATGTATGTCAAGCTATCCTGGAGACCGGAAGTGGACGACAATTGAGACATAATGGTTGTACAGCCTGCAATTTTGACCTACCCGACCATGGTTTTTTACTTCTGACTTGGTCCAGAGGTCCTATGGAATGATCTACGGGGAATAGTTATCAAGCAGAGGCATTGACAAACGTTTTGAGGTATCATACATGTAGATCAAGCCTCCCTGAGGACCGAAAGTTGCCTATTACGGAGCTAAAATGGGATGCCAGGACCGTGACGAATATTCCGGGTAATAACGCATATTGGTTTTTCGCATTTTTCTGGCTAACGAAGGGCTCCAGAAATAAAAACTAAACATATATATTAAGCAGAGACCCCTGCACACATATTTGTTTAGGTATTTGGTTATTCGGGCCACCATGGGGACCGGAAGGGGGTTAAAACATAGGTAGATCGTCTTATTTTAACCTACCGCCGGACATTGGTTTTACATTATTTACTCAATCAAGGGGCGTATAGACAGTCTTACTGTATATATTTATAAAGCAGAGACATGTACAAACATTTTGAGATATAATACATGTATGTCAAGCTATCCTGGAGACCGGAAGTGGACGACAATTGAGACATAATGGTTGTACAGCCTGCAATTTTGACCTACCCTAGCATGGTTTTTTACTTCTGACTTGGTTCACAGGTCCTATGGAATGATCTACAGGGAATAGTTATCAAGCAGAGGCATTGACAAATGTTTTGAGGTATTATACATGTAGATCAAGCCATCCTGAGGACCGGAAGTTGCCTATTACGGAGCTAAAATGGGATGCCAGGACCCTGACGGATATTTCGGGTAGTACCGCATATTGGTTTTTCGCATTTTTCTGGCTAACGGAGGGCTCCAGAAATAAAAACTAGACATATGTATTAAGCAGATACACCTGCGCACATATTTATTAAGGTATTTGGTTATTCGGGCCACCATGGGGACCGGAAGGGGGTGAAAACATAGGTAAATCGTCTTATTTTAACCTACCGCCGGACATTGGTTTTACATTATTTACTCCAATCAAGGGGCGTATAGACAGTCTTACTGTATATATTTATACAGCAGAGACATGTACAAACATTTTGAGATATAATACATGTATGTCAAGCTATCCTGGAGACCGGAAGTGGACGACAATTGAGACATAATGGTTGTACAGCCTGCAATTTTGACCTACCCGACCATGGTTTTTTACTTCTGACTTGGTCCAGAGGTCCTATGGAATGATCTACGGGGAATAGTTATCAAGCAGAGGCATTGACAAACGTTTTGAGGTATCATACATGTAGATCAAGCCTCCCTGAGGACCGAAAGTTGCCTATTACGGAGCTAAAATGGGATGCCAGGACCGTGACGAATATTCCGGGTAATAACGCATATTGGTTTTTCGCATTTTTCTGGCTAACGAAGGGCTCCAGAAATAAAAACTAAACATATATATTAAGCAGAGACCCCTGCACACATATTTGTTTAGGTATTTGGTTATTCGGGCCGCCATGGGGACCGGAAGGGGGTTAAAACATAGGTAGATCGTCTTATTTTAACCTACCGCCGGACATTGGTTTTACATTATTTACTCAATCAAGGGGCGTATAGACAGTCTTACTGTATATATTTATAAAGCAGAGACATGTACAAACATTTATAAATATATACAGTAAGACTGTTTATACGCCCCTTGATTGAGTAAATATGTATTTGAGATATAATACATGTATGTCAAGCTATCCTGGAGACCGGAAGTGGACGACAATTGAGACATAATGGTTGTACAGCCTGCAATTTTGACCTACCCGAGCATGGTTTTTTACTTCTGACTTGGTTCACAGGTCCTATGGAATGATCTACAGGGAATAGTTATCAAGCAGAGGCATTGACAAATGTTTTGAGGTATTATACATGTAGATCAAGCCATCCTGAGGACCGGAAGTTGCCTATTACGGAGCTAAAATGGGATGCCAGGACCCTGACGGATATTTCGGGTAGTAACGCATATTGGTTTTTCGCATTTTTCTGGCTAACGGAGGGCTCCAGAAATAAAAACTAGACATATGTATTAAGCAGATACACCTGCGCACATATTTATTAAGGTATTTGGTTATTCGGGCCACCATGGGGACCGGAAGGGGGTGAAAACATAGGTAAATCGTCTTATTTTAACCTACCGCCGGACATTGGTTTTACATTATTTACTCCAATCAAGGGGCGTATAGACAGTCTTACTGTATATATTTATACAGCAGAGACATGTACAAACATTTTGAGATATAATACATGTATGTCAAGCTATCCTGGAGACCGGAAGTGGACGACAATTGAGACATAATGGTTGTACAGCCTGCAATTTTGACCTACCCGACCATGGTTTTTTACTTCTGACTTGGTCCAGAGGTCCTATGGAATGATCTACGGGGAATAGTTATCAAGCAGAGGCATTGACAAACGTTTTGAGGTATCATACATGTAGATCAAGCCTCCCTGAGGACCGAAAGTTGCCTATTACGGAGCTAAAATGGGATGCCAGGACCGTGACGAATATTCCGGGTAATAACGCATATTGGTTTTTCGCATTTTTCTGGCTAACGAAGGGCTCCAGAAATAAAAACTAAACATATATATTAAGCAGAGACCCCTGCACACATATTTGTTTAGGTATTTGGTTATTCGGGCCGCCATGGGGACCGGAAGGGGGTTAAAACATAGGTAGATCGTCTTATTTTAACCTACCGCCGGACATTGGTTTTACATTATTTACTCAATCAAGGGGCGTATAGACAGTCTTACTGTATATATTTATAAAGCAGAGACATGTACAAACATTTATAAATATATACAGTAAGACTGTTTATACGCCCCTTGATTGAGTAAATATGTATTTGAGATATAATACATGTATGTCAAGCTATCCTGGAGACCGGAAGTGGACGACAATTGAGACATAATGGTTGTACAGCCTGCAATTTTGACCTACCCGAGCATGGTTTTTTACTTCTGACTTGGTTCACAGGTCCTATGGAATGATCTACAGGGAATAGTTATCAAGCAGAGGCATTGACAAATGTTTTGAGGTATTATACATGTAGATCAAGCCATCCTGAGGACCGGAAGTTGCCTATTACGGAGCTAAAATGGGATGCCAGGACCCTGACGGATATTTCGGGTAGTAACGCATATTGGTTTTTCGCATTTTTCTGGCTAACGGAGGGCTCCAGAAATAAAAACTAGACATATGTATTAAGCAGATACACCTGCGCACATATTTATTAAGGTATTTGGTTATTCGGGCCACCATGGGGACCGGAAGGGGGTGAAAACATAGGTAAATCGTCTTATTTTAACCTACCGCCGGACATTGGTTTTACATTATTTACTCCAATCAAGGGGCGTATAGACAGTCTTACTGTATATATTTATACAGCAGAGACATGTACAAACATTTTGAGATATAATACATGTATGTCAAGCTATCCTGGAGACCGGAAGTGGACGACAATTGAGACATAATGGTTGTACAGCCTGCAATTTTGACCTACCCGACCATGGTTTTTTACTTCTGACTTGGTCCAGAGGTCCTATGGAATGATCTACGGGGAATAGTTATCAAGCAGAGGCATTGACAAACGTTTTGAGGTATCATACATGTAGATCAAGCCTCCCTGAGGACCGAAAGTTGCCTATTACGGAGCTAAAATGGGATGCCAGGACCGTGACGAATATTCCGGGTAATAACGCATATTGGTTTTTCGCATTTTTCTGGCTAACGAAGGGCTCCAGAAATAAAAACTAAACATATATATTAAGCAGAGACCCCTGCACACATATTTGTTTAGGTATTTGGTTATTCGGGCCGCCATGGGGACCGGAAGGGGGTTAAAACATAGGTAGATCGTCTTATTTTAACCTACCGCCGGACATTGGTTTTACATTATTTACTCAATCAAGGGGCGTATAGACAGTCTTACTGTATATATTTATAAAGCAGAGACATGTACAAACATTTATAAATATATACAGTAAGACTGTTTATACGCCCCTTGATTGAGTAAATATGTATTTGAGATATAATACATGTATGTCAAGCTATCCTGGAGACCGGAAGTGGACGACAATTGAGACATAATGGTTGTACAGCCTGCAATTTTGACCTACCCGAGCATGGTTTTTTACTTCTGACTTGGTTCACAGGTCCTATGGAATGATCTACAGGGAATAGTTATCAAGCAGAGGCATTGACAAATGTTTTGAGGTATTATACATGTAGATCAAGCCATCCTGAGGACCGGAAGTTGCCTATTACGGAGCTAAAATGGGATGCCAGGACCCTGACGGATATTTCGGGTAGTAACGCATATTGGTTTTTCGCATTTTTCTGGCTAACGGAGGGCTCCAGAAATAAAAACTAGACATATGTATTAAGCAGATACACCTGCGCACATATTTATTAAGGTATTTGGTTATTCGGGCCACCATGGGGACCGGAAGGGGGTGAAAACATAGGTAAATCGTCTTATTTTAACCTACCGCCGGACATTGGTTTTACATTATTTACTCCAATCAAGGGGCGTATAGACAGTCTTACTGTATATATTTATACAGCAGAGACATGTACAAACATTTTGAGATATAATACATGTATGTCAAGCTATCCTGGAGACCGGAAGTGGACGACAATTGAGACATAATGGTTGTACAGCCTGCAATTTTGACCTACCCGACCATGGTTTTTTACTTCTGACTTGGTCCAGAGGTCCTATGGAATGATCTACGGGGAATAGTTATCAAGCAGAGGCATTGACAAACGTTTTGAGGTATCATACATGTAGATCAAGCCTCCCTGAGGACCGAAAGTTGCCTATTACGGAGCTAAAATGGGATGCCAGGACCGTGACGAATATTCCGGGTAATAACGCATATTGGTTTTTCGCATTTTTCTGGCTAACGAAGGGCTCCAGAAATAAAAACTAAACATATATATTAAGCAGAGACCCCTGCACACATATTTGTTTAGGTATTTGGTTATTCGGGCCGCCATGGGGACCGGAAGGGGGTTAAAACATAGGTAGATCGTCTTATTTTAACCTACCGCCGGACATTGGTTTTACATTATTTACTCAATCAAGGGGCGTATAGACAGTCTTACTGTATATATTTATAAAGCAGAGACATGTACAAACATTTATAAATATATACAGTAAGACTGTTTATACGCCCCTTGATTGAGTAAATATGTATTTGAGATATAATACATGTATGTCAAGCTATCCTGGAGACCGGAAGTGGACGACAATTGAGACATAATGGTTGTACAGCCTGCAATTTTGACCTACCCGAGCATGGTTTTTTACTTCTGACTTGGTTCACAGGTCCTATGGAATGATCTACAGGGAATAGTTATCAAGCAGAGGCATTGACAAATGTTTTGAGGTATTATACATGTAGATCAAGCCATCCTGAGGACCGGAAGTTGCCTATTACGGAGCTAAAATGGGATGCCAGGACCCTGACGGATATTTCGGGTAGTACCGCATATTGGTTTTTCGCATTTTTCTGGCTAACGGAGGGCTCCAGAAATAAAAACTAGACATATGTATTAAGCAGATACACCTGCGCACATATTTATTAAGGTATTTGGTTATTCGGGCCACCATGGGGACCGGAAGGGGGTGAAAACATAGGTAAATCGTCTTATTTTAACCTACCGCCGTACATTGGTTTTACATTATTTACTCCAATCAAGGGGCGTATAGACAGTCTTACTGTATATATTTATAAAGCAGAGACATGTACAAACATCTTGAGATATAATACATGTATGTCAAGCTATCCTGGAGACCGGAAGTGGACGACAATTGAGACATAATGGTTGTACAGCCTGCAATTTTGACCTACCCGACCATGGTTTTTTACTTCTGACTTGGTCCAGAGGTCCTATGGAATGATCTACGGGGAATAGTTATCAAGCAGAGGCATTGACAAACGTTTTGAGGTATCATACATGTAGATCAAGCCTCCCTGAGGACCGAAAGTTGCCTATTACGGAGCTAAAATGGGATGCCAGGACCGTGACGAATATTCCGGGTAATAACGCATATTGGTTTTTCGCATTTTTCTGGCTAACGAAGGGCTCCAGAAATAAAAACTAAACATATATATTAAGCAGAGACCCCTGCACACATATTTGTTTAGGTATTTGGTTATTCGGGCCACCATGGGGACCGGAAGGGGGTTAAAACATAGGTAGATCGTCTTATTTTAACCTACCGCCGGACATTGGTTTTACATTA
This sequence comes from Bathymodiolus brooksi, assembly GCA_963680875.1. Taxonomy (NCBI): domain Eukaryota; kingdom Metazoa; phylum Mollusca; class Bivalvia; order Mytilida; family Modiolidae; genus Bathymodiolus; species Bathymodiolus brooksi. The sequence goes on from OY804588.1 coordinate 26,172,071, forward strand.
TTTACTCAATCAAGGGGCGTATAGACAGTCTTACTGTATATATTTATAAAGCAGAGACATGTACAAACATTTTGAGATATAATACATGTATGTCAAGCTATCCTGGAGACCGGAAGTGGACGACAATTGAGACATAATGGTTGTACAGCCTGCAATTTTGACCTACCCTAGCATGGTTTTTTACTTCTGACTTGGTTCACAGGTCCTATGGAATGATCTACAGGGAATAGTTATCAAGCAGAGGCATTGACAAATGTTTTGAGGTATTATACATGTAGATCAAGCCATCCTGAGGACCGGAAGTTGCCTATTACGGAGCTAAAATGGGATGCCAGGACCCTGACGGATATTTCGGGTAGTACCGCATATTGGTTTTTCGCATTTTTCTGGCTAACGGAGGGCTCCAGAAATAAAAACTAGACATATGTATTAAGCAGATACACCTGCGCACATATTTATTAAGGTATTTGGTTATTCGGGCCACCATGGGGACCGGAAGGGGGTGAAAACATAGGTAAATCGTCTTATTTTAACCTACCGCCGGACATTGGTTTTACATTATTTACTCCAATCAAGGGGCGTATAGACAGTTTTACTGTATATATTTATACAGCAGAGACATGTACAAACATTTTGAGATATAATACATGTATGTCAAGCTATCCTGGAGACCGGAAGTGGACGACAATTGAGACATAATGGTTGTACAGCCTGCAATTTTGACCTACCCGACCATGGTTTTTTACTTCTGACTTGGTCCAGAGGTCCTATGGAATGATCTACGGGGAATAGTTATCAAGCAGAGGCATTGACAAACGTTTTGAGGTATCATACATGTAGATCAAGCCTCCCTGAGGACCGAAAGTTGCCTATTACGGAGCTAAAATGGGATGCCAGGACCGTGACGAATATTCCGGGTAATAACGCATATTGGTTTTTCGCATTTTTCTGGCTAACGAAGGGCTCCAGAAATAAAAACTAAACATATATATTAAGCAGAGACCCCTGCACACATATTTGTTTAGGTATTTGGTTATTCGGGCCGCCATGGGGACCGGAAGGGGGTTAAAACATAGGTAGATCGTCTTATTTTAACCTACCGCCGGACATTGGTTTTACATTATTTACTCAATCAAGGGGCGTATAGACAGTCTTACTGTATATATTTATAAAGCAGAGACATGTACAAACATTTATAAATATATACAGTAAGACTGTTTATACGCCCCTTGATTGAGTAAATATGTATTTGAGATATAATACATGTATGTCAAGCTATCCTGGAGACCGGAAGTGGACGACAATTGAGACATAATGGTTGTACAGCCTGCAATTTTGACCTACCCGAGCATGGTTTTTTACTTCTGACTTGGTTCACAGGTCCTATGGAATGATCTACAGGGAATAGTTATCAAGCAGAGGCATTGACAAATGTTTTGAGGTATTATACATGTAGATCAAGCCATCCTGAGGACCGGAAGTTGCCTATTACGGAGCTAAAATGGGATGCCAGGACCCTGACGGATATTTCGGGTAGTAACGCATATTGGTTTTTCGCATTTTTCTGGCTAACGGAGGGCTCCAGAAATAAAAACTAGACATATGTATTAAGCAGATACACCTGCGCACATATTTATTAAGGTATTTGGTTATTCGGGCCACCATGGGGACCGGAAGGGGGTGAAAACATAGGTAAATCGTCTTATTTTAACCTACCGCCGGACATTGGTTTTACATTATTTACTCCAATCAAGGGGCGTATAGACAGTCTTACTGTATATATTTATACAGCAGAGACATGTACAAACATTTTGAGATATAATACATGTATGTCAAGCTATCCTGGAGACCGGAAGTGGACGACAATTGAGACATAATGGTTGTACAGCCTGCAATTTTGACCTACCCGACCATGGTTTTTTACTTCTGACTTGGTCCAGAGGTCCTATGGAATGATCTACGGGGAATAGTTATCAAGCAGAGGCATTGACAAACGTTTTGAGGTATCATACATGTAGATCAAGCCTCCCTGAGGACCGAAAGTTGCCTATTACGGAGCTAAAATGGGATGCCAGGACCGTGACGAATATTCCGGGTAATAACGCATATTGGTTTTTCGCATTTTTCTGGCTAACGAAGGGCTCCAGAAATAAAAACTAAACATATATATTAAGCAGAGACCCCTGCACACATATTTGTTTAGGTATTTGGTTATTCGGGCCACCATGGGGACCGGAAGGGGGTTAAAACATAGGTAGATCGTCTTATTTTAACCTACCGCCGGACATTGGTTTTACATTATTTACTCAATCAAGGGGCGTATAGACAGTCTTACTGTATATATTTATAAAGCAGAGACATGTACAAACATTTATAAATATATACAGTAAGACTGTTTATACGCCCCTTGATTGAGTAAATATGTATTTGAGATATAATACATGTATGTCAAGCTATCCTGGAGACCGGAAGTGGACGACAATTGAGACATAATGGTTGTACAGCCTGCAATTTTGACCTACCCGAGCATGGTTTTTTACTTCTGACTTGGTTCACAGGTCCTATGGAATGATCTACAGGGAATAGTTATCAAGCAGAGGCATTGACAAATGTTTTGAGGTATTATACATGTAGATCAAGCCATCCTGAGGACCGGAAGTTGCCTATTACGGAGCTAAAATGGGATGCCAGGACCCTGACGGATATTTCGGGTAGTAACGCATATTGGTTTTTCGCATTTTTCTGGCTAACGGAGGGCTCCAGAAATAAAAACTAGACATATGTATTAAGCAGATACACCTGCGCACATATTTATTAAGGTATTTGGTTATTCGGGCCACCATGGGGACCGGAAGGGGGTGAAAACATAGGTAAATCGTCTTATTTTAACCTACCGCCGGACATTGGTTTTACATTATTTACTCCAATCAAGGGGCGTATAGACAGTCTTACTGTATATATTTATACAGCAGAGACATGTACAAACATTTTGAGATATAATACATGTATGTCAAGCTATCCTGGAGACCGGAAGTGGACGACAATTGAGACATAATGGTTGTACAGCCTGCAATTTTGACCTACCCGACCATGGTTTTTTACTTCTGACTTGGTCCAGAGGTCCTATGGAATGATCTACGGGGAATAGTTATCAAGCAGAGGCATTGACAAACGTTTTGAGGTATCATACATGTAGATCAAGCCTCCCTGAGGACCGAAAGTTGCCTATTACGGAGCTAAAATGGGATGCCAGGACCGTGACGAATATTCCGGGTAATAACGCATATTGGTTTTTCGCATTTTTCTGGCTAACGAAGGGCTCCAGAAATAAAAACTAAACATATATATTAAGCAGAGACCCCTGCACACATATTTGTTTAGGTATTTGGTTATTCGGGCCGCCATGGGGACCGGAAGGGGGTTAAAACATAGGTAGATCGTCTTATTTTAACCTACCGCCGGACATTGGTTTTACATTATTTACTCAATCAAGGGGCGTATAGACAGTCTTACTGTATATATTTATAAAGCAGAGACATGTACAAACATTTATAAATATATACAGTAAGACTGTTTATACGCCCCTTGATTGAGTAAATATGTATTTGAGATATAATACATGTATGTCAAGCTATCCTGGAGACCGGAAGTGGACGACAATTGAGACATAATGGTTGTACAGCCTGCAATTTTGACCTACCCGAGCATGGTTTTTTACTTCTGACTTGGTTCACAGGTCCTATGGAATGATCTACAGGGAATAGTTATCAAGCAGAGGCATTGACAAATGTTTTGAGGTATTATACATGTAGATCAAGCCATCCTGAGGACCGGAAGTTGCCTATTACGGAGCTAAAATGGGATGCCAGGACCCTGACGGATATTTCGGGTAGTAACGCATATTGGTTTTTCGCATTTTTCTGGCTAACGGAGGGCTCCAGAAATAAAAACTAGACATATGTATTAAGCAGATACACCTGCGCACATATTTATTAAGGTATTTGGTTATTCGGGCCACCATGGGGACCGGAAGGGGGTGAAAACATAGGTAAATCGTCTTATTTTAACCTACCGCCGGACATTGGTTTTACATTATTTACTCCAATCAAGGGGCGTATAGACAGTCTTACTGTATATATTTATACAGCAGAGACATGTACAAACATTTTGAGATATAATACATGTATGTCAAGCTATCCTGGAGACCGGAAGTGGACGACAATTGAGACATAATGGTTGTACAGCCTGCAATTTTGACCTACCCGACCATGGTTTTTTACTTCTGACTTGGTCCAGAGGTCCTATGGAATGATCTACGGGGAATAGTTATCAAGCAGAGGCATTGACAAACGTTTTGAGGTATCATACATGTAGATCAAGCCTCCCTGAGGACCGAAAGTTGCCTATTACGGAGCTAAAATGGGATGCCAGGACCGTGACGAATATTCCGGGTAATAACGCATATTGGTTTTTCGCATTTTTCTGGCTAACGAAGGGCTCCAGAAATAAAAACTAAACATATATATTAAGCAGAGACCCCTGCACACATATTTGTTTAGGTATTTGGTTATTCGGGCCGCCATGGGGACCGGAAGGGGGTTAAAACATAGGTAGATCGTCTTATTTTAACCTACCGCCGGACATTGGTTTTACATTATTTACTCAATCAAGGGGCGTATAGACAGTCTTACTGTATATATTTATAAAGCAGAGACATGTACAAACATTTATAAATATATACAGTAAGACTGTTTATACGCCCCTTGATTGAGTAAATATGTATTTGAGATATAATACATGTATGTCAAGCTATCCTGGAGACCGGAAGTGGACGACAATTGAGACATAATGGTTGTACAGCCTGCAATTTTGACCTACCCGAGCATGGTTTTTTACTTCTGACTTGGTTCACAGGTCCTATGGAATGATCTACAGGGAATAGTTATCAAGCAGAGGCATTGACAAATGTTTTGAGGTATTATACATGTAGATCAAGCCATCCTGAGGACCGGAAGTTGCCTATTACGGAGCTAAAATGGGATGCCAGGACCCTGACGGATATTTCGGGTAGTACCGCATATTGGTTTTTCGCATTTTTCTGGCTAACGGAGGGCTCCAGAAATAAAAACTAGACATATGTATTAAGCAGATACACCTGCGCACATATTTATTAAGGTATTTGGTTATTCGGGCCACCATGGGGACCGGAAGGGGGTGAAAACATAGGTAAATCGTCTTATTTTAACCTACCGCCGTACATTGGTTTTACATTATTTACTCCAATCAAGGGGCGTATAGACAGTCTTACTGTATATATTTATAAAGCAGAGACATGTACAAACATCTTGAGATATAATACATGTATGTCAAGCTATCCTGGAGACCGGAAGTGGACGACAATTGAGACATAATGGTTGTACAGCCTGCAATTTTGACCTACCCGACCATGGTTTTTTACTTCTGACTTGGTCCAGAGGTCCTATGGAATGATCTACGGGGAATAGTTATCAAGCAGAGGCATTGACAAACGTTTTGAGGTATCATACATGTAGATCAAGCCTCCCTGAGGACCGAAAGTTGCCTATTACGGAGCTAAAATGGGATGCCAGGACCGTGACGAATATTCCGGGTAATAACGCATATTGGTTTTTCGCATTTTTCTGGCTAACGAAGGGCTCCAGAAATAAAAACTAAACATATATATTAAGCAGAGACCCCTGCACACATATTTGTTTAGGTATTTGGTTATTCGGGCCACCATGGGGACCGGAAGGGGGTTAAAACATAGGTAGATCGTCTTATTTTAACCTACCGCCGGACATTGGTTTTACATTATTTACTCAATCAAGGGGCGTATAGACAGTCTTACTGTATATATTTATAAAGCAGAGACATGTACAAACATTTATAAATATATACAGTAAGACTGTTTATACGCCCCTTGATTGAGTAAATATGTATTTGAGATATAATACATGTATGTCAAGCTATCCTGGAGACCGGAAGTGGACGACAATTGAGACATAATGGTTGTACAGCCTGCAATTTTGACCTACCCGAGCATGGTTTTTTACTTCTGACTTGGTTCACAGGTCCTATGGAATGATCTACAGGGAATAGTTATCAAGCAGAGGCATTGACAAATGTTTTGAGGTATTATACATGTAGATCAAGCCATCCTGAGGACCGGAAGTTGCCTATTACGGAGCTAAAATGGGATGCCAGGACCCTGACGGATATTTCGGGTAGTAACGCATATTGGTTTTTCGCATTTTTCTGGCTAACGGAGGGCTCCAGAAATAAAAACTAGACATATGTATTAAGCAGATACACCTGCGCACATATTTATTAAGGTATTTGGTTATTCGGGCCACCATGGGGACCGGAAGGGGGTGAAAACATAGGTAAATCGTCTTATTTTAACCTACCGCCGGACATTGGTTTTACATTATTTACTCCAATCAAGGGGCGTATAGACAGTCTTACTGTATATATTTATACAGCAGAGACATGTACAAACATTTTGAGATATAATACATGTATGTCAAGCTATCCTGGAGACCGGAAGTGGACGACAATTGAGACATAATGGTTGTACAGCCTGCAATTTTGACCTACCCGACCATGGTTTTTTACTTCTGACTTGGTCCAGAGGTCCTATGGAATGATCTACGGGGAATAGTTATCAAGCAGAGGCATTGACAAACGTTTTGAGGTATCATACATGTAGATCAAGCCTCCCTGAGGACCGAAAGTTGCCTATTACGGAGCTAAAATGGGATGCCAGGACCGTGACGAATATTCCGGGTAATAACGCATATTGGTTTTTCGCATTTTTCTGGCTAACGAAGGGCTCCAGAAATAAAAACTAAACATATATATTAAGCAGAGACCCCTGCACACATATTTGTTTAGGTATTTGGTTATTCGGGCCGCCATGGGGACCGGAAGGGGGTTAAAACATAGGTAGATCGTCTTATTTTAACCTACCGCCGGACATTGGTTTTACATTATTTACTCAATCAAGGGGCGTATAGACAGTCTTACTGTATATATTTATAAAGCAGAGACATGTACAAACATTTATAAATATATACAGTAAGACTGTTTATACGCCCCTTGATTGAGTAAATATGTATTTGAGATATAATACATGTATGTCAAGCTATCCTGGAGACCGGAAGTGGACGACAATTGAGACATAATGGTTGTACAGCCTGCAATTTTGACCTACCCGAGCATGGTTTTTTACTTCTGACTTGGTTCACAGGTCCTATGGAATGATCTACAGGGAATAGTTATCAAGCAGAGGCATTGACAAATGTTTTGAGGTATTATACATGTAGATCAAGCCATCCTGAGGACCGGAAGTTGCCTATTACGGAGCTAAAATGGGATGCCAGGACCCTGACGGATATTTCGGGTAGTACCGCATATTGGTTTTTCGCATTTTTCTGGCTAACGGAGGGCTCCAGAAATAAAAACTAGACATATGTATTAAGCAGATACACCTGCGCACATATTTATTAAGGTATTTGGTTATTCGGGCCACCATGGGGACCGGAAGGGGGTGAAAACATAGGTAAATCGTCTTATTTTAACCTACCGCCGTACATTGGTTTTACATTATTTACTCCAATCAAGGGGCGTATAGACAGTCTTACTGTATATATTTATAAAGCAGAGACATGTACAAACATCTTGAGATATAATACATGTATGTCAAGCTATCCTGGAGACCGGAAGTGGACGACAATTGAGACATAATGGTTGTACAGCCTGCAATTTTGACCTACCCGACCATGGTTTTTTACTTCTGACTTGGTCCAGAGGTCCTATGGAATGATCTACGGGGAATAGTTATCAAGCAGAGGCATTGACAAACGTTTTGAGGTATCATACATGTAGATCAAGCCTCCCTGAGGACCGAAAGTTGCCTATTACGGAGCTAAAATGGGATGCCAGGACCGTGACGAATATTCCGGGTAATAACGCATATTGGTTTTTCGCATTTTTCTGGCTAACGAAGGGCTCCAGAAATAAAAACTAAACATATATATTAAGCAGAGACCCCTGCACACATATTTGTTTAGGTATTTGGTTATTCGGGCCACCATGGGGACCGGAAGGGGGTTAAAACATAGGTAGATCGTCTTATTTTAACCTACCGCCGGACATTGGTTTTACATTATTTACTCAATCAAGGGGCGTATAGACAGTCTTACTGTATATATTTATAAAGCAGAGACATGTACAAACATTTTGAGATATAATACATGTATGTCAAGCTATCCTGGAGACCGGAAGTGGACGACAATTGAGACATAATGGTTGTACAGCCTGCAATTTTGACCTACCCGAGCATGGTTTTTTACTTCTGACTTGGTTCACAGGTCCTATGGAATGATCTACAGGGAATAGTTATCAAGCAGAGGCATTGACAAATGTTTTGAGGTATTATACATGTAGATCAAGCCATCCTGAGGACCGGAAGTTGCCTATTACGGAGCTAAAATGGGATGCCAGGACCCTGACGGATATTTCGGGTAGTACCGCATATTGGTTTTTCGCATTTTTCTGGCTAACGGAGGGCTCCAGAAATAAAAACTAGACATATGTATTAAGCAGATACACCTGCGCACATATTTATTAAGGTATTTGGTTATTCGGGCCACCATGGGGACCGGAAGGGGGTGAAAACATAGGTAGATCGTCTTATTTTAACCTACCGCCGGACATTGGTTTTACATTATTTACTCAATCAAGGGGCGTATAGACCGTCTTACTGTATATATTTATAAAGCAGAGACATGTACAAACATTTTGAGATATAATACATGTATGTCAAGCTATCCTGGAGACCAGAAGTGGACGACAATTGAGACATAATGGTTGTACAGCCTGCAATTTTGACCTACCCGAGCATGGTTTTTTACTTCTGACTTGGTTCACAGGTCCTATGGAATGATCTACAGGGAATAGTTATCAAGCAGAGGCATTGACAAATGTTTTGAGGTATTATACATGTAGATCAAGCCATCCTGAGGACCGGAAGTTGCCTATTACGGAGCTAAAATGGGATGCCAGGACCCTGACGGATATTTCGGGTAGTACCGCATATTGGTTTTTCGCATTTTTCTGGCTAACGGAGGGCTCCAGAAATAAAAACTAGACATATGTATTAAGCAGATACACCTGCGCACATATTTATTAAGGTATTTGGTTATTCGGGCCACCATGGGGACCGAAAGGGGGTGAAAACATAGGTAAATCGTCTTATTTTAACCTACCGCCGGACATTGGTTTTACATTATTTACTCCAATTAAGGGGCGTATAGACAGTCTTACTGTATATATTTATAAAGCAGAGACATGTACAAACATCTTGAGATATAATACATGTATGTCAAGCTATCCTGGAGACCGGAAGTGGACGACAATTGAGACATAATGGTTGTACAGCCTGCAATTTTGACCTACCCGACCATGGTTTTTTACTTCTGACTTGGTTCACAGGTCCTATGGAATGATCTACGGGGAATAGTTATCAAGCAGAGGCATTGACAAACGTTTTGAGGTATTATACATGTAGATCAAGCCATCCTGAGGACCGGAAGTTGCCTATTACGGAGCTAAAATGGGATGCCAGGACCCAGACGGATATTTCGGGTAGTACCGCATATTGGTTTTTCGCATTTTTCTGGCTAACGAAGGGCTCCAGAAATAAAAACTAGACATATGTATTAAGCAGATACACCTGCGCACATATTTATTAAGGTATTTGGTTATTCGGGCCACCATGGGGACCGGAAGGGGGTGAAATCATAGGTAGATCGTCTTATTTTAACCTACCGCCGGACATTGGTTTTACATTATTTACTCAATCAAGGGGCGTATAGACAGTCTTACTGTATATATTTATAAAGCAGAGACATGTACACACATTTTGAGATATAATACATGTATGTCAAGCTATCCTGGAGACCGGAAGTGGACGACAATTGAGACATAATGGTTGTACAGCCTGCAATTTTGACCTACCCGAGCATGGTTTTTTACTTCTGACTTGGTTCACAGGTCCTATGGAATGATCTACAGGGAATAGTTATCAAGCAGAGGCATTGACAAATGTTTTGAGGTATTATACATGTAGATCAAGCCATCCTGAGGACCGGAAGTTGCCTATTACGGAGCTAAAATGGGATGCCAGGACCCTGACGGATATTTCGGGTAGTAACGCATATTGGTTTTTCGCATTTTTCTGGCTAACGGAGGGCTCCAGAAATAAAAACTAGACATATGTATTAAGCAGATACACCTGCGCACATATTTATTAAGGTATTTGGTTATTCGGGCCACCATGGGGACCGGAAGGGGGTGAAAACATAGGTAAATCGTCTTATTTTAACCTACCGCCGGACATTGGTTTTACATTATTTACTCCAATCAAGGGGCGTATAGACAGTCTTACTGTATATATTTATACAGCAGAGACATGTACAAACATTTTGAGATATAATACATGTATGTCAAGCTATCCTGGAGACCGGAAGTGGACGACAATTGAGACATAATGGTTGTACAGCCTGCAATTTTGACCTACCCGACCATGGTTTTTTACTTCTGACTTGGTCCAGAGGTCCTATGGAATGATCTACGGGGAATAGTTATCAAGCAGAGGCATTGACAAACGTTTTGAGGTATCATACATGTAGATCAAGCCTCCCTGAGGACCGAAAGTTGCCTATTACGGAGCTAAAATGGGATGCCAGGACCGTGACGAATATTCCGGGTAATAACGCATATTGGTTTTTCGCATTTTTCTGGCTAACGAAGGGCTCCAGAAATAAAAACTAAACATATATATTAAGCAGAGACCCCTGCACACATATTTGTTCAGGTATTTGGTTATTCGGGCCGCCATGGGGACCGGAAGGGGGTTAAAACATAGGTAGATCGTCTTATTTTAACCTACCGCCGGACATTGGTTTTACATTATTTACTCAATCAAGGGGCGTATAGACAGTCTTACTGTATATATTTATAAAGCAGAGACATGTACAAACATTTATAAATATATACAGTAAGACTGTTTATACGCCCCTTGATTGAGTAAATATGTATTTGAGATATAATACATGTATGTCAAGCTATCCTGGAGACCGGAAGTGGACGACAATTGAGACATAATGGTTGTACAGCCTGCAATTTTGACCTACCCGAGCATGGTTTTTTACTTCTGACTTGGTTCACAGGTCCTATGGAATGATCTACAGGGAATAGTTATCAAGCAGAGGCATTGACAAATGTTTTGAGGTATTATACATGTAGATCAAGCCATCCTGAGGACCGGAAGTTGCCTATTACGGAGCTAAAATGGGATGCCAGGACCCTGACGGATATTTCGGGTAGTACCGCATATTGGTTTTTCGCATTTTTCTGGCTAACGGAGGGCTCCAGAAATAAAAACTAGACATATGTATTAAGCAGATACACCTGCGCACATATTTATTAAGGTATTTGGTTATTCGGGCCACCATGGGGACCGGAAGGGGGTGAAAACATAGGTAAATCGTCTTATTTTAACCTACCGCCGTACATTGGTTTTACATTATTTACTCCAATCAAGGGGCGTATAGACAGTCTTACTGTATATATTTATAAAGCAGAGACATGTACAAACATCTTGAAATATAATACATGTATGTCAAGCTATCCTGGAGACCGGAAGTGGACGACAATTGAGACATAATGGTTGTACAGCCTGCAATTTTGACCTACCCGACCATGGTTTTTTACTTCTGACTTGGTCCAGAGGTCCTATGGAATGATCTACGGGGAATAGTTATCAAGCAGAGGCATTGACAAACGTTTTGAGGTATCATACATGTAGATCAAGCCTCCCTGAGGACCGAAAGTTGCCTATTACGGAGCTAAAATGGGATGCCAGGACCGTGACGAATATTCCGGGTAATAACGCATATTGGTTTTTCGCATTTTTCTGGCTAACGAAGGGCTCCAGAAATAAAAACTAAACATATATATTAAGCAGAGACCCCTGCACACATATTTGTTTAGGTATTTGGTTATTCGGGCCACCATGGGGACCGGAAGGGGGTTAAAACATAGGTAGATCGTCTTATTTTAACCTACCGCCGGACATTGGTTTTACATTATTTACTCAATCAAGGGGCGTATAGACAGTCTTACTGTATATATTTATAAAGCAGAGACATGTACAAACATTTTGAGATATAATACATGTATGTCAAGCTATCCTGGAGACCGGAAGTGGACGACAATTGAGACATAATGGTTGTACAGCCTGCAATTTTGACCTACCCGAGCATGGTTTTTTACTTCTGACTTGGTTCACAGGTCCTATGGAATGATCTACAGGGAATAGTTATCAAGCAGAGGCATTGACAAATGTTTTGAGGTATTATACATGTAGATCAAGCCATCCTGAGGACCGGAAGTTGCCTATTACGGAGCTAAAATGGGATGCCAGGACCCTGACGGATATTTCGGGTAGTACCGCATATTGGTTTTTCGCATTTTTCTGGCTAACGGAGGGCTCCAGAAATAAAAACTAGACATATGTATTAAGCAGATACACCTGCGCACATATTTATTAAGGTATTTGGTTATTCGGGCCACCATGGGGACCGGAAGGGGGTGAAAACATAGGTAGATCGTCTTATTTTAACCTACCGCCGGACATTGGTTTTACATTATTTACTCAATCAAGGGGCGTATAGACCGTCTTACTGTATATATTTATAAAGCAGAGACATGTACAAACATTTTGAGATATAATACATGTATGTCAAGCTATCCTGGAGACCGGAAGTGGACGAAAATTGAGACATAATGGTTGTACAGCCTGCAATTTTGACCTACCCGAGCATGGTTTTTTACTTCTGACTTGGTTCACAGGTCCTATGGAATGATCTACAGGGAATAGTTATCAAGCAGAGGCATTGACAAATGTTTTGAGGTATTATACATGTAGATCAAGCCATCCTGAGGACCGGAAGTTGCCTATTACGGAGCTAAAATGGGATGCCAGGACCCTGACGGATATTTCGGGTAGTACCGCATATTGGTTTTTCGCATTTTTCTGGCTAACGGAGGGCTCCAGAAATAAAAACTAGACATATGTATTAAGCAGATACACCTGCGCACATATTTATTAAGGTATTTGGTTATTCGGGCCACCATGGGGACCGAAAGGGGGTGAAAACATAGGTAAATCGTCTTATTTTAACCTACCGCCGGACATTGGTTTTACATTATTTACTCCAATTAAGGGGCGTATAGACAGTCTTACTGTATATATTTATAAAGCAGAGACATGTACAAACATCTTGAGATATAATACATGTATGTCAAGCTATCCTGGAGACCGGAAGTGGACGACAATTGAGACATAATGGTTGTACAGCCTGCAATTTTGACCTACCCGACCATGGTTTTTTACTTCTGACTTGGTTCACAGGTCCTATGGAATGATCTACGGGGAATAGTTATCAAGCAGAGGCATTGACAAACGTTTTGAGGTATTATACATGTAGATCAAGCCATCCTGAGGACCGGAAGTTGCCTATTACGGAGCTAAAATGGGATGCCAGGACCCTGACGGATATTTCGGGTAGTACCGCATATTGGTTTTTCGCATTTTTCTGGCTAACGAAGGGCTCCAGAAATAAAAACTAGACATATGTATTAAGCAGATACACCTGCGCACATATTTATTAAGGTATTTGGTTATTCGGGCCACCATGGGGACCGGAAGGGGGTGAAATCATAGGTAGATCGTCTTATTTTAACCTACCGCCGGACATTGGTTTTACATTATTTACTCAATCAAGGGGCGTATAGACAGTCTTACTGTATATATTTATAAAGCAGAGACATGTACACACATTTTGAGATATAATACATGTATGTCAAGCTATCCTGGAGACCGGAAGTGGACGACAATTGAGACATAATGGTTGTACAGCCTGCAATTTTGACCTACCCGACCATGGTTTTTTACTTCTGACTTGGTCCAGAGGTCCTATGGAATGATCTACGGGGAATAGTTATCAAGCAGAGGCATTGACAAACGTTTTGAGGTATCATACATGTAGATCAAGCCTCCCTGAGGACCGAAAGTTGCCTATTACGGAGCTAAAATGGGATGCCAGGACCGTGACGAATATTCCGGGTAATAACGCATATTGGTTTTTCGCATTTTTCTGGCTAACGAAGGGCTCCAGAAATAAAAACTAAACATATATATTAAGCAGAGACCCCTGCACACATATTTGTTCAGGTATTTGGTTATTCGGGCCGCCATGGGGACCGGAAGGGGGTTAAAACATAGGTAGATCGTCTTATTTTAACCTACCGCCGGACATTGGTTTTACATTATTTACTCAATCAAGGGGCGTATAGACAGTCTTACTGTATATATTTATAAAGCAGAGACATGTACAAACATTTATAAATATATACAGTAAGACTGTTTATACGCCCCTTGATTGAGTAAATATGTATTTGAGATATAATACATGTATGTCAAGCTATCCTGGAGACCGGAAGTGGACGACAATTGAGACATAATGGTTGTACAGCCTGCAATTTTGACCTACCCGAGCATGGTTTTTTACTTCTGACTTGGTTCACAGGTCCTATGGAATGATCTACAGGGAATAGTTATCAAGCAGAGGCATTGACAAATGTTTTGAGGTATTATACATGTAGATCAAGCCATCCTGAGGACCGGAAGTTGCCTATTACGGAGCTAAAATGGGATGCCAGGACCCTGACGGATATTTCGGGTAGTACCGCATATTGGTTTTTCGCATTTTTCTGGCTAACGGAGGGCTCCAGAAATAAAAACTAGACATATGTATTAAGCAGATACACCTGCGCACATATTTATTAAGGTATTTGGTTATTCGGGCCACCATGGGGACCGGAAGGGGGTGAAAACATAGGTAAATCGTCTTATTTTAACCTACCGCCGTACATTGGTTTTACATTATTTACTCCAATCAAGGGGCGTATAGACAGTCTTACTGTATATATTTATAAAGCAGAGACATGTACAAACATCTTGAAATATAATACATGTATGTCAAGCTATCCTGGAGACCGGAAGTGGACGACAATTGAGACATAATGGTTGTACAGCCTGCAATTTTGACCTACCCGACCATGGTTTTTTACTTCTGACTTGGTCCAGAGGTCCTATGGAATGATCTACGGGGAATAGTTATCAAGCAGAGGCATTGACAAACGTTTTGAGGTATCATACATGTAGATCAAGCCTCCCTGAGGACCGAAAGTTGCCTATTACGGAGCTAAAATGGGATGCCAGGACCGTGACGAATATTCCGGGTAATAACGCATATTGGTTTTTCGCATTTTTCTGGCTAACGAAGGGCTCCAGAAATAAAAACTAAACATATATATTAAGCAGAGACCCCTGCACACATATTTGTTTAGGTATTTGGTTATTCGGGCCACCATGGGGACCGGAAGGGGGTTAAAACATAGGTAGATCGTCTTATTTTAACCTACCGCCGGACATTGGTTTTACATTATTTACTCAATCAAGGGGCGTATAGACAGTCTTACTGTATATATTTATAAAGCAGAGACATGTACAAACATTTTGAGATATAATACATGTATGTCAAGCTATCCTGGAGACCGGAAGTGGACGACAATTGAGACATAATGGTTGTACAGCCTGCAATTTTGACCTACCCGAGCATGTTTTTTTACTTCTGACTTGGTTCACAGGTCCTATGGAATGATCTACAGGGAATAGTTATCAAGCAGAGGCATTGACAAATGTTTTGAGGTATTATACATGTAGATCAAGCCATCCTGAGGACCGGAAGTTGCCTATTACGGAGCTAAAATGGGATGCCAGGACCCTGACGGATATTTCGGGTAGTACCGCATATTGGTTTTTCGCATTTTTCTGGCTAACGGAGGGCTCCAGAAATAAAAACTAGACATATGTATTAAGCAGATACACCTGCGCACATATTTATTAAGGTATTTGGTTATTCGGGCCACCATGGGGACCGGAAGGGGGTGAAAACATAGGTAGATCGTCTTATTTTAACCTACCGCCGGACATTGGTTTTACATTATTTACTCAATCAAGGGGCGTATAGACCGTCTTACTGTATATATTTATAAAGCAGAGACATGTACAAACATTTTGAGATATAATACATGTATGTCAAGCTATCCTGGAGACCGGAAGTGGACGAAAATTGAGACATAATGGTTGTACAGCCTGCAATTTTGACCTACCCGAGCATGGTTTTTTACTTCTGACTTGGTTCACAGGTCCTATGGAATGATCTACAGGGAATAGTTATCAAGCAGAGGCATTGACAAATGTTTTGAGGTATTATACATGTAGATCAAGCCATCCTGAGGACCGGAAGTTGCCTATTACGGAGCTAAAATGGGATGCCAGGACCCTGACGGATATTTCGGGTAGTACCGCATATTGGTTTTTCGCATTTTTCTGGCTAACGGAGGGCTCCAGAAATAAAAACTAGACATATGTATTAAGCAGATACACCTGCGCACATATTTATTAAGGTATTTGGTTATTCGGGCCACCATGGGGACCGAAAGGGGGTGAAAACATAGGTAAATCGTCTTATTTTAACCTACCGCCGGACATTGGTTTTACATTATTTACTCCAATTAAGGGGCGTATAGACAGTCTTACTGTATATATTTATAAAGCAGAGACATGTACAAACATCTTGAGATATAATACATGTATGTCAAGCTATCCTGGAGACCGGAAGTGGACGACAATTGAGACATAATGGTTGTACAGCCTGCAATTTTGACCTACCCGACCATGGTTTTTTACTTCTGACTTGGTTCACAGGTCCTATGGAATGATCTACGGGGAATAGTTATCAAGCAGAGGCATTGACAAACGTTTTGAGGTATTATACATGTAGATCAAGCCATCCTGAGGACCGGAAGTTGCCTATTACGGAGCTAAAATGGGATGCCAGGACCCTGACGGATATTTCGGGTAGTACCGCATATTGGTTTTTCGCATTTTTCTGGCTAACGAAGGGCTCCAGAAATAAAAACTAGACATATGTATTAAGTAGATACACCTGCGCACATATTTATTAAGGTATTTGGTTATTCGGGCCACCATGGGGACCGGAAGGGGGTGAAATCATAGGTAGATCGTCTTATTTTAACCTACCGCCGGACATTGGTTTTACATTATTTACTCAATCAAGGGGCGTATAGACAGTCTTACTGTATATATTTATAAAGCAGAGACATGTACACACATTTTGAGATATAATACATGTATGTCAAGCTATCCTGGAGACCGGAAGTGGACGACAATTGAGACATAATGGTTGTACAGCCTGCAATTTTGACCTACCCGAGCATGGTTTTTTACTTCTGACTTGGTTCACAGGTCCTATGGAATGATCTACAGGGAATAGTTATCAAGCAGAGGCATTGACAAATGTTTTGAGGTATTATACATGTAGATCAAGCCATCCTGAGGACCGGAAGTTGCCTATTACGGAGCTAAAATGGGATGCCAGGACCCTGACGGATATTTCGGGTAGTACCGCATATTGGTTTTTCGCATTTTTCTGGCTAACGGAGGGCTCCAGAAATAAAAACTAGACATATGTATTAAGCAGATACACCTGCGCACATATTTATTAAGGTATTTGGTTATTCGGGCCACCATGGGGACCGAAAGGGGGTGAAAACATAGGTAAATCGTCTTATTTTAACCTACCGCCGGACATTGGTTTTACATTATTTACTCCAATTAAGGGGCGTATAGACAGTCTTACTGTATATATTTATAAAGCAGAGACATGTACAAACATCTTGAGATATAATACATGTATGTCAAGCTATCCTGGAGACCGGAAGTGGACGACAATTGAGACATAATGGTTGTACAGCCTGCAATTTTGACCTACCCGACCATGGTTTTTTACTTCTGACTTGGTTCACAGGTCCTATGGAATGATCTACGGGGAATAGTTATCAAGCAGAGGCATTGACAAACGTTTTGAGGTATTATACATGTAGATCAAGCCATCCTGAGGACCGGAAGTTGCCTATTACGGAGCTAAAATGGGATGCCAGGACCCTGACGGATATTTCGGGTAGTACCGCATATTGGTTTTTCGCATTTTTCTGGCTAACGAAGGGCTCCAGAAATAAAAACTAGACATATGTATTAAGCAGATACACCTGCGCACATATTTATTAAGGTATTTGGTTATTCGGGCCACCATGGGGACCGGAAGGGGGTGAAAACATAGGTAGATCGTCTTATTTTAACCTACCGCCGGACATTGGTTTTACATTATTTACTCAATCAAGGGGCGTATAGACAGTCTTACTGTATATATTTATAAAGCAGAGACATGTACAAACATTTTGAGATATAATACATGTATGTCAAGCTATCCTGGAGACCGGAAGTGGACGACAATTGAGACATAATGGTTGTACAGCCTGCAATTTTGACCTACCCGAGCATGGTTTTTTACTTCTGACTTGGTTCACAGGTCCTATGGAATGATCTACAGGGAATAGTTATCAAGCAGAGGCATTGACAAATGTTTTGAGGTATTATACATGTAGATCAAGCCATCCTGAGGACCGGAAGTTGCCTATTACGGAGCTAAAATGGGATGCCAGGACCCTGACGGATATTTCGGGTAGTACCGCATATTGGTTTTTCGCATTTTTCTGGCTAACGGAGGGCTCCAGAAATAAAAACTAGACATATGTATTAAGCAGATACACCTGCGCACATATTTATTAAGGTATTTGGTTATTCGGACCACCATGGGGACCGAAAGGGGGTGAAAACATAGGTAAATCGTCTTATTTTAACCTACCGCCGGACATTGGTTTTACATTATTTACTCCAATTAAGGGGCGTATAGACAGTCTTACTGTATATATTTATAAAGCAGAGACATGTACAAACATCTTGAGATATAATACATGTATGTCAAGCTATCCTGGAGACCGGAAGTGGACGACAATTGAGACATAATGGTTGTACAGCCTGCAATTTTGACCTACCCGACCATGGTTTTTTACTTCTGACTTGGTCCAGAGGTCCTATGGAATGATCTACGGGGAATAGTTATCAAGCAGAGGCATTGACAAACGTTTTGAGGTATCATACATGTAGATCAAGCCTCCCTGAGGACCGAAAGTTGCCTATTACGGAGCTAAAATGGGATGCCAGGACCGTGACTAATATTCCGGGTAATAACGCATATTGGTTTTTCGCATTTTTCTGGCTAACGAAGGGCTCCAGAAATAAAAACTAAACATATATATTAAGCAGAGACCCCTGCACACATATTTGTTTAGGTATTTGGTTATTCGGGCCACCATGGGGACCGGAAGGGGGTTAAAACATAGGTAGATCGTCTTATTTTAACCTACCGCCGGACATTGGTTTTACATTATTTACTCAATCAAGGGGCGTATAGACAGTCTTACTGTATATATTTATAAAGCAGAGACATGTACAAACATTTTGAGATATAATACATGTATGTCAAGCTATCCTGGAGACCGGAAGTGGACGACAATTGAGACATAATGGTTGTACAGCCTGCAATTTTGACCTACCCGACCATGGTTTTTTACTTCTGACTTGGTCCACAGGTCCTATGGAATGATCTACGGGGAATGGTTATCAAGCAGAGGCATTGCCAAACGTTTTGAGGTATCATACATGTAGATCAAGCCTCCGTGAGGACCGGAAATTGTCTATTACGGAGCTAAAATGGGGTGCCAGGACCGTGACGGATATTCCGGGTAATAACGCATATTGGTTTTTCGCATTTTTCGGGCTAACGAAGGGCTCCAGAAATAAAAACTAAACATATATATTAAGCAGAGACACCTGCGCACATATTTATTAAGGTATTTGGTTATTCGGGCCACCATGGGGACCGGAAGGGGGTGAACACATAGGTAAATCGTCTTATTTTAACCTACCGCCGGACATTGGTTTTACATTATTTACTCCAATCAAGGGGCGTATAGACAGTCTTACTGTATATATTTATAAAGCAGAGACATGTACAACATTTTGAGATATAATACATGTATGTCAAGCTATCCTGGAGACCGGAAGTGGACGACAATTGAGACATAATGGTTGTACAGCCTGCAATTTTGACCTACCCGACCATGGTTTTTTATTTCTGACTTGGTTCACAGGTCCTATGGAATGATCTACGGGGAATAGTTATCAAGCAGAGGCATTGCCAAACGTTTTGAGGTATCATACATGTAGATCAAGCCTCCGTGAGGACCGGAAATTGTCTATTACGGAGCTAAAATGGGATGCCAGGACCGTGACGGATATTCCGGGTAATAACGCATATTGGTTTTTCGCATTTTTCGGGCTAACGAAGGGCTCCAGAAATAAAAACTAAACATATATATTAAGCAGAGACACCTGCGCACATATTTATTAAGGTATTTGGTTATTCGGGCCACCATGGGGACCGGAAGGGGGTTAAAACATAGGTAGATCGTCTTATTTTAACCTACCGCCGGACATTGGTTTTACATTATTTACTCAATCAAGGGGCGTATAGACAGTCTTACTGTATATATTTATAAAGCAGAGACATGTACAAACATTTTGAGATATAATACATGTATGTCAAGCTATCCTGGAGACCGGAAGTGGACGACAATTGAGACATAATGGTTGTACAGCCTGCAATTTTGACCTACCCGAGCATGGTTTTTTACTTCTGACTTGGTTCACAGGTCCTATGGAATGATCTACAGGGAATAGTTATCAAGCAGAGGCATTGACAAATGTTTTGAGGTATTATACATGTAGATCAAGCCATCCTGAGGACCGGAAGTTGCCTATTACGGAGCTAAAATGGGATGCCAGGACCCTGACGGATATTTCGGGTAGTACCGCATATTGGTTTTTCGCATTTTTCTGGCTAACGGAGGGCTCCAGAAATAAAAACTAGACATATGTATTAAGCAGATACACCTGCGCACATATTTATTAAGGTATTTGGTTATTCGGACCACCATGGGGACCGAAAGGGGGTGAAAACATAGGTAAATCGTCTTATTTTAACCTACCGCCGGACATTGGTTTTACATTATTTACTCCAATTAAGGGGCGTATAGACAGTCTTACTGTATATATTTATAAAGCAGAGACATGTACAAACATCTTGAGATATAATACATGTATGTCAAGCTATCCTGGAGACCGGAAGTGGACGACAATTGAGACATAATGGTTGTACAGCCTGCAATTTTGACCTACCCGACCATGGTTTTTTACTTCTGACTTGGTCCAGAGGTCCTATGGAATGATCTACGGGGAATAGTTATCAAGCAGAGGCATTGACAAACGTTTTGAGGTATCATACATGTAGATCAAGCCTCCCTGAGGACCGAAAGTTGCCTATTACGGAGCTAAAATGGGATGCCAGGACCGTGACTAATATTCCGGGTAATAACGCATATTGGTTTTTCGCATTTTTCTGGCTAACGAAGGGCTCCAGAAATAAAAACTAAACATATATATTAAGCAGAGACCCCTGCACACATATTTGTTTAGGTATTTGGTTATTCGGGCCACCATGGGGACCGGAAGGGGGTTAAAACATAGGTAGATCGTCTTATTTTAACCTACCGCCGGACATTGGTTTTACATTATTTACTCAATCAAGGGGCGTATAGACAGTCTTACTGTATATATTTATAAAGCAGAGACATGTACAAACATTTTGAGATATAATACATGTATGTCAAGCTATCCTGGAGACCGGAAGTGGACGACAATTGAGACATAATGGTTGTACAGCCTGCAATTTTGACCTACCCGACCATGGTTTTTTACTTCTGACTTGGTCCACAGGTCCTATGGAATGATCTACGGGGAATGGTTATCAAGCAGAGGCATTGCCAAACGTTTTGAGGTATCATACATGTAGATCAAGCCTCCGTGAGGACCGGAAATTGTCTATTACGGAGCTAAAATGGGGTGCCAGGACCGTGACGGATATTCCGGGTAATAACGCATATTGGTTTTTCGCATTTTTCGGGCTAACGAAGGGCTCCAGAAATAAAAACTAAACATATATATTAAGCAGAGACACCTGCGCACATATTTATTAAGGTATTTGGTTATTCGGGCCACCATGGGGACCGGAAGGGGGTGAACACATAGGTAAATCGTCTTATTTTAACCTACCGCGGACATTGGTTTTACATTATTTACTCCAATCAAGGGGCGTATAGACAGTCTTACTGTATATATTTATAAAGCAGAGACATGTACAACATTTTGAGATATAATACATGTATGTCAAGCTATCCTGGAGACCGGAAGTGGACGACAATTGAGACATAATGGTTGTACAGCCTGCAATTTTGACCTACCCGACCATGGTTTTTTATTTCTGACTTGGTTCACAGGTCCTATGGAATGATCTACGGGGAATAGTTATCAAGCAGAGGCATTGCCAAACGTTTTGAGGTATCATACATGTAGATCAAGCCTCCGTGAGGACCGGAAATTGTCTATTACGGAGCTAAAATGGGATGCCAGGACCGTGACGGATATTCCGGGTAATAACGCATATTGGTTTTTCGCATTTTTCGGGCTAACGAAGGGCTCCAGAAATAAAAACTAAACATATATATTAAGCAGAGACACATGCGCACATATTTATTAAGGTATTTGGTTATTCGGGCCACCATGGGGACCGGAAGGGGGTTAAAACATAGGTAAATCGTCTTATTTTAACCTACCGCCGGACATTGGTTTTACATTATTTACTCCAATCAAGGGGCGTATAGACAGTCTTACTGTATATATTTATAAAGCAGAGACATGTACAAACATTTTGAGGTATAATACATGTATGTCAAGCTATCCTGGAGACCGGAAGTGGACGAAAATTGAGCCATAATGGTTGTACAGCCTGCAATTTTGACCTACCCGACCATGGTTTTTTACTTCTGACTTGGTTCACAGGTCCTATGGAATGATCTACGGGGAATAGTTATCAAGCAGAGGCATTGCCAAACGTTTTGAGGTATTATACATGTAGATCAAGCCATCCTGAGGACCGGAAGTTGCCTATTACGGAGCTAAAATGGGATGCCAGGACCCTGACGGATATTTCGGGTAGTACCGCATATTGGTTTTTCGCATTTTTCGGGCTAACGAAGGGCTCCAAAAAAAAAACTAAACATATATATTAAGCAGAGACCCCTGCACACATATTTGTTTAGGTATTTGGTTATTCGGGCCGCCATGGGGACCGGAAGGGGGTGAAAACATAGGTAAATCGTCTTATTTTAACCTACCGCCGGACATTGGTTTTACATTATTTACTCCAATCAAGGGGCGTATAGACAGTCTTACTGTATATATTTATAAAGCAGAGACATGTACAAACATTTTGAGGTATAATACATGTATGTCAAGCTATCCTGGAGACCGGAAGTGGACGAAAATTGAGCCATAATGGTTGTACAGCCTGCAATTTTGACCTACCAGACCATGGTTTTTTACTTCTGACTTGGTTCACAGGTCCTATGGAATGATCTACGGGGAATAGTTATCAAGCAGAGGCATTGACAAACGTTTTGAGGTATTATACATGTAGATCAAGCCATCCTGAGGACCGGAAGTTGCCTATTACGGAGCTAAAATGGGATGCCAGGACCCTGACGGATATTTCGGGTAGTACCGCATATTGGTTTTTCGCATTTTTCGGGCTAACGAAGGGCTCCAAAAATAAAAACTAGACATATGTATTAAGCAGATACACCTGCGCACATATTTATTAAGGTATTTGGTTATTCGGGCCACCATGGGGACCGGAAGGGGGTGAACACATAGGTAAATCGTCTTATTTTAACCTACCGCGGACATTGGTTTTACATTATTTACTCCAATCAAGGGGCGTATAGACAGTCTTACTGTATATATTTATAAAGCAGAGACATGTACAACATTTTGAGATATAATACATGTATGTCAAGCTATCCTGGAGACCGGAAGTGGACGACAATTGAGACATAATGGTTGTACAGCCTGCAATTTTGACCTACCCGACCATGGTTTTTTATTTCTGACTTGGTTCACAGGTCCTATGGAATGATCTACGGGGAATAGTTATCAAGCAGAGGCATTGCCAAACGTTTTGAGGTATCATACATGTAGATCAAGCCTCCGTGAGGACCGGAAATTGTCTATTACGGAGCTAAAATGGGATGCCAGGACCGTGACGGATATTCCGGGTAATAACGCATATTGGTTTTTCGCATTTTTCGGGCTAACGAAGGGCTCCAGAAATAAAAACTAAACATATATATTAAGCAGAGACACCTGCGCACATATTTATTAAGGTATTTGGTTATTCGGGCCACCATGGGGACCGGAAGGGGGTTAAAACATAGGTAAATCGTCTTATTTTAACCTACCGCCGGACATTGGTTTTACATTATTTACTCCAATCAAGGGGCGTATAGACAGTCTTACTGTATATATTTATAAAGCAGAGAAATGTACAAACATTTTGAGGTATAATACATGTATGTCAAGCTATCCTGGAGACCGGAAGTGGACGAAAATTGAGCCATAATGGTTGTACAGCCTGCAATTTTGACCTACCCGACCATGGTTTTTTACTTCTGACTTGGTTCACAGGTCCTATGGAATGATCTACGGGGAATAGTTATCAAGCAGAGGCATTGACAAACGTTTTGAGGTATAATACATGTAGATCAAGCCATCTTGAGGACCGGAAGTTGCCTATTACGGAGCTAAAATGGGATGCCAGGACCCTGACGGATATTTCGGGTAGTACCGCATATTGGTTTTTCGCATTTTTCGGGCTAACGAAGGGCTCCAAAAAAAAAACTAAACATATATATTAAGCAGAGACCCCTGCACACATATTTGTTTAGGTATTTGGTTATTCGGGCCACCATGGGGACCGGAAGAGGGTGAAAACATAGGTAAATCGTCTTATTTTAACCTACCGCCGGACATTGGTTTTACATTATTTACTCCAATCAAGGGGCGTATAGACAGTCTTACTGTATATATTTATAAAGCAGAGACATGTACAAACATTTTGAGGTATAATACATGTATGTCAAGCTATCCTGGAGACCGGAAGTGGACGAAAATTGAGCCATAATGGTTGTACAGCCGGCAATTTTGACCTACCCGACCATGGTTTTTTACTTCTGACTTGGTTCACAGGTCCTATGGAATGATCTACGGGGAATAGTTATCAAGCAGAGGCATTGACAAACGTTTTGAGGTATTATACATGTAGATCAAGCCATCCTGAGGACCGGAAGTTGCCTATTACGGAGCTAAAATGGGATGCCAGGACCCTGACGGATATTTCGGGTAGTACCGCATATTGGTTTTTCGCATTTTTCGGGCTAACGAAGGGCTCCAGAAATAAAAACTAAACATATATATTAAGCAGAGACACCTGCGCACATATTTATTAAGGTATTTGGTTATTCGGGCCACCATGGGGACCGGAAGGGGGTTAAAACATAGGTAAATCGTCTTATTTTAACCTACCGCCGGACATTGGTTTTACATTATTTACTCCAATCAAGGGGCGTATAGACAGTCTTACTGTATATATTTATAAAGCAGAGAAATGTACAAACATTTTGAGGTATAATACATGTATGTCAAGCTATCCTGGAGACCGGAAGTGGACGAAAATTGAGCCATAATGGTTGTACAGCCTGCAATTTTGACCTACCCGACCATGGTTTTTTACTTCTGACTTGGTTCACAGGTCCTATGGAATGATCTACGGGGAATAGTTATCAAGCAGAGGCATTGACAAACGTTTTGAGGTATAATACATGTAGATCAAGCCATCCTGAGGACCGGAAGTTGCCTATTACGGAGCTAAAATGGGATGCCAGGACCCTGACGGATATTTCGGGTAGTACCGCATATTGGTTTTTCGCATTTTTCGGGCTAACGAAGGGCTCCAAAAAAAAAACTAAACATATATATTAAGCAGAGACCCCTGCACACATATTTGTTTAGGTATTTGGTTATTCGGGCCACCATGGGGACCGGAAGGGGGTGAAAACATAGGTAAATCGTCTTATTTTAACCTACCGCCGGACATTGGTTTTACATTATTTACTCCAATCAAGGGGCGTATAGACAGTCTTACTGTATATATTTATAAAGCAGAGACATGTACAAACATTTTGAGGTATAATACATGTATGTCAAGCTATCCTGGAGACCGGAAGTGGACGAAAATTGAGCCATAATGGTTGTACAGCCTGCAATTTTGACCTACCCGACCATGGTTTTTTACTTCTGACTTGGTTCACAGGTCCTATGGAATGATCTACGGGGAATAGTTATCAAGCAGAGGCATTGACAAACGTTTTGAGGTATTATACATGTAGATCAAGCCATCCTGAGGACCGGAAGTTGCCTATTACGGAGCTAAAATGGGATGCCAGGACCCTGACGGATATTTCGGGTAGTACCGCATATTGGTTTTTCGCATTTTTCGGGCTAACGAAGGGCTCCAGAAATAAAAACTAAACATATATATTAAGCAGAGACACCTGCGCACATATTTATTAAGGTATTTGGTTATTCGGGCCACCATGGGGACCGGAAGGGGGTTAAAACATAGGTAAATCGTCTTATTTTAACCTACCGCGGACATTGGTTTTACATTATTTACTCCAATCAAGGGGCGTATAGACAGTCTTACTGTATATATTTATAAAGCAGAGACATGTACAACATTTTGAGATATAATACATGTATGTCAAGCTATCCTGGAGACCGGAAGTGGACGACAATTGAGACATAATGGTTGTACAGCCGGCAATTTTGAACTACCCGACCATGGTTTTTTATTTCTGACTTGGTTCACAGGTCCTATGGAATGATCTACGGGGAATAGTTATCAAGCAGAGGCATTGCCAAACGTTTTGAGGTATCATACATGTAGATCAAGCCTCCGTGAGGACCGGAAATTGTCTATTACGGAGCTAAAATGGGATGCCAGGACCGTGACGGATATTCCGGGTAATAACGCATATTGGTTTTTCGCATTTTTCGGGCTAACGAAGGGCTCCAGAAATAAAAACTAAACATATATATTAAGCAGAGACACCTGCGCACATATTTATTAAGGTATTTGGTTATTCGGGCCACCATGGGGACCGGAAGGGGGTTAAAACATAGGTAAATCGTCTTATTTTAACCTACCGCGGACATTGGTTTTACATTATTTACTCCAATCAAGGGGCGTATAGACAGTCTTACTGTATATATTTATAAAGCAGAGACATGTACAAACATTTTGAGGTATAATACATGTATGTCAAGCTATCCTGGAGACCGGAAGTGGACGAAAATTGAGCCATAATGGTTGTACAGCCTGCAATTTTGACCTACCCGACCATGGTTTTTTACTTCTGACTTGGTTCACAGGTCCTATGGAATGATCTACGGGGAATAGTTATCAAGCAGAGGCATTGACAAACGTTTTGAGGTATTATACATGTAGATCAAGCCATCCTGAGGACCGGAAGTTGCCTTTTACGGAGCTAAAATGGGATGCCAGGACACTGACGGATATTTCGGGTAGTACCGCATATTGGTTTTTCGCATTTTTCGGGCTAACGAAGGGCTCCAAAAATAAAAACTAAACATATATATTAAGCAGAGACCCCTGCACACATATTTGTTTAGGTATTTGGTTATTCGGGCCGCCATGGGGACCGGAAGGGGATGAAAACATAGGTAAATCGTCTTATTTTAACCTACCGCCGGACATTGGTTTTACATTATTTACTCCAATCAAGGGGCGTATAGACAGTCTTACTGTATATATTTATAAAGCAGAGACATGTACAAACATTTTGAGGTATAATACATGTATGTCAAGCTATCCTGGAGACCGGAAGTGGACGAAAATTGAGCCATAATGGTTGTACAGCCGGCAATTTTGACCTACCCGACCATGGTTTTTTACTTCTGACTTGGTTCACAGGTCCTATGGAATGATCTACGGGGAATAGTTATCAAGCAGAGGCATTGACAAACGTTTTGAGGTATTATACATGTAGATCAAGCCATCCTGAGGACCGGAAGTTGCCTATTACGGAGCTAAAATGGGATGCCAGGACCCTGACGGATATTTCGGGTAGTACCGCATATTGGTTTTTCGCATTTTTCGGGCTAACGAAGGGCTCCAGAAATAAAAACTAAACATATATATTAAGCAGAGACACCTGCGCACATATTTATTAAGGTATTTGGTTATTCGGGCCACCATGGGGACCGGAAGGGGGTTAAAACATAGGTAAATCGTCTTATTTTAACCTACCGCCGGACATTGGTTTTACATTATTTACTCCAATCAAGGGGCGTATAGACAGTCTTACTGTATATATTTATAAAGCAGAGACATGTACAAACATTTTGAGGTATAATACATGTATGTCAAGCTATCCTGGAGACCGGAAGTGGACGAAAATTGAGCCATTATGGTTGTACAGCCGGCAATTTTGACCTACCCGACCATGGTTTTTTACTTCTGACTTGGTTCACAGGTCCTATGGAATGATCTACGGGGAATAGTTATCAAGCAGAGGCATTGGCAAACGTTTTGAGGTATTATACATGTAGATCAAGCCATCCTGAGGACCGGAAGTTGCCTATTACGGAGCTAAAATGGGATGCCAGGACCCTGACGGATATTTCGGGTAGTACCGCATATTGGTTTTTCGCATTTTTCGGGCTAACGAAGGGCTCCAAAAATAAAAACTAGACATATGTATTAAGCAGATACACCTGCGCACATATTTATTAAGGTATTTGGTTATTCGGGCCACCATGGGGACCGGAAAGGGGTGAAAATATAGGTAAATCGTCTTATTTTAACCTTCCGCCGGACATTGGTTTTACATTATTTACTCCAATCAAGGGGCGTATAGACAGTCTTACTGTATATATTTATAAAGCAGAGACATGTACAAACATTTTGAGGTATAATACATGTATGTCAAGCTATCCTGGAGTCCGGAAGTGGACGAAAATTGAGCCATAATGGTTGTACAGCCTGCAATTTTGACCTACCCGACCATGGTTTTTTACTTCTGACTTGGTTCACAGGTCCTATGGAATGATCTACGGGGAATAGTTATCAAGCAGAGGCATTGACAAACGTTTTGAGGTATTATACATGTAGATCAAGCCATCCTGAGGACCGGAAGTTGCCTATTACGGAGCTAAAATGGGATGCCAGGACCCTGACGGATATTTCGGGTAGTACCGCATATTGGTTTTTCGCATTTTTCGGGCTAACGAAGGCTCCAAAAATAAAAACTAGACATATGTATTAAGCAGATACACCTGCGCACATATTTATTAAGGTATTTGGTTATTCGGGCCACCATGGGGACCGGAAGGGGGTGAACACATAGGTAAATCGTCTTATTTTAACCTACCGCGGACATTGGTTTTACATTATTTACTCCAATCAAGGGGCGTATAGACAGTCTTACTGTATATATTTATAAAGCAGAGACATGTACAACATTTTGAGATATAATACATGTATGTCAAGCTATCCTGGAGACCGGAAGTGGACGACAATTGAGACATAATGGTTGTACAGCCTGCAATTTTGACCTACCCGACCATGGTTTTTTATTTCTGACTTGGTTCACAGGTCCTATGGAATGATCTACGGGGAATAGTTATCAAGCAGAGGCATTGCCAAACGTTTTGAGGTATCATACATGTAGATCAAGCCTCCGTGAGGACCGGAAATTGTCTATTACGGAGCTAAAATGGGATGCCAGGACCGTGACGGATATTCCGGGTAATAACGCATATTGGTTTTTCGCATTTTTCGGGCTAACGAAGGGCTCCAGAAATAAAAACTAAACATATATATTAAGCAGAGACACCTGCGCACATATTTATTAAGGTATTTGGTTATTCGGGCCACCATGGGGACCGGAAGGGGGTTAAAACATAGGTAAATCGTCTTATTTTAACCTACCGCGGACATTGGTTTTACATTATTTACTCCAATCAAGGGGCGTATAGACAGTCTTACTGTATATATTTATAAAGCAGAGACATGTACAAACATTTTGAGGTATAATACATGTATGTCAAGCTATCCTGGAGACCGGAAGTGGACGAAAATTGAGCCATAATGGTTGTACAGCCTGCAATTTTGACCTACCCGACCATGGTTTTTTACTTCTGACTTGGTTCACAGGTCCTATGGAATGATCTACGGGGAATAGTTATCAAGCAGAGGCATTGACAAACGTTTTGAGGTATTATACATGTAGATCAAGCCATCCTGAGGACCGGAAGTTGCCTATTACGGAGCTAAAATGGGATGCCAGGACCCTGACGGATATTTCGGGTAGTACCGCATATTGGTTTTTCGCATTTTTCGGGCTAACGAAGGGCTCCAAAAATAAAAACTAAACATATATATTAAGCAGAGACCCCTGCACACATATTTGTTTAGGTATTTGGTTATTCGGGCCGCCATGGGGACCGGAAGGGGGTGAAAACATAGGTAAATCGTCTTATTTTAACCTACCGCCGGACATTGGTTTTACATTATTTACTCCAATCAAGGGGCGTATAGACAGTCTTACTGTATATATTTATAAAGCAGAGACATGTACAAACATTTTGAGGTATAATACATGTATGTCAAGCTATCCTGGAGACCGGAAGTTGACGAAAATTGAGCCATAATGGTTGTACAGCCTGCAATTTTGACCTACCCGACCATGGTTTTTTACTTCTGACTTGGTTCACAGGTCCTATGGAATGATCTACGGGGAATAGTTATCAAGCAGAGGCATTGACAAACGTTTTGAGGTATTATACATGTAGATCAAGCCATCCTGAGGACCGGAAGTTGCCTATTACGGAGCTAAAATGGGATGCCAGTACCGTGACGGATATTTCGGGTAGTACCGCATATTGGTTTTTCGCATTTTTCGGGCTAACGAAGGGCTCCAAAAATAAAAACTAGACATATGTATTAAGCAGATACACCTGCGCACATATTTATTAAGGTATTTGGTTATTCGGGCCACCATGGGGTCCGGAAAGGGGTGAAAATATAGGTAAATCGTCTTATTTTAACCTACCGCCGGACATTGGTTTTACATTATTTACTCCAATCAAGGGGCGTATAGACAGTCTTACTGTATATATTTATAAAGCAGAGACATGTACAAACATTTTGAGGTATAATACATGTATGTCAAGCTATCCTGGAGACCGGAAGTGGACGAAAATTGAGCCATAATGGTTGTACAGCCTGCAATTTTGACCTACCCGACCATGGTTTTTTACTTCTGACTTGGTTCACAGGTCCTATGGAATGATCTACGGGGAATAGTTATCAAGCAGAGGCATTGACAAACGTTTTGAGGTATTATACATGTAGATCAAGCCATCCTGAGGACCGGAAGTTGCCTATTACGGAGCTAAAATGGGATGCCAGGACCCTGACGGATATTTCGGGTAGTACCGCATATTGGTTTTTCGCATTTTTCGGGCTAACGAAGGGCTCCAAAAATAAAAACTAGACATATGTATTAAGCAGATACACCTGCGCACATATTTATTAAGGTATTTGGTTATTCGGGCCACCATGGGGACCGGAAGGGGGTGAACACATTGGTAAATCGTCTTATTTTAACCTACCGCGGACATTGGTTTTACATTATTTACTCCAATCAAGGGGCGTATAGACAGTCTTACTGTATATATTTATAAAGCAGAGACATATACAACATTTTGAGATATAATACATGTATGTCAAGCTATCCTGGAGACCGGAAGTGGACGACAATTGAGACATAATGGTTGTACAGCCTGCAATTTTGACCTACCCGACCATGGTTTTTTATTTCTGACTTGGTTCACAGGTCCTATGGAATGATCTACGGGGAATAGTTATCAAGCAGAGGCATTGCCAAACGTTTTGAGGTATCATACATGTAGATCAAGCCTCCGTGAGGACCGGAAATTGTCTATTACGGAGCTAAAATGGGATGCCAGGACCGTGACGGATATTTCGGGTAATAACGCATATTGTTTTTTCGCATTTTTCGGGCTAACGAAGGGCTCCAGAAATAAAAACTAAACATATATATTAAGCAGAGAAACCTGCGCACATATTTATTAAGGTATTTGGTTATTCGGGCCACCATGGGGACCGGAAGGGGGTTAAAACATAGGTAAATCGTCTTATTTTAACCTACCGCCGGACATTGGTTTTACATTATTTACTCCAATCAAGGGGCGTATAGACAGTCTTACTGTATATATTTATAAAGCAGAGACATGTACAAACATGTTGAGGTATAATACATGTATGTCAAGCTATCCTGGAGACCGGAAGTGGACGAAAATTGAGACATAATGGTTGTACAGCCGGCAATTTTGACCTACCCGACCATGGTTTTTTACTTCTGACTTGGTTCACAGGTCCTATGGAATGATCTACGGGGAATAGTTATCAAGCAGAGGCATTGACAAACGTTTTGAGGTATTATACATGTAGATCAAGCCATCCTGAGGACCGGAAGTTGCCTATTACGGAGCTAAAATGGGATGCCAGGACCCTGACGGATATTTCGGGTAGTACCGCATATTGGTTTTTCGCATTTTTCGGGCTAACGAAGGGCTCCAAAAATAAAAACTAGACATATGTATTAAGCAGATACACCTGCGCACATATTTATTAAGGTATTTGGTTATTCGGGCCACCATGGGGACCGGAAGGGGGTGAACACATAGGTAAATCGTCTTATTTTAACCTACCGCGGACATTGGTTTTACATTATTTACTCCAATCAAGGGGCGTATAGACAGTCTTACTGTATATATTTATAAAGCAGAGACATGTACAACATTTTGAGATATAATACATGTATGTCAAGCTATCCTGGAGACCGGAAGTGGACGACAATTGAGACATAATGGTTGTACAGCCTGCAATTTTGACCTACCCGACCATGGTTTTTTATTTCTGACTTGGTCCACAGGTCCTATGGAATGATCTACGGGGAATAGTTATCAAGCAGAGGCATTGCCAAACGTTTTGAGGTATCATACATGTAGATCAAGCCTCCGTGAGGACCGGAAATTGTCTATTACGGAGCTAAAATGGGATGCCAGGACCGTGACGGATATTCCGGGTAATAACGCATATTGGTTTTTCGCATTTTTCGGGCTAACGAAGGGCTCTAGAAATAAAAACTAAACATATATATTAAGCAGAGACACCTGCGCACATATTTATTAAGGTATTTGGTTATTCGGGCCACCATGGGGACCGGAAGGGGGTTAAAACATAGGTAAATCGTCTTATTTTAACCTACCGCCGGACATTGGTTTTACATTATTTACTCCAATCAAGGGGCGTATAGACAGTCTTACTGTATATATTTATAAAGCAGAGACATGTACAAACATTTTGAGGTTTAATACATGTATGTCAAGCTATCCTGGAGACCGGAAGTGGACGAAAATTGAGCCATAATGGTTGTACAGCCTGCAATTTTGACCTACCCGACCATGGTTTTTTACTTCTGACTTGGTTCACAGGTCCTATGGAATGATCTACGGGGAATAGTTATCAAGCAGAGGCATTGACAAACGTTTTGAGGTATTATACATGTAGATCAAGCCATCCTGAGGACCGGAAGTTGCCTATTACGGAGCTAAAATGGGATGCCAGGACCCTGACGGATATTTCGGGTAGTACCGCATATTGGTTTTTCGCATTTTTCGGGCTAACGAAGGGCTCCAAAAATAAAAACTAGACATATGTATTAAGCAGATACACCTGCGCACATATTTATTAAGGTATTTGGTTATTCGGGCCACCATGGGGACCGGAAGGGGGTGAACACATAGGTAAATCGTCTTATTTTAACCTACCGCGGACATTGGTTTTACATTATTTACTCCAATCAAGGGGCGTATAGACAGTCTTACTGTATATATTTATAAAGCAGAGACATGTACAACATTTTGAGATATAATACATGTATGTCAAGCTATCCTGGAGACCGGAAGTGGACGACAATTGAGACATAATGGTTGTACAGCCTGCAATTTTGACCTACCCGACCATGGTTTTTTATTTCTGACTTGGTCCACAGGTCCTATGGAATGATCTACGGGGAATAGTTATCAAGCAGAGGCATTGCCAAACGTTTTGAGGTATCATACATGTAGATCAAGCCTCCGTGAGGACCGGAAATTGTCTATTACGGAGCTAAAATGGGATGCCAGGACCGTGACGGATATTCCGGGTAATAACGCATATTGGTTTTTCGCATTTTTCGGGCTAACGAAGGGCTCCAGAAATAAAAACTAAACATATATATTAAGCAGAGACACCTGCGCACATATTTATTAAGGTATTTGGTTATTCGGGCCACCATGGGGACCGGAAGGGGGTTAAAACATAGGTAAATCGTCTTATTTTAACCTACCGCCGGACATTGGTTTTACATTATTTACTCCAATCAAGGGGCGTATAGACAGTCTTACTGTATATATTTATAAAGCAGAGACATGTACAAACATTTTGAGGTATAATACATGTATGTCAAGCTATCCTGGAGACCGGAAGTGGACGAAAATTGAGCCATAATGGTTGTACAGCCTGCAATTTTGACCTACCCGACCATGGTTTTTTACTTCTGACTTGGTTCACAGGTCCTATGGAATGATCTACGGGGAATAGTTATCAAGCAGAGGCATTGACAAACGTTTTGAGGTATTATACATGTAGATCAAGCCATCCTGAGGACCGGAAGTTGCCTATTACGGAGCTAAAATGGGATGCCAGGACCCTGACGGATATTTCGGGTAGTACCGCATATTGGTTTTTCGCATTTTTCGGGCTAACGAAGGGCTCCAAAAATAAAAACTAGACATATGTATTAAGCAGATACACCTGCGCACATATTTATTAAGGTATTTGGTTATTCGGGCCACCATGGGGACCGGAAGGGGGTGAACACATAGGTAAATCGTCTTATTTTAACCTACCGCGGACATTGGTTTTACATTATTTACTCCAATCAAGGGGCGTATAGACTGTCTTACTGTATATATTTATAAAGCAGAGACATGTACAACATTTTGAGATATAATACATGTATGTCAAGCTATCCTGGAGACCGGAAGTGGACGACAATTGAGACATAATGGTTGTACAGCCTGCAATTTTGACCTACCCGACCATGGTTTTTTATTTCTGACTTGGTCCACAGGTCCTATGGAATGATCTACGGGGAATAGTTATCAAGCAGAGGCATTGCCAAACGTTTTGAGGTATCATACATGTAGATCAAGCCTCCGTGAGGACCGGAAATTGTCTATTACGGAGCTAAAATGGGATGCCAGGACCGTGACGGATATTCCGGGTAATAACGCATATTGGTTTTTCGCATTTTTCGGGCTAACGAAGGGCTCCAGAAATAAAAACTAAACATATATATTAAGCAGAGACACCTGCGCACATATTTATTAAGGTATTTGGTTATTCGGGCCACCATGGGGACCGGAAGGGGGTTAAAACATAGGTAAATCGTCTTATTTTAACCTACCGCCGGACATTGGTTTTACATTATTTACTCCAATCAAGGGGCGTATAGACAGTCTTACTGTATATATTTATAAAGCAGAGACATGTACAAACATTTTGAGGTTTAATACATGTATGTCAAGCTATCCTGGAGACCGGAAGTGGACGAAAATTGAGCCATAATGGTTGTACAGCCTGCAATTTTGACCTACCCGACCATGGTTTTTTACTTCTGACTTGGTTCACAGGTCCTATGGAATGATCTACGGGGAATAGTTATCAAGCAGAGGCATTGACAAACGTTTTGAGGTATTATACATGTAGATCAAGCCATCCTGAGGACCGGAAGTTGCCTATTACGGAGCTAAAATGGGATGCCAGGACCCTGACGGATATTTCGGGTAGTACCGCATATTGGTTTTTCGCATTTTTCGGGCTAACGAAGGGCTCCAAAAATAAAAACTAGACATATGTATTAAGCAGATACACCTGCGCACATATTTATTAAGGTATTTGGTTATTCGGGCCACCATGGGGACCGGAAGGGGGTGAACACATAGGTAAATCGTCTTATTTTAACCTACCGCGGACATTGGTTTTACATTATTTACTCCAATCAAGGGGCGTATAGACAGTCTTACTGTATATATTTATAAAGCAGAGACATGTACAACATTTTGAGATATAATACATGTATGTCAAGCTATCCTGGAGACCGGAAGTGGACGACAATTGAGACATAATGGTTGTACAGCCTGCAATTTTGACCTACCCGACCATGGTTTTTTATTTCTGACTTGGTTCACAGGTCCTATGGAATGATCTACGGGGAATAGTTATCAAGCAGAGGCATTGCCAAACGTTTTGAGGTATCATACATGTAGATCAAGCCTCCGTGAGGACCGGAAATTGTCTATTACGGAGCTAAAATGGGATGCCAGGACCGTGACGGATATTCCGGGTAATAACGCATATTGGTTTTTCGCATTTTTCGGGCTAACGAAGGGCTCCAGAAATAAAAACTAAACATATATATTAAGCAGAGACACCTGCGCACATATTTATTAAGGTATTTGGTTATTCGGGCCACCATGGGGACCGGAAGGGGGTTAAAACATAGGTAAATCGTCTTATTTTAACCTACCGCGGACATTGGTTTTACATTATTTACTCCAATCAAGGGGCGTATAGACAGTCTTACTGTATATATTTATAAAGCAGAGACATGTACAAACATTTTGAGGTATAATACATGTATGTCAAGCTATCCTGGAGACCGGAAGTGGACGAAAATTGAGCCATAATGGTTGTACAGCCTGCAATTTTGACCTACCCGACCATGGTTTTTTACTTCTGACTTGGTTCACAGGTCCTATGGAATGATCTACGGGGAATAGTTATCAAGCAGAGGCATTGACAAACGTTTTGAGGTATTATACATGTAGATCAAGCCATCCTGAGGACCGGAAGTTGCCTATTACGGAGCTAAAATGGGATGCCAGGACCCTGACGGATATTTCGGGTAGTACCGCATATTGGTTTTTCGCATTTTTCGGGCTAACGAAGGGCTCCAAAAATAAAAACTAAACATATATATTAAGCAGAGACCCCTGCACACATATTTGTTTAGGTATTTGGTTATTCGGGCCGCCATGGGGACCGGAAGGGGGTGAAAACATAGGTAAATCGTCTTATTTTAACCTACCGCCGGACATTGGTTTTACATTATTTACTCCAATCAAGGGGCGTATAGACAGTCTTACTGTATATATTTATAAAGCAGAGACATGTACAAACATTTTGAGGTATAATACATGTATGTCAAGCTATCATGGAGACCGGAAG
The DNA here is from genome assembly GCA_963680875.1 of Bathymodiolus brooksi. Taxonomy (NCBI): domain Eukaryota; kingdom Metazoa; phylum Mollusca; class Bivalvia; order Mytilida; family Modiolidae; genus Bathymodiolus; species Bathymodiolus brooksi. The sequence goes on from OY804588.1 coordinate 26,209,672, forward strand.
TTGACGAAAATTGAGCCATAATGGTTGTACAGCCTGCAATTTTGACCTACCCGACCATGGTTTTTTACTTCTGACTTGGTTCACAGGTCCTATGGAATGATCTACGGGGAATAGTTATCAAGCAGAGGCATTGACAAACGTTTTGAGGTATTATACATGTAGATCAAGCCATCCTGAGGACCGGAAGTTGCCTATTACGGAGCTAAAATGGGATGCCAGTACCGTGACGGATATTTCGGGTAGTACCGCATATTGGTTTTTCGCATTTTTCGGGCTAACGAAGGGCTCCAAAAATAAAAACTAGACATATGTATTAAGCAGATACACCTGCGCACATATTTATTAAGGTATTTGGTTATTCGGGCCACCATGGGGTCCGGAAAGGGGTGAAAATATAGGTAAATCGTCTTATTTTAACCTACCGCCGGACATTGGTTTTACATTATTTACTCCAATCAAGGGGCGTATAGACAGTCTTACTGTATATATTTATAAAGCAGAGACATGTACAAACATTTTGAGGTATAATACATGTATGTCAAGCTATCCTGGAGACCGGAAGTGGACGAAAATTGAGCCATAATGGTTGTACAGCCTGCAATTTTGACCTACCCGACCATGGTTTTTTACTTCTGACTTGGTTCACAGGTCCTATGGAATGATCTACGGGGAATAGTTATCAAGCAGAGGCATTGACAAACGTTTTGAGGTATTATACATGTAGATCAAGCCATCCTGAGGACCGGAAGTTGCCTATTACGGAGCTAAAATGGGATGCCAGGACCCTGACGGATATTTCGGGTAGTACCGCATATTGGTTTTTCGCATTTTTCGGGCTAACGAAGGGCTCCAAAAATAAAAACTAGACATATGTATTAAGCAGATACACCTGCGTACATATTTATTAAGGTATTTGGTTATTCGGGCCACCATGGGGACCGGAAGGGGGTGAACACATTGGTAAATCGTCTTATTTTAACCTACCGCGGACATTGGTTTTACATTATTTACTCCAATCAAGGGGCGTATAGACAGTCTTACTGTATATATTTATAAAGCAGAGACATATACAACATTTTGAGATATAATACATGTATGTCAAGCTATCCTGGAGACCGGAAGTGGACGACAATTGAGACATAATGGTTGTACAGCCTGCAATTTTGACCTACCCGACCATGGTTTTTTATTTCTGACTTGGTTCACAGGTCCTATGGAATGATCTACGGGGAATAGTTATCAAGCAGAGGCATTGCCAAACGTTTTGAGGTATCATACATGTAGATCAAGCCTCCGTGAGGACCGGAAATTGTCTATTACGGAGCTAAAATGGGATGCCAGGACCGTGACGGATATTTCGGGTAATAACGCATATTGTTTTTTCGCATTTTTCGGGCTAACGAAGGGCTCCAGAAATAAAAACTAAACATATATATTAAGCAGAGAAACCTGCGCACATATTTATTAAGGTATTTGGTTATTCGGGCCACCATGGGGACCGGAAGGGGGTTAAAACATAGGTAAATCGTCTTATTTTAACCTACCGCCGGACATTGGTTTTACATTATTTACTCCAATCAAGGGGCGTATAGACAGTCTTACTGTATATATTTATAAAGCAGAGACATGTACAAACATGTTGAGGTATAATACATGTATGTCAAGCTATCCTGGAGACCGGAAGTGGACGAAAATTGAGACATAATGGTTGTACAGCCGGCAATTTTGACCTACCCGACCATGGTTTTTTACTTCTGACTTGGTTCACAGGTCCTATGGAATGATCTACGGGGAATAGTTATCAAGCAGAGGCATTGACAAACGTTTTGAGGTATTATACATGTAGATCAAGCCATCCTGAGGACCGGAAGTTGCCTATTACGGAGCTAAAATGGGATGCCAGGACCCTGACGGATATTTCGGGTAGTACCGCATATTGGTTTTTCGCATTTTTCGGGCTAACGAAGGGCTCCAAAAATAAAAACTAGACATATGTATTAAGCAGATACACCTGCGCACATATTTATTAAGGTATTTGGTTATTCGGGCCACCATGGGGACCGGAAGGGGGTGAACACATAGGTAAATCGTCTTATTTTAACCTACCGCGGACATTGGTTTTACATTATTTACTCCAATCAAGGGGCGTATAGACAGTCTTACTGTATATATTTATAAAGCAGAGACATGTACAACATTTTGAGATATAATACATGTATGTCAAGCTATCCTGGAGACCGGAAGTGGACGACAATTGAGACATAATGGTTGTACAGCCTGCAATTTTGACCTACCCGACCATGGTTTTTTATTTCTGACTTGGTCCACAGGTCCTATGGAATGATCTACGGGGAATAGTTATCAAGCAGAGGCATTGCCAAACGTTTTGAGGTATCATACATGTAGATCAAGCCTCCGTGAGGACCGGAAATTGTCTATTACGGAGCTAAAATGGGATGCCAGGACCGTGACGGATATTCCGGGTAATAACGCATATTGGTTTTTCGCATTTTTCGGGCTAACGAAGGGCTCCAGAAATAAAAACTAAACATATATATTAAGCAGAGACACCTGCGCACATATTTATTAAGGTATTTGGTTATTCGGGCCACCATGGGGACCGGAAGGGGGTTAAAACATAGGTAAATCGTCTTATTTTAACCTACCGCCGGACATTGGTTTTACATTATTTACTCCAATCAAGGGGCGTATAGACAGTCTTACTGTATATATTTATAAAGCAGAGACATGTACAAACATTTTGAGGTATAATACATGTATGTCAAGCTATCCTGGAGACCGGAAGTGGACGAAAATTGAGCCATAATGGTTGTACAGCCTGCAATTTTGACCTACCCGACCATGGTTTTTTACTTCTGACTTGGTTCACAGGTCCTATGGAATGATCTACGGGGAATAGTTATCAAGCAGAGGCATTGACAAACGTTTTGAGGTATTATACATGTAGATCAAGCCATCCTGAGGACCGGAAGTTGCCTATTACGGAGCTAAAATGGGATGCCAGGACCCTGACGGATATTTCGGGTAGTACCGCATATTGGTTTTTCGCATTTTTCGGGCTAACGAAGGGCTCCAAAAATAAAAACTAGACATATGTATTAAGCAGATACACCTGCGCACATATTTATTAAGGTATTTGGTTATTCGGGCCACCATGGGGACCGGAAGGGGGTGAACACATAGGTAAATCGTCTTATTTTAACCTACCGCGGACATTGGTTTTACATTATTTACTCCAATCAAGGGGCGTATAGACTGTCTTACTGTATATATTTATAAAGCAGAGACATGTACAACATTTTGAGATATAATACATGTATGTCAAGCTATCCTGGAGACCGGAAGTGGACGACAATTGAGACATAATGGTTGTACAGCCTGCAATTTTGACCTACCCGACCATGGTTTTTTATTTCTGACTTGGTCCACAGGTCCTATGGAATGATCTACGGGGAATAGTTATCAAGCAGAGGCATTGCCAAACGTTTTGAGGTATCATACATGTAGATCAAGCCTCCGTGAGGACCGGAAATTGTCTATTACGGAGCTAAAATGGGATGCCAGGACCGTGACGGATATTCCGGGTAATAACGCATATTGGTTTTTCGCATTTTTCGGGCTAACGAAGGGCTCCAGAAATAAAAACTAAACATATATATTAAGCAGAGACACCTGCGCACATATTTATTAAGGTATTTGGTTATTCGGGCCACCATGGGGACCGGAAGGGGGTTAAAACATAGGTAAATCGTCTTATTTTAACCTACCGCCGGACATTGGTTTTACATTATTTACTCCAATCAAGGGGCGTATAGACAGTCTTACTGTATATATTTATAAAGCAGAGACATGTACAAACATTTTGAGGTATAATACATGTATGTCAAGCTATCCTGGAGACCGGAAGTGGACGAAAATTGAGCCATAATGGTTGTACAGCCGGCAATTTTGACCTACCCGACAATGGTTTTTTACTTCTGACTTGGTTCACAGGTCCTATGGAATGATCTACGGGGAATAGTTATCAAGCAGAGGCATTGACAAACGTTTTGAGGTATTATACATGTAGATCAAGCCATCCTGAGGACCGGAAGTTGCCTATTACGGAGCTAAAATGGGATGCCAGGACCCTGACGGATATTTCGGGTAGTACCGCATATTGGTTTTTCGCATTTTTCGGGCTAACGAAGGGCTCCAAAAATAAAAACTAGACATATGTATTAAGCAGAGACCCCTGCACACATATTTGTTTTGGTATTTGGTTATTCGGGCCGCCATGGGGACCGGAAGGGGGTGAACACATAGGTAAATCGTCTTATTTTAACCTACCGCGGACATTGGTTTTACATTATTTACTCCAATCAAGGGGCGTATAGACAGTCTTACTGTATATATTTATAAAGCAGAGACATGTACAAACATTTTGAGATATAATACATGTATGTCAAGCTATCCTGGAGACCGGAAGTGGACGACAATTGAGACATAATGGTTGTACAGCCTGCAATTTTGACCTACCCGACCATGGTTTTTTACTTCTGACTTGGTCCACAGGTCCTATGGAATGATCTACGGGGAATGGTTATCAAGCAGAGGCATTGCCAAACGTTTTGAGGTATCATGCATGTAGATCAAGCCTCCGTGAGGACCGGAAATTGTCTATTACGGAGCTAAAATGGGGTGCCAGGACCGTGACGGATATTCCGGGTAATAACGCATATTGGTTTTTCGCATTTTTCGGGCTAACGAAGGGCTCCAGAAATAAAAACTAAACATATATATTAAGCAGAGACACCTGCGCACATATTTATTAAGGTATTTGGTTATTCGGGCCACCATGGGGACCGGAAGGGGGTTAAAACATAGGTAAATCGTCTTATTTTAACCTACCGCCGGACATTGGTTTTACATTATTTACTCCAATCAAGGGGCGTATAGACAGTCTTACTGTATATATTTATAAAGCAGAGACATGTACAAACATGTTGAGGTATAATACATGTATGTCAAGCTATCCTGGAGACCGGAAGTGGACGAAAATTGAGCCATAATGGTTGTACAGCCTGCAATTTTGACCTACCCGACCATGGTTTTTTACTTCTGACTTGGTTCACAGGTCCTATGGAATGATCTACGGGGAATAGTTATCAAGCAGAGGCATTGACAAACGTTTTGAGGTATTATACATGTAGATCAAGCCATCCTGAGGACCGGAAGTTGCCTATTACGGAGCTAAAATGGGATGCCAGGACCCTGACGGATATTTCGGGTAGTACCGCATATTGGTTTTTCGCATTTTTCGGGCTAACGAAGGGCTCCAAAAATAAAAACTAGACATATGTATTAAGCAGATACACCTGCGCACATATTTATTAAGGTATTTGGTTATTCGGGCCACCATGGGGACCGGAAGGGGGTGAACACATAGGTAAATCGTCTTATTTTAACCTACCGCGGACATTGGTTTTACATTATTTACTCCAATCAAGGGGCGTATAGACTGTCTTACTGTATATATTTATAAAGCAGAGACATGTACAACATTTTGAGATATAATACATGTATGTCAAGCTATCCTGGAGACCGGAAGTGGACGACAATTGAGACATAATGGTTGTACAGCCTGCAATTTTGACCTACCCGACCATGGTTTTTTATTTCTGACTTGGTCCACAGGTCCTATGGAATGATCTACGGGGAATAGTTATCAAGCAGAGGCATTGCCAAACGTTTTGAGGTATCATACATGTAGATCAAGCCTCCGTGAGGACCGGAAATTGTCTATTACGGAGCTAAAATGGGATGCCAGGACCGTGACGGATATTCCGGGTAATAACGCATATTGGTTTTTCGCATTTTTCGGGCTAACGAAGGGCTCCAGAAATAAAAACTAAACATATATATTAAGCAGAGACACCTGCGCACATATTTATTAAGGTATTTGGTTATTCGGGCCACCATGGGGACCGGAAGGGGGTTAAAACATAGGTAAATCGTCTTATTTTAACCTACCGCCGGACATTGGTTTTACATTATTTACTCCAATCAAGGGGCGTATAGACAGTCTTACTGTATATATTTATAAAGCAGAGACATGTACAAACATTTTGAGGTATAATACATGTATGTCAAGCTATCCTGGAGACCGGAAGTGGACGAAAATTGAGCCATAATGGTTGTACAGCCGGCAATTTTGACCTACCCGACAATGGTTTTTTACTTCTGACTTGGTTCACAGGTCCTATGGAATGATCTACGGGGAATAGTTATCAAGCAGAGGCATTGACAAACGTTTTGAGGTATTATACATGTAGATCAAGCCATCCTGAGGACCGGAAGTTGCCTATTACGGAGCTAAAATGGGATGCCAGGACCCTGACGGATATTTCGGGTAGTACCGCATATTGGTTTTTCGCATTTTTCGGGCTAACGAAGGGCTCCAAAAATAAAAACTAGACATATGTATTAAGCAGAGACCCCTGCACACATATTTGTTTTGGTATTTGGTTATTCGGGCCGCCATGGGGACCGGAAGGGGGTGAACACATAGGTAAATCGTCTTATTTTAACCTACCGCGGACATTGGTTTTACATTATTTACTCCAATCAAGGGGCGTATAGACAGTCTTACTGTATATATTTATAAAGCAGAGACATGTACAAACATTTTGAGATATAATACATGTATGTCAAGCTATCCTGGAGACCGGAAGTGGACGACAATTGAGACATAATGGTTGTACAGCCTGCAATTTTGACCTACCCGACCATGGTTTTTTACTTCTGACTTGGTCCACAGGTCCTATGGAATGATCTACGGGGAATGGTTATCAAGCAGAGGCATTGCCAAACGTTTTGAGGTATCATGCATGTAGATCAAGCCTCCGTGAGGACCGGAAATTGTCTATTACGGAGCTAAAATGGGGTGCCAGGACCGTGACGGATATTCCGGGTAATAACGCATATTGGTTTTTCGCATTTTTCGGGCTAACGAAGGGCTCCAGAAATAAAAACTAAACATATATATTAAGCAGAGACACCTGCGCACATATTTATTAAGGTATTTGGTTATTCGGGCCACCATGGGGACCGGAAGGGGGTTAAAACATAGGTAAATCGTCTTATTTTAACCTACCGCCGGACATTGGTTTTACATTATTTACTCCAATCAAGGGGCGTATAGACAGTCTTACTGTATATATTTATAAAGCAGAGACATGTACAAACATGTTGAGGTATAATACATGTATGTCAAGCTATCCTGGAGACCGGAAGTGGACGAAAATTGAGCCATAATGGTTGTACAGCCTGCAATTTTGACCTACCCGACCATGGTTTTTTACTTCTGACTTGGTTCACAGGTCCTATGGAATGATCTACGGGGAATAGTTATCAAGCAGAGGCATTGACAAACGTTTTGAGGTATTATACATGTAGATCAAGCCATCCTGAGGACCGGAAGTTGCCTATTACGGAGCTAAAATGGGATGCCAGGACCCTGACGGATATTTCGGGTAGTACCGCATATTGGTTTTTCGCATTTTTCGGGCTAACGAAGGGCTCCAAAAATAAAAACTAGACATATGTATTAAGCAGATACACCTGCGCACATATTTATTAAGGTATTTGGTTATTCGGGCCACCATGGGGACCGGAACGGGGTGAACACATAGGTAAATCGTCTTATTTTAACCTACCGCGGACATTGGTTTTACATTATTTACTCCAATCAAGGGGCGTATAGACAGTCTTACTGTATATATTTATAAAGCAGAGACATGTACAACATTTTGAGATATAATACATGTATGTCAAGCTATCCTGGAGACCGGAAGTGGACGACAATTGAGACATAATGGTTGTACAGCCTGCAATTTTGACCTACCCGACCATGGTTTTTTATTTCTGACTTGGTCCACAGGTCCTATGGAATGATCTACGGGGAATAGTTATCAAGCAGAGGCATTGCCAAACGTTTTGAGGTATCATACATGTAGATCAAGCCTCCGTGAGGACCGGAAATTGTCTATTACGGAGCTAAAATGGGATGCCAGGACCGTGACGGATATTCCGGGTAATAACGCATATTGGTTTTTCGCATTTTTCGGGCTAACGAAGGGCTCCAGAAATAAAAACTAAACATATATATTAAGCAGAGACACCTGCGCACATATTTATTAAGGTATTTGGTTATTCGGGCCACCATGGGGACCGGAAGGGGGTTAAAACATAGGTAAATCGTCTTATTTTAACCTTCCGCCGGACATTGGTTTTACATTATTTACTCCAATCAAGGGGCGTATAGACAGTCTTACTGTATATATTTATAAAGCAGAGACATGTACAAACATGTTGAGGTATAATACATGTATGTCAAGCTATCCTGGAGACCGGAAGTGGACGAAAATTGAGCCATAATGGTTGTACAGCCTGCAATTTTGACCTACCCGACCATGGTTTTTTACTTCTGACTTGGTTCACAGGTCCTATGGAATGATCTACGGGGAATAGTTATCAAGCAGAGGCATTGACAAACGTTTTGAGGTATTATACATGTAGATCAAGCCATCCTGAGGACCGGAAGTTGCCTATTACGGAGCTAAAATGGGATGCCAGGACCCTGACGGATATTTCGGGTAGTACCGCATATTGGTTTTTCGCATTTTTCGGGCTAACGAAGGGCTCCAAAAATAAAAACTAGACATATGTATTAAGCAGATACACCTGCGCACATATTTATTAAGGTATTTGGTTATTCGGGCCACCATGGGGACCGGAAGGGGGTGAACACATAGGTAAATCGTCTTATTTTAACCTACCGCGGACATTGGTTTTACATTATTTACTCCAATCAAGGGGCGTATAGACAGTCTTACTGTATATATTTATAAAGCAGAGACATGTACAACATTTTGAGATATAATACATGTATGTCAAGCTATCCTGGAGACCGGAAGTGGACGACAATTGAGACATAATGGTTGTACAGCCTGCAATTTTGACCTACCCGACCATGGTTTTTTATTTCTGACTTGGTCCACAGGTCCTATGGAATGATCTACGGGGAATAGTTATCAAGCAGAGGCATTGCCAAACGTTTTGAGGTATCATACATGTAGATCAAGCCTCCGTGAGGACCGGAAATTGTCTATTACGGAGCTAAAATGGGATGCCAGGACCGTGACGGATATTCCGGGTAATAACGCATATTGGTTTTTCGCATTTTTCGGGCTAACGAAGGGCTCCAGAAATAAAAACTAAACATATATATTAAGCAGAGACACCTGCGCACATATTTATTAAGGTATTTGGTTATTCGGGCCACCATGGGGACCGGAAGGGGGTTAAAACATAGGTAAATCGTCTTATTTTAACCTACCGCCGGACATTGGTTTTACATTATTTACTCCAATCAAGGGGCGTATAGACAGTCTTACTGTATATATTTATAAAGCAGAGACATGTACAAACATTTTGAGGTATAATACATGTATGTCAAGCTATCCTGGAGACCGGAAGTGGACGAAAATTGAGCCATAATGGTTGTACAGCCTGCAATTTTGACCTACCCGACCATGGTTTTTTACTTCTGACTTGGTTCACAGGTCCTATGGAATGATCTACGGGGAATAGTTATCAAGCAGAGGCATTGACAAACGTTTTGAGGTATTATACATGTAGATCAAGCCATCCTGAGGACCGGAAGTTGCCTATTACGGAGCTAAAATGGGATGCCAGGACCGTGACGGATATTTCGGGTAGTACCGCATATTGGTTTTTCGCATTTTTCGGGCTAACGAAGGGCTCCAAAAATAAAAACTAGACATATGTATTAAGCAGATACACCTGCGCACATATTTATTAAGGTATTTGGTTACTCGGGCCACCATGGGGACCGGAAGGGGGTGAACACATAGGTAAATCGTCTTATTTTAACCTACCGCGGACATTGGTTTTACATTATTTACTCCAATCAAGGGGCGTATAGACAGTCTTACTGTATATATTTATAAAGCAGAGACATGTACAACATTTTGAGATATAATACATGTATGTCAAGCTATCCTGGAGACCGGAAGTGGACGACAATTGAGACATAATGGTTGTACAGCCTGCAATTTTGACCTACCCGACCATGGTTTTTTATTTCTGACTTGGTCCACAGGTCCTATGGAATGATCTACGGGGAATAGTTATCAAGCAGAGGCATTGCCAAACGTTTTGAGGTATCATACATGTAGATCAAGCCTCCGTGAGGACCGGAAATTGTCTATTACGGAGCTAAAATGGGATGCCAGGACCGTGACGGATATTCCGGGTAATAACGCATATTGGTTTTTCGCATTTTTCGGGCTAACGAAGGGCTCCAGAAATAAAAACTAAACATATATATTAAGCAGAGACACCTGCGCACATATTTATTAAGGTATTTGGTTATTCGGGCCACCATGGGGACCGGAAGGGGGTTAAAACATAGGTAAATCGTCTTATTTTAACCTCCCGCCGGACATTGGTTTTACATTATTTACTCCAATCAAGGAGCGTATAGACAGTCTTACTGTATATATTTATAAAGCAGAGACATGTACAAACATTTTGAGGTATAATACATGTATGTCAAGCTATCCTGGAGACCGGAAGTGGACGAAAATTGAGCCATAATGGTTGTACAGCCTGCAATTTTGACCTACCCGACCATGGTTTTTTACTTCTGACTTGGTTCACAGGTCCTATGGAATGATCTACGGGGAATAGTTATCAAGCAGAGGCATTGACAAACGTTTTGAGGTATTATACATGTAGATCAAGCCATCCTGAGGACCGTAAGTTGCCTATTACGGAGCTAAAATGGGATGCCAGGACCCTGACGGATATTTCGGGTAGTACCGCATATTGGTTTTTCGCATTTTTCGGGCTAACGAAGGGCTCCAAAAATAAAAACTAGACATATGTATTAAGCAGATACACCTGCGCACATATTTATTAAGGTATTTGGTTATTCGGGCCACCATGGGGACCGGAAAGGGGTGAAAACATAGGTAAATCGTCTTATTTTAACCTACCGCCGGACATTGGTTTTACATTATTTACTCCAATCAAGGGGCGTATAGACAGTCTTACTGTATATATTTATAAAGCAGAGACATGTACAAACATTTTGAGGTATAATACATGTATGTCAAGCTATCCTGGAGACCGGAAGTGGACGAAAATTGAGCCATAATGGTTGTACAGCCTGCAATTTTGACCTACCCGACCATGGTTTTTTACTTCTGACTTGGTTCACAGGTCCTATGGAATGATCTACGGGGAATAGTTATCAAGCAGAGGCATTGACAAACGTTTTGAGGTATTATACATGTAGATCAAGCCATCCTGAGGACCGGAAGTTGCCTATTACGGAGCTAAAATGGGATGCCAGGACCCTGACGGATATTTCGGGTAGTACCGCATATTGGTTTTTCGCATTTTTCGGGCTAACGAAGGGCTCCAAAAATAAAAACTAGACATATGTATTAAGCAGATACAACTGCGCACATATTTATTAAGGTATTTGGTTATTCGGGCCACCATGGGGACCGGAAGGGGGTGAACACATAGGTAAATCGTCTTATTTTAACCTACCGCGGACATTGGTTTTACATTATTTACTCCAATCAAGGGGCGTATAGACAGTCTTACTGTATATATTTATAAAGCAGAGACATGTACAACATTTTGAGATATAATACATGTATGTCAAGCTATCCTGGAGACCGGAAGTGGACGACAATTGAGACATAATGGTTGTACAGCCTGCAATTTTGACCTACCCGACCATGGTTTTTTATTTCTGACTTGGTCCACAGGACCTATGGAATGATCTACGGGGAATAGTTATCAAGCAGAGGCATTGACAAACGTTTTGAGGTATCATACATGTAGATCAAGCCTCCTGAGGACCGGAAATTGTATATTACGGAGCTAAAATGGGATGCCAGGACCGTGACGGATATTCCGGGTAATAACGCATATTGGTTTTTCGCATTTTTCGGGCTAACGAAGGGCTCCAGAAATAAAAACTAAACATATATATTAAGCAGAGACACCTGCGCACATATTTATTAAGGTATTTGGTTATTCGGGCCACCATGGGGACCGGAAGGGGGTTAAAACATAGGTAAATCGTCTTATTTTAACCTACCGCCGGACATTGGTTTTACATTATTTACTCCAATCAAGGGGCGTATAGACAGTCTTACTGTATATATTTATAAAGCAGAGACATGTACAAACATTTTGAGTTATAATACATGTATGTCAAGCTATCCTGGAGACCGGAAGTGGATGAAAATTGAGCCATAATGGTTGTACAGCCTGCAATTTTGACCTACCCGACCATGGTTTTTTACTTCTGACTTGGTTCACAGGTCCTATGGAATGATCTACGGGGAATAGTTATCAAGCAGAGGCATTGACAAACGTTTTGAGGTATTATACATGTAGATCAAGCCATCCTGAGGACCGGAAGTTGCCTATTACGGAGCTAAAATGGGATGCCAGGACCGTGACGGATATTCCGGGTAATAACGCATATTGGTTTTTCGCATTTTTCGGGCTAACGAAGGGCTCCAGAAATAAAAACTAAACATATATATTAAGCAGAGACACCTGCGCACATATTTATTAAGGTATTTGGTTATTCGGGCCACCATGGGGACCGGAAGGGGGTTAAAACATAGGTAAATCGTCTTATTTTAACCTACCGCCGGACATTGGTTTTACATTATTTACTCCAATCAAGGGGCGTATAGACAGTCTTACTGTATATATTTATAAAGCAGAGACATGTACAAACATTTTGAGTTATAATACATGTATGTCAAGCTATCCTGGAGACCGGAAGTGGATGAAAATTGAGCCATAATGGTTGTACAGCCTGCAATTTTGACCTACCCGACCATGGTTTTTTACTTCTGACTTGGTTCACAGGTCCTATGGAATGATCTACGGGGAATAGTTATCAAGCAGAGGCATTGACAAACGTTTTGAGGTATTATACATGTAGATCAAGCCATCC